>OX415251.1:49937468-50537468 GCA_948329865.1 Linaria vulgaris | reverse complement strand
AAGACCCTGGTACATTTCACCTCACGACCCAGAGTCGCTTACAATTTGGGGTACCCACAAGGAAAGTCACGAGAGCCCCCCAGACCAATGCGTCGACCACCTAAATTGGCTAACTCCACCCGAATCTTATGGGACTTGCGATAAGGGACCCCCGTGTGGAAGTATCCAACACTTAGCCAAAATTTGAGGAAAGAAGACAATACAAAATGATAAGGAAACAAGTGAATACAAGGAAGGGTCAAAAGGAAAAGACATCGCCTCTATGGTCTCAGTATAAAGAAACAAAAATTGAAACAACTCTGAAGATCTCGCAGCTACTGGGATGAAGCACAACTTAAAGAACCCCCTCAGAATAAACGGTGATAAACATAGCTCGGAGGATAGCAGACCATCCAGGCGGAAACGAACATCACGACGACCCGACCCAACTCAAAGGAAGTGTCAATCACCCATGTTTAAAGCAACTCCCAATCACCTTTCAGTATGATGGAAGACCACACCTTATTGGTCTAAGACGATTATTGGAGCAGAAAGCCACAAATCCTATCGGTCCAGACTAATGATTGGAGCAAAACCGACCCTCCCTCATTGGTTCAGACCAACCCACAAGACGATTGGAGCAAGCATCATCATTATCCAACTCAGTCAATTCACGCCATTGGGCGCCTCGCGCCAGACGACCCCCATTGGCACAAAAGACCATCACAACATTGGTCATTGCCACAACTCAAAGTTAAGACGAAACACCAATTCTGATTGGCGCAGAAGACCCTCGCATCATTGGTCATCTCCACCACCAATAGTTAAGACCGAAGACCGATCCTTAGTGGACGAAGACCCCAAGGCTACCACTATAAATATCCTCTTATTTCATCATCAAAATGACAAGTGCATATGACCCCCTTGCAAATATCCCATCATCCCCCACATACACTCAATTGTACTTAGTAAAATAGAAAAAAAAACACTCTCTACACGAAGTAGTTATCTCTACATACGACCCCCTTGTAAGTCACTCAAGATCCTTAGTAAAATAATATTGCTTCCTTTTCCTCAAATTCGAGATAGGCATTCAGAATAATATTCAGTGATAATATCCCCAAAAATCCCGACTGCACGGGCCCCGGACAATAGCATCACCAAATGGCGCCATCTGTGGAAATGCTGTAAGTTCTCTCAGCAAAGTTTGAAGAAATTGCATATCAAGGAGAAAGAGAAGAAGTGCACCCATAGGCGCATCATCTCGACCGGTTCCTGAGATGCAACAGAGAAGCAATAGAGTCTCTCGCCTCCTCAGTGGCCTTGGCTCAAAATGGCCCCGTTATAAATCTAGATGCTCATATGCCTCAAACTACCGGTGCTCCAGCTCAGCAGGAGGCCGGACCCGCCATAGGCTACGTACAAGTGCCCTAGGACATGTATCATTCCATGTTCGCCAGATTCAACGAAAATGGAAGGCCCACCTCGGAGGAGGGACGTGGCAATTATGAGGCTCTCCTTAAAGAACCCATAAATCCTCCGAAGCAGTGATCGACCTCACCACCTCGGGCTATATCTTACAATTCGCCCCCCAACAAACCCTACGCAGCCCGACCCCTTGCCGAAGGAGGAGCTAGCCCTTCCTGCATTCAGCTAGCTCGGTGGACGCTCCCCAAGATGTCGGAGCCCTGCGACACATCCCCCGGCCAAGGGCAGCGACTTGGAGCCACCAAGCCCCAAAAAAGGGCTACTACCCCAAGCTCCTCGATCGGCGCCAATGATCACCAACCCCCAATGGACCTTTGAGGCACATGATGGAAGAAATACATAGAGAATTACACGAGCTCCAGTGCAATCCTAACCCTGGAGAAGAAGCGACATACCGAGGATCAATCTTCGTGCCTCTTGTGGCCAACGCTCCCATCCCTACAGGGATGAAGCACGCATGACTCCCAACTTATGAGGGGGAAGGTAACAACCATATCCCCGCGAACCCATTAACCAATACCTGGCATGCATGGATCTCGTGTCGCCACCCGACCACGCTCTCTGCCGCATATTTCGAACGACCCTCACTGGTCAGGCTCAATCCTGGTTCTCTCATATCGCCCCATGGACGGTGCATACTTTTGAACAGCTGACCCAAATGTTCGTAAGGCAATTCTCATGCATCCTGGTCTTTCCTAAGACGTGTGGACACTTGTTTAACATACGACAAAAGCCAGATGAGCCCTTCAGGGACTACATAAGGCTATTCTCACATGGGGTCATTGACGTTCCGCATATCGACCATCGCATGCTCTCCAACTCGTTATCCGAGGACTCCTACCAGGGGACTTCTCCACCTACCTCATGAGTAATTATGCCAGAAACCTTGAGGGCTTAATGCAAAAGGCCAAATCTTTCATGGAGTTGGAAGAGACCCGAAAGGTCCTAGAAGCAGCAGAGGTTACCAAGACTCCAACTTCCTCCACGAGAAAAGGTAAAGAAAAAAGAGATGAAAAAGATGGAGGTAGGAAATAGAGGGTCAAGAAGAATTTAGAGCCAACGCCCTTACCTCCCATGACGATAACCCCTGTCGAAGTCATGACCATCATGGGAGAAGCACACGTCTTCATATGGCTTCGGGCCCCCACGGACCCTCAGAGTTACAAAATCTCAAGAAAGTTCTGCACTTACCCTCGAGCCTTCGGACGACTATTACCACCTCCAAGAAGAGATTGCCCGGTTGCTGAGCTTGGGCTTTTTGGAAAGGTATGCGATTCTCAATTAAGGGACGTTCACGGGAAAACGTGTTCGAGAGGAGGAGCCAAAAAGCAAGAACCAGTGCCTCGACACTTCCTAGGATAGCGAGCAGCCACCTCAGGTAGAGGCGCGGTAACCTCCGCCCCTGTGGACCTATCGTGACAACGCCCCCACTGGTCGAACAGTTAACATGATTGAAGGAAGGGTAATGTCCATTACATAGGAGGGAAGACAAAACTACATAAGAAAGGCTCGAAATGCTGATAGTAAGCTGGAGGTCTTCGCTGCACAACTAGTGGACCAGCCCACTATCTCCTTTGGGCCCGACGATCTGCTAGGTTTCGTATACCCCCACGAGGATCCCCTGGTGATCACGGCCACCATACTCCAGATAGAAGCTTAAAGAATCCGCTTGGACACGAAAGCTCGGTTAATATACTTTTCACACCCATGTATCTCGCCCTGGACATCCCGCGAGATCATATGGAGCCTATAAAGGTTCCCCTCGTAGGATTCTCCGAAAAACAATGCAAAACAGTGGTGCTTATACCCTTATGATGTCCTAGGGTGAGGAAGCAACCCGCCACACTAAGCTGACCAAGTTTTGGGTGGTAAAGGCCCCCTCACATACATACAACGCCATATGTGGGCGACCAGCTCTTCGAGCCTTCGACGCCGTCTCATCTACCCTTCATCTAAAAATTAAGTTCCCTACCCCCTCAGAGATATGAGAGGTCAAGGAAGATCAGACCCAGACCTCAGAATCTCATATGAACACCCTACCGCTTGACCCTGAGGCCTTGGTCTCGAAACCTCTAGCCAAAAAGGCTCGTACATAGGCGGTTTGGGTCCAACCTACAGAAGAACTCAAAATGATAGAACTGGTGGAAGGGGCCGAGGGAAAGGTGGTCAAGATCGGCACCAACATCGAAGAAGACATTGAGAAAGCCATCGCGACCACCCTCAAACATTTCCATGACCTCTTCGCTTAGAAGGACGGTCCCCCTCCTGATGAATTAGCTAGGAGATATACGTGCACGAACTAAACGTGTATCCTACGACCAAGCCCATCCAACTGAGATAATGCAGCATGGGGCCGAAACAAAATAAGGTGATCACATCCGAAGTAAATTAGTTACTTGACCTCCATCAGATTTGAGAGGTGCGCTACCCAGAGCGGCTAGCCAACACATTTCTTGTCCCAAAGATAGGAGGTGTGTGGATTATGTGTGTTGACTTCACCGACCTTAACAGTGCCTATCACAAGGACTGCTTCCCGCTTTTGAGCATTGATCTACTTGTCGAATCCACGTCCGGATGCACCCCTTATCCACAATGGATGAAGATCAAGGTTACAATCAGATCCCAATGGAGGATAACGATCAAGAGAAGATTATATTCTTTACCGATATTAACACCTTTTGCTATATGGTTATGCCCTTCTCGCTCAAGAATGCCGGGGCCACTTACTAGTGGTTAGTCAATCTCGTGTTTGAGGATTTGATGGGAGATACAATGGAAGTATACGTTGACGACATGATTGTGTAGAGTCAGAAAGAAGAGGACCATGCCCAGGAGCTCGCCCAAGCCTTCAAAATCATGGATCGATTTAGAATGAAGGTTAACCCTCAGAAGTTCTAGGAGTACATGGTCAACCAAAAGGGGATCAACGTTAACCCCAAAAAATCTAAGACCATTCTCAACATGGAATCCAAAAAAATGGTGCGAGGTGTGCAGAAACTCATAGGAAGGATGGCCTCGCTAAGCAAATTTATCTTCTACTCCTAGGAAAAGGACCTGCCCTTCTTTAAAATACACAGAAATGTGAAGGAACTGAAGGAGCTCTTAGTTAAACCACCTCTTTTGGTGAAACCCGTCACCAAATAAATGCTCTTCCTCTATCTGGCCATAGGTTGGGAGTCTTTGAGCGCTTTCCAGGTCCGAGGTGAAGGCAGAGAGCACCTACCAATCTACTATATCAACAAGACTCTCCTGGACACTGAGACTCGATACTCGCACATAGAAAATGTCGGACTAGCGCTTGTTTCTGTAACCCAAAAACTCCAAACTTACTTTTTGGCCCATCTGGTCACTGTGCTCACGCAACATCCCCTCGGCACCATCTTGAACAATCCTGAGGTCTCGAGATGAATGATCAAGTGGGCCATAGATTCGAGAGAATTTGATATTACTTATTCCCCTCGACCAGCTATAAAAGCTCAAGTGCTCGCCGACTTCATCATTGAAATGTACGAGGAACACGAAGAGGAAGAACCGGAGCCCATATGCACCGCCACATTGGCGGGTCCTCCACTAACACCCAAGAAGGGGTGGGCATAATCTTCAGGAAAATAACTCCAAACCAGCTGGAGACCATATTTGAGTTTGCCATCCGGTTAGAGTACTGTGTATCCAACAACGAGGCTAAGGAGTAGCTAAAGAAGCTGGGATACGGAGGATGCTCGTGCACAACGACTCCCAACTTGTGGTACAACAGATCCACGAGACCGATGCGGCTCGAGAGGAAAACATGAAAGACTGCATAGAAGCCGTCTTTACAGGGACGACCACGTTTCAAGAATTATGCATCAACCAGATCCCTCGCTCGGTACTGCATACAGAGCAAAGTGCTCTTTCGACGCTTATGGTCCTACCTGACCTCGCGGTGGGTTAATAAGGAAGAAGCCTAACATATCTTAAGGGAGATACACGATGGGTGTCGCGACAGTCATTTAGGAGGAAGAAGCATGGCAGCCAAGATTATTTGACAAGGGTACTATTGGCTAACCATGGCTGTGGACTGTGAAGTATGCTCGTAAGTGCAAGAATTGTGAGTTCCACGCCCCCATGATACACCAGCCTACAACTCCTTGGGAAACCAACACTATCCGTTGTTCGTTAGCCTGATGGGGAATCGACATCATGGGAGCCATGGTCCTGGATAATATATAGAAAAGGTTTTTACTAGTTGATGTGGATTACTTTACTAAGTGGGTGGAGGCATAACCCCTCTCCAAAATCACCAGCCAGGTGATAAACTTCCTCGGGAGGAACATCCTTAGCCGCTTTGGAGTACCACAACAGCTCGTGAGCAACATCGGACTCCAATTTCGTAACAACCTCGTGCAAAAATGGTGTGATAAGTAGGGTATCAAGCATCACTACACGGGGGTAGGATACCTACAGGGTAACGACCAAGTTAAGGTAACCAACCGAGCCCTTCTAAAAATGCTTAAGGATCGCTTGGATCGATATCAGTCTAAGTGGGTCGAAGAATAGGCCTACCACACTACCCTACGATTGGCTATGGGAGAAACCCCATACAACCTCGTATACGGGATAGAGTTTGTGGTCCTATCAGAAGTCGTGAAACAAAGTCTATGGGTTCAAGAGTACAAGAAAGCCCAAAATAGCGCAAACCTCGTTTCGGCCCTAGCCCTACTCCAAGAAAGAAGGATCCGAGTTGCTACCAACGTAGAGTTCTATAAGGCACGAATGGCTAAATTCTACAACACTCGAATTCGACCCTGAACATTTCAGGTCAGGGACCTAGTTCTAAAAAAATTGGAAGCCTATAGGAACTTAGGCAAACTAGAGCCAAAATGGAGCGGCCCCTATCAGATCTCTGAGATCCTTGGCCAGCTACCTACTTGCTAAAAGATATGGATAGTCGGTAACACACCCAAGCTTCGAACAGTCTCAATCACTAGAAATATTATCTTTGAAAGCCATTGAAATCGACCCCTTACGGCGACTCTATTTTGTTTGCATAGTTACATGTTATATTTTGACTTAGCGGTTATACCGTGTAAAGCAAACATACTATCGACAATAAAATAACTACGTTGAAAAAAGTGTATCGACTTAAGAACAAAAGGCTAAAAATAAATATTCCATTAAAAGGGAATAAACTGCCATAACAAAAGAGAGTGGGGGACTAGACCCTTACAAAAGAGGTCCCAACAAAACAAGGGCTACACACGCCCGGCTAACGCTACTCCCTCGTAGGACGCTTTCTCGCCTTGATCCATTTTGACGTTGCTCCTCCGAGAGCTCACTTGGGCCAGGCATTCGCAACGCCGTGGCAACGAGGTTCGTCCTCCGAGAGGCAGGTGAAGGACTGACAGAAGAGACCGAGGAATAAAACTCCAGCTCGGGAAGCGCCAGGCCTTGAAATAAACCGCGAAAAGCTTTAACAATCGACAAAACCATAACAAAGCCCACTCGGACTAGATCCTTGAGCTCAAATGCCTTCATCACTCGGCTCATCAGGGATATGGCCGTACCTAGTCGAGCACATGTAAGGCTAGCTTTGAGCTATTTCCTCACATCCTCGAGCTGGCGAAGCAGACGGTCCCGCTTTTCCCGTAGCAGTGGGATTACCTTCGAAGCTTGGGTCACCTCTCTCGCCCTTTCTTCCTATTTCTCAGCCTTAGCACTAGCATTTGCTATCGCATCTCCAAGGCAACTCTTTAGTTACCCTATGTCCTGATCTGTGGACTCTCTTATCTCAGCAGCGCGTCCAAAAACTTCATGCAAGGCCTTCAGGGCCAAGTCAAAAGACTGGCGATAATAAATGGACCAAAAATAAAATAAGGAAAACAAGGTATCATCTCATATATACTCTTGTAGAACCTCTACCACAAGGACCCGTCGCTAAAGCCACCAAGGAGCTCACAACCTCCGGGTTTAAAAATACCGCTCACAAAAGAACGGTAATATGAGGGATCCACAGAGATTTCTAGGAAAATCGAAGGCGCAATAGGATCTCAAAAAAGCTCATCCTAGGACGACGCCCCCTCTGACGAATACCTCTTCTTACTCCCTGACCTCACTGGGGGAAAAGGGTCCATAAGACCCTTCCCTTTGTTCATGTTCGAGGAATGGGCCAACGAGCCTTTTCCTTTCTCTCTGGAAGGACTTCCGACGATGGGAACCCGATCTGTTAAATGATAGGAAGAAGTCGGCAACGGCCTAAAGTCAAGAACAAAGCTAAAAGAAGGAATGAAGTAATTAGAAAAATGCCTAGCCATTATAGGGTCCATGGTTTGAGGCATACTTTCGGATGCCGCCTCGTTTTTGATCTCCTTCATAGACCCAAAAGTCCTCCTCTATATCAGCAACCATTGAGCTACCCGGAGCACACGGGCAGTACCTGCCATCGGAGGAGTGAAAAGACTCAACGGTAACAGCCTTCGAGGACTTCGCAATATTCTAGCGCCAGTCTATGCTCTGCAACTCATAATCGGCAGAGGCACCTCATGACCTCGAAATAAAGTAGTCCAAGTCAATATCCGTCAGTGCCATGAACTTCCCTCGGAACGGACGACGAGTGTGGCTAGCCATCTGCGCACCTAGAAACAAGAGCAAAAACTCAGTTAAAACAAAAAGGATGGAGTATACTATATATAATCGAGGAATATTTTTGAAGCAAATTCAAATTTTTTTCTTTTGAAAAACACAAGGATACTTACAAAATTCGTCGTTCAGATGGAGCATGGGCAAAGAGAGGCGCTCATCTTCCAGCCCACCTTGAAGACCCGCTAGCAGCATAACCATTGGGTTGCGGAGCATCGAGGACATGTCGAACACTCCGGTGAAAAGGCCCATGTCATCCAGAAAGGCGGCGATCTTTGTAAACATCTCGGTGGAAGGATAAAAATACCCTATACCCCATTTAGTGGGTATGCCTTCCCACTCCAAGACCGACTCTACGACAGGGCCCACAAAGAAGTACCTATGACGCCAATCACCATTTTTGAGAGGTTCATTCCTCAGAGATGATGCCAGAAAGATTCACTTGTTATCACGAATGGACAGTGAAAAGAACGGTGAACCAGGGGTGGTCGTCCTCAGCACAATAGCCTCGACCATGGTTTATGGGGTGCAAGGGATGTTCAACAAATAACAACAAAGTATAAACCCCACCAGATGGCAGTAGGAGGCAGTAGTCAGTTGACTCGGACAGACCTTCCAGAAAGAGAAAATATCCCTAAGGATTGGGTGGAAGAAGTAGCGGAGCCCACAATGAAGTTGCTCTGAGTATATGGTTATATAGCTCTCCGGCGGATCATACACCCTCTCAAGTCCAGAAGGAATGATTACATCTACACGATCCGGGAAAATGTTAAATGACTCCAGCAAAGAACGAGCCTCCTCCATGGTCACGACTGATGCCGTGAATTCGACTTGAGGCCTACCCATCATATATTTGGGCTCCAGATTTTCTCGGGTGAAAATGGCACGATCGGCGGAGGCATGTTAAGGTGAACGGCGAGAAAACACTGCAAACACATGGTCGACCGCAGTAACCGGCAGAACAGAGGAGCCGCCACCGTGTGCGCCACAAGAACGAGGTCTTCTCCCATCTTGCGCAGAAGTAGAGCAGACAGATGGTGAAATAGTCGCCCTTCGACGGCGACTACGCAGAGACCCTACAACACTATTGCTGATGAGAGAAAGTGGAGAACTGAGAGAACCCCAAGAGTTCTCCTCGTTCAAAAAGACAAAAGTTGCACGGGAAACCATGGCTTTGAAAATAACAAAAGCTTGAAGAGAAATTTCTTTTCGCAGAAAGGTATGTTAGAGAGAAGAGAAATGTGAGTAAAAATGGAGAAGAGGGTCGCGCTTTTATAGGCAAGAAAGATGGTTCGTTTTCCAAATCGGGTCAAGTTCCGCCCACGATTAAAATGATATGACCCTACAATTTCCCATTCACGACCACTCAAAACCGTCACGCTCCCCGAATCATTGCTGCCCTAGGATGTCAAACGTCACCATAGGGGAGATAAACTGGATCTCTAACTCCCCACATCACTTTGCATTTAATAAACGCCCATTTTAAGACTGCTAATTGAGCAGACCAACAGGCGGGATGATTCAAAATAACGACCACCTTGGGAACTCGTTGCCACGACTACCCCTCCATCAATGGGCCAGAAAAGCGTCCATGAGGTATGCAACTGATTGTGTAAGAAATCAAAAATTTCTTAAGTGCGGTAGCCCCAGACATCGGATCGGAAGTTAAGCACCCTCATGGCATAACTCTCACGGGAACTCGCAAAGAGATCGTGAAGACTCCCACAAGCGATGACCACGGGTACTTGCCTAAAAGAGGTCAAAACAACTTCTAAGTACGATGGCCGTGGCTACTCGCGTGAAAAATGGAGACACTCTCAAAACACTGCGCTCGTAAACACCTAACAAAAGAGAGATGGAGCTCAAAACCTCTTGTACGATGAGAAAGAAGGTACCCGTATGGAAAAGCCAGATTTTTTTTCTAAGTATAAAATCACAAAAATAGAACATATCAAAAAACTTAGTCGTAATCCTGACCATAAGAGTATGATTTGGTAGCCAAGAAGTTCCATCAAACGTAAAAGGCCCAAGGGGGGGGGGACTGCCCGGTATAACTCCAAAATAAAGTATATTCAGCCACAAAACTCTCCCTAAGCTATCTACGGCTAATGGGGTAGAGAAGATCTAGGTGCAGTAGAAGGGTTGGAGAGCCATGAATGCCCAAAACACCCCTGGTAGCAACACCAGAGTCGCATCTGGAGTCGGAGGACGGGACATCTTAGTAGAGGCTAACCTCTGTAGGTCAACACCCGTGCAAAACAAGTCTAGATGGGTGCCTAACATCTGGCAGACCTTGAACCCCCACAGCAGATGCGCATCACAGTAAGGGAAGAACTGCTCCCTAACCTCTTTCTCTCTGGCCACTAACCTCTCGTCCTTCTCCACCACGGTCCTCGTCAGTGTACCACGAAGTGATTTCACCACCTCCTCCGAAGACTGAAGTCTTCATGCCCAGTCAACCCTAAACCCCTTCAAATCAATCGGGCTCTACGCAAGCAACAAATGAACAAATGTCAACAGTTGAACTCGGGGGGGCTCTGAAGAGAAGGGGTCAGAGAAGACGCCAAAAAGGCCACCTCATGGAAAAGACAAATAGTTTGTTCTCTGAGATTCAAAATACGTTTTAGAAGAGACTGCAAAGGAGGAGGCACAACGATGCCCTAGGTAACGACTTTCTTCGTAGAGGCCACCAGACCAGAAACCACAGGAGGACAAGAAGGCTCGGCCTCACGACGCTCAGGCACAGGAGATGACGACCTCTCCGCAACAAACTCTACCCAGTAGTCAGAAGTTGAGGCGGGGAGGGCTTGCCTCATGTAGCCCCACCAATATTCACCGCACTCTAGGCTTGGTATAAATCAACAATCTATTCATCACCTTGTTTGGGCCCTACAGGCAAACAAACAAAAAAATAAGAGGACGTAGGGCTTTCCCTGACCTGGGCAGACAGAATCATCTCCTCGTTGGAATCATGGACCAAAATACACTGGTCCTTGCAGATGGACTCACCTTCTTCTCGCTCGATTTGCTTGTATGAAATAGAGCCTCACAAGCACTGCTCCTTTCCTTTCAGGGCTCATTGAACGATGCAGGTGAAGTGGCCGATCCCCTAATCCTCCGAGGATTCTTGGCTATCGCCTTCTTCTTCTTGGAGGGACGATGGAGGGGAGCCTCGCACTTCAGCTTGTCCATCGCTATCTCTGCAAATAGAACATACCCAAAATAGTAAAAGCCCGATTCAACAATAGAAAGAAAACCCTGAAGAAAAGAAGGTTAAAAAAATTACACAAATACTTACTCATTTGAGGACGATTGTCCCTAATGAAAGGAGTTGGGGAGGTAACATCGTTCATACTACATTCATCGTAAAGGGATGAGAAGATTTCAACCCGTGACATTTCGTTCCAGCTGAAGCCCCGCCGGACGAACCCATCTGCTGAAATCAAGTATGAGCGGCCACGATATCGTACTTAGCAGGGATACGGGGGTCCAAATTCCACACCTTTGGAACTCTTTGTTGGACTTCCTTGTGTGGAATGACGAAGGAAAAAGAACTTCTCCTTTCATCTGCTATGGGACCCCGGAAGATCGTGGAGGTCCCTCTTAGTTTACTTTCGCATTGATAAGGTGTAAAAGAGTTTGTCCCCGGAGGAGCTCATCAGAACAAAGGCCCCAAGACATCGGCGTACCAGATAAGGGTAGTTGTAAGTCGAGAAAATAAAGGTAAAGGCTGCCAGAGTCGACCACCCATTGGGAGAGAGTTGACTCAAACAGAGCATGCAGGCCTTAAAGGCCTCCCGATAGAATGTCGGAAGAAAGGGTCTCAACCCCATCTTGATCTAGACGAAGTAGACTGTGTAGTAACCCTCATGAGGGAAGGTCTCCTTCTCATGCTCCTGAGGTACTTCAATTTCCAAACCGGTGGTATCCGCCCCGTACTTGGTGAATTCACCACCTCCGCCAAAACCATAGGTGCCACCGCCGCAACCACCGATTTGTCTGCCCTTTTGGAGGACATCTCCACCATCCCAGAGGCGGCGCGCCAACACTATGTCCATTCAGCCACAAGAGACGTCACCACCCTCGTAATAACTACATCTAATGCAACCCGCATCTTTCCACGTCGCCAGCCTCCTTGCCGGAACTGCTCTTTGATGCCTTTAGTCTCCGGATCTTTTTGGAAGAAAGGAGAAGAGAGAAAATGAAGGAAAGCAAAAGGAACTCGGATGTATGAAGACAAAAAGCGTTGAGTCCCATCAATTTGTAGGTGGAGAAGTTGGATCGACGTTCGTGACGCGTTGCTAGCTCAGTGCCACGTGGTACATGCAGGACCACAATTTCAGAAAACGCACGACAACTCATCACTCATTAGTAGTTCCAAGTAATTTCTACAAAATACACTCGAAACTGGGGGACTTCTAATGATGCATAATCCGCCACACCCTAGGACGGAGGCAAAATGGGTATCCCACAAAAATAACCAAGGGCCAAGGAAAAGATACCCCAGGTTACGACCAACTAACGCCCCAATAAGGGTACACGGTCTAAGTACCCAGAGAAGGTAACCCTAGGTCACGATCAGCCAACACCCCAATAAGGGTATACGGCTCGGATCAAAAGACCCAAGTACATTTCACCTCACGGCCTAGAGTCGCCTACAATTTGAGGTACCCACAAGGAAAGTCACAAGAGGCCCCCCAGGACGATGCGCCGACCCCCTAAATTGGCTAACTCCACCGAAATCTTACGGGACCCACGATAAGGGACCCCCGAGTGGAAGTATCCAACACTTAGCCAAAACATCTTTGAGAAGGAAGATAATACAAAACGATAAGGAAACAAGTGAATATAGGGAAGGGTCAAAGAGAAAAGACCTTGCATCTATGGTCTCAATATAATGAAACAAAAACATACATAACTCGGATGATCTCGTAGTTACTCGAACGAAGCACAACTTAAAGAACCCCCTCGAAATATACGGGGATAAACACGGCTCGGAGGATAGCCAGATCCTACAGGCGAAAATGAACATCACGACGACACGGCCCGACTCGAAGGAAGTGTCAACCACCCATGGTTAAAGAAGCTCCCAACCACCCCTCATTATGATGGAAGATCACACCTCATTGGTCCAAGACGGCTATTTGAGTAGAAAGCGACAAATCCTACCGGTCCAGACCAACGATTAAAGTAGAACTGACTCTCCTTCACTTATTCAGACCAACTCACAAGACGATTGGAGCTGCATCGTCATTATCCAACTCAGTCAATTAACACCATTGGGTGCCTCGTGCCAGACGACCCCATTGGCGCAGAAGACCCTCATTGCATTGTCATCACCACCACTCAGAGTTAAGACGGAAGACCAATCATGATTGGCGCAAAAGATCCTAGCAGCATTGGCCATCTCCACCACCAGGAGTCAAGACGGAAGACCGATCCTCATTGGACGAAGACCCCAAGGCTAGCACTATAAATAGCCCCCCATTTCAGCATCAAAAGGACAAGTGCACTTTCGCCAAATTCCCCACATACACTCAATTGTACTTAGCAAAATAGGAAAAATCACTCTCTACATGAAGTAGTTATTTCACCACACGACCCCCTTGTAATTCAATCAAGATTCTTAATAAAATAACATTACTTCATTTTCCTCAAATTCGAGATAGGCATTCCGAACAATATTCCCAAAAATCCCGACTTCACATGCCCGGACGATATTGCATCACCAACATTTATAATATATTTTCTAAACCCTTAACAATACACATAGATCTTCGCAACATGCATACTAAAAGCAACGATAGACTCGGGGACATTATTATATGGGAATTATTTCATTTTTATAATACTTATCTATTTTTCGTTATACTCATACACATCTTTATTATTAAATAGAAAATTTCAGTATGTATCCCAAGTCCATTAACTACTCTAACAAACGGTGTTTCATGAAAACATGTAGAGCGTTCGAAGTCCCAGAAATAATTAATTCGGGAAGAAGCAGGTCAATTTAGTTTCCATTGAATCACCCGAAGATGCTGTTAGCTTCTTGGACCATAAGATTGGACCATAAAAGGAACTGGTCCAAGAACCCACGGCTTCTAATTAATTATCTTTAAAGGAAAAAGACAATCATTTGTTGTCCAAAAGATAAGAAAATTGCAAACTTTGAGCAAAACATAATCTTAATGTCGATTGCTGTGGTAGGAAAAAATAAATGATGCCGTACTACTATTAGGTTAATTTTTTCCACTTTTGTCTATCTCATTTAAAACTATCGAGGTAGATTGCATTTATTTATTATATTCAACACGCAACGAGAAATTGTGCTCAAAAGCTCTATATTAATACTGCAGTGAACCCACTTCTCAAGTGGTTTATTATGCTAGTTGTATAAACATTTATGAAATGACAATATTTAAAATGTCGATTTCCTCACACGGTCGACATACGATTCCAACAAACTGATATTGTATGAAGGAACACTGATCAAAGATCTGTGATGGAACTTATTTTGTGTGATTTTTTAAATAATGTGTTCTGTCACACAATAACACAATAATTTAAATGTATTTGTTGACCCTTCCAATCACGATCATCGGTCCACGATATGTTGTAAAGTCCTCCGAGGATAAAAACGCCTTCCTACGGGTCTAAGTTCCTCGCAAGCTCAATGACACTTTACAATGTCATACGATACTTTACAGAAGCTACGACACCATATATATACCTTACAGGTGCAGATATACTTTACACTACAAGAAAAAAAAGTTTTTGCCTAGGATTAAATCCATAGCCAAAACCCATTTTTCCGTAGCCAATGGTCATTGCCTACGGGTATCAGTAGCCAATGCCCGTAGTGGAAGCCTTCGTAGGCAATAGTCATTGGATACGGATGGCCGTAGCCAATGACTATTGGCTACAGATCTTCCATAGCCAATAACGGAAGACCAAAATGCCTATAGCCAATAGCTATATATTGGCTACGGAAAGTTCCATAGTCAATACGGAAAGTTTTGTAGTCAATGTCTATTACAGAATATATACGTAGCCAATAATTATTGGCTACAGAACATTCCGTGGCCATTGATTTTTTTTAATTTTTTTCAAATTATTATTGGCGACGAAAGATTCCATTGCCAATACTCCTTATTGTTTTAAAAAAATATTATTGGCGACTGATACATCCGTCGCCAATAATATTTGTAAATATAAACAAATTATTAAAAACAATTTTAAATATTTTTAAATTATATATAATGAAATATATTTAAACTAATTAACTAAGGATTACACATGATTGATTATGTAATATATTTATTGCATCTATATTTGTATATTGAAATTATTATGAAATTATTAAGTGGTTAAAGTAGTAAATATAATTTTTTTAAAGATGGATAAATATATTGAAAAGTATATGAATTGGAGATTTATTTGAAATGTTGAATGGTAGGAATTATAGGAAGAGTTTATGGTGGAAGGTAGGAATATGTTTATGAATGGAAGGGTTAGGGTATTTATAGAATAGACCAAGACTATTGGCTACAGAATAATCCTTAGGCAATAGTCATTGGCTACGGAACAATCCGTAGCCAATAGTCTTTGGTTACGGAATATTTTGTAGCCAATAGAATAGTCATTGGCTACGGACCAATCCATAGCCAAAAATTACTTTTTTTTAGTAATTTTGTGTATATTTTTAGAATAGTCATTTTGTGTATATTTTTAGCCAAAAATAGTCTCTTTTTTTTTTTTAGTATTTTGTGTATATTTTTATTCAACTTTTAATTAATTACTTTTTTTCCCCAAAAGTCTGTTTATTGTCTTTTGAAATTTATTTCTTATGAAATTCAAGAAAATATACTAATAAATAGGGTAGAAGTGTTTGGTGAAAGAAGAAAATGGAATCGAGTTTGGTTTACGAATTTCGATTAATTATATTTTTTTCCCAAAAGTCTGTTTATCGTCTTTTGTAATTTTATTTATAATAAAATTCGAGGAAACATACTAATAAATAGTTTTGATCGTCTTTGGTGAAAGAAGAAATGGAATCGAGTTTGGTTTACGACTTTTGATTAATTACATTTTTTTCTCCAAAGTTCGTTTATCGTCTTTTGTAACTTTTTTTTAATGAAATTTGATGAAACATACTAATAAATAGTTTAGATCGTCTTTGGTGAAAGGAGAAATGGAATTGAGTTTGGTTTACGACTTTTGATTAATTAATTTTTTCCCCAAAAGTTCGTTTATGGTCTTTTGTAATTTTTTCTAATGAAATTTGAGGAAACATACTAATAAAAAGTTTATGGGCTACGTCTATCGCTCGTAGCCAATGGCTATGGGCGACAGGCGTAGCCGTACGGCTTCTAGCCGTAGCCAATAGTTATTCTTTTTTGTTTTTTGTAAATAATAGTAGACTTGGGCGACAGGTGCTCGTCGCCTTTGACTAATGGCTACGGATTTTCCCGTCGCCAATGGTAAAGAGCAACAGGACATATCCGTCGCCAATGAGTTTTATTTTTTTTTTTTAATCCAAAATGGTAAAACCCTTTTGGTAATGGTAAAACCACCATTTCCTACGACATCCGTAGCCAATGGTCCTAGCCAAAAACCCTTTTTCTTGTAGTGTTACAAGGTTCTATGAGTCCTAGCTGGCTCTACGATGCCTTACAGTTTTTATTTCAACAACACGAATAGGGAGCGAGATACTGGAATACTCGGGGAAGGAACACTCTCTCAAAGTCTTTTACGCGTTTGCCTTGTATCTTCCTTATGTTGTTGTCGATTGATTGACACCATAGGATCCACGATACCTTACAAGTTAACACATTTGAGATGTCCTGTAGGCACAATGACACCTTACAAGGATCAACGATGCATTACGGGATACACATCCATGATGCATTAAAGGCTACATGATAACTTACAAGGCTTTACGAGTACAAGCATACTCCATGATGCCTTACAAGAATCATTAACACGGCATAGAACCTTCGAATCCGATGGGATAAATAATCACGTGACAGAATACATAATCAAGAGACGTGTGAAGGCCAATATTCAGTAAACTAAGCAGACATGTTAGCCAATGATATGCATGCATAACACTTGTCAACCTAAGAAAACATGTAATTGACACATGTCCCAATATTCTTCCAATAAATAATGAGGCCAGACCCCATTGTAGAACCAAGTGGAATAAAATATCAACTACCAATATACGTTATCGCGTTGAAAATCTTCCTCATTTAACTCGGTCCTATCAAAATCTATATTATCATAGATTTGGGTAAACGGTTCTCGAATTAATACCGTTAATTACTCATTTACGAAGGTGAACTAAAAAGAGTGTTAAAAAAATGGCGTCGTCTGTGGGAACGCCATCGACTACCTTCGAACATTTTCTTGGTCAAAAATACCATATGATGGAAGATTCAATTGTGGCTTTGCTAGTCAACGTGACGAAGAATACACACCATCACCACTGCCACAAGTGGAAGATATAGATTTCATTAACATCCCAAAAACCCCTTGGATGCAGTAATTGAAAGAGGAGTACGAGTAGTTGAACATCAACTTGAACATCAGCCGCTATGTCCCTATCAAGGAGGAAATCATCCAGAGGAGCGAGGGTCCCTTATGACTCAAACTCCTTTTCTAACTCCAAGGTATCGTACACCAATCCACAAGAGAGAGGGAGGAGGATATGATAACCTAAATTACAATGACATGAGGATTGGCATCCCGAGAGAAAGGAACTTTTACCCGGGAATGGGGGAAATACTTATCTTCCAGGAATGGGGGAAAACTCACTTTGGAGTATGATAGATAGCATGAGGAGGGAAATGTAGGCTGGAAAGAGGAACATCAGCCTAAGAGACGAACACGTGTAACAAGGATCCCCATTCGTTCCAGAAATAGCGCAACACTAGTCTCGATGGGCATGAGACTAGGCAATCAGCTCTTATATTCAGGTGATAAAAATCTAAGAGGCCACAAGATCATGTGCACCAATACTTGGCAAGTATGAATCTGCTATCGGCTCTAGAATTTGTTCTATGTCGCGTATTCCAAGTGATGCTAACTAGACGGGCACAACCGTGGTTCTCACAACGTTTCCCATGTACTATCTCTAAACTTGATCAACTATCTTGCATGTTTGTACGCCAGTTTTCTTGTAACAGGACGTACCCTTAGTCCGCTTGCCACCTATTCACTATCAAACAAAAGAAAGATGAATCGCTAAGAGATTACAATAAGCGATTTTCTAACAAAGCCATGTATGTTTCCTATGTGAATCTGACTATGATTGCGGACATAATAAGCACCAGGGCTAAAGATTCAAAAATTTCTTAAGATACTTGATGGGAAATCGAGCATAGGATATGAACGAGCTAATGCAGAAGATGGAGACATAGAACATCATGGAAGAGGCTGAAAGCTCAAATATCAAATTAAAAAATGATGCAAGTGAAGTGGAAGTAAAGAGTAAGGCACAAGAAAGAAATAGAGAGGATAAGCATCCTACCCATAGAAGAGATGAAAAACATACTATTAAAAAAGACCTTTAGCGAGTGCCGCTACCTCCATTGATAATCACCCCCACCGAGGTGCTGCATGTCATGGAAGGGAGCAAGAATATACAATGGCCATGGCCTGTCCGTGAACCCTATCAAAAGAACGAATCTGGAAAATTTTGCATGTACCATAAGGCGTATGGGCATACAACTAACAAATACACCACACTGAAGTAGGGAATACATAGATTGCTAGACCTTGGATACCTCTAGAACTTCATCGACGAAGCGTATTGAAAGGCACGGGAGCATGACTCTCGAAATAGAGCAAAGAACGAAGAAGAAGAAGAAGATATGAGAGAAGACGGTATAAGGGCAAAACCCAAGAAGAGGAATACAAGCAATGACCTCAACCACCTCTTGACTCATACGAAGAAAGCCCGCCCATTGGTAGAGCAATAAGCATGATCGGGGGAGGAGACATGGCCATAATTCTAGCAACAAAGAAGAGAAGATACCTCAAAGAAGCACAAAGGTTAGGACAAAAACTGCAAGTTTGCTCCTTAGAAAATGCCAAACTACCCAACATCATGTTTGAACTCGAAGACCTAGGTGGAATCGTGTACGCCCGCGAGGACCCGCTGGTCATTAGAACCACCATCTGTGGAGTTGAGGTACAAATAATTCTCGTAGGTACATGCAGCTCTATAGATGTGTTGTTCATGCCATCATACTTTACCATGGGGTTAGGATGAGAACAACTGGAGCCGATAGATGTCCCACTAGTGGGCTTCTTCGGGGAATCATGTCAAGCCTTGGAACTATAATTCTTCCGATGTCACGGGGAGATGGAGCTTTGAGAAGAACGGAGCCAATCAAATTCTGGGTGGTAAATGTATCACTACGAACATACAATGCCATACGCGGGTGACCCTCTATTCACACCTTTGAAGTGATACCCTCCACGTTACACCTAAAAATCAATTTCCGAACTCCCTCAGGGATCGGAGAAGTTAGAGGATATCAGGTCAAAGAACGAGAAATGCAAAATGATTACAATTCCATCGGGTGATATAGAGTCAAACTCACATTAGCTAATATACCTCACAAAGATCCTTGCAAGCCAAGTCATGAAGAGACGATAGAGAGAAAGCCCCAAAAGCTCGCAATATGCTTGGTTTAACTATCCACTCAGGAAGTTCCGGCAAAGGGCTATGTCA
Organism: Linaria vulgaris; assembly: GCA_948329865.1. Lineage (NCBI taxonomy): Eukaryota > Viridiplantae > Streptophyta > Magnoliopsida > Lamiales > Plantaginaceae > Linaria > Linaria vulgaris. The sequence continues at coordinate 50,517,643 of OX415251.1, read as the reverse complement.
AAATCCCCACCCGAATAAACAAAGGATATGGAAACGTTTGCACTATCCTGAGCTGGAGCAGGGTGAGGATGACTTAGGCCTTCTCCAGAAGAATGTGAAACAGTACAGACGGGAGGAACATGGTTCTCTTCCACAAGATTAATGACAGCAGACACATGATGGTCATAATTTCTCTTGAAGAAAGCATCGTCCATGGTACAGAGAGTCGGAATATCGAATCCTAAGGACACACCACTAAAAGAGATTAATAAGCCATTATGAGAAGACAACGCTAGGGTTAGGTCACGATGTTGCTGAGGACTCGACATGCAATCAGAGGAAGCTTCCATGGCCGAGGTAAAAATCTCACTATTTAAGATCATAGAACACTACAGCGTAGTCGGATTAGGAATGGACTCAAACCCCGGTGGAGAAGAAACATACCTACCCGTGGTGCACGACACCTGATGACACCGCCACTTCAAAGATGGAAAAGAATATCTATGTGGTCCGTGATACCCCCTTTCGCAAGCACATGAATATAAATCCACCCAAGATGGTAAAACCATTTGGTGTAAGTTGGCTAGGGCACAAATTATACTCCAAGATAGTAAAACCATTTGGTATAAGTTGGCTAGGGTACTTTTGCAGCGATTCATTCCCCCTATAATAACTCTTGGGGATAAGCATAGTAAGATTGGTGGTAGAAATGCCAAATTCACAAAACTTGGTCGTTAACTCCGTCTGTCTAATTGTGCTCACGGTGGTATTCACGTCCTGCGATTTTCGGGGAGCCCCAACCTTCTTTTTCTTTGATGGCCCTACCTTATCACCACCACCGACTAGCTCCTCTGAACTCCTATTCAAAGGTGACAGAGTCATTTTTCCGCAAAATTAAAATATGGCGAAAGATTAATTATAAAGAAAAGTTGCAGAGAAAGAAAGCAAGAAGAAGAGTTATGGAAAAGTGAGAAACAAGAATGGTGGCAAAAGGGATTGATAACCCTAAAAAAATTAAGGAATATGGAAAAGTTTCTTAGCCCCAATTAATGGGATACTGATCCCGAGTAAATATGGGAAAGTGCATGTTTCTCGCCCAATTGATGCGTGGATTCAAAATTGCCACGTGAACTGACATGATACCTTGAATTCCTCTTGATTCTCATGAATACAATAGGAACTGGAGGGACTAGTGCTAACCCCTCCCATCACGACCATCGGCCCACGATTTGCTGTAATGTCCCTTGAGGATAAAAATGATTCACTAGGGGTCTAAGTTCCTTGCAAGTTCAATGATACTTTACAATGTCATACGATGCTTTACATAAACTACGACACCTCATATATACCTTACATTATAGGTGCAGAGATACCTTACAAGGTTCTACAATTCTTAGCTGGCTCCACAGTGCCTTACAAGGATCCACGATACCTTACAGGTTAACACATTTGAGATGCCCTGCAGGCACAATGATACCTTACAAGGACATTTGAGGCTTAGATGTCTCTATGATGCCTTACAAGGATCAACGATGCATTACAGGGTACACGTCCACGATGCATTAAAGGCTACACAATAACTTACAAGGCTCTACGAGTACAAGCATACTCCATGATGCCTTACAAGAATCGTTAACACAACATAAAACTATCTGATCCGATGGGATAGATAACCACACGTGACATAATACTAATAAAGATACGTGTGAAGGCCAATGAGATGCATGCATAACACTTGCCAACGTAAAAAAACATATAATTGACACATGCCCCAATATTCCCCCTATAAATAAGAAGGTTAGCCACATTGTAGAACCAAGTTGAATAAAATATCAACTACCAATATACTTTCTCTCATGTTGAAAATCTTCCTCATCGAACTCGGTCTTGTCAAAATCTATATTATCCGGAACCTGGGTAGTCGAATCAATACCCCTAATTACTCGAGCGGAATTCGTCTGTTCCCATTTCGTATTCTATTTCTCTTCCATCAATTATATAATGACATGTGGAATGTGTAGGCCCACATAAATTAAACCCCACATTAATCCATCAAATTGATTCAATTAATCTATATAATGGAATTAATTATTGTCTTTCAACAAATAAAATCACATAAATCCCCCAAGTAAAGAAATCAAAATCTCTTCCAATCAAAAACGAAAAAAAGATGTCATTAAAAAAATACGTGAATTAAATACTGCCTTATAACTGTATATTTCACAATCTCTATAAAATTTTCAATCACGTATTTATCTGTTTCTTTAATTCCCAAAAAGGTGTGAACTGATTCCATGTTGTGCACACTTAATGTTATATATTCGGTATTTTTTTTATACGTAGTATCATTTTCTAATAATTATGTTTCATTTTAAGTTTAGCAGTTAATACTCGTTATGACGGATATACCACATGCATAAAAAGCCATTAATTAACTATATTGATAATATTATTTCTCACTTGATGTTGAAAAAAAGAAGATTATTTTCACTTAATACAATCTTAAGTTTTTCTTTTTTATTTTTTATTGCAAAAGATTTTTATTTGTTTACTTGGGAGATTTATTTGCGTTTACATGATTTTATATGAGGAAAAAAATAATTAATTCCATAGCATATATTAACTAAATCAATTTGATGAATTAACAAAACCTATCAATTGCATGGAAACAATTCCATCCAATTGGGTACATTTTCCATGCAATTGATCAATTGCATGGAAAAAATCAGATACAAAATTTCCATGCTATTGGTGTCCCGGCAAGAGAATTGCATCGAAAAATTCCGATGCAATAGGCTTCTGCATTGAAATTTTCGGATGCAAAGTTGCATGGAAAATTTTCCATGCAAAATAAGCTGCATCGAAAACATCCAATGCAGGGTCCCCCTGCATCGAAAAAATCCGATGCAGAAAAGTCTTGCATCGGAAATTTCCCATGCATAGCCAAGAGTGAACGCGCAACGTGGCAGCGTGAGGGAGGTTCGGGGAGGCTCGGTAAATGATTGTTTGCATCCGAAATTTCGGATGCAAAGAATTCTTAATTCTTTGCATTGAAAATTTCCAATGCAATTGCTATTGCATCGGAAATTTTCGATGCAAAAAATGCAAAAAAAATTTTAAAAAAAAGTGGCGGGATTTTCTCCGCCAATTTTTAAATATTTTTGTTTTTATTAATATAATTAATTTTTAAAAGTACATTCTTCTAAATTTTAAAGTTTTATTTTTATTAAATAAACACATATTTCATACTAAATTATAAAATACTTTTATAATACATATTGATTATTTTTAAAGATAAATATTAAATTTCAAGTATAATTATTTTCTATACATAGTTATTTAAATTTTCCGTATAGTTATATTAAAAAAAAATTGATGATGACTTATATCTATATTTATATTTTTCATAAATATATTTAGATTTATATTTTTCATATATATATTTATATTTATATGTTTCGTGTATATATATATTTATATTTTTCATATATATACATATATATTTCTATTGTAAATTTAGAGAGCAGAGGAGTAGAGAGGAAGAAGAGATAGAAATGGATGAATGATAAGTGAATGCGGTGTGGGTATTTATAGGGTAAGGATGCAGATTTCGCATCGGAAAATTCGGATGCAATAGCAACTGCATTGCAATATTGCCATGCAGGATTTCTTTTGCATGGAAAAATTCCCATGCAACATCTACTGCATGGGAAAATTCCCATGCAACATGTACTGCATAGGAATTTTCCCATGCAAGTACAATTTGCATAGAAAAATTTATATGCGTAAATTATTACTATTTATAAAAAAACCAATACTTATTAAATTTATATTTACATTATCGACCCCAAAAGTATTTTAAACATCATTCGTTTTGCATTTTTGACAAATTTGAAATGTACATATGACTCATAAGTGTTATTAAAAATAGTGGTAAAAAAAACGGGGGTTTGACGTCGTTTTCCATCTTTTGCATAATTAGATATTCTACCCCAAATATTTTTTAAACGTCTTTCCATACTCCGTTTTTGACGAAATTTTGAAGAACACTGTTATTTTTAATAACATAGCATATGGTAAAAAAATATTGACGAGTGGAGTTGCTTGACACTCTCTACATGTGAAAATACAATTTTAGTAGGATAGAGTATACCTATATAGGGTTTAGGGTTTAGGGTTTAGGGTTTAGAGTTTAGAGTTGAAGATCATATAGTCTTATATTGTTTATTTGCGTCTTTCGTTACTCCATTTTTGACGAGATTTGGAATAATACTTCTACTTATTGTTTAGAAAATGTTGGTGAAAGAAAAAGTAGATTTCGAGTTGTTTTGCAACTTTTTACTAATTACATGTTAACCCCGAAATGTTTCTTTGTGTCTTTCGTTACTCCGTTTTTTACGATATTTGAAAGAACATTCCTACTTATGGTTTAGAAGATGTTGGTGAAAGAAAAAGTTAAATTTGAGTTGTTTTGCAACTTTTTACTAATTATATTTTTACCCCGAAATATTTATTTGCGTATTTCGTTACTCCGTTTTTGACGAGATTTGAAAGAACACTCATACTTATGGTTTAGAAGATGTTGGTGAAAAAAAAGTTAAATTTGAGTTGTTTTGCAACTTTTGAATAATTACATTTTCACCCCGAAATGTTTCTTTGTGTCTTTCGTTACTCCGTTTTTGACGATATTTGAAACAACACTCATACGTATGGTTTAGAAGACGTTGGTGGAAAAAAAAGTTAAATTTGAGTTGTTTTGCAACTTTTGAATAATTACATTTTCACCCCAAAATGTTTCTTTGTGTCATTCGTTACTCCGTTTTTTATGAGATTTGAAAGAACACTCATACTTATGGTTTAGAAGATGTTGGTGGAAAAAAAATTTAAATTTGAGTTATTTTGCAACTTTTGAATAATTACATTTTCACCCCGAAATATTTCTTTGTGTCTTTCGTTACTCCGTTTTTGACGATATTTGAAACAACACTCATACTTATGATTTAGAAGATGTTGGTGGAAAAAAAAAGTTAAATTTGAGTTGTTTTGCAACTTTTGAATAATTACATGAGTTCTATGACTAATAAAGCGATAGAAGCTCCAGGAGTTCAAGGTGTACCCGAAATGGTATTCCAAGAAGAAAATGTTCATGTGTCCAGATTGTTCGTTGACTTTACATCATTTAACTTGACAGAGTTAGCAGTGGATGGCCAATCTATACCAGTGACAATTGAGGAGGAACCCGTGGCAGTGAGCAGTGGCGAGGATGATGATGACGATGAGGTTGACGAGGATGATGAAGAGGAGGGGGATGATGAGGAGGGAGAAGAGGAGGTAGTCGAAGATAATGACAGTAGCGACCCAGATTATGTTTTGTTCTAATATGTACTTGTATTTCAATATTGAACTTCTTATGTATGGTTTCATTGTATTGTTCGATTATGTCTTAATTTTATGATTTGTTTTATTTTTTGATTTAATAACAACTTAAAAATGAAAATACTTGGAATAACAATAGTCCCAATAACAATAGTCACAATAATTACAGTCCCAATAAAAATAACATACTTGGAATAAAAATTACAATAATTAGAAAATACTAAGAAGGCTCAATCTCGTCAGCCAGCTGATCGTACAATCTCTGAAAGTCGTACAAGTAAATTAATGGGAGGCAAAAATGGGAGGACCGGTGCACTATCCATGGATGTATCCCTTGAGAGGTATTCACCAACGGAATTTACAGTTATTTACATAGAAGCTCATACCGTTAATATGTAATTTCTTGTTTATATTTATACCACGAAAAATAACAATTGTCCCAAAATTTCAAATTACAACAATACGGTTTTTTATTTTTTTTTATTTTTATTGCTGCATCGGATAAATCCGATGCAAAGATATTTTATATCTCTGCATTGGATAAATCCTATGCAGAAGCCTTTTTTTAATTTTTTATTTTTTATTTTTTTAATGATGCATCTGATTTATCTGATGCAGAGATATTTTATATCTCTGCATCGGATAAATCCGATGCAGAGTCATTTGCATCCGAATTTTCGGATGCAGCCTACGTGGCTGCATCCGAATCATCGGATGCAAAGGCTGCATAGGAAATTTCCTATCTTTGCATCCGATTTTTCGGATGCAAAGCCCGCTGCTGCATCCGAATTTTGCGATGCAATATAATTGCATCCCAATTTTCCGATTCTACCTATCTTGCATCCGAAAATAAAAATTCGGATGCAAGACTTTCCATGCTATTGCTATGATTTGTTGTAGTGTGGGATGTTTAATTTATGTGGGCCTATATATGCCACATGTTATTACATGATTGAGGGAATAGAAAATTGAGAATAGACAAATTTCAGTCTAATTACTCAATCGCGAATGGAATCGAAAAGAGTGTTAACTATATTCATTTTTTTAACAGTTTTATAATTTGCTGAAATTACTCGGTCGAAGAACGTACGAACGCAAATATAATTTTACATAAAGAATTAAGGGACTTAAAGAAGTTAGCTAAAACATTTAGTGTATGTTTGAAATGGGGCCCTGGAAATTAGTTTTTTTTTATTAACAACGAACAATTCCTAAATTAATGCAAAATAACTGAAATGGGTACAGATCAGCGCAATGCTTCATACATGTACTGTTGGTTGGTGGTTGCATTTGGAAGGGCTGAGCCCGCCACCATGCGAGTGGTTCTTATAAATTACGTTTTAAAACTCGCAACTATGACAATGAAGTCAAATAAATGATGTTATAAGCTTTCATTGAATTATTTCATCTACTTGGAGATAGAGCTTGTGTGAAAAATTAAAGAGTTTGTCTTATTATGGCAACATAAAAAAGTTGCATTCATATGATTGGCTCCAGAAATTTGAAAATTAAAGAAGAATCAAAGATTAATTAATGATTTGCTGTACCAGCTCTTAAGAACAATTCAACACTTAAGAGTTAAGAAATAGACTGAACAGCTTCAAGAGGCCACATAACGTTCCACAATTCCTATAGGACAACTTTCTAGTTTCTACTCTCGCTCTCACGGTTTATGCAGCTAATAAACATGGATTTTTGCAATTTGCATTGTACAGGAAAAGAGCAATCTTGGCCTACCAAAAAAACTATTAGTAAACGATTTTTTTTTAAAACATACATAGGAGTCATATGGAGAAGAGATTGCTCATTGCTATATATCTAGAATCCATAAAAGTAGAAAAAATTAGGATCTTTCGTAAATAAACTCTGAGTTATGCTAGATTGACAAACCCTGCATCCATCTCATGTGAAAAATAAATAGGCATGATACGCCATTATGATTTAAAAGTTGCGTACCACCTCCATGTTAAATAAATTTGGTATTGTATTTTTTATGTTTATAACTAAAATGCCCTCGTTAGTTATAATATTTATATTCTGTAATTTTGAATTGAAATGATTTACTTTTTCAATATTTTATATATAAAAGTGTAAAAAAAAGATATATATATATATATGTATGTATATATTTGGATTTCTAACTTATTTTAGTATATATTTCTTTGATACTTTGGAGTAAAAAATAAAAGATATCCATTTTTTAAAATGAAAAAAAAAGATTAGAGTCTTCGAGCAAAATATAACCCACATTCTCAAACATGAAAGTGTTAACTGAACCTTCTTGCATATATAGGCGTAATATACAAATTCTTAAAATTATAACGGGATATCTTGCCTATTAATTTTTCACCGGAGTAATTTACCAAAAAGGTCAAATTTATATAATCAAATAAGAGTGCTATAAATTGCACGCCATAATTCATTCGTATTATGGGCTATAAACTCTTGTTTCATTTTATTTTACTACAACGTTATATATTTAACATATTTCATAGCTAAAATTAATCGTGTTGTTGATGTGGTAGATACGAGAAGAGTTAAACCAAGTCACATCAAATTTGTAACTGAATTATAATATCTCGGGTTGATTTCTTGATTAATTTTGACATCATTTACTGCTAATTAAAGTCTAAAATAGTTGTTCTCTTTTCACACGAATCACTATGATGAATCTCCTCATCCATATTCAACAACGTATGATGCACGGATACACCTAAAAAACTAATGATGCTGTATCGGATACGTATTCGATATCGATACGCTATCGATACACTACCGATACGAATCTGATACGCCACGTGGCGTATCGGTTATTTAAAAGAAAACAAAAAACTCTCGATACATATCTGATACATATTTTAGGCGTATCGGAAATATTTTGGGTCTTTTGTATGAATTTTTAAATTAATGGGCAACTTCAATAAATACCACCTATAATTGAAAATTAAAACAAAATCTTTTAATCTAATTAGTAATTAACTAGCTTACGATCAGAATTCCACTTTTCTCACTTTTAATCAAAATTTCTTCTTTCTCAACCAACCTCCACTAAGACACCAAATCATGGTTGTGGCCACCTTCTACTCGCCCACTACCGCCTTCGTAATTCACTGTTTTGTTATTATCACTTTTATGATTAATATTTTTGGTATCGATTTTAACTTACGAATTATTTTACTTACTATGAACTTGCCATTTAAATTTTGTAATATTATATATATATATATATATATATATATATATATAAACGTATCCTTGTCGTATCCGTATCGCCTATTTTTAAAAAATCTGTATCGTCGTACCCGTACCGCTATATCCGTACCCGTGCAACATAGGAAGCAACTTTAAAGTTGTATCAAAAATCTGTAAATTAGATAACTTGAAAATTCATATATAATCATATTAAACTTTATTAACATCTTACACAAAAATATAGTGTTACATCAGACTAATTAAGAGAAAACCCTTAATTAAGAGAAACTTTTAAGTCTTTATTCTCGTGGTTTTCTCTTTATTTCTTGTCTATTGTTCTCTTTGTTTCTCTATTTATTCTCGTGATTTTTTGTCTTTATTCTCATGGTTTTCTCTTTATTTCTTGTCTATTGTTCTCTTTGTTTCTCTATTTATTCTTGTGATTTTTTGTCTTTATTCTCGTGGTTTTCTCTTTATTTCTTGTCTAGAACGTTTACTTTTAGCTTGTTATTTGTCATATTTGTAATATTTTGTTGTTTATTCTTATATTTCTCCCATGTAGTTTAAAGTCAGGTCATTGCAAAACGGAGACTAAAGATAAGAGGACGAACTAAGAAAAATCAGAAAATCGCACGTTGACAACAAAACAAGAAAAAAACCCTGAGCAAAATCAAAAAACAATGCAAGGAATGAGTCTCGCAAAAAGAGGCGACGCATAACAAAAAAAGCTAAAATTGGGGTCATATTGTAGCGTTGGTCGCGCTAGGTCGATTGCCTTAATATTTCAGAGCCATCAAAGAAGGTGGCTCGAGCTGGGCAACCAAAGGAACGACTACACCGGAGTAACATGAGCTAGGAGCGAGAAGCGAGCCATAGTGGAGAACAGAGATGGAGCATGACTTGTGCACGCATTGCACGGCAGAGGTAGCATTGTTAACAGCTTGTTGCACTATGGGTGGTAGTTGCAAAAAGCCCCTAATTTGTCAACTTATAATTTGCCTCCATAAATAAGACCAAGACGTTCCACCGAAATCAATAGCTTTGATATCTGTATCTATCCATTTTTGTATTCAGTTATTTAAGATTTTGAACTTGAGAATGTGAGAAGGCAAACCTCTCAATGTCTTGAGTAGGGAGTGGTTACGAGATTATGAATATAATTATTTGATTTAATGTAGTAATACTAAAATATACGAGGTCATGACATCACCAGGCCATCATACGAATATGAGGACTCTTACTCCAAAAATCATTACCCTACCTAAAAAAAGACCAGGGCCTCCTCGGAAGAACGACTTTGTATCACGAAGCAAATGGTGACACGACATGCCCCTTAATTAGATCTTATCCTAGACACACGGTTATCTATGAGTAAGTTTTGTAATTAATGAGGTGGTCATTTTATCTCACTGCCATTATAAGTTTGAGCAGTTTTCCCTGCCTATATAAAGGGAAGGCCTCATTCAAAAATAGAACACAACAAAAGTCTAACAGATAAAAACTTCTCTCTGTAAATTCTAAACACACTTGCCCCCAATCATCGGCTCCCTCGTAAAATCCCCCATTTTCTTAATTAAGGAAAGGTGTTCCAACCCCCTTTTAGAAAATTATGAAGGAGAAATCCTATAAGTAGTGGCCATCTATGGGAACATCGTGCGTCCATTGAGGGAAATAGAGAAAAACCAAAAGAAATGAGGAACTAAGAGCGACAAACACGAAAAAATAAAGAGTGCCCTTATATCATGGCCATGGAGAATCATCGTCCACATGTAGGATTGGTAGACCAACCGGGAGGCAGCCAACAACTCCCTCCACCCCTAGGGGCCTCTCACACATGGACTTCAGAAGCACCTAACTATGTACAAATCCCTTGAAGCCTCTTCAAGGACCTCATGAGAAATATGCTACGAACCCGCGCCAAGCGGCCTTAGGCTCCCTGCCAACCGGAAGTGTCAAACCCCTCCAAAGAAGACGAACGCAGTTGTGGATTCTCGCCCAGGACACGACGGGGAAAACTGCCCTCAGTCCTCGCGCACAGACGGGGACGCCTGCTTTCTAGGTCACCGGTGCCTGCTCCACCCGGGGATGGACGACGAGTTGCATACCCCTCTTGCTCCCTGCAACCCCTAACTAGAGGACCTTGATGGGCCCCTGATAATGCTTCCCTTTGAGGGTGTTCGAGGAACCCAAAACCTGGATTGCCCTTTTGCGCTCAGGTCAGTCGATATGTTAAGGAATTAGAGGACCCTTTGTGTGAGCTGGTGGACAAACTCAAAAGAGAAATCCAATCCCTAGGAAAAGACGTGAATCCTCATGAATATACAGTCTACTGAGGAACCCATTTTGCGTTGGGGGTGGCTCAGGTCCACATACCGCCTAGCATGAAGCCTGTTAATATACCATCAATGCGGGAGACAAAAATAGTCGTGATCCGCAAGACCACATTATTCAGTACATGGTCAGCATGGACCTAGTTTTGGCTTCTGACCCAGTGTTGTGCAGAGTATTTTGATCTACACTAACAAGAAGAACCCATGTTTGATTCTCCCAACTATGTGAAAGGAGTTATCCACAACTTCGAGCAGCTAACACAGATGGTCATACAACAGTTTGTCTACAACCGAAGATATCCCAAATCCGCCAGTCACAATTTTACTGTGAAACAAATGAAGAACAAGATTTGCGATACTATATGCGTCGTTTTGCTGATGAAGTACACGATGTACCTCATGTTGATCCCATTATGCTCTCCGAGATCTTAGTGCAAGGCCTTTGCTTAGAAGACTTTGTGGACTCTCTGATCGGCACCCGAGTCAAGGGCTTAGATGACATCAAGCAAAGAGCCGAAATATTCACCCTCCACGAAGAGGCCCGAAAAGCCAAAGAACAATATGATAATGTACATGCCTCAAACTCCGCAGGACCCAAAGCACGCGAAGAAGCCAAAAAAGACAAGTCTTCCCAACGTCGAGAAGAAAAACATGGACCTCGACGACACTTGAGCCTCATACCCTTGCCCCCATGACTATTAAGCTAGAGGAAGTCTTGGAAATCATGGAGCACGATAAGGTGATGCACTGGCCCCAAGAATCCTGGGAGCCTGATTGACTAAAACGTATCGATAAATACTATCTATATCACCGTACATACGAGTATCGCACCAATGATAGCATTTGGTTACAGAAGGAGATATGAAGGTTGCTAAAGATGGGGTATCTGAAGAAATATGTGATCCGCTACAATCGAGAAGGTCAAGCGTCGTTAATAAAGAAACAGTCTCCCCCAACAACCAAGGTCGTCTAGACGAGTGAGAAGTTACGCACCCTCGCCATTAATAAGGCGCCTACGAGGGAATGAGATGCATTACTTCATCTCCTTATTTCTACAACGACAGCCCACCTACCAGAGTACGATCAATATTATCGATGGTGGAAATTTGGCCCTCTTCTCTCCCACACAGAAGCGAAAGTATGTGAACAAAGTGAGGCAAGGACCCACGACGCATGAGATATTAGAAGTAAGAATAGCTATCATCCCACAAATCATCTTCGGGCCAAAAGACTTGAAGGGAATCATATACCCTCATGAGGATCCCATCGTAGTCCCTGCAACCATATTCGGGATGGAGGTACAACATATTCTGGTATACACGGGCAGCTCTATAGACGCCCTATTCTATCTACTTTTCGAGCCCTCAGGATCCACGACAGTCAAATGGATGCAATCGCAGTCCCTCTGTTAGGATTCTCCGGGAATGCTGGCACACCGTAGAAACTATCGTACTCCGTGTATCTTGGGGTCAAGGCCAACTCCAACGAATAGGGTCAGTAAAATTATGGGTCGTGGACCACCCACCAGAACGTATAATGCTTTATGCGAACGACCCTACATGTGACTCTTTGAAACGGTCCCTTCCACGATACATCTTAATGTCAAATTTCCGACACCACGAGTAAGGGAATTCTGAGGTAACCAAGCCTGAGCCCGTGAATGTCGTATGAATGCCATGACTACCCCAATCGTGCATGTCCCTATGAAGGGAGACACGCTCCACGCAAGCAGCTGAAGAACTGAAAAAAGTGGATATCTCGGGACGAGAAGAACACGAGATTAAAGTAGGAACGTCTCTCAACACCCAAAATAACAGGAAATACTTGAAGTCCTAATGAAATACCAACACGTGTTTGCATGGGTAGGAGGACCACCCGAAAGAATTCCCCCTGAACATTGCCAACACTTCCTCCCCGTCGAACCAGACGCCAAACCCGTAAGATAAAAAAAGAGGGTAATAAGGGTCGAAAGGAACAAAATCATTAAGTCAGAAGTACAAAGCCTGCTTGGGTTATCCCAAATTCGAGTTTATGTATCCTCGGTGGATGTCCAACGTGGTCCTAGTTTCAAAGACGGGGGTAATATGGCGCATGTGCGTCAACTTCACAAACCTAAACAAAGCATGTCCCAAATATTACTACCCATACCTAGTATTGACCAGCTAGTGGACTCTACAGCAGGATGCGTCTTTCTATCCACCATGGATGGAGATAAAGGGTATAATCAGATTGTAATGGTCAAACAAGACCAAGACAAAACTAACTGTATCAAGAATGTAGGGACCTTCTATTATCTGGTCATGCCTTTCAGACAAAAGAATGCAGGTGCCACATATGAGTGCCTAATCAATATGATGTTCAACAAGTTGATCGAAAGCACAATGGAGGTTTACGTAGATGACATGATAATCAAGTGCTTAAGGGTTGGCAACCACACACAAGACATCGCAGAAGTGTTCGTCGTAATGGACCGCTTCGGCATGAAAGTAAACCCCCAGAAGTGCTCTTTTGGCATAAAAGGAGCAAAATTCCTAGGCTATATGGTCACCGAATTGGGCATCAAAATAAATCCCGATAAGGGTAAAGCGATTGAGGAAATAATGTAGCCCGAGTCCATAAGAGATGTACAAAAACTCACTGGTCTGATGGCCTCACTCAACCAGTTCATCTCACGCTCTTTGGAACGCGGGTTGCCTTTCTTAAAAATTTTATGCAATGTAAAGAATTTCTGATAGACGAAAAAATACGCTGAAGCATTTGAACAGCTCAAAGCCTACCTAACTAGCCCTCCACTTCTTGTAAAACCAATAGCTGGAGAACAGTTATACACATATCTATATGTGGGAGTAGAATGTGTTAGCGGCATTATCATAAAAGTCAAGGCAAAGAACATCTTCCCATCTACTACGTTAGCAAGATGCTCCTTCTTACCGAGGGTCGCTACACTCAAATGGAAAAAGTTGGTCTAGCCCTTGTAACAGCCGCCCAAAAACTAAGGGCCTGCTTTCTCACCCATTGTATCACCGTTCTCACCAAGTACCCCCAATGCATAATATTAAATTAGTCGAAGATGTCGCGAAGAATGGTGAAGTGGGCCATAGAATTGAGCAAATACGAAATACAATATATCCCTCGACTGCCAGTAAAGGCGCATGTACTGGCAAATTTCTATGTGGAAATGCACAAAGAACCTGGCCCAGAATCTTCTGAACGTATCTGGACTGTGTGGGTAGAAGAGTCATCGGCCAGCACGCATGGAACAGCCGGAATCATATTTTAGAGTAGCATCGTACAATACCCAAAGGAAATATGAGACATCGCAATTCATTTGAATGTCTCCGTGGCCAACAACGACGTCGAATATGAGGACCTACTCATAGAACTACGACTGGCCCGAGAAGCCAACCTAAAGAAGTTGTTAGTTCGAAGCGACTCACACCTCATCGTACAACAGATAAGCGGCTCATACGAACCTAATGAGGAGCGAATGAAGGAGTACTTAAGGGCAGTCAATCAACCAAAGACCTGGTTCGAAACTCTGGAGGTTCGGAAAATACCTCGATATGAAAAATGAGAAACATTTGATTGAATTCATAGCTTCTTTCGTCTTTGTCAGGTCTGTCTACCCCGAGTTCTCTTAGTAGTGAAAGCAGAGAAAACAAAATGTCCAAAACTGCCAGTAACACATTGCCCGTCGTCACTTGAAAAGTCATCTTCCTCACTAGCCTCTTTCCTGAAAGAAATCAGCCTCTTATTGTAGTTGTGTCTATCACCGAAGTGCCAAGGACTTGGATGTCCAATATACGCGAGTATTTCTTGAACTCATAAAATTTCCTCGCAAATGAGAAAACTTCCAAAGAGTTAAGTCGATGAGCGACTCGCTTTTTCCTATGAGAAATGAACTTATTACGTAAATCCCACTCCCAAAGGATGCCTTGCGCCTAACGAAGCCCGGCTGGTAATGGAGGAAATCCATTGGGGAGTTGCGGAAGTCATTCGAGTGGAACTAGTCTCGCCCTCAAGACACTCCAGCAAGGCTTCTTTTGGCCCACCTTGACCGTCGACTGCTCAGCCCACACCAAGAAATGCCCCCAATGTCAGGAACACGCTTCGCAGACTCATCAACTTGCGATGCCTTGGGAACCCAATACGGCCCCATGTTCCTTCGATAAGTGGGGAATCGACATTATAGGGTAGATGATACCGAACAAAGATAAAAATAAGAAGTTGGTCGTAGCAATGGATTACTTCACCAAATGGGTCGACGCAGAACCCTTGACAAAAATTACTTCAAGAGCCATAATCAACTTCAAATAGGTAAATATCATGTGCTGCTTCGGCGTCCCATAACGAATGGTTAGTGACAATGGCTTGCAGTTCACAAGGAAAACTCTAGAAATCTGGTGCAATGAATGGAAGATAAAACATCATTTCTCCTCGGTGTACTACCCCTAATCCAACCGACAAGTCGAAGTCACCAATCGTACCCTGCTGAAGAACATCAAAACTCGACTATATAGATACCATTCTAAATGGGAGGAGGAGGTCCCTAGGGTACTCTGGACTTACCAAACCACTCGACGGGCCGCCATAGAAGAGACTCCATATAGTCTCGCATATGGCAGTGAAGTTGTGCTGCCGTCAAAAATGGTATCCCTAACTTGGAGTACGAAGAAATGCAGAATAGCTCCAACATAGCCCTGGCTCTAGACCTCTTGGAGGAACGAAGAAACCCAGTCGCCGCACGAATGGAACGTTATCAAGCTCGTATGGCACAATACTACAACCGCAAAGTGCAAGAGCGCAACTTCTAGGTCGGGGTCTTGTACTAAGAAAAGTGGAAGTTACAAAGGCCAAGAAGCTCGATCCCAAGTGGGAGAAACCCTATTAGATCGCCAAAATACTAGGTCCCATCGCTAAAAGACATGATGGGAAGAGAGTACCCCTTAACTTGAAACGCGGTTAATCTATGACCCTTCTATGTATGAAGGACACAAAAGAAAGGGCATGTAGATATTATGTAAATACTGAATAATACGGTTGTTCAATGAAATAAAAGTCGTTTCATAAGTATGTTATTACAAAGTATGCGTACAAGGAACCATGTTATATCAAGTGCCACTCTAAGACCCTCGCCTCTACTGATACAAATTCTAGGAAACTATCCCACCATTTGGAACTCTATACACCCCTTATTCTCGAACTAGACGCGTACCCTCCCCGGTAAGAGCCTTACGTTCCTCCGATGTCATTTTTTGTGGTCGCCTCTCTTGCAGCTCTATCAAGCCATCCTCGAACCTCCGAGGCAGAGAGCATCACCATTTCGTCGGCCCTTAGAAGGCAAAACTACGACCAAATTAGGTATAACGTGGTCCTCAAGAAAACCGAGAAAGTGAATGGACCACATCCTTACAGATATTATAACCCATCATAAGAAGCTCGCTAGCGACCCGAGAAGCACTCTTCTGTTGCGGCAAAAGAGTTCTTTGTCCATCTTGCTCGTCCAAAGACTGGTGCAACAACTCGTTAGATTCGGCAGCATGAGCCAAAAGAACCTTTAGTCTTCCCTATAAATATGTGGCTCGAGCATGCTCCGCACGCAAGTAGGAACCTAAGGCTTCTAAATCCTCGTCCAAAGATCTCTCCGAAGGACCTTGGGGCCCTCGAGTCGCCTCAGTGGGATGAGATGCCCGTGGCCCCGATAACCCCAAACCCTCCAGCACCTGGGCTGCATATGAAAAAGTTGGGGTCGAGCCTCCAACCAAGGGCAAGGGAGTAGCCATAAACTCTTTCGGGAATAGATAAAAAGCATGCATGTACATCTCGTCTCATGTAAAAAGACCAAGTTAACTAGCAACGCTCAAACAAAAAGAAAAAAGAATGACTAAGCAAGCGGAAACTGCGGAATAAATGATAAAGAAGAGAGGGAGCTCCCCTGATTCTTGGCCAATAAACATCCCGCTGTAAGCTTGTCTGGAGGAGAACATATGGCTCCTTCAGCATGGAGGCCATGTCATACAATCCACTAAAAAGGCCTCCTGCTGACTAGTTCCTCCCTAGCCCGACGAGCAGCTTTGAAGAGGGCACGATTATGAGAAATCCCTCATCGGCATATGCACTCCACATTCATAGCTTGAGGCCCTCGAGTTAGAAAAAAGAATCCTCGCTTCCAACCTCCCCGGGTCCCGATGCTTAGCCCTAATTCTAGAAAAGTCTGAGTCGAACTGTAAGATACAAGATGAAAAAAAGAAGATCGAGGGGGGCCCATTATGGCAAAACAAATCGAAGAAAACTCGATCCACGGTATGGTGCTACACACGATGAATCCCACTAGGCATCTGAGCGACCGAGGGGTTAATTGACTAGGTCAAATTTAGAAAAACTAAAGCACCTCCCTCACCCAGGGATGAAAAAACCACGTCAACCCACTTTCAACATGTTCTAAATGCAAAGTAAGGAAATAAGTTTGGGGATCGTAGGCCCTTTGCTTGCCCGAAGGAGTCACGATATGAAACTCCTCCATATTCAACATGACCAGCTCGAATAGCCATTGGACGTCCTCCAACATAACGATACTTGACATTAAATCTATCTTGCCTCGGTCCATGATAGAATACAGATCGAAAGAAGCCGAAGTAAATTTAACCCTCGCAGAAACAGAGCTCATCCCCCTTATATAAAGGCCATCAATATCCCATTAATCACTCGATTCGATGAAAAAAAGGTCCTCCTACTCGTTGAATCTAATATACCCGTCCTCGCACGCTCCATCCCATGAAGCCTATGAAGCTCTCTTTGAACTCGAGAGCGCAAAGTCATCTCCTCTTCATCGAACACATTGTCCATCCCCGGAGGAGAACGAGAAACAATGGGTGAACCTCCAACCGGTGGATATATAAACGAGTCGGAAGAACTCAAGGTGGTAAGATCTATCACAGGGTCCAAAGGACCTAAACAAGAAGATGAACCCTCGGTAGCCATAGATATTCTAATCTCTCGAAAAAGCAAGGTAATAAATAGAGGGGGAAAATCTAGAATTATTTTGTACTAAGAAAAGGAAGAAAAGATAGTTATTTATAAACATGCCCAGGAAATTCCCGCCAAAATAAGAAAAAATAAAGGGAAGGAAAGAAGAAACACGTTTCGACGCCAAATGGACCATCTCTTCACACCGCCTGACCAACCGACACCAACATAACCAGCTACACAATGTCCCAAAGAGACGAACCATCTCTCAATTCATCAAGAGACTCTAATGCATCTGATAAGGTCATTACTACCCATATCCCGACAACGGGCACCCTTCCCAATACTCCTCCATATCCCTATACAGTAAGAAAAAAAGGGGTAAGACATTCACTTCTCAACCCATTCGAATACCCATGTCTTTCTCAGCCTATAAATCGAGGGCCTTTTCCTCGAATATATAAAATTGAAAGGAACATGCACGTAAAAACACAACATAACACCCGTAAAATTAAAACAAATGAAACTCAGCTTTCCCCCACCCGCTAGCCCTAAGGGAGACTCACAACTCCAATAGAATGGACCCCTCGTTAAGGGACCACTTAGTCCTGGAACAAGTTTGAGAGGAACCGTGATCCCCAACAATGCCACTTATCGAAAGGGTCTTTTGGTCTTGGAGACGGTTTGAAGAAACTCATTGTTTCCAAAATAGACCCCTCTTTAAAATGTGAACCACTATTTTAACCCAAAACTTCATGAAGGGGCACTAAAACCTCAAAACAAGTCGGAAATGAGACTCGTGACTCCTTCGGAAACTCCATAAAATGGCATCAACTTTATACAAAAAAAAATGGGGGAAAGACAAAAAGAAAAAGAAAAAACAAGCAAATTCGAGTAAGTTCACTAAAGTATTTACGAGGCGTTCCATTACAAAAAATGAGAGAGGCTTGTAAGGACCCTTCCGCCTAAAGATACGAGGAAGAAACTACTCATCAAAAAAAAGGAAGAAAACTATATGCATGCACCATCACGCTCATTTGGGAGCCGACGGAGCCATAGAAGGGATTGAAGGATCTACCTTCATTGTCCAAAAAGGAGGAGTAGGGCTAGAAGAACTTCCTCGATATGCCACCAAAGGAAGAGCTTCGTCAGGAGAACCCAGAAGTGATATACCTTTTGGTTGAAGTACGGACAAGTCTGTCGCATGCTTGAAAAGCCCTAGTTCCTTGCTCTTCTCACGACACCCCCAAAATCATTCCGCAACGTGCCCCATAAAATGCTTATGAAAAAAATCAAAATGCCTGGGGGCCCTTTATAGTCATCACGGTCCGATGCGTGGGCCATTTTCACACTCTCAACCAAGTGTTGATCCCTTCGAATTAACTCCGCCTCCGCTTCCTGCTTGAAGGCTTGGCTCATTGCCTCCTTCTCCGCCTCCTAGCGAACCACAACCGACCCAAGCTCGGCCTAAGATCCTTCCAACCCCCTATACATCTCCTCAACTTGACGCGCCGACGCTTCGGCTGCCCACTTTAAGTCATTTCTAGACCGGTGTAGTTGGCGTCCCTCTGCCTCTAACTCAGCCACTCAGCTCAAAATATCTCGTTTCTCCACCTCTACTATCTCCAACATTCAAATAAGCTCCTCACAACGCCTCTTCTATTCCTCGCAAACATGGGCCGCCCCAACCCGTAACTCTTCCACATGAGCATATTCCCTTTCATACCAACTCAGTTGCTCCTGCACAAACCCTTCAGCTCCAATGCACTCCAACTGATCCTTATTTTCTTTTAGATGAACCTCCATAGATACAACCCGCTCGGCCATCTCGTCGAAAGAAGCCCGCATTTCCTTTAGTGTCCCGCATAACTATGCATAGCAAAGTCACCATGTAAATAAAGGAGGGAATGGCTCGCAAGAATAAAATTTTGCATACTCATATGTAATCATTCACTAGTTCCACTCCCTTATCGAAACCCTCTTAAAAATCATCTACGATCCTTGTCGAGAAAGTACTTAAAAGCGATCTCACATCTCCCGCAATGAATATTGTCCCCTCGCCGGCCCGAGGAGGAACAAAAAGAGATATCGTAACCACCACCAATGGCTACCCAAAAGAAGGAGGTGCCCCCTCTACCCCGTATGAAACCTCAGTGGGCGCATCACCTAGCACCAACAAAAATGCCCCTTGGAGAAGGACGAACTATGCGTGGCAAAGAGTCTACACCCACAACCAAAGTTGTCATCCCTTTTGGAAAGGCCAACAAAAGCTCCACATCGTTCACCGATAAAGAGACCTCGCCCTCTCGAGGGATACTCACCAAAAGCTCCGACATATCTTCCTCGGGAATACCCCCACACATCGAGGACTGTTGTCTTATGTCCTCGAATATATGTCAGTGTGAGATAAAAGGAGAGCTCCCCTCTTGGGACTCCTCTCAACCCCGACTACGACGCCCCGAGAGGAAACCCCCCCCCCCCCCCCTTTAGTAATCTTCATATTCTTCTTCTTCTTTCATGTATTTGCCCTCTGGCCAGTCGCAAGGCTCTCTGGCTCAACGATCCCTACAAAACGTCATGCGGGACCAATCTGAAGTTAGGCCCAACGGATGGAAGACTCGGTTGAACATCTGCTTACAAATTCTTGAGATTGATATTCGTGCCTGAATTAAATGCACACAAGAATTTAAGAACTCGTGATCGAACATCCAGAAGAAAAAAAGATAAGCCTATCACTTACAATCCGTTTTGAAGTTGGCCTTAGGCAATACCCATAAGCCCATGCTCACCTAGGCCAAGTCGCTCTTCTTATACAGATACGAAAAAATATTATCCTATAGAATCTTAGTAGCATTATACCGTCCAAAAATTAGCCCTCATCAGCCCTCGTCTGAGCCAAAATCCCCAAGATATCGACATCCTGAAGGAAACTTATAGTTACATGAGTAAAGTAATAGAAATGCATACTTGCTGGCGACACCCTCACCCCGTATGTAGCCAAAAATCGATCCACCGTATACTGTGCTCCCTTTATCAAACATGCAAACAAAAAACAGGTGAAACAAATATATCCGTTGGGAGTCACCTGACTTGGAGATAGCTCACAAGCCCAAAATACCTTGTAGAAGAACGAAGGTATCAGCGCTCGCAAGCTAGTCCGTATCTGAGTCGCGTAAATAGTGACAAAACCCTTGGGAGGGTTATCTACTCGCTCGGCTGGAAGAGGAATTCGAGCCTCATCCACCTGGAAATCCATGTTGAACTCCTTTAAACGGGAAATTATGCATGCCTCATTTACTACCGAAGGGGTGATTTCTACCGGAACATGCTTCAGCTCTTCCTCTTTGAGAGTTTTCCTTTTCCTCGTAGAAGAGTCGGTCTAACTCTCCCTCTGGCGATCCACATTTTCAATTGTTACGAGATGGGGAGAGGAAACCAAACACTTATCACCGAAAACACTAACGCGTCAACACGTGGGAAGCACCACGCAGGCTTCAGCGGTCACTAAACCGATAGGACAATAAATGTTGTTCCAACGGTCAAAAAAAGGGGCCCGTACGAACAATACCCTAAATTTCCCTCGTATTCTCCTCATACAAGCAAAATTGGGGACTCCTGGTAATACTAAAATATACGAGGCCATGACATCACTAGGCCATCATACGAATACAAAGACTCATACTCCAAAAATCATTACCCTGCCTCAACAAAGACTAAGGCCTCCTCAGAAGAATAGCTATGTATCACGAAGCAAATGGTGACACAACATGCCTTTTTTATTAGATCTTACCCTAGATGCATGGTTATCTATGAGTATGTCTTGTAATCAATGAGGTGGTCATTATGTCTCACCGCCATTATAAGTGTTAGCAGCTTTCCCTGCCTATATAAAGGTAAGGCCTCATTTAAAAATAGAACACAACAAACTCTAACAGATTAAAAGTTCTCTCTGAAAATTCTCAACACACTTGCTCCCAATCGTCGGCTCTCTCGTAAAATCCTTCTTTCTCCCCTTTTCCTTAATTAAGAACAGGGGTTCCGACCCCCTTTTAGAATAATACGAAAGATAAATCCTATCAGCATAGTTTTTGTTGAGTCTTAATGTGTTTAGATGTTATTTATTTTATATGTTGCATGATTGGGTTAGCCCGTGCTGAATTGATGACTATGCGGATATGTCAGATGTTGGTGTCAGACTTTCATATCTGAATTTGCATTAGGGATTGCTAATGCCACTCTTCTAGAGCAGATCACTCGAATATATTTTCTTTACTATGGTTAGCACCCGTGAATGGTAAATTAATTCCGCTTGTTTTCCTTTTGGGATAAAAGCATCAAACCCCCTGAACTATACACGTTTTTGCGACTTGCCCCCTAAACTAAATTAATATGCGTTTTTCCCCCTGAACTATCCTCGTCTGTTCGATTTGCCCCCTCGCCGGTTTCCGCCGAATATTCCTCGGAATATTCCATTCTCGTGCGACTCACGTGAGGGTCAGAAGGGCATTTTCAGTACATGTTATGGAGTGTAAAGTTCATGCATATTCCCCCTTAAACTATGCTTTTTAGTGTGAATTGCCCCTTAAACTATGCTACTTAGTGCGAATTTCGTCAGTTCCATTTTTTTATTTTCCCACGAATTAAAAAAAAATTAAAAAAATGGACTAAGTTCAGGGGGGGTAAATCGACACGTCACTCCACACTACTTCACACTTAGAAAAAAAAATAGCCCAACAAATTAGGGTTCTTCATCAAACTCTCCATCGAATCACTTCAATTCATCAAAATCGCAGAAATCAAAGCCCCAACCTAATAATAAACCAGGTTAAATAATTTCACTCAAGGTAGTTTTATAATCGTCAGCTTTTTTTTAGAAGAGGGAGTAGAAATGTTTGTAACTGTGTTTGTTTGTGTGTGTGAGAGAGAGAGCTGATGTTGTGTTTGTTGAATTGAGAAGGAGGAGGAAATGTCGAAGAGGATACGACATCGAAGTTTGTGGATGCTTCTCCTCAGCTGTTTGGTGGTTTTTCGGATTTCGATTCGCCAATTTCCTCTCTAGGTATGTATTCCTATCAAATTTTCTTGTATTTTATGGTAATGGGTTTGTTTTGGCCACTATTCCATATTTGATTCTTGTCGATCCTTTGGTAATCTCTATAGCTTATGATTATTCTGTTTTATCTTAACCCAACCGCTTTATGTGTGTTAATCATTGTTATGTAGATTCTGGTAGCTGTATGATATGACGTAATACTTTATAATTTTTTTGACAATCGTTGTTAAGGTGGAGAACCGTCTGAAAGAAGTGTGGTTACCGATAGGGATGGAAATGCTTCAAACATAAGTCATGCCATCTCTGGATCTCTTGCACACAATAACAAAGCTGCGGATGATTTTCAATCTACCAAAGAAAATGATGATGTTCCAAAGAACCAATCTCCTTGACAAAAGATACCAAAAGATACCAAAAGATTTTCAATTTGTCACCGAAAGATAGATGATGAGGAGCAACACCAACCTCCTGGACAAAGTCATAGCTTCAAAGCTCAAGGAATGATGACCTCTTTAAGGACAAGTAGTTTTTTTTTTAAGGACAAGTTTGTTAATGATCGAGATGTAATTTAACTAGTCTGTTTCATGTTGAGATGTTCGAATTTTTCGGATTTTGGTATAATATGTCTCAATGGTTATGAATGCAATTGGCTCAATAACATGTTTGTAAACTCACAAAAACACACACTAAAAAGACATAAAAAAGAACCTCCAAAATATGGAATAAAGGGTAAATTTAGGTGCAAAATTAACTCAGAGGGCAAATCGCAACACAATAGTTCAAGGGGTACGATAATATAGTTTAAGGGGCAATTCACACTAAGAAGCATAGTTTAAGGGGGAATATGCATGCACTTTACATTCCATAACATGTACCGAAAATGCCCTTCTGACCCTCACGTGAGTCGTACGAGAATGGAATATTCCGAGGAATATTCGGCGAAAACCGGCGAGGGGGCAAATCGAACAGTCGAGGATAGTTCAGGGGGCAAAACGCTTATTAATTTAGTTTAAGGGACAAGTCACAAAAACGTATATAGTTCAGGAGGCTTGATGCTTTTATCCCTTTCCTTTTTAAAACTTTGACAAGGTATAGTTCGGTCTAAAAATTTAGATCAGTAAGGGACAAATGATTGAATGGGTGGGCCAACGCTGATAAGTGAAATCATTATATTCTTTAGACACGTAATCATTTTACTCAACTAGATAGTATTAGAGACGCATTAGTTATCTGATAAGAAAACTAACACTAGATATGACTTTACACCGTCTGATTATGTATTTATTTTCCTTTGAGTTGCACTAACCAAATATTTACTTACTTTTGAAGATTCTTAGGATACTAATCACGTCGTTCGTGAGATACGACACTTGAGAAGTTATTGTTGGAACTAATCTGTGGGTATTTCATTCACCAAGAGTGATATTTATACAACTAACAAGGAGAGTCCTAGTTAAGGTAAGCTATCTATCACAATATTAACATATAATTTACAATAGGGATAAAAGCATCAAACTTCCTGAACTATACACGTTTTTGCGACTTGCCCCTTAAACAAATTTAATAAGCACTCTCTCCCCAAACTATGCACTTTTGTGCGATTTGCCCCCTCAGTGCATTTTCAACCATTTTTGGCCATTTTTTGGCCGGAATATTCCCTCCTATCCTACTCATATGTGTTTCACTAGATGTATTTTAGTTGTTGATGACAAAAAGTAGGGAAAAAAAATACCTCGAACGGGGAGTATTCTGACCAAAAATGATCGAGAACGTGATTTGCCCCTTCAGTATATTTCGGCCATTTTTGGCCGGAATATTCTCCCTACCCGACTCATATGTGTTGTACTAGATGTATTTTTGTAGTTGATGACAAAAAGTAGGCGAAAAAACACCTCGAACAGGGAATATTCTGACCGAAAATGCACTGAGGGGGCAAATTGCACAAATATGCATAGTTTAGGGGGACTGCTTATTAAATTTGTTTAAGGGGCAAGTCGCAAAAACGTGTATAGTCTAAAGGGTTTGATGCTTTTATCCCTTTACAATAATACTTAGTTTATCACACCCCTATAGCCGTAGCTGGAGGAAATCTAAAGCTAAGACTGGAACGAAATTCTTCAAATAAAACGGGAGGCAATCCTTTTGTGAAAATATCCGTAGTCTGAAACCGCGAAGAAACGTGCAAAATCCGGGCTTGGCCACGAGCCACTTTTTCCCGAACAAAGTGGATGTCAAGCTCAATGTGCTTTGTTCTTTGGTGCTGAACCGGATTATTTGAGAGATAGATTGCACTGACGTTGCCACAATGAACTAGAGTGGCCTTCGAGATGGGGACATGAAGTTCCAATTAGAGATTTCGCAACCAATTAGACTCAGAGATGACGTTGGAAATGCCACGGTATTCGGCTTCGGCGCTAGAACGTGATATAGTAGGTTGACGAGGAGGACCAAATTACCAAGTTTTCACCTAAGAATATACAAAATCCCGACGTAGAGCGACGTGTGTCTGGAAAACCCGCCCAATCAACATCAGTGTAAGAACAGAGACTATCAAAAGAAGAACTAGATAAGTGAAGTGTGACGTGCCTTGTACATATTGTATAATGCGTTTAAGGGCGACCATATGACAAGTCTTTGGATTGAGCATGTGTAAAAAGACTTGTTGAACGCACCAGACTAATTCGGACGAGTAAACGTGGGTTATTGAAGCGTCCCGGATAAACTACAGTAGTGCGTAGGATTGGGTACGGTAGAACCCAAAGAATCACCAAGTTTGGACTTTGTGTCAACAGGAGTGGCCGAAGGTTTGCAAGAGGACATGTCCACCCGTTCAATAATTTCCAAGGCATACTTCTATGTGACAAAACAAACCATCAGCAGTACGAGTGACCGCAATTCCCAAGAAATAACTTAACGGCCCAAGATCCTTCATAGCAAACTCAGAGGCCTAACAATAATAGAACGTCGTAGAGATTCAGAAGATGCAGTAAGAATGATATCATCAACATACAAAAAGAGATATGCAATAGATGTGCCATGATGATAGATGAATAAAGAATGGTTTGTCTTAATGTGGCAAAAACCAATAGATGCGGCATATTCTGCAAAACGTTGATACCAAGCCCGTGGTGGCAAACATGGTCAGGCCGCGAGGTATCCCAAAAACCAAGGGTCTGATGCATGTACACTATTTCATGAAGAGTGTCGTGCAAGAAAGCATTCTTGACATCCAGCTGATGAATGGACCAAGATTTAGAGAGAGAAATACTGAGAACATTGTGAATGGTGGCTGGTTTGACCACGGGGCTAAAAGTATCATGATAATCCACTCCAACCTGCCGAGCCCTGCCATCACCTACAAGACGAGCCTTGTGGCGCTCAAAAGAACCATCAGAATGGATTTTATGAGGAAAAATACACATAGAGCGTATAACATTCACATTAGAATGGCAAGGCACTAACTCCCAAGTATTATTCATAATTAAAGCATTATACTCGTCAAGCATGGAAAGTTTCCAATTCCGGTCGGATAAAGAAAGTCTAGGATTTGTGGGGAGATGAGAGGGAGTGGAAGTGGATGAGATATTTAAGTGGTGTTTCGGTGTATGTATGTCGTGCATGCTCCATATTGTAATAGAGTGTGAGGGAGGAGGAGCAGTAGGTAGTGCAGCTGGACGGGGAGTAGAGGGGTGCCGTGTGAGAGGAACTGCATGCTAGACCGCGGGTTGCAGAGCGCGCGACGCAGGCGAGAGAGGTCGCAATGTAGGCGTAGTAAGAACGGGCGGAAGGGAAGATGCGGTCGACTCGTTAGTAAAAGAGGCCGATATATGATGAAAGAGAATCGGATGGATATTTTTATCTAAGAACGTGTATGTGCGTGAGGCGGGAGAAGAGAGAGATGAGAATTGGAACTTAGTTTCATCAAACACAACATGGCGAGAGATTGTCACTTTATGAGAGGTGAGATCAAAGCATTTGTATCCACGATGATTCAGAGGATATCCGAAGAAGAAGCATGGAGTAGAGCGAGATTGGAATTTGTGTATAGTAGTTGACAACCAAACAAACACGCGAAGATGCGTGTAGGAGAGGATACGACAAAAGAGAAGTTCGGTGGGAGAGGCGAGTTTGTGGAGTTTAGAGGGAGTAATGTTGAGGAGATATGTGGCCATGTTGAGGGCGCCAGAAAGTGGGAGGAATGGAAGAGTGGGCAAGGAGAGTGTGAATGACATTATTTATAGTACGTATTTTGCGTTCGACTTTGCCATTTTGAGAAGAGGTGCGAGGGCATGAGAAACGAAAAGAGGTACCCATAATTTGGCAAAACGTTTTGAATTTAGCATTGTCAAATTCACCACCATTGTCCCATTGTATATTTTTAATTGGCATGCCGAATTGATTTTTAGCGTACGCATTAAAGGATACAAAAATTTGATAAACCTCTGATTTCTTGCCAATAGGAAAAGTCCATAGAAAATTTGTATAGTCATCCAAGAAAAGTAAATAATATTTATGGCCAGCAAAACTAAAAATTGGAGATCTCCACAAGTCACTATGAATTATATCAAAGGGAGAAGAAGTATGCGTAGTAGATAAAGAGAACGAAAGATTAACATGTTTCCCCAAAATACAAGATGCACAACGAGAAGAGCTAAAAGAACAACAACTGGGAACTAAATTATTCTTGCAAAGATAAGCTAGGATGGCTGATGCCAGATGCCCTAAATGGTTGTGCCATAAAGAAGGTATTGTGGCAGCGAAAGCTGAGAGCGGTGAGAGACCAAAAAACTTGGAGGTGTTAGTGGTGAGGGGATAGAGGTCGCCGATACTATTGCATCTCAGAATATTGGTGCCTTTCTGCAGATCCTTTACATAAAAACCAAATAGATCAAATTCAATGGAAACATGATTGTCAGTGATGAGGCGGTGGACATAGATAAGGTTTTTGACAAGTTTAGGAGCATGAAGGACATTAGAGAGATGTAAGGGATGTAGAGGGGAAGGAAGCAATGCTTGACCGTGAAGGTGAATTGGAATAACATGACCATTACAAATGATAATATTATTATACATGGTTTTATTTGAATAAGACTTAAGAGAACCTTGTGATGCCGTCATATGTGAAGAGGCGCCCGAGTCCATGTACGAGTTAAGATCCAGAGGAAGAAGAGACATAGCATTCTTAGCAGCATCAAGGTATGTGGGTTGATAACCCAAAATTGGAGGTGCATGAGCCGAGTAGGCTTGTTTAGGATGGGGTCCGAGAACTCCGCGTTGCGAGGACGCTAATGGACGCTGCCAATATGTTGTCGGATAGATGCATGGTGGAGGCATCCACTGCTGATAGTATGGCCATGGGTGAGTATGACAATGCGGTCGGATAAGGGGAGTTCTGACCGCGACCCCAATTTCCACCACCGCAGCCACGTGATGATTGGCCTCGCGAAGGACCACCATGCTGATCAGTGGCGGTGAAGTACATTGGAACAGCAACGATGAAGGTGGCGCAAGTTGAAGATGTGGAAACATAGGCTTGCTTGGCCTTGTGTGTTTCTTCGAGAATCAAGCATGATCGAGCCTTATAGAACGGTGGAAGCGGATCGGCTTTTGGATGTACGTAGCCACGCCATCAAAATTCTCATTTTCACCCACAATTAATTGAAGAAACAATCTCTGATTCGGAACGAGTGCGTAAATGCTTGCCAATTGATCAGCAAGCATCTTGAGTTCTTGTTAGTAAGCAGAGATGTTCGGGAAGTCATCTATATGAACACGTGTGAACTGGTTTTCCAGGTACACCACAAGAGAGTGTTTGTTGTCCTGGAAGATATTCTGGAGGCATGTCCATGCTTGGTGCGCAGTAGAGTTCGATTTGAGAATGGTATGAACAAGATCAATAGAGATCGTGCCATATTCATTGGAGAACAATTGCATCAAGATGTTGCAATACAACATCATTGGTGGATTTTGAGACATAGGAGGAAGAGGCGGTTGGGGCGGCAATTGGAGAAGAATCTGCTGCCTTGTCCTTTGTCTTTGTCATTTTTAGCAACCGCGGATTTTTCGGTCGAGACTTGGACGGTTGGGGGTGATGGTGTGGGAGAAGGTATTATGTGGTCGATGACATTGTAAGCACGACAATGTATCTTAAAAAGCCTTGCCCAAGAGGAATATTATCCCTTTTACATCTCAAGATGGATGGGAATGAAGTTGCGAACATTAGAGACCGCTAGGGCCGGGTGAAATTTTTCGTCAGCCATGTGATATTGGCGGCAGTATAGATGTGTGTGTGTGTGTGTGTGTGCGTGAGAGAGAGAGAGAGAGAGGGGGTGATGGGCGGCTAGGGTTTTTAGGCTAGTGATACCATATTGGAAATAATCTGTGAGTATATCATTCATCAAGAGTGATATTTATACAACTTACAAAAAGAGTCATAATTAAGGTAAGCTATCTATCACAATATTAACATATAATTATTTACAATAATATCTAACTCTATCGGTTATTACGAATATTTTATTATGATTATTTTGGTTGCCTATCATCGGAGGACTAAAAGATTATAATTGAATCTTTCTTTCTATACGAGATTTTTGATTTGACCACGCACTTGTGAAAGTCTTATTAATGCTTAGTAACCCGCGCATCTATTATGACTCTGAGTTGTAATGGAACTCTGATTTTAGCAAGAATGACATTGATAATTATAACAAGGATCCATCTTAGGCTTTCCAATGTTATTGTTTGAAAAAACAACATAAGACGCTTCAAAAGATGTCTACCTTCTCTACTTATTACTTAATGGTTATTACAGCTTCAATAGATGAGAGAAACTTCGTTGCATTTAAACATGCTGTAATTAATGTAAGATGTCGATTCTTGTGTCAAATAGACTCTTCAAATCATGTGAGCCACAATCCGTTCTTATGCAACTCTTTTGAAACTGTGTTCATCTAATACTTCTTTACATGCTACATTTTTGCACTGTCATGTGGTAAATCAGAACTTATTAATATACTAGGAAAATTACCCGTGTTCTGGACGGGCAAAATCCTCATCTTATATTATTTTTAGTTCAATGATTAAATATTATGCATATTCAAGTACTTATATCGGATAGTTATTACTGCATGAAGGATGATCACAACAAAATACGAAATATATCATCCAAATTTTATAGATAACATTACTTTCAATATTTGTTCAACATTCATCTATACATAACGTCTTCTGATGTATAGTTTCAATGTCGTCATTTTTTGTGTTGGTTTACTTATTTGTATTTTATTTATACTTCTTAATTACTATCATTTTGTTACTTGCCTTCTTTCAACTCATGGCATCCACTCGTTGGTAGTCCGCGTTATACTCTTGCAAAAGAACTCAGAAAAAGTTTTTGGGGTCAATCGAAGGAAAAATGGTTACTTTACTTATAATTTACAAAATACCAAATTTTAGAGTAAAAAGAAGTCCAATTAAAGTTACGTCCATTATATTAAACAAATTTAATTTATAAAAATAAATCATGCCACGTCAATATGTATTATATATGATATCCTATTGTTACAGTGATTTTATATAAGATTCAGAACCTACAGTCCGATTAAAAATTGAACAACTCTCTCTCTCTCTCTCTCTCTCTCTCTCTCTCTCTCTCTCTCTCTCTCTCTCTCTCTCTCTCTCACACACACACACACACACACACACACACACACACACACACACACACACACACAATCTCCAGCCGCATCCCCGCTTTTTGCGGCATTCTTCAAACCTTTTCCACCACGACCGCCCTACCACCCATTTTCTCGCAAAAATCCCACTCTACCGCCTAGCCAATTTTCTCTCACCACGTCAGCACGAATATCCGATCTTTTTCAGGAAAATTTAGGAGAGTGAAAAAACTAAAAGGATCGTTTGACAAGTTTTGCGGGACCTATAAGTGCGTAGTGTAGAACCTTTGGGGCAAGATGGGAAGAGTTTAAAACTAAGTAAATCGTTCGCAAATTATAGTGGGCCTCATAGTAACCTATATGTTCTAAAGTAAAAAAATTAGAGTTTGGAAAAGCATAAAAACTAAGAAGACCATTCTATAATTTACGGTCGGACCAGAAAGTTGAATACCATAATCTTTTCCTGCAAAATAAGAGGATTTAAAACTGAAAGGACTCTTTTAAAAGTAATAGCAGGGCCACTAAGTTAAATTGCACGATTTTGAGGCAAAAAATAGATAAATCTACAAGTGAAAGGACCATTTTGCAATTGATGGTGGAGACATGAGGCCCACACGTTATTTATATTGTAAAACAAAACATAATATAGTAATTAGTTGAACTTACAGGGGCAAAATTGAAACAACAAAAATTAGAAAACCAAAATCATTCACATTTATAGATATACTAGTAAAATAGTTCGTGCTCCGCACGGGCTTGTTCTATTTCGAACGATTAATTTAGGCGAATGATTGATGTCTTTGAGAAGATTTATGGTTAATTTTTGGAGACTTTATAAAGTTTTGCAAGTTTCTTATGTCGTCTTTATAATGTATTAACAACCTTATGTGTAATTTTTTTTTTAACTCTTTTAGTACTTCTAAAATTTATTGATTTTGTTGGTTTTGCATTTTATTGGTATTATATGTAAATAATGTTATTTCTTTACAACGTTTTCTTATTCGTGTCTAATGATAATTGATTTCATCGAAATTAAACTTTTGTAAAGCCTTAAGAACTTATGTTTCAACTATAAATTTATCAGGTGCCTCCTTTAAGAGAGAAGAGCTAAACTTTTAGTGTATCTACACAATGCTATATGCGAGAATGCTATTTTTGTTCACGTCTCTATCGATTTTCCAGTTTTTTGTTTCATTTTTTACCTTTTTCAGTCATTTGTTGCTCAATTGCACACCCCGTTACTCTCCTCAATGACCTTCACTACGATTTTTATGGTCATGTTTTCACTAAATATTTTTTGCATGAATGGCAATTTGCGTTAGATTTTGATAATCGTACTTATTTGTAATCTTTGTTGATTGATTTACTTTTTAAGTAAAGTTTCTCATAGGCAAATTAACTTTTATTGAATTTGTTCTTCTAAATTTGCTCAGACGTAATCAATACAAAAATAAAAAGTTATGAAGAATAAAAGAAACAAAGAAAACTAATCTAACCAAAAAAAATCTAATATTTCTTTAAACAAATAAGCTACTGAAACATTGTGCTAACCGAAATATTTCACTAACAAGAACTTACTCAATTACAAAAAGCATCAAAGCAAAATATTTTAGAAGAAATGAATTTAGAAGGACAAAACGAGCAGCCACGAATAAAAGTAATTGTAAAAAGCTTGAAACGCAAAACCGAAACAATTGAAATTGAATATAAGTAATTAATATAAACTTGACGGGCAAAACTGGAAAGACAGAAATTGAATAAGTAAATAAAGGGAACTTGAAGGGCAAAATGGGAAAAATAGAAATTGAATAAAAGTAATTAAAGAAAACTTGAAGGGGTACTTTTGCCCCTAATATCTGGTTAATAATCAATTGGTTAGGGTCAGGCGTACAGTAATCATTGTGACCCAACTATACATAACAGTGCAAAGCACCGACCTATTTCCTAGTGTATATAAGTGTATTTATACCATAACAAGAAAGTAATATTTGTACACCTTGATACACCAAATTTTACTTTTAATTTTAATTTTTTAATTTAGGTTACTCACTTTATAAATCTAACTTTATAACTTGTGTACCGCGTATTATAGTTTACTGTTTTCTATATCTATATTATTACAGATAAAATAAATTGCAGTAGTTCAACATTTTACAATGGGACGTAGAAGTAAATAACTTAAGATATTTGGGGCACAATTATAAGAAATAAAAATTAAAAGAACTGCCCGACAATTTACAAAAGGACCCACAAATCAAACCCACAAAACCTTTAGGGCAGAACTGGAAGAATTGGAAATTCAAAGGAGTGTCCAACAATTTACAACGCAGCTCCTAAATAAATAGCGTAAAACTTTTAGGGCAAAATTAAAAAAAAGTTAAAAATAAAAGGACTTTTCAATAATTTACACATAGCACATAGATAAATAATGTAAAACTATTGACTCGAATTTAAGAGAATAAAAACTAAAAGGACCGTTCTGTAATTTACATCGTGGCCCATTAGTTTATAGTGTAAAACATTTGGGGCAAGATCGAAAGAACTAAAAACTTAGAGAACCGTTCGCAATTTATATTGAGTAATTGAAGGAAACTTGAAGGACAGTGAAAAAAATAAAAATTGTAGGATTAAAATCCTAGCTCTTTATAATATAGTGAACTTACCGGGCAAAATCTAACAACAAAATTAGAAAACCGAAAGCCTTCACATTGATAGATATAGATATATCACAATGCAGTAATGCACGCCTGACCTTAGTATTCTTAATTTTCTTTTTGAATCCACTTAGACGAGATCTGTTAATATTATCATATTTAACGTATGCAGGTCCGATTTCATCTATTTAAGAGTTCTACTTATTTTATGTTTGGGATATTCTTATTTCCAGTACGATGCTCTCAACTCTCTAACCCCAAAAAAAAAGAAAATAATAAAGGCTAGGTAGGTTGGCAGCAACAAAATAGCATCACGGAAGTTGAAGATACAGAAAGGCTCAATGTATAAGAGAAATAGTATTTATGTGCCCCCCCCCCCCCCCCAACCAGTTTTGATTTTTGGCACTTTGCCCGGGGGGGCAAAGTGTCAAAA
This sequence comes from Linaria vulgaris, assembly GCA_948329865.1. Classification (NCBI taxonomy): domain Eukaryota; kingdom Viridiplantae; phylum Streptophyta; class Magnoliopsida; order Lamiales; family Plantaginaceae; genus Linaria; species Linaria vulgaris. Next base: position 50,483,984 of record OX415251.1, on the reverse strand, counting down.
TTTAACGAAATATTCATTTTTCTGATGGAATATTCTCGAGGGGGGGTAACGTTTGACGAAATACAAAGCTGGGGGGGGGGGGGGGGGGGCAAAGTGCTAAAAATCAAAGCTGGGAGAAAAGTGCAAAACGGCCGAAAGCTAATGGGTGATGTGCTTTTTTCCCTAATAAATATCATTAATCACCAAGAGTACTTAAAGTAGGTTACAATGGTACATACGTGCATTCCTAATTACATGACTAAAGAATACAAATACAAGCTAAATAATATAACAAATACAATGTCATCTAATACGCCCCCTCAAAATAGATGTTCCATCATTAGCGGAAATTTTGAAACAAAAATTCTCAAATCTAGTGCGCACAAGGGGCTTGGTGAGAACATCCACCAATTGGTCAAGTGTATTAACGTGGGAAACAATGATGAGACACTTAGTCACAAGGTCACGAACAAAGTGGAGATCAATAGATATGTGTTTCATACCCGAGTGTTGGACAAGATGCAAGGAAATACGCATTGCACCCATATTATCACAACGAATTGTAGGAACAAATCGAAGTGATAGACCAATTTCCAAGAAGAGATGTTGAAGCAAACGTACTTCAGCGGCGGTGGAAGCAAGAGCATGGTATTCCGCTTCAGTCGAGGAGCGAGAGACCGTGTTTTGCTCCCGAGAAGACCATGAAATTCGATTCGACCCTAACATGATAAGATAGGCCGGAGTGGATGTGTCATGAAGAGTATCGCCACCCCAGTCAGAATCCGAGAAAGCCATGAGAGATAAGTTGGCATCCCAATGAAGTGTGATGCCATTAGTAAGAGTGCCCTTAAGGTAACGAAGGACGTGCTTGAAAGCCACCCAGTGCGTGGAATCAGAGGCCGACATCTGTTGAGCAAGTCGATTTACCGAGAAGGCAATATCCTGCCTCGTAAGAGTGAGATACTGAAGGTCACCAATAATCTGGCGATAAACAGTCGCATCAACGGGGGCAATAGTGGTCGGAGCTCGTGGATTACGAGCCATAGGGGTCGAGAGAGGCTTAGCACCATCCATCTTGTAGCGAGAGAGTAAATCCAGATTGTACTTGTGTTAAGAGAGGAAGAGGTCGTCACTTGTCTCATAAACCTCAACACTCAAGAAGTATTTAAGATGTCCTAAGTCCTTCACCCCGAACCGTCGTCTAAGACGCTTAACAAGAGAGGAGATAGTAGAAGAGAACAATCTAGTGAGAACAATGTTATCGACATACACAAGTACATAAACCTTAACCGAACCACGCATGAGAATGAAAATAAACGTGTCAAAATTCGACTAGAGAAACATAAACGCGAGGAGGGCAGCGCTAAGTGCAAGATACCAGGCACGCGAGGCTTGCTTGAGACCATAGAGAGACTTGTGGAGAAGACAAACATGGCCGAGATGATATTTGTCGAGTAATCCGGAAGGTTGACTCATGTATACCATCTTCGAGAGGTCAGCATGGAGAAAGGCGTTGCTAACGTCAAGTTGGCGCAAAGGCCAAGAATGCATGATGACAAGTGATAGGATTGTGCGAATAGTGACGGGTTTGACCACGGGGTTAAAATTCTCCTTGAAGTCAACCTTGGGATGCTGATGAAAGTCCTTTGCCACGAGTCGAGCCTTGTAGCGGTCTATGGATCCATCGGGATGTCGCTTGTTCCGGAAAACCCATTTTGAGCCAACAATAAAACGGGATCAGGGTGGTGGAACTAGGGACCACGTGCCATGAGAGATGAGGGCAGTAAGATCCTCAGCCATAGTTGCATGCAAGAGGGAGTCAGCAAGAGCATGTTTGGCCGAGAGAGGTTCAGTGGACTCAAGAACCGGATGTTTAGTCGCTGCTTAAAGTTTTGGAAGAAAGATGTTATTTTGTCACGTGTGACCATGTGATGCTCACGGGTAGGAGGTGGAGCGGCTGTAGGTGCGGGTTGAGATGAACTAAGGCTCGCAGGTGGAGATGGAGCCTGAGACGCTGTCGGCGGTGAGAAATGGGCCGCTGGGCTGCGTGGTTCAGTGGAAACCCTAGGCGGCTCAACTGCGGGTGAAATTGAGGTCGCAGGCGGTGTCGGGTTGTGGGTTAGGTTGACAGATGAGGAGCCACTGAAACCTTGAGAGGCCCAGGTGGCTGAGGGGAGGCCTCGTGGGCTAGGCCGCAGTGGATCCCTGACGCAGCGAATAAATCCTAATCGACCCAATAGGTGACAGAAGGGGCCCAGTAGGCTGGGCCGCATGGCACGGGGAAACCGGCGGGCTAGGTGACCCGGGAAAGACATGCTCCACAAAACGAACGTGACGTGAAACATATAGGTGACCCGTATCGAGATCATGGCACTTATAAGTGAATTGAGACGTAGAATATCATACAAAGAAGCACTCCCGTGAGGGAGGAGTAAGTTTCCCAGGAACATAAGGACGAAGATGTGGAAAGCATAAGCAACCAAAACCTCGAAGGCCATGATAGCTAGAAGAAAGACCAAATAACATCTCATAGGGAGAACGAGACCCCAAAATTACCGTGGGAAGTCTGTTGTAGAGATAAACAGCTGTAAAAAAGCATAGTCCTAGTCGGCCGCAGGCAGAAAGGCACGACTGAGTAGAGTTTGACCCATCGTGACCACCACACGATGGCGACATTCACTTGTGTTGTTTTGCTGAGGAGTCTGTGGGGTGGTAGTCAACCAAGAGATACCATTCGACAATAAGTAGGATCGCATAGCATGGAATTCACCACCGTTGTCAAAATAAAAAATTTCGAATAGACCTACCAAATTGCCTTTCCACAATAGCCTTAAACTGAGTAAAAATACGTAGTGTATCAGACTTTGCTGCCATTTGGTAAAGTGATCCACTAATATCAAGTAATAGCGATGTCCAGTAGTAGAAATAGCGGCGGCCCCCAAACATCTCCATAAAAAAATGTAAAACATCATTGGACACAAGGGACGTATCACGAAAAATTGAATTCGGACTTTTGTTTGACAAACATGACGTGCAAAGACTCGGGTCCGACGTAGCGGACGACACAACTGGTAAATTAAGTTTACTAAGAAGAAAAGTGTCATTTTTTCCCCGAAGGGTGGCCTAATCTATCATGCCAACAGCTAACATTTGTGCGTCACCAACCATTGCCAAAACAGAAAGATGCCGAAGAAGGGGAAGTCGCGCACGGTACACGTCGTCCGCACACTCCCTGGAAAACAAGTTACTCCTCGTACAACAATTCTTAACAACAAAATAAGAAGAGAAAAACTCAATGGAGACATTGTTAGCCTTATAAAGCGATGGACGGACAAGAGATTACGTCGTGACGATGGAACACATATAATTTCATCAATAGTAAAGGTTTTATCATGGAGACTAAGGCTAGAGAAGCCATTATGAGATATAGGCAAACCCGTACCACCAAAAGCAGTCACCTATTCGAGACCCTCATACTCAGAATGAAGAGCAAGATTGTTGAGGTCGGGAGTGAGATGATGAGAGTCACAGTATCCACAAACCACTCATTGCGGACTTGCACAGTAGCGGGTGGAGAGGCTGCAAAGTTGGCACTAGGCATCGGGTAACGACGACACGTGCAAGCATTGCGACCGCTAATACCACAAAGTTGACACACGATCTAGTTGTGGGCAAGAGGGGGCTGATAAACTCTCGGTGCATACTGCTACGGTGTGGGTGAGAGAACCCGAAGCTAGGGTTAGCGTAACGACCACAACTACCGTTGTTCGGCTGACCGGATGAAAGACGACCGTGATTGCGGTTGCGGTTGTTGGACAAAAGTTGTAACATGTCGGGGCTGACAGTCACAACAATCGAGGACTGCTCAGCCTCAAAACGTTTAAGGTACGTCTCTTGGCTAACGAGGAGATCGTGAAGGGGAGATCGTGAAGTTCAGCAAATTGGATCGGATGTTAACGAGCTCAAACGGGACCAGCAATGTCACTGGTCCATTAAAGGCAGCAAGTTCATCAGCTTTGGATTTGACAGATTGAAGGAACTCAGATACAGAACGATTGTCGAGTTTCATGTTATTCAAATCATCCTTGAGTTGCATGACTCGGGAACGAGAACAGTTGGCATAGATGCGTTCAAGGTCGTTCCAAGCCCTCGCAAAGGTTTTAGTGGAAGCAATTAACGTGGAGATTTCCACAAATACAGATCCAACCAGGATCGTGACTAAGAGAGAGTCCTGGCGAGTCTACAAGGAGTAGGTCGAAAACGCCTGAAGCGTCTCACCTAATGCAGGACATGGAAGAGTACCGTGAACGTAACCAAATAAACCATACACGTAGAAAAGGTCGCGGATCTGACAACGCTAGGAGGGATAGTTTGTGCTACTGAGACAGATCGGAATGATTGGGATCAGCGCCACACTGCCGGAGGACGGATCGTTGAAGGGCGGCATGAGTGGTGGCACAGATGTGGCCGGAGCGGCGGTGCCGGATGATTCACCGAACGCGATGTCAACGGCAAGGCGGGTAGGTGAGCCCGACATAGGATTGAAGGAAATCTCATTAAAGAATTAGGTCTCTTGATACCATATAAAAGAAATAATATTAGTGAGTGAATAATAAATATCATTAATCACTAAGAGTACTTAAAGAATACTAATACAAGCTAATTAATATAACAAATACAATATCATCTAATACAATGATGGTCAAGAGCGGCCGGCTTTAATGAATGGTGCCCATTTCTCTATTTTTAACAGTTTGCACCAGTTTGATGTCACATACAAAGTTCAAAAGTATTTTGATTAGTAGGTATCTCTATAAATCTATACACCCTTACTATAAGAAGGCTATGCTTTGAGTGTCGAACTTGTATGACGGTCTTCAACAATGTATGGAATTCTAAGGTAAGCCTTAAATCAAAAATTGCACTCTCCGCAGAACAGTATAACTATTTTTGATCTGTATGGTTTGTTCCATAAGATTTTTCTTATCATCATGGATATTGTGGAAAGAAAGCTCCATGAAATCCATAAGGGACTCTTCTTGGAAGTGTGATTTTGGCAACTGGCTCACTTGACAACTTCTTTGCATCAACTATATACACCTACAACAAAGATTCAGTAGAGTACACAAAAACATATTGATAGTAGAGAAGCTAAAACATGACTATTTAACATGAAAAAAAAAAATACACTCACTTGAGATATATTATTATTTTCGTTATGCACAAATGTGATTATCCAACCATCATCCTCTTCAAGACCTCCAGGCTTAGCAACAAATGTAGCCCCCGTGCAAAACGTGCCCTCTGGAAACCTATGGTATTCAACTTTTATCAAATCTTGGGATTGTTTGCCATCCTGATTCATGATCTGTTGTCAGCTAGAGAAACCAGTATAAGAGGAAATTTAAAAGGTATAATAAACACTTACCTACACTAGGTTTATGTATTAAAAATTTTGGTTAAATTATATACCAAGTATTTTATATCTTATCTTTATGTATTATGTGGGGTAACTATAGCTAGGGGTGTGCATTTGGATCGGATCGGATCGAATCGAATCGAATCGAGGCTGGAAGTCGATTTCGATCCTGGAGAAATGAGGATCGAAATCGAATCAATTTAAAACGATCCGATTCGATCCAAAACCATTCGATTTCGATCCGATTCGATTCGATTTCGATCCTTTTTTCTTTTTTTTCTTATTTAATTTACTATCAATGGGACTAATCACAACATTCAAACAGAGTTACTGAATTACAAAATCCACTTTCATATGGCGAGAGAAAGGTGTTACAAATTTACAATTGTATATGTTTCTCAAAGACAGAAACGTGGCCTTCAAATGAATCAAGAAAAAGATGTTAGGTAGGTGTATATATAAAAATATAATATTAGCATTATATATAGAAATATTTTAGTAGCATTAATAGGCTTAGCTTTATCGATAAAAATATAATATTATATATACTATTATATATTTATTTGTTTTTAAAAAATAAGATGAGTATTCGATCCGATCCGATTCGCAGCCTCTAAAATCGAGGATCGAATCAAATGGGGGTTCGATCCTAAGGCAAAAATCAAAAGTCGGATCAAATATTCGATCCGATCCTCGGATCGGATCATTCGATCGATTTTCACCCGATTCGATCGATCCGATTCTTTTTGCACAGCCCTAACTATAGCCACATGGTATACGGATCTTTTATAGGTAAGAATCACTCGACGGGGCAATAAGGTTCAGTGAGACTCTAATCATGGTTAAAAAAAATATATTCGGATGCGTACACCGAACAATATCTTATGTAACGGGGACACAGTTTAATTAATTATGCGTAGCTAGAAATGAATCAAGAGTGAAATGAAATGGCTTTGGTAGTAGTCGGCAGAGTACAACTGCATGAGCAATAACATGGTCTCCACCAACAGACACTTATTATTAACAGAAACCGATAAAATCTTGTCTCTACCGGCTGCTCCTGGCTATAACAGAACTATAACGAGATGTGGAAACAAATCTTACAGAAGAAAGTTGAACTTTTTCGTCTTGAAAATGAAGCTTTGTTAGCCCTCCATATTTTGCAATGCCTGCCAACAGATCCATTCCTAATTACTTCATATGAATATTTAAAAAAGAAAAAAAATGTACTAAATATATTGGTGTTAAGAAACAAATTGATCACCTGACATGGAGCTTGCATTTGCATCTACCATCTGTGTGTATCCATACTTATTCTTTTTACCGGTATACTTGTCATTGATCATAGGAAACTCCATAGAGTATGCAGTTCCAGTGAGATTCCTTTCTTTCACATCTCTTGTTCGCAGATTTAGTCTCCATTCATAAACACGAGAAAAAAATGATCCATCTTGTGATCCTTCATCTGTTTCATCAAGCGGCCCTATTTGCTTAAACCCTTTGGAAAACCACTCAAACTTGTTCAAGCCAAAATCCGGCCCTGGTATGATAGCATTGCGAGCTCTACATGCCACGACTATTACCTGCATTCAAAACTATAGATCATTAACAAGAAGATGGAAAGAGTAATAGCTTAATACCTGAAATCTTAGAAAGGACAATGAGCTCCATATAAAATCATTGTAGCATGAAATTTATGAAAACAAACATCTATTGTACCCTTGTGTAGTTGAAAGCACGCATATGCGCGAGCATAAATACCTTTTTTTGGCATGTAAAACCATTTTTTTAATCAAGCAAATAAACTTAAAATAGAGTAGAAGGGGTACTCCAACCCCATACCACTTACAAGACTTTCAATCAAATTTCAACCTAGACACGTACTTTCTACACACCAAAAGTAAAGTTCTAGATTTAGCTAACTCCATTTTCCCACTCATTCCTCCCTTGATTACCCACCTACCTACCTAGACACGTACGTTCCTTCGCACAACCACCCCAACGTAACAATGTGTGACTACAGATTTTAAGGAATCTATAAAATGACTAGATCAATGGACATTTTTATCTTTCCACTGAACAATTGGGAAAACTTTGAGTAATTGTAGTCACTGTTGTGCTTAAAAGAATCTTTGAGTATTGGATACGTTATTCATTTGATTTTCACTTTGCTGAGAAAAAAATATATAAATGTTAGTTCCTCCGATCACCTCATTGTCATTCTCATAACAATTGATAATGTGAAACATACAGCCAGTTTCGACTTGAAACCACTTTATAGAATCTGCATCTCCATACCGAGGCATGATTCCGATCCTTGCATATCCTTCTTTATCATACTTCATTAACCTACATATCCAGAGTTCCTTATAACTCCATTGGTGCTGAAAAAAGGTAGGCATAAGAAATAATCAAGGCAAGGAACTCACGGTCTTCCGGCTATGAGTTGATTTATGTCCAAAGTCAGAGGAGAATCCGGAATCACATTATACCTAAAAGATTTACATGGCATCCAAAGTCACCTTCCAAAATTAGATATAGAATAGTATTTCAAATGTTTGATTCTACTTTGAGAAAGCAGCTTACCTTTCAGTCACCCCTATTTCATGGCAAAGGCAACATCTGTCTAACTTGAGATCCACTTTGTGAAGTAATTTCCTTCCATCAGCAGATATTACTCCAACTTCGAGATAAGGCTTTCGTGGATGAATCCCAGTAATGACGAGCTCTCCAGTGCCTGGAGCTTTCTGTACAACACAACCGTTAATATCAACATTTATATAATTTTGCTAAGACTTTGATCTCATAAATTATGGTTAATCATGTGAACAAAAATTCTACACATCACTACATCAGGTCGAGCATGTAAATTCTTTCTCTAAACTCATTCTAAATTGAATATGGCGTTTTTGTTAAGTTTGTTAGCTGAATATTATCTTTAGCTATAAACATATACCTTAAATGCACTCCTAATTATTATGTTCTAATGTTTTTCTTTTATAAGGATTAATGTATATAATATATGTGCTTAGTGCTCGGCCGTGCTGTTATTTTGTTTAATACCTCTGTTACATGAGCCGTTTGCAAGTTTTTCCTCTTTAGTTGTTTAACCACGTGTATATACCTACCTTTTTACTAAAACCTTATCACCATCAGTCTCAAGTTGGTATTGACATGTTAAAATGAAATATACGTACTTGTTACAAATGTGCTCCACCTCGACCAAATTACTTTTTTGATAAAAGCATGATCAACGTTATGATTTCGATGTATATTGCATGTCAGATAAATATTAGAAGCTTTGTGTTGTTTCGATATGGTGTTGAATGGTTCATATAATATGCTGAACATGGAAGATACCACCTTATGTTTCGTTTTTATAGAGTCAAAAAATAAAACACTCTGGTACTTTTTCGAGAATATGTCTGAAAAGTTTGATCCATGTTAATAAGAGGGTAATTTGGCTCCAAAGAAAAGACGGGTGTACCTTAGGATGGACAGTAAATGGCCTATTCCAAGCTCCGCAAACATCCCAAGTTTGTTTGGTCTCTAAAGAATGAATGTCAATTTCTTGCGGGAGATGGTTCTCTGCGCCCGAATAATATTTACCAGCATGCTCGTAAACGCTTGTGTTGCTCAGTAGTTTGTTTTCCAACCCAAATCTCAACTGTCCAAAAAAGAAAACATAGATAGTAACGACAAAAATTAACATAATAATAATGAACCGCTAATTATTTACACGTTTTCTGTTTTTGCTTACCCAGTTGAGTAGATAGGCCGACAATATAGCTGATGAATCCCCTTCAATAGCAGGTAGAAATGCAGGTTTCTTTCTAACCTTTTCGAATTTGAAAGTGTCAGTTTCGACGTATCTGTTGTTGTAGGAGACCTTCACTCTTCCATCGCGATCTCCTTCCTTAGTGAAATATAAAGCATGAAGCATTCCCTCTCCTTCTACCCATGTGTTGCTTGATCTTCCGTACACAGATTTTGTCGATTTTAAACCACCAAACAGAGGATTTGGTCCTGTGTAGACAAGTGAACTGATAAACACCCATTACTCAGTGCTATGGAATTCATTTCTTTCTTCCATTCATTTGAGAAAAGAAAAAGGAAATGTGATGTAAACATTCAAAGGTATCTATATATACAGATCAAAAATCAATAACGGCTTTTCACAAACACTTGTAACTTGTAACACCCAATTTGAAATATAACTAGCCCCACTGGACTTGGAGCCACATTTAGAAGAATGACAACTTAGAATAGCAAGCGAGAAAATCATTCTTCCCTGTTTGCCTTTGCATCTATATTGTACAGATTGCGGATTACGGATACGGAAATACAAAGTTTTTGAAAAATAAACGATACGATACGTCTTAAAAACTAATCGAATATTTATATTGTACATTGTCATAACAAAAGCATATTGAGAGAATACGAAAAATAAAGATTATTATGTTGATAGTAGTAAACTGGTGGCAAAAGTTCTATTTTAAAAGATTTATACTTCTCACCAACTTAAAAGTCAAAATTCGAGCTCCTCTCATATTCTTGGCGTGTTCGGTTTATCCATAATATGTAGCCGGTACATATCAGTCATTTGTGTTTATATTTAAATAATGAATGCGACACGCGACGTATTTGGAAGATAGTTAAGGCATACATGATACGTAAAAAAAAATTAAGAAAATGATTAAGTGGAACTTTGGATGTTCATCTATATATTCCCTTTAAAGGAAAAGGTACACTACAATTTGTACACGCAAATCCGATGTTTTTCGTAAACGACAATTAAAGCGAATATCAACAACCATCATTAATATATACTGATTTGATTTATATTTTATACGTACCGTTTCTTATGTAAACGCCTTCCGGAAAATCATGAGGGATTGTGCCATCGATGGCTGTGGTGTCTATATCTGTCTTCTTTCCTAACTCTTCTACTGGACCAAAATTACTCTGTTTTGCAATTAATTAATACTTTCTAAATTACACATGATCATCATTTTTCTCACTCATAATCTTGCCTTTTTTTATAAATATATTATTTTAGTCAAATGATAAATCTCGTTAAGCCCCTAACGTACTGTGTTTCTCACTTTGCCTCTAATATTTCAAAATTAGCAATGTTGCTCCCAAGGTATTGATAATAACCCTAGAGACCGTTGATCAATCGTTCTTTGTGGACACATGTCCATACTTTTTTCGTGAGATTTAGTCCAGGGAGATATTCAGCATAGGTTGAGGGCAAATCACCAATTTTGAAACTTTGGAGAACAAAGTGAAAAACATAGTATATCTTAGGAGGTTTAACGGCTATAGTAAAATTACCTGAGAAGGGAGCAATGGCTGATCAACAAATTGAAATGTGAAATCAACATAAGCATCTACCAGTTTCACTGAGGCTTCTTTTATAGTCTTGCCAACACTTTCTAATATTGGATTCTGCTGCAGCTCTTTCAAAAATGGCTGTTAAATAGTAAATATATTATTAAGTATTATGCAAGCAAATTTGATGAATGAGAATAAGAAGGATTATATATACCTTTAATCTGAAAGAAGAAGAAGAGAGTGATGCTCTGGGTTGACCATAATTTGACTTTTGTGAAAAGCAAAACATTTGAACTGGAACTGTGTGGTTAAAAACAATCATCTCTCTTTAGACTGATAATTTTTTGTTTGTTTCCAGAAAACTCTGTAAAATTGTGGTTAGTGTTAGAATACTGCAAACACTAATAAGTTGTGGGTGTTCATACTTGAAGAGAGAATTACACTATTTAACAATACCTGAGGTATGCGATAATTGCAGAGACAACTCCTCATGTTTGTTAAATTATTCAAACACCTTTTATGGTTAATTTTTGTTAGAAAACTTATTAGATTTTGTAGAATATAAATTTATACCCCTTATTTATTAGTATAAAAATAAAAACAAAAACAATCTAAAATTACACAAAAAGAAGAAGCCATTTTTTTTTTTGATTTAGTAAAGTTGAATAAATGATTCTTACATTTTTTATGCATAATAAATGAGAGTCATATAAAACTACATTCTACAAAATTTAATAACTTTCAAATCAAAATTAGCGCCAAGGGTATTTGTATAATTTCTCAAATATGAATAAGTATCCCTTTAGTTACTCCCTACCTCAAGGGTGTCTGTGTAATATATACTGTCCCTTATGTAAAATAAGATTTATCATTGGGACAGCGTTGTTTGTCAACCCTTTATTTATTTATTTATTTATTCATTTTGTTTTTGCATGTTTGGAGGATCTTTTGTGACAAACAAAAACGTATCTTTCCTAGGAGATTCCTCGAGTGGAAATCGAATAATCCAAGAGATATTTATAATCTAGTATAAAAGAAGTAACCAGACAAATTTCATCGAAATCGAATACTTCTTCAAGGTAGCTACGAGACCAAACAATTCTATATATGTCTTATAAAAATCAACAATAATTTTCAAATTAAACTGTTATACTTCTTCAAGGTAGCTACGAGATCAAACAATTCTATATATGTGTTAACCCTAAAAATAAAATAAAGAATATTACTCCTACTCGGAAAAAACAATACATGGACAATACTATTGTCACGAGTACTTCCGATGAGATGTACCTATAAAGAAAACCCCTCGGAGGATTGCCTTACCTTTCGGTCACGGACCCAAAAAGGTTTAAAAGAGCACACGAGGAGGAACATAAGCGTCCCTTGGAAAGTCAAACGGTAAATGAAAAACAGATATCAACACAGCATCGGAAAAAGAGCAAACCCCGATGGACCCGTACGACTCCGATATCCACCAATGCGCCAAGAGGGACCACAATGGACCCCGAGTCCCATGAACTTACAAGAAAACTTCCTTGCTGAAACACTCCTCGGAAAAGACTACACTCGGACTATTATCCGAGAACCCACTTTCGGAGAAAATCAAGAAGTGAATGAGACAACACCCAGTAAATATATTCCGAGAACTCCGATGAAAAAATCTCACTTCAAACAGAGCAAATACAGCCCTCGGAGATCACACCATGCCCTCGGAGACCAAACCAAGCCCTCGGAGATCACACCATGCCCTCGGAGATCACATTTACACCCTCAGAATCACTCCTGATTATTGAAGAATAAACCCGAATCAAGAAAGAGAAATAAAACCCCTCGGAAGAGCTGCTCTACCAAAAAAAACACGCATCAGAGGTCCTCGAAGCCATCAGAAGACACCAAGATTAAATCTAGTCAGCGCTTAGTAGATAAAAGATAAACCTTATCCTTATTTTTACACCTGTATCAAGGTAACGACAACACATGTCCTTACCAAAACACATGCACAATGACACCTGCCCCTACCAAAGTCTATATAAAGGGAGATGATCAGTAGAAGAAGGAGGCAAGGCAGAGATAACTTAACTTAGCTTACTAAATACACTGGGTACTCATATACACAGTAAAGAGAGGAGGAAAAGTTCAGTGAATAAAGGAAGGGAATATTCTTGCAATTATTCTTATCTTACCATTTCCACCTGTCGTTGCCTCTGAATCACGGACAGGGCGTTCTAACCCAAATAAATATCTTCCGTTAAATAGGGAATAATTCCAAACCCGTTAACAAAGTGGCGCCGTCTGTGGGAACGCCATAACATCTGTCCTCGAGAGAATTCAGCAGACGTCAGCTAGGATGGATGATCTTTTCGAAAGTGACAACCTTCCTTTCTCGAACAGCGACTCAGAAGAAACTTTGTCCAATTACGAATCAGGTACTAGAGATTTTATTAATATTCTCCGATCTGTTTATGAAAGACTTATAGATGCTGCACGAACACCCCGGAGGGGTGAACCTTTCGGACACATGTCCTCAATACTCCCCGAGACCAGGAATTTCCCCTCGGAAGGAGACGCACCTCCGATGGCGTGGAACCCAAATTCGAATCCTTGGCAACAGGCATCCCGATAAACGCCTCGAAGGTATGTATGTCATGAAAGAACTCCAGTGAGGGGTCGGGAAGAAATTTCTCGCCCCTCGGAGTATCAAGGAGAGGTTGAACATTCCTTATGGGGAATGATGGATGATTTACGAAAAGAATTAGGTGACCTCAAGAAGACCATGGCCCCTGAGGAGGATCCTACGTTCAAGACCACTCCTTTCATTCCCGAAATCGCTTCATCTTCTATCCCCACGGGGATGCGACCTGTCAATATCCCGTTATATACTGGAGAAGCTGACGGAAAGGACCCGCAGGATCACATCCATCAATATCTGGCCGGAATGGACCTCTCTTCTGCCCCTGACCACGTGTTATGCCGCGTATTTCCTGTTACCCTCGGAGGGCAGGCCCAAGCCTGGTTTACTCACCTTCCACCTTGTTCCATTACGAGTTTTGATCGATTAGCCCATTTGTTCGTACGACAATTCACCTGCAATCGAAGGTACCCTAAATCTGCCACACACATTTTCACTATTAAACAGAAAAAGGATGAACCCTTACGAGAGTATATAAAGCGTTTCACGGATGAGGCACTCGATGTTCCCAACGTTAGTCCGACCATCATGGCGGACATATTAACTCAGGGACTCCGAACGGGGGACTTCTTTAGATACCTTATGGGAAATCGGATCACGGACATGAATGAGCTAATGCAAAAGGCGGAAATCCATATCTTGATGGAAGAGGCCGAAGGAACAAAGAGGCAAGTGGAGCAGGAGGATAATGAACACTTAGAGCGTATCGAGAAAGAAGCGAAGACCAAAGAAAAAAATAAGGAAGGAAAACCTCTTCAGCGCAAGGACGAAGGAGGAGTGGTTAAGAAATTTCTCCGACCCGTGCACCTGCCTCCGATGACTGTTACTCCACCAGAAGTGCTCAATATAATGAGGGGTAGCAACGAGTTACACTGGCCCAGGCCGACTAAATTCCCTAACCGAGACAAGGACACTGGGAAATATTGTAAGTACCATAAAAATTACGGGCACACTACGGAAGAATGTACTACCCTTCGTTTAGAGGTGCTCCGCCTGTTAGAAATAGGGTATTTGAAGAATTACCTCAAGGAAAATAACCCCGAGGAGCCCAAAGCACATGTTTGGAAGAGATCACGAAGAGAGGAGGAGGAACAAGAAAGGGAAGAAAGGATGCCTAGTCGGAAGTCACGAGAAGGGACAATTGGACGCCTCCGATCCCAAGAGAGAATTAAAGATCGTCGTCAAAATTCACGAGAGAAAACGACGGGGTATCAGAGTTTGCCTCCTCCACCTAACTCTTATAAAAGCAACCCCCCAACAGGGAGAACCATCAATATGATTGAAGGGGGTGAAATTTCCATGACACCTCAGGGTAAAAAGAAGAAATATTTGAAAGAAGCTTGACGAGCAGAACAAGGATTGTCTGTCTGCTCCATTCAAAGATCAAATTTGCCTAGCATCACTTTCGGGCTCGAGGACCTTACAGACGTAATATACCCTCACGAAGATCCATTGGTTATTTCTGCTGTCATCTACGGGTATGAAATCCAACGGATCCTTATAGATACGGGCAGCTCCGTAGATGTACTCTTCTTGCCTACCTATCTTGTTATGAGGTTGAAACAAGAAACATTGGAAACTGTTGAAGTCTCGTTAGTAGGATTCTCAGGGGAAGCCTGCCAAACCCTCGGAACGGTGACTCTTCCAATGGCATGGGGGAAGGGAGCCCTTCGAAGGACGGAACCTATCAAGTTTTGGGTAGTGGAGGCCTCCTCACGAACG
Source organism: Linaria vulgaris (assembly GCA_948329865.1). Classification (NCBI taxonomy): domain Eukaryota; kingdom Viridiplantae; phylum Streptophyta; class Magnoliopsida; order Lamiales; family Plantaginaceae; genus Linaria; species Linaria vulgaris. The sequence continues at coordinate 50,468,838 of OX415251.1, read as the reverse complement.
TATAATGTCATCTGCGGAAGACCATCCATTCGGGCCTTCGAGGCTATCCCCTCTACTTTACATCTTAAAGTGAAATTCCCCACTTCTTCGGGAATCGGAGAAGTCCGAGGAAGTCAGTCAAAAGCCAGAGAATGTTGCATGAATGCCATCCCATCGGAAGAACCCTCACTCGGAAAGAGCAAAAAGTGTAAAATCGAGGAAACCCGAGTCCAACCTGTGGAAGAATTAAAGATGGTGGAATTAGTAGAAGGAAGCCCTGAGAAAGTAATCAAAATGGGTACCCCACATGGCTTCGGCCATAGAAGGTCAACTGATTTCTCTCCTCAAACAGTTCCATCACCTCTTTGCATGGGAAGGGGGACCGCCCGGGCGAATCAGCAATAAGGTATGCCAACACTTTCTTAACGTAAAGCCCGGGGCTAAACCTGTCCAACAAAAGAAGAGGAAAATGGGACCCGAGCGCAACAAGATCATCCGCTCGAAAATACAACGCCTTCTTAGTTTGAAACAAATTCGGGAAGTCATTTATCCCGAATGGTTAGCTAATGTCGTGCTAGTACCCAAGCATGGAGGAAGATGGCGAATGTGTGTTGACTTTACCAACCTCAATGAAGCATGCCCAAAGGATTGTTATCCCTTACCGAGCATAGATCAGCTAGTTGATTCTACCGCGGGATGTGCGCTACTATCAACTTTAGATGGAGACCAAGGGTATAACCAAATCCCGATGGCGGCTATTGACCAAGATAAGACCAGCTTCATCACAGATGCAGGCACATTTTGTTATCTAGTCATGCCCTTTGGGCTGAAGAACGCGGGAGCTACCTACCAAAGGTTAGTAAGTCTTATGTTCGCAGGACTTATTGGGAAATCAGTAGAGGTTTACGTAGATGATACTGTAGTTAAAAGTAACACTGCCGAAGAGCATCCCGAGGACCTACGGAAAGCGTTGGTCATTATGAACAATTTTGGTATGAAAGTTAACCCTCGAAAATGTTCCTTTGGTATCTGGGGAGGAAAGTTTTTGGGATTTATGGTTACGGAGAAGGGAATAGAAGTAAACCCCGAGAAAGCAGAGCTATCATGGGGTTACCTACCCCGAGGACGGTGAAAGATGTCCAAAAATTAACTGGAAGAATGGCCTCGTTGAGTCGGTTCGTCTCCAGGTCCGCAGAAAAAGGGCTTCCCTTCTTCAAGATACTTCGGAATGTCAAGGAATTTCAGTGGACCCCCCAATGCGAGGAAGCTCTCGAAGAATTAAAAAGGTATATGTTGAAACCACCTTTGCTGGTAAAACCTATACCTCAAGAAGAGCTATTTCTGTATTTATCGGTCGGAGAAGAGGCTGTTAGCACCGTCTTAGTCAAGGAACAAGACGGAGAACATCATCCGATATATTACGTCAGCAAAACTCTCCTCGGAGCCGAAACCAGATATACCCTAACTGAGAAACTCGTCCTAGCATTGGTTATTACGGCTCGAAAGCTACGTCCCTACTTTCTATCCCACCCAATTACCGTGCTAACTAAGCACCCCCTGAGGGCAATTCTTAATCAGCCTGAATCATCAGGGAGATTGATAAAATGGGCCGTAGAGCTTACTGAATACGATATTTCCTATGCTCCGAGACCATCGATTAAAGCGCAAGTTCTGGCGGACTTTGTAATAGAACTTACGAGCATTGGATCCGAGGAGAAAGAACCAATGTGGCACGCATATGTAGATGGATCCTCGGTGAGTACACATGGGGGGGCTGGAATAGTTTTTGTAAATCAAGAAGGAGAGGAAGAAAGACTCCACTTTGCAGTCAGAATAGATTACCCCCTCTCTAATAATGAAGCTGAATATGAAGCACTCCTTATTGGTATGAGACTAGCAAAGGAAGGGGGAATGAAGAGAGTACTCCTCCATAGTGATTCCCAATTAATCGTCCAGCAAGTTAAAGGATCATATAAAGCAAAAGAAGAAAGAATGCAAGAGTACCTCCGAGTTGTTCGTCAAAGGTCCGAATGGTTTGAAGAATATAATATAGTTCAAATTCCCCGAAAAGAAAACCAAGAGGCGGACGCTTTATCCAAAATGGCTACTCAAGCAGCCGCTGTACATACTCGGAAGATTACTCTACTTCATGTCAATGAATCTGAAAAGAGCGAAGGCCAAGAGGTGAATACCATTTCAGATCCCTCATCTAGCTGGGTGACTCCTATCAAGGCCTATTTGCAGAATCCCGAGGGATACTCCTCGGACAAGAATATTCAGCGAATGATGTTCAGAAAAACTCTCTGATACTTCCTCAAAAATGGGATACTCTTCCGAAGAACCTATTCATGTCCTCATGCTCGATGCCTTAATGAGGAGGAGGCCCAACTAGCTTTAGCAGAAACTCACGAGGGGGTATGCGGAAGCCATACCAGCAGCGAAAGCATGGTCGGACGCTTGATTCGACAAGGCTACTACTGGCCCACGATGGCCAAAGACAGCAAAAGCCATGCCGAAAGGTGTAAATCCTGCCAAGCTTACGCCCCTCGGACCCATCAACCCGCAGCTCCTTGGGAACCCCATCTAACCCCTTGCCCATTCTCCAAGTGGGGTATTGATATACTGGGACCCCTTATTCCCGATGCCGGTCAAAAGAAATTTCTACTAGTAGCCGTTGACTACTTCACCAAATGGGTGGAAGCGGAACCCCTGGCTAGAGTAACTGCAGGGGTTGTTATCAATTTTCTTTGGAGAAGTATTATTTGTCGCTTTGGAATCCCTCGGAGTTTGGTAAGTGACAACGGTCTGCAGTTTACGGATCAAGGGTTACAAAAATGGTGCGATCATTGGGAAATAAAACATCGCTTTGCTTCAGTGGGATACCCTCAAGCAAATGGCCAAGTAGAAAGAACCAACAGAACCCTCTTGAAAAACATGAAGTCCCGGCTTGATTGGCACAAAGCTAAGTGGGTTGAAGAAATACCCGGGATATTGTGGGCCTATCGGACCACGCAAAGCGTCGCTACGGGTGAAACCCCTTTCAGTCTATCCTACGGATGTGAAGCCGTCTTGCCCTCGGAGGTCTCAATAGAGAGTTGGCGAATTAAGGAATACGAAGAAGTAACCAACAGCGCGAATCTAGCCCTCGCCCTTGATTTGCTTGAAGAAAAGAGAACCCGAGTAGCCCTCCGAATGGAAGAGTACAAGGCTCGGATGTCGCGATATTATAATGCCAAGGTAAAGCCCCGAACCTTTCAAGTTGGAGATTTGGTGATGAAACGAGTAGGGGCTTCCAAGAATGTGGGCAAATTAGATCCACGATGGGAAGGACCCTATAAGATAGTGGAAATTGTAGGGCCGGCAACTTATCGTCTCGCCAACTCCGAGGAGGCAATACTTCGCAACATGTGGAACTCAAGCAACCTTAGAAAGTACTATGCTTAATGTAATAATCATACATGAATAAAAAGAGTGTTCATATACGAGGGGCTATAGTACAAAAGAAAGTAGAGTTGTCCGACAAAATGATGACTCTATATATGAGACATCTAGACAACCCGACAACACCAAAAGCCCTCTGTATTATGAACTAAACTGTATAATATTTATCTATAAGCTAAGTCCCTCCCATGGGACGTTTTCCCTCTCAGATAAGACGTCGGCGCTGCTCCTCGGAAAGAGAGATTGGGTCATCAAGGAACACAGTTCCACCTGCAGAATCTCTAATGGGTGAAGAAGGAAACTCTTCGGAGATCTGACGAATGTTGAGCTCAGGAAGAAGCAAGCCCAAGGGAAACTCCGGCAAAGCTTGTACGGCATCTTGGCACAATCTATAGCCTATATGCACTAAATCGCGCATCTCACCCCGAAGAGACTCACGAGGATTGGATGGACCCACCACTTCCAACACGGCCTGGACTCGGGCCATAACCACCTCTACTGCATGGGAACGAGTTATCCCTAGTAGCTGCTGACTCAAGGCATCTCTTTCCATCGTAGCCTGCGTTAGTTGCTCCTCCGAAGACCGTATTTGGCCATATAACTCCTCAAGTCTCCTTCCTAAATTTAGTACCCGGGCTCTTTCAAGCACTAATTGGCGTTCCAACTCCCACGCCTTATCCTTCTCGGATTGTAACGTATGGATATGAGTCTCCTGAGCGGACTCGTGAACTTCCTTCAAATGAGTTATCTCCACTTGAGCCTCCAAGAGACCTCGCTCTAACTCGTCCCGACGACGATATACTAAGCCTGGATCTGAAGAAGAACTTCCGTAAGACCCGAGAGCATCTAGTACCATATAAATCTGCTCAGAAAACAAAGCGAGTGGCATCAGACCGGAAGACAGGTTAGTATTAAATAAAATGAATAAATACCTCACACATGTCTTTACAGGCTAAATCTTGGAGAACGGGTACCGAAAGGGTTTTTATCAGCTCACAATCTGTTACGTTCAATAAACCGCTGAGAAAGTTTCGGCAAAATCCCACCTCTGATCCAAGAGGAGAAACATCCTGATTATCCCCGGGGGGAAGAGATCTCTCGAGGGAAGGGTGCTTCTCGGGCGGTGGTACAGGAATACGATCAGGGACATCTTCCCGGGGCTGCAAGTCCTCTGTGCCAGGGGAGAGAAGATACTCCTCTAACACATTCACCACGGCAGAACTACGAGGAATAGGCTGTGACACTATGGGATTCCTTTGAAATTCCGCTTGGGAGAGAGCTGCTATCGGATCTGACGGCCCAGGAGGAATTATATAACTGACTGGGGGGGCTGCTACAGGTTCCTCCTCTTCCGAGGAAATTTCAACCATTGCCTCATTCACTAGAGGAACGGAATTACCAACCTCCGGCATCCCGGGACTACCATGCAATGCTCTCCCAAGGAAAACGTCAGTAGAAGATCCGAGGGAAAATGCTCCCATCTCCGCTCCTGCAAAAGATATCAGTAGAAAAACGATCTGAGGGCACCCATAAAATTTACAAGTTAAAGAAGGGTTAATAAAACTTACGAAAATGAAAGTTATTGTGAAGAGGACGAGAAGTAGGGGTACATCCCTCCACCCCCTCTTGTAAACCTGCCAAAATCAGGGCCTCGGGGAAATCCAGTAGCCCGGATATGTCATAAGAACCAGAAAAAAGTCCCGAGTGAAGCAATACCTCCCCCACTTGCCCTTGTGTTTCAATGTTGGGAGCAATATATCCCAGACCCCATCGGATGGGTACCCCCCACGATCTGGCTGACTGACCTCTCGGACGGACGAAGAAAAATCTCCGCCTCCAATCCCCTCTACAAGAGTGGGAACTGGATACACGAGTGAAGGTATTTTCCTTGTCCCTATAGGTCAAGCTAAAAAAGGGAGTCCCCTCTGAGCAAGGTCGAAGGGTAAATATTGTTCTCACCCGATAAGGGGACATTGGAAGGTTTAAAAGCTCACTACGAAGGACGTATCCCACCAAATGACTATAGGAACTTGGTGTTAACTGACTCGGACACACCTGCCAATACCGAAAAAGTATTTGGAAAAAGGGGTGGAAAAACATCTGTAACCCACAACGCATATGTTCGGTATAAATGGTCATGTAACCCGAGGGGGGTGCGTAAGCCCTCTGGCCCGAGGAAGGCACTATTATGTCATAATCTTCGAAATCCAGGTTATAACAAGTGAAAAGAGATCTTACCGAGTTCTCACATTCTGTACTCATAGTGGATCCCACACGTCCTCTACCTATCAATCTGGACGGGTGAAGAGGGATCAAATCGAACTCCGAAGACTCATCCGCCAAAGGGTATGGCTCCCTACCCATGAATAGCTCCCTGATATGATTGATCCTGCGTGAATTTGTAGATGGAAGCCTACGAGCTACTCCAAGAGAGGAACTAGCACCAAGTGTCGCCTGATTTTCGGATAGATTGTCCCTCGGAGAGAAACTTTCACGAGAAATAGGAGGAACCCTTGATGATCCAGAAGGACTCTGAGCGGTATCCCGAGAAGAACCACAAGACGAAACTGAACCGCTTCTTCTATAGTAAGGAGGCATCATCTTGTCGGGTAAGTATTATCCTCGTACTTGCAATTATGGACAAACTTGAAAGAAAATCAAAGACTAGTTATGATTATAAGATTAGAGATAAGTGCATAATTGGTAAAGAGCCTAAGTGCATATATACTCTTTAATTCTTGGTTAAAAGAAGAAGTTTAGACTCTTATTATGTTAACTAAGGGACACGTGTTGAAAATTTTTTTAATTAAAAATGACACGCACCCTATTTAACCATGCAAAGCAACACCTCCTACTTAGGAAGTTTACTTAGTCAGCAACCTTATAAGAATTATCATTATCCGCTTTAATTGAATTTTAACAATAAAAACAAAAAATAGAAAAGGGAATTGAACAAAAATATTTATTTATTTAAGCCGAAGAGCCCTCGGAAGGGGTAATAGATACAAAGAACATTTATTTAAAAACAAAAAAATAAAGAAAGTAAGACTAAGCCCCCGTTGAAGGAGGGAGGGGAGAAGTTGTCTCCTCGGCGGAAGTACCCAATGGAGCAAGACGAGAAATTGGAGAAAATACCCCCCCGGAACCACTAGCCCTCGGACTCGGACTAGTAGCAGAGCGCATCGGGGACGGTGCCGGAGAATCCCGAGAAGATAACAAACCCCCAAATCTCCCCATAAAGTACTGGCAATCATCGGGAGTGGGCCTCTTCAACTTACGAAGGTCAAAAGACTTTGAAAAGTCAACCTCCGACCTTATCAAAGACTTAGCCAATCTAGCACACTCCAAATAACCCCATAAAAGGTGGCCTGTCAAGAGCTCGTGAGAAGGCGTCTCGGAAACCTTAGAGTGCTGCCTTGATGTTTCTTGCTGGGCGAATCGAACTGCAGCATCAATCTTAGCCTGCACCTCCTCGGGAGAAAGAAAGTTTAAAAGCTTCCTCTCGGCCGACTCGGCCCTATCTGTGACTTGGCCTAGTGCCTCCTGGAGACCCCTTTCCCGCTCACCGCCTTCTGCCACTGCCTTCTCGAGAGCAGCGATACGAGCAGTAAGGACCCCCTTAGACTCTTTTCTTTCCTTCTCCAGAAGGGCTATCTTAGCCGCAGCGACCTTCTCGGAGGCCTCCATCTTCTTGTAGGCGGACTCGGCAGCGCTTAAGTTACATTGCAAACCCTTCCTCGCCTTCTCTGATTCTTTAAGGAGGAACTCGTAGTCAGAAATCTTGGTGTGGAGAATGTCCTCCCTAGTCTGACTCTCTTTATCCCGGGCCAAGAGAGGTGCTAGTTGCGCTCGGAGTACTTCCACTTCCTCTATATCTTTTCGACCACGTTCTTCAACGGCGGTGACGGCCGCCCGAGTCTTTCCAATCTGCGGAGAAGTCAACAAGAACAAAATTAACAGAGATATATTATATAACTTCAGAGAACTAATCTAGAAAAACTTACCATGAGCCCCAACCAGTTAAGACTGGTGTACAAAAACTGATACCCCTCGGCGGGTGTTGAACTGGAGGAGGCAAAAAATTGGAGGATATCTTGGTAAGCTTCCCCCACTGACCGAGACGAGAATTGCCCCCCGGATCCACTGGGAGGAGCGGGCTCCTGGAATGTATGACCCCTCGGAGACAAAGTCACCGGAACATGCCCCCTCGGAGGAGTCGCGTTCTTTACTGGAGTCATCACTTCTGAATTTGTAAACACGGCCCGAGAACCACCAACTGTTGTGGGTGGACCAGTCTCTCCCAACAGTGAATTCAGAATCCCCTCCTTCACATCTCTGTCTTCGGAAGAAGGATCGAACTCCCCTTGAGTATCCTCGGAATCCCCTCGTAAAGCTTCCTGCTCGGGAATGTTGAACTGGGCCAGAAAATCCTCCTCTACAAAAGGTACTCACTGTCAGTAAGAAAGAGAATGAAACTAGAAAAAATTATGGAAAGAGGACGAATAATGGACACTCACCGTATAATGAAGGCTCTTCTACCATCGGAGCTTTTCCTTTATCCATAGCCACTGCATCAAAAGAAAAAGCATCAACACATGAACAGGTGTTACAAGTAAGATATGAAAATCTCATTAAAACCTCATAAGAACTTACCACGAGGAGCAGATTCGGAAACTATCGGAGGCTGAGGAGAAGGACCCTCAGAAGACAAGTCTATTACTTCAGTAACCTTCTGAGCAGATTCTTCCTCGTTAACACTCGGAAAGATTCCCTCCTCGGAAACTCTCGGAGAAGTTCCTATATTAGATTCAGAAGCAGGTAAATTCCCCGACTCGGATCTGGAAACGGGCACCAAAGCCAAATCCCAAGAAGCAGGAGCTACTTGGCGCAAGGGAACAGCGCTCCTGATGACCCCCGTCATATCCATGCATAGAAGAGAATGGTCCTCGTGAACTCCACCCTTCTCTGAACCCATATGCCTACTCTCGGGAGCATTAACCTCATCTTCCTCGTGATCACCCTCCTCTGGTATCTCGGAGACACCACTAGGAGTAGGCTCCCTCGGACTCGACTGCAGATAGTAGTTCGCCATGACCTCCCCTGCATCAACCCCACCAATAACGTGTATAAGCATAATTTAATGCTGTACTCGGAGAAAGAATAAAAGAATAAATAAAGGGACTTACGAAAGAGACTTCTCGCATCGGGAGACAAAGACAAAGGCCTCTCTACGGCGTCGTCAGTAAAAACTACGTAGTGAAGACCGGAGGTCTCGTATAACATTGTGAAGTCCTCTGATTCCATCAATTTGTGTTGAGAAATTATAGGAGATAAAACCACCTCCTGGTCCAAAGCATGCATGGGAGTAGTACCCTCTCGCCAGTCGAAGGGCACATCCCACTCACCTTTAACAGGTCCCACGAAGAAGTATATATTCTTCCAGACGCTATGTGAGGTAATTGCCGCACCCAAGATTCTCTTCGTGGAATCCCCCGTGTTGTCCCGGTGACGAACATTATAAAAAGGATACCCCCCGGGTGACACCGCCACGTCAAAGATCGAAAGAAAATGGTCCACCGTGCACTCTAGTCCATTCACTTGACACCAAAAGACATAAATGCAAATAGCGGCAAACCCGTTCGGCACCATTTGACTCGGGCAGATATTACAAGTCTTGAAAAGCTCACAGAAAAAAGGTGACATGAATGAACGCCACCCGTACTTCACCTGGGCAAAAAACACTGTCAACATACCTGGAGGAGGATAACATGCCCTCTCATCCTTCGTCGGGATTCGGAATACCATATTCTTCTGAAGGACCCCGGTTGAGGTAAACAGATCCGCCACCTGCTTACGAGTAGCAATATTCGGCATCTTTTCCACCTTAGCGAAAGTCCGAAGAGGCGGCTCCTTCCATTTGGGAACCCTAGCTTTTTTCGAGGAAGTGGCGCCGCCCTCGGCAGCAGCAGCAATTTCTCCCTTGCGTTTACGAGTAACAACTCCCACCGGAATACTCCTCACATTTACAGAAGTATTAATCGGAGCAGTAATTTCCGAAGAAGAAGCAGCAGCAACGGAATCGGTGTTAGCGGAAGAAGCCATAGATACAGAGGAGTACTTTTGAAAAAAGAAAAAAAAAAGAACGAACGAATCTGCTGGAAGTTTGAATTGAAAAAAAAACGAAGAGCAGAAATTAGAGAAAGAAGATTTTTTGCTTTAAGATGGAGTAAGCGTAAATTGAAAGAATGAGGAAGAAAGAACAACAGTGCCCCTATTTATAGCCGCAGGATTACAACGGTCAGATGCTTTCAAGACGTGGCAATCATTTACACCTCCGCGTATCCGCTGCTTAGTTGTGCCACGCCGTCAAAATTCTGACCGTTGCCAACGGTCAGATGCTTCAAATCTCGAAGCTGGTCAAACGGTAGTCCGCAACCTGCGCCCCCGAGATCCTCGCGTGCTTAATAATAATACCCTAAGGGTATTCAGGTAAAATCCTTGCAAAACTTTGAATTTATATATTTATCTCTCGGACAAATATCAAAAAGTAAATATAGGGACACTAAAACGAAAAATAACCCCTCGCCTCACTGAGGACGATGATTTAAAATTCCGCTTGTCTCTACGAGGACAATCGAAATTTGGGGGGCTAGTGTTAACCCTAAAAATAAAATAAAGAATATTACTCCTACTCGGAAAAAACAATACATGGACAATACTATTGTCACGAGTACTTCCGATGAGATGTACCTATAAAGAAAACCCCTCGGAGGATTGCCTTACCTTTCGGTCACGGACCCAAAAAGATTTAAAAGAGCACACGAGGAGGAACATAAGCGTCCCTTGGAAAGTCAAACGGTAAATGAAAAACAGATATCAACACGGCATCGGAAAAAGAGCAAACCCCGATGGACCCGTACGACTCCGATATCCACCAATGCGCCAAGAGGGACCACAATGGACCCCGAGTCCCATGAACTTACAAGAAAACTTCCTTGCTGAAACACTCCTCGGAAAAGACTACACTCGGACTATTATCCGAGAACCCACTTTCGGAGAAAATCAAGAAGTGAATGAGAGAACACCCAGTAAATATATTCCGAGAACTCCGATGAAAAAATCTCACTTCAAACAGAGCAAATACAGCCCTCGGAGATCACACCATGCCCTCGGAGATCACATTTACACCCTCAGAATCACTCCTGATTATTGAAGAATAAACCCGAATCAAGAAAGAGAAATAAAACCCCTCGGAAGAGCTGCTCTACCAAAACAAACACGCATCAGAGGTCCTCGAAGCCATCAGAAGACACCAAGATTAAATCTATTCAGCGCTTAGTAGATAAAAGATAAACCTTATCCTTATTTTTACACCTGTATCAAGGTAACGACAACACATGTCCTTACCAAAACACATGCACAATGACACCTGCCCCTACCAAAGTCTATATAAAGGGAGATGGTCAGTAGAAGAAGGAGGCAAGGCAGAGATAACTTAACTTAGCTTACTAAATACACTGGGTACTCATATACACAGTAAAGAGAGGAGGAAAAGTTCAGTGAATAAAGGAAGGGAATATTCTTGCAATTATTCTTATTTTACCATTTCCACCTGTCGTTGCCTCTGAATCACGAACAGGGCGTTCTAACCCAAATAAATATCTTCCGTTAAATAGGGAATAATTCCAAACCCGTTAACAATATGTCTTATAAAAATCAACAATAATTTTCAAATTAAACTGTTAATTTTATATATATGGTTCGCCCGTTTTCACTTTCCAGTGCATGGAGATAAATAAAAAAATATGGCCAACTGAAAATGGAATTCACTAAAATTAAACTTTTAGATTAGTTTGTTATTGTAGTATCGACTGCTAGTGTATGGCTGGAAGGTGCTAAACAGCAATTTGCAACAAACAACTAGTTCTCACGCGAGACGCGAGAAAAATGCGTAAAACCCAATCACATTACTAAGAATACCGAAACTCTATCGTGTTACTATTTTTTTATATTGATTTTTTTTTGTATTTTCACGTTATTATTAAGTCAAAACAGTTGTGATTATATTAATGAGATAGCTAGTTAGGTCAAGCAAAATCTAGGCAGGGGCGGAGGCGCGGAGCCGGGGGGGGGGGGGGGGGGGGGCAGGGGGGGCATGCTCCCACCTCCTAGTATATATGTTTATATATATAATTATTGTATGCATATATATGATATATATATGTGTGTGATGTATTAATGATATTTTGCATATGAAACAGGAAATATATGATTTATTCTGTAGGAATAATTACATTTAAGTAGCAACGTGAAAAAGGAATTTGGAGATATTATATATCTTGTCAGTCTTATATATAGATATATTATCGTAATGATAGGAGTTAGTTTTGATTTTAGGAGTTGATTACGCCATAATTTGATTAATTGAGGAGTTTGTCACAATTATTTTCCTATTCTGAATGAATAAACATGATTTTTTTGTACGTCTTTATTTGTTTCCTAATTATCTTACAATTATTTATTTATGTAATTTGCATAATCGGAAAAAACATATGCAGTAGTAAAATAAAATCTCACGTCTTATATGTTTCGTGAAGGTAAACAAATCTATTTTACTTGAAAAGAGAAAAAGAGTCATATGAAATTTTTCAAGAAAATATTATTATATACTTTATGTTTTTCTTTAAAAAATATGTATTTATTCTAGAATTGTTTTCTTTAGAATACAATAGATCAAAAAAATTATATCGCTCGCTCAACTATTCACCCACCCCCCCCCCCCCCCCCAAGCGATATTCCTCGCTCCGCCCCTGAATCTGGGAGAGTTATAAACTCATAATATGGTAGGCAGGGTTAGGTTGGCAACAAAAGATGGCTCATATATGGGAAAATTATTATTGTAGAATAATGTAAAATCCTATTATTAAGTGAATGAACTACCAGAAGAGCTACACCTATATTTATACAAGGAAGAGTCTTGATGAGCAAATAAAAGATATACACAAAGAAAGATAATTACAAAATATAACTGGTGAGGGAATATCGTCCATGCCCGTATAGCCGGAGTGTTTGGAGATATTGTTACTCAAGTATTTGTGTTCGGAACGCCAATGTCAAACTTGAGGAAATGAGGCACAATATTTTTATTAAGGACTTTGAGTAAAGTACAAGGGGTCGTGTGGAGTGCACGAGTTAGAGCTAGAAAAATGTGATAAATTCTAAGTACAAGTGAAGTGTATGACAATGGAGAATATTGCTTCTTTCTTGAGGAGTGAATGGGTGCTGGAATTATGAGCTTGTGGATCGTGAAAAGTCACTTGTCTTCTTTGCTGAAAATAGGGGCTATTTATAGTGTAAGCCTAAGGGTCTTCGGCCAATGGTAGCTAGTCTTTGCCGTCGTTGCTGGTGCCCAATGGGAGCGAGGATCTTCTGCGCCAATGGTCTTCGGGTATAATCTGCGCCAATGCATGCAGTCCAGTCTGCACCAATAGTGTTTGTTGCTTTCTGCCTCAATGAATGAGTTGGACCAATTGGGAGATGCTATTTCCTCGTTATTAGGGTAGTCATGGCGTTGGGAGAGTTGGACCAATGGGGGATGGTCTTTCCTCGTTATTAGGGTAGTCGTGACGTTGGGAGTGGTGATGACGAATAGTGCATCCTTCTAGATGAGTTGGAGGTCATGGTCGACTTGGGGTTGTCTTTGCAGGTCATTCGTCGTGAAGGAGTCCTAGGGTTGTTCTTCGATCATGGACTGCTGATATGAAATTATGGTGGGTCTTTGACTGTGGCTTGTCTTTACTCGTGTCCTTAATGTTTGTTTTGTGCTCTTGTGTCCTCAATTTTAGCTAAGTGTTGGTGGTGGTTCCTCGGGCATCTCGAGGGTCGTCGAAGGCTCCGAGGAGAGTTGCTCTTTGGGCTGCGGGATTTTAGGGGGATAGTTGTGGGTTCCCTATTTTTAGATAGGCCCTGGGTCGTTGGGGGTCGTGTTTAAGCCTTTGTGACCACACCGTATTCCCTTTAAGAAGTGTTGGTCGGATCAGGGGGTACCTTTCTCCGAGTACCTTTGGTGGGTGTTTTCTGGTCGTACTTGGGGGTATCGTCTCCGAAGTCCGGGCCATCTACCTCTATCCAGGCGGAGGCAGGTCGTGGCCATTACGTACCTTTCCACAAGACCGTGGACAATTTTTTATAGGGTACCCACTTTTTCGCCCTTCTCCGAGAGTGGGGCAGATTATGCATCATCAATAACATAAAATCCTAAACACTATTTTTGTACACGTCGCCGCAAATGTGTCGTGTCATCGATTAATTCAATTTGGTCCCGAAGAGAAAGGTACCGTGTGCGAGGAAGGGCCTTAGTGAGGACATCAGCTAATTGATCATTTGTGCTAATGTGTGAGACAGTGAGAAGTCCCTTAGCGACAATATCCCGAACAAAATGCACATCGATGGCAATGTGCTTCATACGTGAATGAAGAATCGGATGGAGAGATAAACGCCTTGCGCCAATGTTGTCATAGTAGATGATAGGCGAGGCGCGCAACGAAACATGAAGTTCGGAAAGGAGGTGTTGAATCCATTGTACTTCAGAAGTGGTAGTTGCAAATGCATGATACTCGGCTTCCGTACAAGAACGAGCAACAACTTGTTGATTGCGTGGGGACCACGACACCGGAGTAGAGCCAAGAAAAGTGATGAAGGCAGAGGTAGAGGTACGGTCGATAGGGTCATCGGCCCAATCAGCGTCAGAGTGAGCTCAAAGAACATTACTCGTGTTCTTGCGGATGAGAAGGCCATGAGAAATAGTGCCCTTCAGGTACCGAATAATGCTTTTGACCGCAGTCCAATGATGCTCACGAGGTGTGGAGATGGTTTGAGCGAGGCGGTTGACAGAAAATGCAATATCGGGTCGCGTAAAGGCCAAGTATTGAAGCTCGCCAATGGCGTGACAATAGATATGTTCATCACATGGGGTATCGGGAGTCAAAGTCACAACAGACGTGGACATAGGAGTTGACACAACCTGGGCGCCATCCATTTTTTGGCGAGTAAGAAGGTCCTGAATATACTTCTGTTGAGAGATAAATAAACCATCCGTGCAAGGAATGGCCTCAATGCCGAGAAAGAAGGAAAGGTCGCCAAGATCCTTGACAGCAAATTTGGAGCCAAGTTGAGCGATGATATGAGAAATAAGAGAAGAGTTATTCCCCGTAAAAATAATGTCATCCACATAGACGAGTAAGAAAATGATGGTGGAGTCACGGTGATAGATGAACAAGGAGGTATCCGATTTAGATATTGATCCACGAAGCATGGCGGTTGGTGACCACTTCACTAAGAGTCCCGTGAAGAAAGGAGTTACTTACGACAAGTTGGCGAGTACCCCAAGAGTGAGAGACAGCAATAGTAAGGACAATGCAATATGTGACCGATTTGATGATCGGACTAAATGTTTCCATGTAGTCCACCCCGGGTCTTTGATGAAACCCTTTTGCAACGAGGCGAGCCTTGTACTTATCGACGGATCCATTGGGTTCCGTTTGAGGTAAAATACCCATTTGCTGCCAATAATATTAGAGGCAAGATGATGACGGACAAGATCCCATATGTTATGAGTAAGAAGAGCATTATAATCGTCAGACATAGCAGAATGCCAACGAGGATCCTGAATGGAACTTGATACACAAGTAGGCTCGAGCGAGGAAGGCAATGGATGCTTAGAGCAAGTCGTGAGGCTTTAGGCTTGAATATATTATTCTTTGAGCGAGTCATCATTGGATGTGCGTTGGAGGAAATTGGAGGCTCGTGCAATGGAACGATTGCTAAAGATTTCAGAGCAATAAGAGAAGGAGATGGTGAAGGTAGCGGAGCCAGACTAGGAACCGAAGCAGCATGTGTCGGTGGTGGCAGATGCGCGTGAATGGGAGAAGGGCCAGGATCCGAGCGAGGAGTAGTCGTAGTGGGTCTTGGAACGGAAGGAGAAGATTGCTCGCAGAAACAAACATGCCGAGACATAAACAACCGATTCGAGGAGGTGTCGAGACATTTATAAGAAATTTGTGACGTCGAGTACCCAATAAAGATGCAAGGACGAGATGGATAAGCGACCTTGCTATTGGCATAGGGTTAAAGTCACAGGTAGCAGAGACAATCGAAGACCCGCAACTTGAGATAATTAGGGTCACGATTAAAGAGCTTGGAGAATGGCATGGATGACCCCAAGGCCGAGGATTGTAGTCGATTGATAAGATAGACCGTCGTTTGAAAATCAAAACTCCAAAAGAAGCTTGGTAATTGGGTGCGGTGAAGAATGGTGCGGCCTGTTTCGACAATATGCTGATGACGACATTCGAATAGACCATTTTGTTGGGGAGTATGATGCGCAGAAGTAAGCCAACTGATTCCTGAATTAATTAAAAATTTCTTAAGCGGCAAGAATTCCCCACCATTATCGCTGTAAACGTTGACAATCTTATGGGAAAATTGTTTCTTCACAAGTTTTTTAAATTGGCAGAACATATCAAACACTCGTGATTTAGATGTAAGCGGAAACAACCAACAATATTGGCTAAACATGTCAACAATTACTAGATAATAACGAAAACCATCCACCGAGATTTCAGTGGGGCACCAAACATCAGCAAAAACATAATGCAATGGATGTAAAATAACAAAAGAACTGTCCGAAAAAGGTAAACGATGCGACTTGCTGCCTAAACACGAGTCACAAAAACTATCCTTCGCAGAGGATTTATTGATAAGCAATAAATTAAGTTGAAAAATTAAAAGGGAACTCGTTTATAAGGTCGGATGTCCAAGACGTGAATGCCAAGTAGACGATGTTGTACGAACAGCAAGATACACAAACTTTTCTGAATGTCGAAGATAATTGAAAGAAGGACGAATGTGGTACGTCCCATTAGTGCATGCTCATGTCGCTAGTTTGTCCCCCGTGGCCCGATCCTGAACATGGAAATAATGAGGATCGAATTCTAAAGATACATCATTATCCATAATAAAGTGATGAACGGAGAGTAAATTATGCGTGACAGACGGAGTATGCAAAATTTATTAACGAGAAAGGTGTGTGATGGAAACTTAATGAAAGAAGTATCGGTGTCAGTAATAGGCATGCCAGTACCATCAACTATTTGAACCTTGTCTGCACCATCGTATTCGAAATGGAAAAAGAGGTTGTTGAGATCGCCCGTAAGGTGATGAGATGCACCAGAATCCACCATCCTATAAGGAGATGGTGCGCGCTGATTCGAGGTAGGTGGATTTGGGCCATGTTGGCGGTAGGGTTGTGGAACAACGATTGTAGTTTGTGGCAGCGAAAGGCGGCGTGGTTTGACTTCTCACAAAACTGACAAATAATCTTATCACCATTGGACATAAGGTTAGTATTAAAAGTATGAGGACCATAACTAGAGGGCCTACGGCGACGAGAAGAACCATGACCCACACATGGGTTACCACGCCCCCGTGATGGGGTGCCAGGATGATAGAAGAAGCCACAGCCAGATGATTAAGTCGCGGTATTGAAGGTAGCGACAAAAGTGGAGGACTCGTTCTCAAGGCGAGGGACGTATGACTCATGCGTCACAAGATCAATGTGGAGTTCAACAAAGGTGAGAGGCGTCTGTCACAAATAGATGGATGAGGCGATGTCGCGGTACTGGTGTCCTAAGTCGTTGAGAACATAGAGCGTTATGTGCTCGCAGAAGATAAAGTAGTCATCCGCGAAGCTGAGGATGGGGTTGGGGATGGGCGGGCCTTCACGACTAGCGCGGCATCACGATAGCCCTCTTATGTGGCTCGCACGGATGCAGCAATGAGGAGTTCCTTGCAAAGGATAAAGATATAAGGGGACATTGGGTCCCCCTGCCGAAGACCCCGTCGTGGCTGCCATCTGTGTGACCTTGCGCCATTGACATTAACGTTATACTCCACCGAGCGAACGCATCCATGAGCCAGCCAATGAGGCCGGGTGGAAAGTGGAATTGCTCAACGGTGTATTCAATTAATGCCCAATTCACATGGTTATAGGCCTTTGCAAGGTCAATCTTAATGGCAAGGAGTTCGCGGCGCTAAGACCTTCGATTATTAATGGTGTGGATCAATTCCTGGGTAATGAGGACATTGTCACTAATTGACCGGTTGGGAAAAAATGCGTTTTGATAGGGGGAGATGAGAGAGTTCATTACAGGATGGATACGTGCCACTAACAACTTGGAAATGATTTTGTAGCTAACGTTGTACAGGCTAATAGGTCAAAAATAGTGGGGAACTTGCGGTTATTCCCGTTTAGGTAGCAAGACAATGGTGGTATGAAGGCTGGTGGAAAGGAAATATGTCACTAGAGTGGTGATGTGAGGCTGGAGTTTGGCCCAATATCACTGGAAGAAGTGACCGTTAAGTCCATCAAGGTCAGGGGCCTTAGTTGGACCAATGTTGAATGTCGCCATGCGAATCTTGTCGTCCTAAGGCATGCGGAGGAGTGAGGCGTGATATGAGGGGTCTAGGTGGAAAAGAGGTGAGGTGAGAGCCTCGTCAGGATAAGCGGGAGGGGGTGTCCGAGTTCGGGGATTGCAAGAATTGGCAAAATTCATGAACAATCCCCCCCGTTGTGTGGACCCAGAGTCCTCTGAGTGTTGTGTATACTCTGGATGGTATTTCGTCGCCGCTGGTGCAAGGCGTACGCATGGTAATATTTTTTGTTG
Organism: Linaria vulgaris; assembly: GCA_948329865.1. Classification (NCBI taxonomy): domain Eukaryota; kingdom Viridiplantae; phylum Streptophyta; class Magnoliopsida; order Lamiales; family Plantaginaceae; genus Linaria; species Linaria vulgaris. The sequence continues at coordinate 50,450,695 of OX415251.1, read as the reverse complement.
TTGTGCCCGTCTGCTATCCAGTGCCCCGAGATCGTTACGCCCAATAGAGTTTCTTCTGGGCTATGCAGCGTGTGATTAGGTCACGGAGGGAGCGTTCCATAAGGAACGTCTGGGAATAGGGTTCGAGGTCAGCTGTGGCAGGATATCTGCGAGTTACGCCTTAGGAACGCAAGTTGGGAATCTAAGTTCCCGTATTGCGTCCTTTTCCAGTGGTGTTCTGCTACCCGAAAAGGCGGCAGTTGGTAGAAAATGGGTAATTCTCATTTGTCGGGTCCTCCCATATACGGTTGACTATTGTGGGGAAGGTCGGGTGAAGATCACAGGCCATCTCATACCAAAATGGTCGGGTCGGGGTGGATTCTAGATAGAGGAGGTCCAAAATAATCGGGGAATGATCCGATGTGTAGGAGGCCAAATGGCGAACCCGATAAAGGAAATGCGTTAAACAATGCTATGTTAGCAAAAAAGCGGTTCAGTATTTCACAAATGAAAGACTGTCCCATACGACGGTTCGTCTAGGTGAACGAGTGTCCAGTAAAACCGATGTCCAAGAGGCCACATGTTTCAATATAAGAATGGAACTACGACATGGAGGACAATGTTTTGGGGGGGGGGGCACTGTGTTTTTTGTTGTGAGATAAGATTGCATTAAAATCACCAACAAGCAACCTAGGTGACGTAACAGTAGAAGCGTATGATATAAGAGCATCCCTTACCTGGTCTTTTTGGGCAGACGGAGGAGGGCTGTAAATAGCACTTAGACGGATGGTCTGATCCGTGTGAAAGGTGGCTTCTATGTGAATGGAGCGTGTGTTCGAAGTTAGTGTCTGGAGCATGATCTGCTGCATGTAGTATAGAACCTCGGATACCTCCAGAGTATCCTACATGATGGACTATTCTGCGACCGTCAAATGGGAGTTGATCAATAATGTTAAGGGCTCGATCCAGGCAGTATCGGGTCTCTATGAGTATCAAAATAGTAGGGTTATGTTGTTTGATCAGAGAACGCACAGTGGGCAAGAACTCGGGGCAATTTACGCCCTTAACATTTTAGCATATAATTTGCATCGGGAGTCCGAGAATGTGTAGAAACCCTTGGTCGTTGACAACCAGCAAGGACGATGGGCTTAGCTGTTCGTTTTCTGGACTTATAAGACACACAAGGTATTGTATATGGGAAGTAGTGATTGCGTGTGTGAACCTGAGTTGCTCAAATAGAATTCTAGAGGCATATGGAAACTGGCTCCCGACACGTGGTTCAGGACAAGATACCCTCAGATCGTGGGGGCCCCTTATCATTTGATGATTGGCATGTGTATGGTCATGCAAATCGTGTCGCGATACCTAATAACACGCCTATTCCCGTGATATTGTGATGGGTCGCTAGGTGGTGCAGGTCCGATGGGGGACTAAGGGGACGTATCGAGAATGTTCGAACCGCAGATACCCGCTGGTACACAGTCATTCGGTTAGGTAGTGGTCGAGAGGCGTTCCATGTGCTTCATAAAGCTCGATATCTCATGCAGAGTCTCGTTGGCACAAAGGCACTCGTGCTTGGCGTCGCGGGGGCGCCGGGAGTTTAAGGTTCTAATAAGGAGGTAAGAAGTTAGGGGTTGTGGTGGTAGTACGACGGTAGGGAAACGCTTGTGGTGTTGGTGCGTAGGGAGATTTTTAAATGGCGGTGGATGGCGGGAGAGCGGTGGTGGTGTATGGGTGGTGGCGGAGGGGGCAGTAGTGGTGGGCTGGTGGAAGGAGGAGCGCACGGTGGGGTTGAGAGAGATAGAGAAAATGGGTTATTTATAGAGGTAGGGGGTGGTACTGGGTGGGTGAGGGGCCTCATGGCCTCCGTTGGGCCACTTGGCTCCCCGTGGAGCGATGGGTGATGGACAAGTCCGCCACCTTGACTTCCTTGGGCCACGCAGCTTGCATGCGTGCAACGTGGCCACACGTGTCACTATATGGTGACTCATTGCCACACTTGTCACCACGCGGTGACACGTGTTGCCAAGTGGCGTCGTTATCTACCATGCGGCTAGCGGTGGCGGATAGGGCTGATGTGGCATCCTTATCAACCATGTCATCCCGCTTGGTGCCACCGACACGTGACACGTTGTATATCCTAGTCCTTGTGGGTCCAGTTCCTCTATATGCAGCCCCATGTGGCCCGTCCATCGTCGTTTTTGGCGAGGCCACTTTTTAGGTGTCGTTCTGGTTTGCAGTTGTGGTTTGTTGGCATTTTCGGGGTGCCACTGTCTCTGATCGGTATTCCAAAAGTGTCTGCACAGTCTTGGGTTCAGGGCCAGTATTCTGGGCTTCTTAGGGGCTATTCGTGGGGCTCTTTCGCATCCAGATTTGAGGATTAGAGGCACGGGTCTAGACGGGGGGGGTCAAGAGTGGCTACGTTCGTCGGCGCATTGCATGGTGCTCTATTAGGCGGGGGGTTTCCTGACTGGGCGACCGAACGAAGAGGGACGAAGTTGTGGTGTCGTATCTGACTGGACGGGTTGTTCTACGCACTTATTGCTCATGTGTCCCAAGCGGCCACATTTGAGGCAATAGTCTACCTTGACTTTGTACGTGACGTCTTGGGGGTGTCCATTTACATGGATTTTGGTGGGCAGTGGGGTAGAGCATATCGGGCCCTAGTACGCGATGCAGTATGGATATTAATCTTGATTGGGCGTCTGAAGAGGCCAGCGGTAGAAAAAAGAGCCTCAAAATCGTAGAATTTAATGGGCAGCCCACGGAGCTGGATCCATGTACATACATTACTGGGCATGTTTGTCGAGACGAAGAAATTTGGGTGCCATTGGCAGACAACTAGATAGTGGTTGAAAAAGAACCATGGGTCACCCGCCAGCGCAATAGAGTAGTTCTCGGGGTTATTCAGTCGACCAGGTAGGCTCCCTGTCCAACATTTGTGAGCCCAATTGCCTGGGTAAACTTCTAGAGACGTTGCAGCTTGGTGGCCATGTCAGGGATGGTCCGTATAATGCCCACAGTCTGTACGATGAGGTCTTTCTTCCAAGGTACGCTCAGGTGGGGCATTTCTGTGGCAGTGATTGTAACTTGGGGCCCCTACTCCATCATCTCATTCTCACCGGGGGTACTTCCTCCATTTCTTTCCGTGCCTGCAACCAGGTGGGGAAGAATAGATGATTGGTGGAGGAGAGGAGGTGCGATCGGTAACTCGGTTGCGGGTGGTGAAGAGGAGGTGGAGTGAGAGAACGGGGAGGCGGGTCCGGTGTAAGGGTTAGTGGAGGAGGGGGAAAAGGTTGGGTGGTGGTTTGGGGAAGAGATTGTGGCCCGTGGTGGGGATTTTTGGACTATCCATTCGAGAGAGGAGAGAAGGCATTTGTTTCTTTTGTTGGCGCCTGATTAGTTGTGGATGAGATTTGCAATTGGGACAGCAGTATCCGTCAACTGCTTAACATGTATTGATGTTATCTATTTGTTCGCATGTTTCTTTTGTGACAAAAAAGAGCATCCTTCTTAGGAGGATTCTTCGGACGGAATCGAAAGCCTAACAAAATATAATCTGGTATTTGAATTTTGCACGTTAATTCAATCAGGTGCCATCAAGGCCTGACTCGCATGGTTAATTGCAATCATCTCCTTTTTTAGTGCATGTGGGTACATAATTAAAAGCAAAAAGACAAATGAAAATAAAATCCCACATTAAGTTATTGTCGTATCAACCGCTTGTGTGGGCTGGAAAGTATAACTACAGCAATTTGCAACAGAAAACAAATTCTTATGTTACAAGTTGTCAGTTGTCGTCTCTGTAAGGCATCTGCGTTCTACAGAATTGACTACTGATGTTGTTTCTTAAAATTTCAGAACATTAAGTTACATAATGCTGATTTACAATGAAATGTAATAACAGTTACACAGTTAAGGAAGATGATGCAGAAAGAATTTAATTATATCGAATCCACAGGAAATACAATACTGGTGTCAAGTAAAATGCCATTCACTACTGGTATTGATACCCATGTTTAAATCTAACAAGTGAAACTGAATTGAGTAAACGAGGATTACACTTCATCCACTAAAAGTTGGCATTTCGAATTTTCCATTTTCAAGCAAGTACATTGACGCACAATGGGCTTCAATTGTGAAGCAGATAACAAATGTCAGCAGAGTGAAATCTTTGCTTACAGTAGACGATCCATAACAAGTTCAACTAGCCGCGGGTTGGTTGCTTGGTGATTATGATTGCAACTTCTTTTTAAAGATATTAGACAATGTTGTAACTGCTGCTCGCCCTTGCTCTAGGCATTGAAAGTAATCGTCCACTGTGAGAAAATTGAACACAGAGCTAACATAAGTACATGGTGCTGTCAGTCCAAATGTCCTAATAAAGAGTAAAACATAGAGTGAACCTACACCTACACACATGGAAGTGAAACAACATGTTGGGGGACAGAATATGTTTGCCCAGCCACTATCTTTGTTTTCCGCGCACACTTTACTGGTACATACATATGCGCACGAGCGTGCCGACACACACACACTCTTGTGGATGATTAGATGCTAATCTGCTAGTTTCTAATATCTTCTTTCAACCTCCCTCTTGTGTGCTAGAATGCTTAAATGCAGAATGAACAGGCAAAACATTTAACAATAAAATGAAACCCAAAAGCAAACAGGACAACAAAAGAATATCAATAACCCCAGGAAATTGACATTAGAAGGTGACATTAAGGGCCTCAACCAATAGGATTGAGTATCATCTGATTAACAGCTTATGAGAATCTGCCTTTTGCAAGAAACTTGCAAAAAAAAAAACCTTACTTTGGCTTAAAGCTTGACGAATCAAATTACTGAAGAAGTTATGTAAGAAAGGGGGCAACCTGTCATTATGCCGTGCGTATGAGATGTAATAATCCCATGTTCCATAGATTCTCCTCCTGCATGTACTGGTCCTTCAGGGAGTACCGAGCGAACTAAGCTGGGAAAAGCCAAATGTACCATCGCTTTTACATTCTGCCATATGGACACATAAAAAAGAAGTAGCATATGGTTAAATGCAAAAAGGTGCACCAAATATGTCATTACATTGAAATCGCAACAAAAAGTCAAGGCAAAAAGGATATTCAATATCATCAAAACCGCGTCATAAAAAGAAAATGGATATAGTCTCACGTATTTATGATATGAAAAAAGGAGTTAGGATTCACATGATAATACCAATAAAAAAAATTATGCACAATGTGCCATGCCATCATTTATATGTTAATGGCCTACATATTTTATTTCATACCTGTTCTTCGGACTTGCTGGGGTCCAATAGGATTTGTCCACTTTCAGCCAGAGCACAACTTATGGAAACTACAAAAATTAATCTGTAATGAGCACTATATTCTCTTTAAGAGAATCTGGCTTCACTCACTTGAAGCATAAGGTGAGAAATCAATAATTACCAGCAAAATATTTCAAAGGAATTCCAGCATCTAAAAGGGCAGCAGATGCTGCATTTATGGCACATGGAAGAAGCTTAACAAGGCATGTGGTCAAGAAAAAGTTTAGGCATAGTAGTCTTCAAAACGGGAAAAGAATTTCGATGAAGCTTGAACAACAAATAAAGCACAGTACTAAGAGGTGATAGCATCAACTAAAACAAGTTTGGAAAAATGCTTCCTCTTTTCTGGAGCAATGATGCTTGGTCAAAGTAACAGAGAGAAGCCCAATATCACGAAATCATATAGGTAAAAACTCAGTTGCAAATGTGAAAGAACATTCTTCAAGCTGAAAACTTGAGGTAAGAAGGATTTTACTTAATAAAATAGAAAAGTTCAGTAGACTTCTTTTTATGGAGTGCTGCTACTAAACTACACTAGGCAATGTGATCTGAAAAAGGATACAGAACCATCATCTTGGACAACCTGCAACAAACAAGAAAATCAGTCACCACAACTGACTGGTATCACAATTCATCTTTTTGTAATGAACTTTAATGACCGATTTCTAATTCATTATCCGTTGTCATGAAGCTTTTTTGTTGTTGTTTAATTAACGATTCCATAAATTGTCCTGTTTATTAATAAGTAATTTAATGAATCTAGGATATATGTGAGGGTTAGAGAAGAGATAAATAAATATAAATCAAGTTAATTGTGTCAACATAATATGTAGTTTCCTTGATGATATTTGTAGTTTTATTATCTCAAACAATAATTTTAGCATTTTCCGAAAATATCGTAACTCATTTCGTTTTGCTTACTTTATATTTTAATTATTTATTATGAAAACATCAAATACTACATTCATGGGGGTTGTACTCTGCACCTCTGGCTTATGTCTCACCTCTAAACATTGTAAGGCCTCTCGCTTACAACCCCAGCGCCTTCTAAATCATTGAGTCAAATAAACTAAGAATAGATTCGGGAATACATAACATAGTTTTTAAACCACTTTTCCAATGGTTTATTAAGGCAACCGCGTAGAACAATATCTTGAGCTTTAAAATACGGCTCAGTTACAATGATTAAGAAAATCAGTTTTTAGATGTCAGTCCGAATTACTAAATTCAATCAACTCACCTGAATTATAATGGAAGTGGTGGTATTTGGATGAACAGTCAAAAGGCAGATATTTTGCAACGTTCTCTTCAGTATCGTCTCAAACTCCTTCTCTATTTTTCCTGAGATTATTCATGTTTGATGAAAAATTGGCCAGGCAAAAATTTACAAAGTGACTATCCCGAGTTAGCAAATGAAGGATAAAGCTAAGGCCAACACTAAGGCATCTCACAGTTTGCCCGTAAAGGAGTATTTCGACTTAGCATGAAGCTTATGCATCTTAAGCAATAACATATGGACATGGGAAATGCTTACAGGAAAACCATAATTTGTTCCTTGGAACAAGAAGTTAGTCATGAAAGGAAGCCGAACGTGTAGCGCACACCAAATTCCAGTTCAAATAATTTAGAAACCTCAATACAACAGGAATCAGATAGCGTTCGCAGGCGCAAAGGGTACCGTATATATGTATATATATATATAATGCGTAAAAATCAATTACAATTTGTTTATAATGAAAAACAAAGTGACTCACCAATCTGGCCAGTTTTAGGCTTCCAAATGACTTCAATAGAAGCTTTTTCGGGGTTTTCGTTCTTCTTAGTCCCAGCCTTGGGTCCATAAACAGCAGCAAGGACCCTCGTCGCCCCTGACAATAATGTAATTTTGAGGGATAAACAGCACAGGGTCTATTTTCATTTGCTCAAATTCGAAACAAGTTGATAAAAAACAAATTGAATAAATATTAAATAGCAACAAACTCAAAGCATAGTACTCCTGTTGAAGCACATAGCACAAATGTTTGAATAAAGCATTGAATAAAGCATTGTACCATGAGAACAACTGGCAGAGCCATGGGCACGACTGAGAACATTGCGGGTACAATCCATCGGCCTTAACTGGTTAGCTCCGCGTCCGCCATCTCTCTCAATCTCCATCACTCTCTCTCTCTCTCTCTCTCTCTCTCACACACAAATTACGAAAAAGAGTAAAGGCAAATTGAAATAGGAAAGGTTTAAGTTCTAGGGTTTATGGTGTGAAAATGTTTGGGGGATTCTTTTTTGCAATATTTAATTTTATTAGTTTATAAAAATTGTTTCTCTATATTTCTTTCTTATTAATTTTTGAAAGAATGGACCCCCCCGCGACACCCCCTGCACGTGAGAAATCGAATATGCTATGGAATCTTTGTCTCCGTGTGCGAGAGTCGACAAACACTAAGGGTACATTTGGTATTTTAAATCTCCAACGTTGTATAATCACATAAAAGAGGGAAAATCAGCCCTCATTTGGAACCCTAATTTCCCCCTTTTATCATCACGCACGATTTTCGCGCGAAAACACAAATTCTCTGAAATTGTTCCCACAATTCACTTTGTGCGTTGTTGCTTCGTACATTCTGGCGAATTCGGGCCGCGACGGACCTTGTAATACACGACAGAATGACGCCCGATTATGGTTAGTATATCCTACAATTTTAATGTTGTGTGTTTTTTTGTGTGTTAGTTGGTTAATACTTGTGTCCTTTTTGGGTTATGATCTACGAGTAGGGTAATTGAAAATCAATTTTGTGAGTTAGGGTTTTGGCAGTGCATGTGTTTGAATCATTTGATTAAAGGTTGTACCTTTAGTGTGAAATGTTGGGGTTTGTAGCCTTTATATAGTTAGTTGTTCAATTTGTTGTTAAAGAAGTTGTTTTGGAAGTCTAACATGTATACATGTGCATCAATTTTGGCTTTTTGAGCATAGTCAGAGGATATTTTGTATGCATGTGTGTAAAGTTGGTTGCTTTTTGAATAGAATAGTCATTAAATGTACTTTTACATAGTCAAGTACATTGCTGATTAAACTTCTGTGGCATACTGCAGGTAACAATAATCAATTTTTCACTATCAGGCTCAACCATCATGGAAACTTGTACAATTTAGGGTCAACATGCTACTTGGCTGGAAAGATAGATCATGTTGATTACTGTGAAGAAGATGAGATGTCTCATCTGGAGCTTTTAGAAATGTTGAAGGAAGTTGGGGCTCCACATGATGTTTTGTTATTCTACAATGCATCTGGATGGGATAACTGTGGTGATCTTGTTCCTATAACTGATGATGAAGGAGCACTACAGATGGCAAGGATGTTTGGTAAAGATAGACTTGTATCTGTCTATGCTGTAGCAAAGTCACATGATGAAAGGAGTGAGTTTTCTGTCAGAAGGGATGAGGATGAAGAAGTAGTAAATGATCTTCTTTTTGAATTAAACTCTTATGATGACACTCCAACAGCAAATGCAGCACCACCATCTATAAGTACACCTCTACCAACTGAAGCTTCTCCTAGTGAGACTCAAACAACAAATGCAACTGATACTTCTCACTTGCCAAGTTTCATGAGAGATCATTGCAGTGAAGAATTAGCAGCCATGTTGGATGTAGATATAGTGATGACAGTGATGGGGAAGTGTCTGTTGGTGATGATTCAGCCTACTCAGAACATCTTTATGATAGCGATAATGACTGCACTGAGGATAACAAGTGGTTTGATGATAATGTTGATGTGGAAGCTGAGTTTGGTCCTATTCATTCACAACCTACTGGACCAACAACAAGGAGTGCAGCAGCAGCTAAGAATGTTGCAGCACCAATAGCACCCAATGATCCCTATCTAAAGCAGCACAATTGCAACCCACAGCTTCAAAAAGCAGCACAATTGCAACCCACAGCTTCTTCTGCATTTTCTTCGATCGATCTAATTCTTCCTCAAAGTTGTTAATCCTCCTCAGCAATCCAGGAATGATAACACGCGACCTGTCGCACATTGGAGGGTCGATCCATGAAAAAAACTCACATGCACCGTGACCCTATGTATCAAACAAGCATCACACACTTTCTTTAGATCAACGAAATACAAGAATGAGATAATTATGGTTTGACAATAAGACAATTAAGTACAACGAAATTGAAATTGAAATTACCGGGTACTTTTTGCAACGGGCAAATCTTCTCCCCGGATTTTGGTTCGTCCATGATGTCTTCACGGTTGTTTTTCTTCCACAAGTGCAGATTATCGTCGACTCCATTAAGGGTTTGGTGAACGACCAGAAATTTCACTAAAATTAAACTCAATTTGATGTTCAATTTTGACTTTGGGGATTAGGGTTCTTCAATTTTTTGGGGGATTTGGGGCTTTTAAAGAATTTCGGTTGTAGGTGAGAGAGAGCCGTTGGAGATTTAAAATACCAAATGTACCCTTAGTGTTTGTCGACTCTCGCACGCGGAGACAAAGATTCCATAGCATATTCGGTTTCTCACGTACGGGGGGTGTCGCGGGGGGGTCCATTCTTTCAAAAATTAAGTCTGGTGGTGTAAGTGCTCCAAAAAAAATTCAGGGGCGTAAGTGCTTTCGCGATCAAAGTTCAGGGGTGTAAGTGTCCTTTTCCCTATTTTTTTAGGACTTGTAAAATTTAAATCAAACTATGTCGTTCTTACTTATGTATCCCATATCTTATGTCAATTAGCATTACCCCTTTTGTAAAAAAACAAATTTAATATGGCCCGTTTGGTAAAGATTATAACTTAAATATAGATAGAAAATGTATATACTTTAACCTTATTTATGTGAGAGAAAATTCACTAATAATTTTTTTCCTTCAATGAGAAGGTGTAAAGAATGATAAAGTTAAAATAAATTACAGTTATATCCTAAATAATAACAACATTAATGTTGTGTCGAGGGGTTAATAAGGAAATCGAAGAATTTGTGTCAACATGTCTTTCTTTATATACTAGAAATGTTGGCGCGTTCTCTGTGTGATTAATATTTATTTTAAGTATAATAAAATAAGTTTGTATTCTAAAGATTATAACTTAAATATGGATAGAAAATCTATATATCTTAACATTATATTCTTTTTATGGAAGAGAGAATTAGGTCATAATAGTTTTCTTTAATGAAAAACTTTAAATAATAATAAAATTAAATAAAATTACAGTTATATCCCAACTAATAACAAAATTTAATAGTGTGTCTAAGGGCAAATAGAAAAATCAAAAGATTAATGTTAACATGGCTTCCTTTATATAATAGTATAGATATTTGTTACATTTAACTTTTAAGGGTCATAGTTTTGGATATTTAATCCCTCGAAAAAGAAATTAAGCTGCTCTCCTATGGAGCTCCTCTTTCTCTCTCTAAAAGATTCTTCACCATGACTTAGGTTAGGTTTCCATCGGTGAGGTCTATGGTCCTCCTTCCTTAGGATCATGCCAAGTGTCCAATTTTAAAAGTCTAGCCTTTAGTTTGTATTATTTACTTTTTAGACCCCATTAATAATGGAATTAGTCAATTACGACCATATCAGGTCCAACATGCTTCCATACAAATAGTAAATCATAATTCGAATAGTACCTCGCTTTGACCGAGCTGTCGTCGGACTTCCAACTAGTTTTTACGAAGACCAACCGCCTCCAACCACACAATCGCAACCGATGGTTCTGGAAATGGTTCCTTCAAACGACAGACAACATAACCCTGGTTCGTTTCCTACTCCAGGGTGTGAGAGGTATAATTTGAGATGTATGATTAACACAATGCGTACACAAGTTTAGGCAAAGCCATAATTTTTATTTATCAGTGGAAACTTATTTATTAAATAATAAATAACCCCTTCTAAGAGGAGTTACTTATTTAGCTACTCATAGTAGCTTTGTTTCCTATGTACATAAATTTCAAAACGGAAATTTGAAATAACTATCAATTCTTGTTTTTAGAAGGGAAACTGGATACAATTTTATTTCGTAAGAAAACAGAGGATAATTGTCGATGTCTTCTGCTTTCTTCGGCCTGCCTATTTATAGAAGTCCTTCCGGATTTCATATTTGAACTTCAATTCTCTCTGATGGATTGGTGCGTCACTGCTTACGTATCAACCCATTATCTTCATGGTCCCGCCCCTTTGGCTTGATTCCCGTTAGTGGAGGTTGTCCTCTTCTGAGTCACATGGCTCTTTTTCCTCTTGTCTGGTTTGCTTTAGAATTTTGTCATCTTTTCACTTGGTGGAATCTTTCCACGTTTTGAGGGGCCCTTCTTGTCACTATCCTACTTGTCCTTTTTCACTGGGAATCCATTTCTGAATAGGGGTTCCTTCTGGTTTGGGCATTGGGAGCAGATGCGATCCTTCCAATGACCAACATGAGCCATGTTGTAGAACTTCCGGCTTGTTTCTGGTGTGCTCAGAATTTCATTTTTCCACAATGCTTGCCTTTTTGCTTCAAAGAGTCCTTCGGCAAACGTTGTGCTCCTGCTCGTCATGGTGTTAACCATAAAAACCCGTTCATCTTCCTCTTGTATATTTTAAACGGATATTTAACTTTATCCATTTTACTGAGACAGACGCAAAGTCCCCAAGCTCTCTTGGTGGTGACTTCATCTTTAGTAATAACAGAGACTAAGTATTGTCCTTCTGGCGGTGGTTTTGCTGAATCCATTGCCTTTAGGTTAGGCCTTTGCAGCTTGATAAAATGAAAGCTGTTGTGAAAGCCTTTTCTTGTAATTTCAAGTCGTACTGTCAAGAATTTTAATTCCAGGACATCTCCTCGATCGAGTGTATTATTATTCTTCCAAGAATCATACACTCCCTGACAAGCCATGCCGGTAGCTTTGACATTTCTGGGAAACTTGGTGATGTGGTAAAAACCGAGGCCAAACAGCCAAAGTCATACCATTCTCGTACGCTTTCAGGTTTATATCCTGGAAGCATCCACATCCTAGGATATTTTCCTGACCAGTCTGCTAGTGTTTTGTTAAGGATAATACCAATCCTCGTGTAGAGCTTTTCCCACGTTCTCTGATACTCCTCGATGATAACCTTAGATTTTTCCGTCGTAGGTCTAAGGCTAATCTCCTCTTCTTCGTTGACAACCATGGTTGCATCGTCTAGTGCCTCTGATGTTTCCATCGTTGGGTCAATGTTTTCCTCTATGTCTTCCTCGAAAGGATCAACACTACGTCTCATATTCGAGGTACTCGAACTTTATTTTTTCGGGTTTTTGACCCTGCGCTTGAACTTCAGTTTTAAACTTTGATTCGGAGGCATCTCGCATTAGTGGACCCATGGGGCTGTCCCATAAACTCGTAACTCTATGCATGGAAGCTCCCATAGCACTTTTGACCTTAGAAAGTGTTGGAAAATTGGTGTTGCACCAATATTATATAATTTATTTCAATAAATTCCTATTTATGAAATTGGAATTTCTTTAGCTCAATGAAATCTATATTTCGTGTAGATGAACCTAGTATATTTAATTGTTCAAAACCAATTTGGGATGAATGAGAAATTAAATGATAAAGTGAGCTAGTTGACATAAGTTGTATTGGTGGAAGAAAAGGAAAGGAAATAAGTGGGAAGGTGAAAAATCACCATCCCACATGGAAAAAAGAGAGCTAACTTTTACATCTTATTAGTTGTTTGTTTGTGATAAGGGTTTGGACCCCAAGGGGTACCACAAGTCTTTGAAGGGGAGAAGACTTAGATGGGCTATGCTTTAATTCAAACCCACACGCGCGCGCGCGCCGCCGCCGCCGTCCGTCCGGACCGGACCCGGGCCGGGGCCGGGGTCGTGGGTCACGGGCTGGGGCCCGGGCCTGGGCTTGGGCTTCCCTATCAAATACTTATCTTTTTGGACAAAGTTTAATTAAGTAATTAATTCATTGTTTGAAAATAAATAAAGCAACAAATTAATAATTAATTAAATTGTGATTAGGTGTAAATATCTGATCGAATGAGTGTGTCCAGTGGCCGAAAATCTGGTGGAAAATGTCCAGTCAGCAAACAGTCACTACGCACCTAGTCAGCAGAAACAATGCCACCTTTCATCCGAATAGGTGTATAGTCAGTCGAAGTGGTGCAGGTTCTGGCGGGAAAGTTGTGACATGGAACAGATGTATCCGTCCAGTCACCCCTTAGGCCCACTTTCGACATCTATAAAAGGCAGGCTTCTCCTCTTCCAAAAACACACAATCAAATACATTCTTTCTTACTTTCTGTTTTGTTCTGAGAGTTCAAAACGTCCTTCTGTTTCGCCGTTCTTAATATTTGAAGTGCTGCTATATTAAGAGATAGTCGAGTTATCTTGGGAAACGAATTGCCGATCAAACTGTAAGCATCGATCGGGGCAAATATCATTTTAAAGAGAAAGAGTTCAACTATTGCCTCGACTTTAAATACTAGTTTGTTTTCTGTTATACACCCGTTACCATTAACAATTTTAAAACAATATTTTCAATTGTCGTATTTTAGAAAAATGGTGACCATATCGCCTGTCCACAGTAGCGGCGAGAAGCCGGAAAAGTTTTCCGGCACTGATTCAAAAGGTGGCAACAGAAGATGTTGTTCTATCTTACGACCTTGAACCTGTCAAGGATGCTGACCGAAGATGCTCTTGCGGTGGCAGAAGACGTGACTGATCCTCGTCCAAGGGCTGCCTTCGACGCTTGGAGTCAAAGTGACTTTCTATGCAGGAACTACGTCTTGAATGGATTAGATAACTCAATGTACAACGTCTATTCCACCATCAAGATGTCAAATGAACTTTGGACGTCCCTTGACAAGAAGTACAGAACAGAAGATGTTGGGTTGAAGAAGTTCATCGTTGGCAAGTTTCTGGACTTCAAAATGACCGACTTGAAGACGGTGACGAGTCAGGTTCAAGAGTTGCATCTGATCCTACATGACCTTGATGCAGAGGACATGAAACTCAGTGAATCCCTCCAAGTTGCTGCTATGATAGAGAAGTTGTCGCCGTCCTGGAAGGAGTTCAAGAACTATCTCAAGCACAAACGAAATGAGATGAATCTTGAAGACTTGATAGTCAGACTTCATATTGAAGAAGATAATCGAATGTCTGAGGCCAAGCCAAAGCAGATGCAGATGGAGGCTAGAGCCAACGTGGTGGAACACAAGCCCAACTCTAAGAAGAGAAAGAATCAGGGCAATGGTGGAGGGCAACAAAATAAGAAAAAAAAGTTCAAAGGGAACTGCCACAACTGTGGAAAGCCGAACCACATGGCTAAAGACTGCCGACTCCCGAAGAAAGACAACCAGAACCCGAACCAGTCCAACCAGGTTGTTGTGGTTCAGGACAACGGCGTTCCGGTCGACATGGGTGACCTGATGCTTACTGCAGTTGTCTTCGAGGCTAACATGGTGGACCATCCAAAGGAGTAGTTTTTCGACACCGGTGCCACCCGCCACGTCTGTTCTGACCGAGACATGTTCTCCACATACTACTCATTCAACAACCTGAAGTTGTACATGGGGAACTCTGCAACGCCTGACATCATCGAAAGTGGAAGAGTGGTGCTAAAGATGACTTCGGGCAGAGAGATAACCTTGATTGATGTACTGCATGTTCCAGATATTCGAAAGAATTTAATATCTGGTTATGCACTTGATGCAAGTGGTCTTAGACTAGTGTTTGAGTCTGGTAAATTGGTGCTCGCTAAGAATGGGCAATTTGTTGGTAAAGGTTACGCGGTCAACCGCATGTAAAAGATGAATGTAATGACTGTAAAATGTGACCTCGAAAAGAATAATAAAACTATTACTTCTGCTTACTTGGTTGAGTGTTCAGATTTATTGCATGTTAGATTAGGACATGTTAACTTTAATACTCTACGAAAACTAGTAAGCTTAGAATTATTGCCTTCATTCAATATCGAATCTCAAAATAAATGTGAGATTTGTGTAGAGGCCAAATTAACCAAACTACCGTTTCCTTCTGTAGAAAGAAACACTGAACCTCTAGACTTAATTCACACCGAAATATGTGATTTAAAGTTTGTGCAAACTAGAGGTGGTAAAAAGTACTTCATTACTTTTATTGTTGACTGCACAAGATACTGCATATATACTTACTAAGAAGTAAAGATGAAGCTTTACAAGCTTTTAAAATCTACAAACTTGAGGTTGAAAATCAACTTGGCAAACAAATAAAAACTATCCGAAGTGATAGAGGTGGAGAATATGAAGCTCCATTTGACGAATTTTGTGCTTCTTCAGGCATCATTCATCAAACTACAGCCCCTTATTCACCACAATCAAATGGAATTGCTGAACGCAAAAATCGTACTCTTAAAGAGATGATGAATGCCATGTTGATCAGTTCTGGTTTAACACAAAATTTGTGGGGGGTGCAATCCTCTCAGCAAATCATATACTAAACAAGCTACCTCACAAAAGTAGAAACGAAACCCCTTATGAGTTATGGAAAGGTCGAAAGCCTTCTTTTAAATACTTAAAAGTGTGGGGGTGTCTGTCAAAGGTAGAAGTACCTAAACCGAAATAAGTGAAGATAGGACCTAAGACGGTTGACTGCATATTCATTGGTTATGCGCACAACAGTAGTGCCTATCGCTTCTTAGTACATAAGTCTTCAATTCCTGATATTAATGAAAATATGATCATTGAATCAAGGAATGCAGTATTCTTTGAAAACATATATCCTTGCAAAGAAAGGAAAGAATCTGGTTCCCTTAAAAGAACCAATGAAGCAGTTAGGGATGATCATCAAGAAGATGAAGAACCCAGACGCAGTAAAAGGACTAAAACAGCTAAAAGCTATGGTCCTGATTTTCTAACTTATATGTTAGAAAACGAACCAAGGACAATAAGTGAAGCCTTGTCCTCTCCAGAAGCTCCCTTTTGGAAAGAAGCTATCAATAGTGAAATAGAGTCTATTTTGCACAACCACACATGGGAGTTGGTTGATCTCCCAGCGGGTATCAAACCTTTGGGCTGCAAATGGATACTGAAGAGAAAGTATAAAGCAGATGGATCTATTGACAAGTACAAGGCCAGATTGGTAGCTAAAGGGTTTAGACAAATAGAAGGCCTTGACTTCTTCGACACATATTCACCTGTGACTAGGATCACATCAATTAGAGTGCTCATTGCTATTGCTGCATTGAAATGTCTGGAAATACATCAAATGGATGTCAAGACGGCATTTCTAAACGGTGAATTGGATGAAGAAATTTACATGGAACAACCTGAAGGGTTTGTTGCTCCAGGAAAGGAGAAAAAGGTGTGTAGACTCATTAAGTCACTGTATGGGCTTAAACAAGCGCCAAAACAGTGGCACGAAAAATTTGACAGAACGATGTTGTCAAATGGTTTCATAATTAATGAGTGTGATAAATGCGTATACGTAAAAGGCACACCTAAAGATTATGTGATCGTCTGTCTATATGTAGACGACATGTTAATCATGGGTAGCAATCATGACTTAGTCATGAATACCAAGAAAATGTTGACCAAACATTTTGACATGAAAGACTTAGGGGTTGCCGATGTCATATTAGGGATTAAAATCACTAAGACGTCAAATGGGATCGTGTTGTCACAATCTCATTATATTGAGACTATACTTAAGAAGTACAATGCATATGACGGTCCTCCGGCTAAGACGCCACTAGACTTGAGTCTACACTTAGGCAAAAATCATGGCGAACCTGTCTCTCAAGTAGAATATGCCAGGATAATAGGCCGTCTCATGTATATCATGAACTGCACTCGTCCGGATATTGCTTACTCAGTTAATAAATTGAGTAGATTTACGAGTAATCCAAACAAAGATCATTGGAAGGCGTTAATTAGAATACTTAGGTATTTAAAACACACCTTAGATTTTGGATTACATTACGGTAGATATCCAGCTATATTAGAAGGATATAGTGATGCGAACTGGATATCAGACTCTAACGACACTAAATCCACCAGCGGTTATGTCTTTACTATTGGAGGTGGAGCTGTGTCGTGGAAGTCCTCAAAACAAACATGTATAGCTCGCTCCACGATGGAATCCGAGTTTATTGCCTTGGATAAGGCTGGTGAAGAAGCAGAATGGCTTCGAAACTTTCTTGAGGACATTCCTTGTTGGAATAAGCCAGTGCCTGCTATTCTAATACATTGCGACAGCCAAGCAACTATTGGAAGGGCACAAAGTGGCATGTACAATGGTAAGTCTAGACATATTCATCGTAGACATAATACCATAAGGCAGTTGATCTCTAATGGTGTCATTTCCATTGATTATGTAAAATCGAAGGAAAACTTATCGGATGCGTTGACTAAAGGCCTACCAAGAGATCAAACATACTGCTTATCGAGGGGAATGGCTTTAAAACCCAACACTAAAGAATCTTTGTGATGGAACCCAACCATGTAGATTGGAGATCCCAAGATCTTGGTTCAAAGGGACAACGAAATTATAAGGATTCAGTGATAGCATTTTGGAACTAACTCCAGCTCATTCTCGTGTACGATAAATATGCTACCTGTAGAAAGGGTAAGGTTATGTTTAACTCTTAATGATTCCTAAGCCTAATTAGGCAGAGTATGACAGGATACTCTTGGAAGGAGATCACCTATGTAAGTGTGAAGTTTGGCCGCTTCATAAGAAAACACTTATGAACCCCAAGAGCTGTCTAGGGCCAAAACGGACACAACCATGAGAATCAAAAGATGTTAGGGGAGTTACTGTGTGAATACAGTTGTCTTGGTTTACACCAACAGCTGAACGGTTCAAGACATCACGTTCACTGATCAGCTAAATAAATTCGATGTATTTCACTAAGGAAGGTTCAAAGCCAAAAGCTACCTATCCTGATGCAGTAAGCTCTCCGCCTGAACTCTCTCGAATGTACACATTGAATTTTCATTCATGTGGGGGATTGTTGGAAAATTGGTGTTGCACCAATATTATATAATTTATTTCAATAAATTCCTATTTATGAAATTGGAATTTCTTTAGCTCAATGAAATTTACATTTCGTGTAGATGAACCTAGTATATTCAATTGTTCAAAACCAATTTGGGATGAATGAGAAATTAAATGATAAAGTGAGCTAGTTGACATAAGCTGTATTGGTGGAAGAAAAGGAAAGGAAATAAGTGGGAAGGTGAAAAATCACCATCCCACATGGAAAAAAGAGAGCTAACTTTTACACCTTATTAGTTGTTTGTTTCTGATAAGGGTTTGGGCCCCAATGGGTACCACAAGTCTTTGAATGAGAGAAGACTTAGATGGGCTATGCTTTAATTCAAACCCACACGCGCGCGCGCTGCCGCCGCCGTCCGTCCGGATTGGACCCGGGCCTGGGTCGGGGTTGGGGTCGTGGGTCGTGGGTCACGGGTCACGGGTCTGGGCTTGGGCTTGAGCTTGGACTTCCCTATCAAATACTTATCTTTTTGGACAATGTTTAATTAAGTAATTAATTAATTGTCTGAAAATAAATAAAGCAAAAAATTAATAATTAATTAAATCGTGATTAGGAGTAAATATCTGATCGAATGAGTGTGTCCAGTGGCCGAAAATCTGGCGGGAAATGTCCAGTCAGCAAACAGTCACTACGCACCCAGTCAGCAGAAACAATGCCACCTTTCATCCGAATAGGTGTACAGTCAGTCGAAGTGGTGCAGGTTCTGGCGGGAAAGCTGTGACGTGGAACAGATGTGTCCGTCCAGTCACCCCCTAGTCCCACTTTCGACATCTATAAAAGGCAGGCTTCTCCTCTTCCAAAAACACATAATCAAATACATTCTTTCTTACTTTCTGTTTTGTTCCGAGAGTTCAAAACGTTCTTTTGTTTCGCCGTTCTTAATATTTGAAGTGCTGCTATATTAAGAGATAGTCGAGTTATCTTGGGAAACGAATTGCCGATCAAACCGTAAGCACCGAGCGGGGGAAATATCGTTTTAAAGAGAAAGAGTTCAACTCTTGCCTCGACTTTAAATACTGGTTTGTTTTCTGTTATACACCCGTTACGATTAACAGAAATGTCAAGTTCCTGTATGTGACCAGGTGCCTTGGCATTAATAATAAGGCCTTCGACCATCTTGTCCAGTTCCTGTAAGTTTTCCCTGTGATGTTTCCATCTCGTTGGGATGGTATCGGCTTCATGTGCCTCAATCTCTCGTCAGAAAATCTGCAAGAATATTCTAATGAGATTTAATTACCATAACATCAAAATCATAGTATTGACATTTAGCTTGCCATCTCAAAAGTCTAGCATTCTCGGGTTTACTTTCTATTTTATTTTTTAAGAAAGCTTTAACACTCGTATTTTCAATTTTTAAAATGAATTTCTTTGCAAGTAAGAACAAGGGCCATTTTTTGAAAGCCTTTCGAACAGCAAAGAATTCATTTTCGTTGATATGCCATCTGGCAGCATGATTATCCGCAAAAACTCCGCTGCAGTATCTGCACGGAACTTCTCCTTTTAGTTTAACCTTAGTCAAAACCATTGCCCACCAATGATCACTAGCATCTATATATAGAACCAGATCATCTTCATCATTGGGTATTGCTAGTTTGGGGAGGTTCTAACACACGTTCTTTAGTTTTTGTACCGTTTCCTTGTGTTCTTCTGTCCATCTAAACTCTGCATCTTTTTTGAGTAATGGACTGAAAACTTTTCTGTAGCTTGCCAGATTGTTAATAAACATTCCAGCGAAACTCACTAACCCCATAAAGCTCTGAAGTTGTTTAACCGTTTTGAGATCATCGGAGAAATCTCGTACCTTTTCAACCAAATGTGTTTGAAGAATGATACTTGATTCATCGATCTCAATTCCAAGAAAATTAATTTTTCTTGTTAGAATTACCGCTTTCTTTTCAGATAGCACCAACCCCTCCTTGTAGCATATGTCTCAGAAGATTCTCAGATGTTGTGGATGTTCCTTATTGTTTTTTGATGCTATAAGAATATCATCAACATAAACAAACATGAAACTGAAATAATCTTTGAAGAGATTATCCATCTTCCTCTGGTATATTTGTGGCGCATTTGCTAAACCCATAGGTAGCACATTTCAAATATAATGTCCTTGTATGGTGGAAAAGGCAGTGTATTTCTTGCTTTCTTCCTCCATCTTAATCTGATAAAACCCCGATTTACGATCAAACTTTGAGAAGAATTTTGCATTTTGAACGCAGTCGATCAGGTGTTCTGGACTTGGGATATAATATCCATCGAACTCCAATATTTTGTTGATCCTTTGATAATTGATGACCAATCTTGGTTTTTCTCTTTTGATTTCTTCATGGTTTCGTACCAAGAATCCCGGACTACTGTATGGGAAAACTCCTGGTGTGATCAGCTTAGGGTCCAACTGTTCCATAAGAATTTTCTGCATATCCTTTCTATCACTCTGGTTCATGAGGATATTCTTGTATCTCATGAACTCATTCTCTTTTCCTTTCTTGACTTTTAAGGATGCTTTGAGCTCGATTTTGTTCCACCATGACAAAGGATCTTCGTTGAAGTTTCTTTGGATTTTGGTTTTGACATCTTTCCAACGAGATTTGTTCTTCAGCAGTGATGTCTGGCTGAGGACCCTTTTCTAGGTTGGCTTTTAGGATCTCAATCGTTTCATTTTTGATCCTTTCCTCGTTTAAGCCTCATAGGCTTTCAACTATCAGTTGAAGGATTGCATTAACGTATTTTCTTTGGTCCTTCATTTTTGGGTGTCGAAGTTTGCCTTCACCACCACGCTTGCTGCGAAATATAATAGGCATTTTCCTGTAAAATGCCTGACGCAGTCGTGAACTAAAATCTTATGATCACAAAGGGTTATGAAAATAAATCTTCGAGTCTCGTTGTCCTGTGTGAAGTGCTTGAATGTTTGGAAGAAATTATTTCCGAGTAGAATGTCTGCTCCTGTATAGTGAAAATAAATTGAGGGCGTCTTAACTTTGTACCATGGGGTACCTCCTGCTCCGCCAATTAGGATTTCTACTTGTCTTATCCCTCGTTTGAAGAGGATAATCTTTTTAGAGAAATCTCTTCCTGCGACTGCTGGTAATTCCTCCTCAATATCTTTTGGGAAGATTCCTGGTTTAGCTGTGCATATGGGGGCTCCTAAATCAATGTTGGCGGCAAAATAATCTGCTCGATATTTCTCATATAACATTCTGATTGATAAGTATATGGAGAATGGACTCGTAGTCATCGAAATTTGTATCTTTTTCCTTCCACCTTGAATTCCATTCTGTCTGGTAACCTTTTCCAAGGTTTGTGTTCCTCAAGAAATTCCAATCCTAGAATTAATTATTGTTGGGTTTTGCCTCAACCTCGCACCATCATCATGGACATTGGAGATCTCATTTGGTTGTAAACTTGCTTGGCTCGAAGACCACTTCAACCATTGGTTTCTTTCCCAATGTTAGGTTGTGCATCTTCATGGAATGAGACTCTCCTCGGTTCGAACTTCATACTAGTGTTTTTGTTAAACACCAGTTGATCTCTTATGATCATATCCATCTCATGAATATGTGGTAAATCGGAAATCTTTAGTTTGACCGCATTAGCCACCTTCTCAAAGATTTCTGGTATCTCCACAAACTCTTTGCTTCGGAAAAGATCAGAATGATGAGTATTGGAGAGAGCATCTGAAATACTGTAAATGATAGAGTATGGCCTATTCCCTTCTTTCATCAACTCCTTATTTTTGAAATCTTGGTGGAGGGTAAGAACCCTGTTAAAATCTCGATCTGCTAGATTATACGCAATCTTTTGATAAATGAATGTTGCCACTTTCCCAGCAAATAGATTTCCCGATATTCCTCCAAGACAAGAGTCTCGTAGATTTTGTATTCTTCTGCCAAAGATAGTGCTATCAATTGCGAATTAATCCCTTCTTTGAATGTTGCTTTGATCAAGATTCGTATGGATCAATATGGATCTATAACATCTTCTAAGCAACCTCTCTATTGAGTCGGCTTAGTTCCTCATTAATTTCATTCATATGGACCAATTGCATTTCCATCACATTACTTGTTAATTCCATCGGGATTGCTATTTCTCCTGCCGTAACTTTGTAGGTGATGTGATGCTTTCTTTGCGTGAGGCTTAGCTGTGCTAAAGCTCTTTCCATCTTTCCGATAGTGAAACCGTCATAGCTGTGGAGTTTTGGATCCTCTCGCATGATTCTCATCAATCCTTTGTGAGATATGCTAGTCTGTGAAAAGAATCCAGACATATCTTCTTGCACTTCCTGGCGGAAGATTTCCTCTTCTTCAGTTTGATTCTGATTCTGATTCCGAAGACTCATCTTGACACTCATCCTCTTCGTATATACTTCCGTCAGAAGGAATATCTTCAAACTGGTATACTTGTACGAGGTCTTGGTAGTAGAGAGCTTCTTCAATTTCTGGTGTTGCCTCAAACTTTTTAACACCTCTCTTTTCATTCTCGGAGCAGTCGGTCGAGATGTGTCCCTTAGCACCACACGTCCAACAATTACAGTCCTTGAAACTTTTGTTGGCCCTTGTATGTGCCCGCTTGAAAGTTCTTCTTGTTGGCGTTCTACTTGTGCTTCCTTGGTTGTATGTGGTTCGTCCTCGATTGGGTTCTGATCTTTGACCCGATTTGTAACTGCGAGCATTTTGTTTTGACCAAACCTCCTTGATCTCCATGAAGACCTTTTGGTGAAACTCCCTCCTCTTTGCTCAGAGGGATGATCTATATGTTTCCTCCTTTTATGCTTTTGAGGAGTTCCTATGACTGTAGGAATGTCATTATCATCGTAACAAAGGTGAACTGATTTGTTCATTCCTCTCAGTCTCTTGTAATTTTTTTAGTAGTAAAGACAAGAAAGGTAAAGTTTGCCATCAAAAGGATTTCAAGGCAAACCTAGTTAACAGACATTACATAGAACGAAATACATCAAAGATCGACCTATGGACCATAATCTTCCTTCGGAGTGAGCATTACCTCCTCCTTCAAGCTACAGATGTGAATACCAACTAGGATTTTGGCCGCCATGGAAGTTATCATTCAAGAGCAATTTCTCATCAAGCTTGTTAATCTCGTAAAGTGTCGTTCTTTACCGAGAAATAGAGATTATATTCCTAAACATGTTTAGATTAAACTCTCAAATACTCTAATTAATAACATTTCAACTCCTAGCAATAGGTTTTAAATGAACACAACAATAAACACTCCTGTAACAACACAACCCATACCTATACTCCTTGTACCGATCAAACGAGTCGCCACTCCACCCCTCCGTCTTATCCGCCGCCATAACAGAAAACGAGATCAAACACGCCACCACCTCAAACACTCTAAACACCAGCGCCACCTTTCTCACCACCAAACCCCTCTCCGACCTCTTCAAAATCGACTCCACCGCGGCCCTCGACCTCCTCTCACCCCCACCTCACCACCACCATACCCCTCCTCCAATCCCCCACCCCCACTCCCATCAACCTTCCTCACATCCGCCTTCGCCTCGTCCCTCACAAATTGATTAATCCCCAACACCACCGCCGGCGGCTGCGGCGGCGCCTCCCGATTCTCCAAATCAGGTGTTACGATTGGGGGTTGGAATTATTGAACAATTGCGAGATTTGGGGCTAAAGATGGTGTCTTGATCGGTTTAGGGTTCTCTGCAGAATCGAATTGAGTGAGGAGAGGGAACCCTCAGCCTCTTGTAATTCTTCTGAATTTCTGCCTCCTGGCACCATTCGCTCAGTTTGTCCTTGAGAAACGACATTCGTCGAGCTATAGTGTCCATTGCTTCTAGTGTGTATACACGTAGCAGCATTTCTCTCCATGAACTTGGTATCTTTGCGAAGAACAAAGGGATCGCCGTGTCTTCACTAATTCGGCTTTTCCATTTGTATTCGGTAAAGAGTTTGATGTATAGAGCGATGTTACATATATCATGCAACTCTAGACTATACATTGCTTGTTTGTGTCTCTTGACTCTATCTCAATCGCCTCTTCCTATCTCGAGGTCCACGAAATATCCTTCTCTGATGAAGTAGATTTTGAATAATCTGACCATTCTATCTACAATCTCCTTGAGGTATTCTCGGGCTAGCACACTTTCTCGTACTTCTGGAGCTACATGTTCCCAACCAAGTTTTTCGATCCTTCGAGGCTCATTTGTAGCATCATTATGAACGCTTCTTTGTTGAGTTCTAAGGTTGCCGCTGCAATCCTCATGGCCGATGCCCATTCGTCGGTTAACGTCTCTCGATATTTGAAATCTAATATATCTAAATTAAGCATAAGCCCATAAGGATATATTGGATCTAACTGAGACCTTCCATATGGTGTCCCATGGATTTCTGTTCTTCGAGGACGTGATCTGGTTTCTGATACTAGAAGAACAGATCTAGCAACAAAGTCACCTCGGTGTGTCATGGGTTCATCTTACATTGGATTGTTAGATCACAAACTCTCAGTGATTGTTGATATTCCATGTGGAGGGTTTTGTGCTGGGACCATCATTCCTTCTATTGTTTTGACATTTACGAGTTTTAAGCCCAAAAATGATTCCGCAAGATTAGAGAGATCTTGCAGGTCACCGTAATTGATCTCGTCCAGACTAATTCTAGACATTCCTACTCTTTATTAAGGCTTCCAGTGTCTCGTTGCTTGTTAGTTCTCGTTGAACTTGTACTGCCTTGCCCTTTTGATGTAGTAAGGGTTTGCTTTCGAAAGATGGTGGTAACCATCCTCCTCTCCTTTTTCCTGGTGAGCTTGGTTGGGCCTCCAAATTCTTGACACGTCGTTGGTCATCTTGAAGGTTCTCAATAATTTCCTTCTGATGTTTTGCCATGACCTTTATCTGGATCTAAAGGTTTTGAAGGTGCTCGGGTACATGGTATTGATGATTACCATGTGTCTGAATTGTTTTCTGAATCTCTCTAAGGTCTGAGGATAACTTAAAGCCATCCATCTCGATTTCATGAAAATTTGGTGACCCCAAATACTTATCTTGTTACTAGGCTTTTACTATCATTATAATTTTTTCCTTGTTTCATGTTTTCCAATTTCTCGGAAAACTTCTTGTTGAGAATATATCTCGAACTTTCATTTGGATTCATATTTTAAATTTACTCCTCTCTTAAGGTAATTAAATATTATTATAATAAATAAATTTCCACTTTAAATAAATAAAACCAAAGCTCTGATACCAATTATCTTACGTGGTCTGAAAAATAAATAAGTTAACAAACTTTTGGGACTAGAATTTAAATCTTTGAAATTAATAGACTAGCCAAGATATGTCAAAGTGGTCCATGACATGTGGTATCATTCAAAGAAGGGGGTGCAGTGGTACCCCCTACCATAGACTACAACGTTTCCACCATAGCATTTATGTTGTCCTTCCCCCTTCTTTTTTTTTTTTAAAAAAAAACATCATTCACACACTCAATTCCTCCATTGTCTTGATGGACTCTTTCCCAATCATATTTTCACCAACCCTTCACCTACAAGTTTCACCTTCCTATGTAAAATCTTATATGACAAGCCTCTAAACTCAAATGCCATTAAAGTCGATTTGCTTAAATCATGGAATTTCAAACAGCTAGTAGACGTTAATTTCATGGACTTCACATTTGCAGCAAGTTCTGGTAGGAACACCAAGCTCTATCAAAGATTTTTCTTCGATAAATCTCACTTTTGGGTCCAGGCATTAATATTCTAGTCATAATTTGGAATTGGCTATGTATAATGGGAATAACGTGGGTTATTTTCTTTAAAGCATGCCTTACTTCACCTTGTCAAAGTGGGTAAAATCACTTCAGAATTGTATTAAGGTGAATCTCTCTCATGTCCTCTTTAACCATTTTATTTCGACACCACAGAAAGGCGAAAAAATATCAGTTAAACTCAGATATGAAAAACTTGGTGAATATTGCTTTCATTGTGGTCATATTGGGCACACATCCATTAACTGTGAAGCTGCTTCTTCAAAAGAGAATCCCAAGCTGATTTTTGGCCCTTGACTTAAGGAGGAAAACAACCATGTCCATTACGGTCGGCGGCGCTAATCCTAGTTTTTTTCCTACTTCTCACAGTTAAAAGGGTAGGGCAATCATCTCACATCTCCTCTGAAAGGTCATACCTCCCTCAGCCATACATTTCCACTTGCAAACTTTCTAGAATTGTTGACACCAACAAGGCAACAACCTCAATACAATGTCAGGCACTTGCCACCTCAAACAAAACGTATGATTTTACATCTCAGTTTATTAGCTCACCCAAAAAAATTCACCTACCAAAAATCATGTTACTCCTATATGAAACTAGTTATGTACTAGCTCATTCATCATTTTGGGGCTCTATCATCCATTTAATTGGTCTACTTTCCATTTCCCACTACTACAAATTGGGCATGATTAGCCATGCTCCCCACATACCTCCTCTAAAGTTCCTCATAAGCCTCAATCGCTCCCAAAAGAATCTTCCCATTTCATACCCTTATACTCCTCCTCAAAATGGCAGGGTCAAACGTAATCATAGAAAAAATACTGAAACCGTCTTAGCTGTATTTTTTTTATTATTATTATTCTCATATGATGCATGGAGTGCATGTGTAGTTTGAGTAATATATGAATAAGTAGCTACGCCTATGTGTTTGTGAGTGCATGACCAAGTAATCATAAAAAAAGTAATATTACGTCCCAAGTGGTAAACTCCAATAGAGTGTGTTATATCTGCTTAACAATGGTAGAATTAAGTGACAAGAATACATCATGAATGCTTTGATTTATCTTATGAAACTACATAAACTAATTGAACTAGAAAACATAATCCAATTGATTTGATTGATTGAGGTGGTTATGGGTAAGAGGAAAGCGTATCTAGGAGTCGAGATTCATTATCATAATGATGTGTGTACTTCGTAGAAAAAGTGGCAATGCTCATATTCAATGCTTACTTATATTGAGTTGTCGATTTGTTCCTAACTTATTGTGACTAATTACCTATGCTTTTACAATACCTAATTAATCCCCTTATTCCTTAAGTGCTTAGAATGGTCTCTTCGAAGTTCACAATGTAAAACTTACAAAAAAAGAAAAAAAAAAGTTCACAACGTCAAGGATCCATAGAGAGTTTTAAAAAAAAAATAGATTTGGTGATTAGTTTAAACTCTAAACCCTTCATTAAGCATTATCCACAAAGATTTAGAGATTGTTTGTGTGATCCAATGCATGGTTAACAATCGTTTTATGCATAATTCAGGTAATACAAGACAACTAACATCACTAATTTGACTTTTGAGAAACTCGCATGTGTTAGTCTTATAATGTAACATATAAAACAAATCAGATCCAACAAAACTCATTTCAATTGAAATAATCCAACATAGGTTCAAGGTACATCACATAATAACTACATCTGATCCCAGACACTGGGTAATTTAACTACTCATGATCAAAGATTCCACACAACATTTCATTAGAAACAGCATAAGAAAAGTAAAGAAAATATAAAACTCTTGATCTTGGTGAGACGTTAGCGTGTCTTCTCCTTGATTCTCCTTTGCTTTGCTGTGAATGACTATGATCTTGCTTTAATCACATTTTTTTCAGACTATGATCGATATGAATGGATGGATGAATATTGTTATGTGAATCATTGAGTGTGCTTTTATTCTTGAATGTGTGAGTTTGCGATGCCTAATGTGGTGGTTGAACTTTCCTTTTTTTATAGATTTTCTTTCGTAATAGTGTTACCCTAGGTTTAAGTCGTGGCCACATTTTCATCCAATCCACGCCTCTTGTTCCAGGCACTCTTTATGCCTCAACTCATGCGCTACTCGCTCTGCATTCTACCCCCAAGAGACGCGTCACGCCCCTTACCAAGCATGAGTGGTGCTTGGGGGCTTGGTGGTGTGTCGTCCAGATTAAGAAACACGTGTGGTCTAAATATTCATTTTGCCCTTGCATCAGTAGTTCGCTTCATTCATTCTTATTATGCCTTGTTTTGCTCCGAATCAAATCCAGAGTGAAAAATGAATAATAAAACCAATAAAATAAGGGTTTTTGGTAAATTACCTCTATGTGTTATGGTAAATTGGCAAGTTACCTCCATGTGAAAAATAAGTTGGCCGAATACTCCCCCCCCCCCCCCCCCCCCTTATGATCTCAAACGTTGGCACACCACCTCCTTGAAAAGACTTTGTATTGTAAATTTTATATTAAAAAACTAAAATACCCTTATCAAAACTGATATTTTCATTTGTGTAATTTCGAATTTGAATTTACTGTTTTTTTCTATTTTTATAAGAAAAAAAATTGCGAAACAAGGCATTACTTGCATATATATTAGATTTTTATTTTAAATTTTAATTAGTTTAATAATTTTTGATAGTTTAAAATATTGAATTAAAAAATATAATATTTTCTTAAAGCACTAGGGGTATAAATGTCTTTTTCAAAAGAAAAATCTAACTCTCACTCTCATTTAAGGGAGAGTGAACTACACCTCCATGCATAAGAGCGTAAAATGCCAACTTTTGAGATCATAGGGAGGTGTTGGACCAACTTTTGTTTTTCACATGGAGGTAACTTACCAATTTACCATAACACAGGGAGGTAATGTGCCAAAAACCCTAAAAATAACAAAAGGGTAGTCAAAAGCATAAGTAAAACAAGTATTCAAATGACTTGTTTCACACACTTATCATCATGCTCCCACGTCATTGTGATTTGATGCTTTTAGGAATGCTACTTATATCATTATCGTCTTCTATCTCGTGCTCTTAGTGGTCCTCTCCCTTTGAGATATTATTTGCACTTCTCTAGATTATTAGAATTTTCATCTTTTTGGTTATCGGGTTTCTCCTTACCTTCGTGATTATGCGTTTACCTAGGTCACATAATCCTCCTACTACCCTTGTTGCACTAGCACATTAGTCGCAAACTGGCGAACTTAGTGGCTATGCTCGGCTTAAAGGCAAACTAAGGATCTTTAATTCTCGAACTAAATTTTTTTACATAGTTTGACACTTTTTTAAGCATTTGTTGTGAGCTTGGTGAGGTCTATGAGTCTTTCTCTTTTTTCGATAGGAATGAGAGTGATATAATACATTGTGGGACCCATCAGAACATAGCATTGGTCTACAACCAGCCAAAAAACCCCTCTTCAAGGCACCCCTCACATAAAACCTTTTGAACACTAGCCCCTTATCAGTATTAACTGTCTGTATCCTTACAATATTTTCACTATCATGCCTCATGATCTTTGCAGCATATCTCCACAATAACTTGTACTGTTCTGCCTCAGACCCAATAGATAACATTCTAACCTTTGCCTTGGCTCTGTACATCTGGTACTTAGAGTACTGTACCTTGGTTTCTGTTCTGAAGCTATCCTTCATAGCTTCAACATGTCATTTCAAGTTGTTCTTGATCATGTGCAGATAATTTTTGGCCAACCATGTGGAATTGGCATGTGAAACCTTGCCAACTGTGTTGCAGCTGTGCTTCCCATTGTATGTCTTTATTTGCAAAGTGCCACAATGGCCAATCTCTAAAGCATATACATGGTAGGAGCATTTTTAGAATCCAACCAAATGCATAAAACAACACACTGCACACATTCACATACTATTGTAACTCATTTGGGATAAAAGTTGAGGTAAACTCTTTTGGATCCTTAAAAAATCGAAACTTTAAAGTCTATAAGATCAACAAAGTGGTCCCCAAACACAAACATTCCTTAAAAAGTCATACTTTACAAAAAAAACAGAATCAAAACAGATCCTTAAAATGTCATACTTTACAAAAACAAAAAAAAAGGAATCAAAACATATCCTAAACTTTTTAAAAACCAAAACTTTACAAATGGGTTTAAAATTTACTGTAATTGGGCGTTTTCTTGCTCGATCGTAACTTCTGGGTGCGTAATTTCCAAGCCATTAGGCGGATTAAACCCTCTTCGCGTGTTTTCCCCAAATTCGATCAAAACCTAATACACTACGAACCGTCGAATCGAACAGATTTAGCCGTGGATGAGAGGGTTAATTGATGAAAACAAGTGTGATGGCGTCGATTTGTAGTGGGATGCAAGAAAATCGGGCGATTTTGTGCGACTTTGTATGAACCCTAGTTTTTTGTGCGACAAAATTTGCCTAAGTGTGGAATGTAATGTGTTTTCGTTTTACCCCCTGAAGTTATAAAGGTACCAACGGTGTAAACGATTGTATTATTTTTTGTTTTTGTTTAAAAGTTTAAAAAAAAATTAATAGGTCAGGGGGCAACGTGCTCATATTACAATAGGTTGAGGGGGCAAGTCGCTCATTATCTAATAGGTTGAGGGGGACATCAATACAAATAATTCTCCCATAATTTCGGACGGAAATGCCCTTCTGTCAGACACGTGCGCCGCGCGTGAAGGGAATATTTCGTCAGATTTTCGCCGGAAACCGCCGCTGGGGCAAAACGAACAGACACCCTATAGTTTAAGGACCAAATTGTTGATTAAATTAGGTTAAGGGACATCGTGCAAAAGTGGCAATATGTTGGGGGGTTTGATGTTTTTATCCCAATTACGTATTTTGAAGATATATAATTCTGGTGTACCGTAATGTTATTCGTAAGCAATAACTCTTGTCTTATGGGGGAGATAAAAATATCCTTGTTTTAAGAGTTAGGATACCGACGAATGTCAATGGTGGTTATTCGTATCATCGTATGCTTGACTATCGAAGTTTAAAGCTACTACATTATATTCTTTTCCAAATTTATAAATTATAAAGCTATATGAGTAATAAAGGTTCTTAAAAACAGAAAATGAGTGAGATACAATTGGTATAATAATGCTATTTTCAGGGGACCAACCAAACATTTCAGGGCGACGTTGAGCCGTCGCGGATACGTCCCTTTGGCGGTAATTTTCTCGCCAAGCTATCCGCGAATCGCCAAGCGGTCACGGATATTATAGTGACTGTCCGGTGGTTGCCAGGATGTCGCAAAGGCCTGACGACCGACGGGCAGTTGCGAGGGGCGCGGTTTCCATTTGCCAATCCCTCATTCTTGTAGTGAACCCAGTAGGGTACAACTCGAAAAACTTTGTTCAGACCAAGCCCTATACAAAGAAATTTCAGGGTTTTTTTGAAGAAAAATCTCTCTCTTTCCATAGTATTATTTGAAGGTAATAAAATCATGACCACATGATACTGTAACGTGTGTGGAAACATTATGGGCAAAGGAAATCCCAAAATGCGCATTTGGGTCTATATGATCATGTTATGCAATAATTAGCTTAAACTTAATCGACAACAGAATGAGGCAAAAGTTTTATCCCACGTTCCACACCATACTTAGGCGGTATATTTTTGCAAAATTAATTAATAAAGCAAGATTTCCACTAAATAAAAATAATAATAAGTTGCATTAAGCTCCAGCTTTTCGGCTTTTCACACGACCATGAAAACCACGTTCGATAGGAGGAACCGATCTCCATGAGCCGCACTACAAAAGAAATTAACAAGTGAGCTTAACGAAATGAGTTTAGCCATGGCGGCCAGCAGACAACAATTTTGAAATGCAAAGTGTAGCAAACAAATTGGATAACAACAATACACTTTTTGAAATATTAATTTCACACCTTAGTTTTGGTAACATTAACCAGTGTTTTAATCACCGTGACATCTTATTTTACTACTACATGACGTGCCTTTAACGTTTTTTGAACTCTAAAGCGGGTCTCTGTAATTACACAAATTAACCTCAAAGAGTCTACTCGTTATAATCATCTTAGGTGAAGGTAAAATCAATAAATAGTAAACTTACTTAACAATTACACGTTAATTTATCCCCCAACGTGCAATATTAAGATATCCCCAACGTACAATATTAAGTACCAAGATTTCTTAATATTGAGAAAATGGAGAAAGTACCTTGTCGCATCTGAGAAGTAAGATGCCGTTTTCCTTGGAGAAATGAGTATCTGAACCTTTACAGCCATCGCACCTCACATAACTATCTGTGAACATAATACAAAATATATATTAATTACAAGAAGGAAGAAATAGAACATTAATTGGCACATTACCACGAGTGAAAAAACAATAATTAACCAAAATACTTCAATGTGTTGTGGTGATGATAATTATATACACATCTCCCCATTTGATTACAAACTATTGTACACTACCTATCTTAGTATCCTACAAGCTGAGTATTATAAAGAGGCTACATGTATAGCTACTTTGCTATGTATAAAAGCGCGAATGATTAATTTGTCTATTTAATCTTTACAAGAATATATTACCTGTTCTTTTGTGTGTCTAAGTTATATGTATATCTCTACAGTAGAAACATGTCTAGTGCGATGAACTCGTAAATAAATAATCACGGAAAATTAAAACAGTAATTAAGACAGAGGAGATCGAAATTAAGACAAAGAACATACTAATGTAGCTTTTGATAATGATCTCGAAATCCTTGGGTGTAAATCTTCCTTTGATTACTAATCTTTGTCTTCCATCGAGAGAACCATTTATTGTTGCCAACTCAGACAACACGAAATTCATCACGTGCTCGTGTTCTCTATGCATCCTGCAGTACTCAAAATACAAACACAATGAATATTAAGTAATCCTATAATTCAGCAAAAGATTTAAAAGACTAAATAATAATATAGCAAACTGACAGATTCAAGCTTGTTTTAGAATGATAAAATTGGTATCTTAATAATTTCTTTTTAGCATAATAATACCATATCATATAGAAATAAGCCAGGTGGAAAGTACTATAAGAAATAAAAAGGACAATCTCAAGAATTAATTTGAAAGATAGTATCATGCCAATTAAAAGACCTACTAATTTACATAAGGAATAAAAGGAGATCGATTAACAAAAAAAAGGGATACAGTAATACTTACCCATTGCAAATATCGATGAAATTGACAAACACAGTTTTCTTTGTGCCTTCACGAAGAACTTGAGGTGTTGAAATAACCATTTTATGCCGATCACCATCAAGTTCTGGATTATTCACTCGCAGGGTGTTGTAAACTCGCCCAAGTAGCTGCATACGTGAAACCAATCATATTATATTAACATCCATTAACAAAAATTTATCATAAAGAAAAGAAAAAAAAGAATCACAAACAAAATCAAGAAGGTGCAATAACAAAGAGCTTTCAAATCATACATTTTATTGAAGAGCAAATGACAAATTACCCCGTAATCTAGGAATATGGACCCCCTGTAATTTAAATGAGTGCAAATTCTTCTGTAATCCTTAAATTGGTATACATCGCCCCCTTTCGAATTATCAATTATCCATTTATACTCGTGACTTATATAGTTTGTCTAATCATATTATTCGAATATTCAATATTATTTATTTATTTTGTAATTAGTTTAATATTATGCATATTTTGTAATCTAAAGTAAAAATAATAAAAATAATTGATTTTTAAGGGGAAAAAAGGTAAAAAGGAAATTTATTTCTGCTCTCTACTTTTGGAAAGTAAATTGCACCCCCTACATTATATTGCACCATTTTGAGATTATACGCAGTAATGTGCCTCTACTGCTAGCTTTAAAGGGCCGGGAGTAGTATTAAATTGTAGGTAATGTTTCTCTTTTACATATTAAGGGGAGTGATGCACTTGGATCTTTTGCATATTACAGGGATGATATCCCAAAAGCCCTATAGATATCTAATCTAATATATATAGACCTCAAAACACAACAATAATATATTTAATTAGTGGTAAGTCATTCAATAAGCTTTCAGAAATCCATTAACATCGTCATAATACATTGATCGAAAGCTTATAGAAAGAAGCTAAATAATCGAACAAAAAGTTAATGAAAAGAGACATTTACCTCCCCATATTCATAAGCTTTTTCACTTCCTTCACATGGATAATTTTGCTTGACAATCCCTTCTCCTTGATTATTTTCCCCAACAACATCTAAAACGTAACGTTGTAATAAAGAAATTAGAAATATTAATACCTCTAAGATAAAACGACCATGTTAAAAAGGAAACATAATTAAAAGAAAAATCAGTACCTAATGAGCTCTCTGTTTTCTCAACTAGAGGATCGACACGTTCATCTTCCGTTAGGTCTAGAACCACACGCTTCTTCCTTTTCTTCTTCTTGGTGAAGTCGACAGAAGTAGGTGTCTGATCAATTAGGAAAATACATAAAAGATGAACCATATATATAGTTGGAATTCTCATTGCACAAACATGCATGAACAACATTAGTTGCTGAAATATTTGCTTAAAATCTACAATGAGAACCATTCCAATAAAATAATATAATAAAAAACAATTTAATTTTGGACTTACGTATGTCATGTCGAGACTAGTATCTTCCTTCATATCGCTTCGAAGTTCTTCGTCAGCCATGATTGCCCGTGCGTTTAGACCTTTTATATGAATCTGATAGGAGTTGAGTTGCAGAAATATGGGAATTAATAAAGAAATTTGTTGATGGGTGGAAACAAAATTGAATGTCTGAATAGCAATATGATTAAGAGAGCAGAACAACTATATATATAAGTTACTAAAATACAAGTCTACCGCTGTGAGGATAGGACTCCTCTGAATTTAACTCGCGTACAGTATGGTAAGAAACAGAACATTACTTGCATCCCAAGTTTCTTATTTTAGTTAATTTTGGTTCGACTATTATTTACTTTTATCATTGGTCGCTTAATTGACATATATCCGAATTTATAAATTCTAATAATTCAAAACTTCTCTCTGCTTTTGAAAATAATTTCTTTGTTATTTTTTCTTCAACACATGGATTATTCACACTTTCCATCATATTTATCCATAAATGTACTATAATTGTTGTTTTGTGTCCTAACCAAGTCTAGCATGTCATAAAGTAGAAAAATACTCAACAATATAAGCAACATATATAATTTATTTCATCAATAGATAGTTCAAACATCGGGAATCTTCTATGTCGAGAATGATCTCCTGTTGACGTTGAGGATAACGTCGGTGATATATATCGAAGATATATATCGAGTATTATGTCGAGCTCTATATCGGTCGAGTTCGATATAGATGTACAATAATTGCGGATAATTAAAGCTTACCTTGATTACCGGGATGCGGGTATTTATAGACATCGGGATGCGAAGACCACTCACGTGATACGCACGTGAGCTGTACTATATCGACAGTCATATTCGACATACATGTCGGGGTTATCCCCGACATAGCTAAAAACATGGGACTGGCTCATGGCCAGCCCAATTTGGGAAATACACATATCATGTAGTCCCCCAATTTGAGAGTTATTATCCGAGAATAATAATTCACAAATTAAGTCTAAATTTTTGCCTTACCAGTACCTTCTTGTCCCGCCAATTCAAATGATGGAACTCGAATGCGGGAATTCATTATGTTTATAAGTAATGTTGGTGGACCCCCTAATGCAATTTGCGAATCTAAGAGGTCGTCATTTGAATTCTTGAATTTCTGTAGATTTTTTTTTATTGAATTTCCTTCGATATGTATATCAAATTTGGATTTCGATATGTCGGGCATTTAATGCCTATCCGTAGGGTTTGCGCCTATAAATAGTAGCTACTTTGGAGAGAGAAAATTTCATTTTGTCCTTTAGCGAATTCAGTTCTTATTCCGACTGGTATGTCGGGGATGCCCGATATAGATTTCATGACAAACTAGCCCCAACCTATGGACGTTTTTCCGAAACTATACCCAACGTTTGAAAAATTGCAAAATTATACCCAACATTTGTATTTCGATAAAAACTAGCCCCAACCTATACTTTCGTCCAAAAAACGTCATATTTCGACGTTATGACATCATAATCCGTTTTGGTCGAGGGCAAAATAGACATTTCACAAATATATACATAAAAAACATTAAATTTAAAATATATTATTTTTTTATTATTAAAAAAAAACAAAAAAAAATTAAATCAATCATCTTCCTCACCAGCCCCCCCCCCTCCCCACCAGATCGGACCACCTGCCTCACCAGACCCACCCCCACTCCCACCCCACACCAGAATCACCAGCCCCCACTCCACCCCTCAACCCGCCGCCGCGTTCATAATCGCGGTCGTGGTGGTGGTGGTGTCCGCGATTTGACACCACCATGCGATTCGTAGTGTGGTGGCGTCAAATCGCGGACACCACCACCACCACCACTGCGATTCTGGACGCGGCGGCGGGTTTGGGGGTGGGGGGTGGCTCGCTGGCGAGGAAGAAGGGTCTTTTAATATATTTTTTTTTATTTCATTAATAAAAATATTTATGAAATAATGATTTTTTTTGTTATATATTTATATATATTAAGGAATTAAATATCTTATTGTTTTTAATAAATAAAGTTTTTTTTATATATTTATATATGTTAAGGAATTAAATATCTTATTATTTTTAATATATAAAGATATACTTTTGTTATATATTTATATATATTAAGGAATTAAATATCTTATTGTTTTTAATATATAAAGATATACTTTTTTTATATATTTATATATATTAAGGAATTAAATATCTTTTTGTTTTTAATAAATAAAGATATACGTTTTTATATATTTATATATATTAAGGAATTAAATATTTTATTATTTTTAATATATAAAGATATACTTTTGTTATATATTTATATATATTAAGGAATTAAATATCTTATTGTTTTTAATATAAAAGATATACTTTTTTATATATTTATATATATTAAGGAATTAAATATCTTATTATTTTTAATATATAACGATATACTTTTTTTTATATATTTATATATATATTAAGGAATTAAATATCTTATACTTTTTAATATATAAAGATATACTCTTGTTATATATTTATATATATTAAGGAATTAACTATCTTATTGTTTTTAATATATAAAGATATACTTTTTATATATTTATTTATATTAAGGAATTAAATATCTTATTTTTTTAATAAATAAATATATACTTTTTTATATATTTATATATATAAATGAATTGAATATCTTATTATTTTTAATATGTAAAGAAATACTTTTTAAGAAATAATAGTTTAATTATATTTGATTTAATAGTAATAGGTGAAATAATAATTTTTTTCTTTTTTTATAAATTAGGAGTGTAGTACCGATTTTGCCCTTGTAAAATTCAAATTTGGCAGGAATTATAGGTTGGGGCTAGTTTTTATCGAAATACAAACGTTGGGTATAGTTTTGCAACTTTTCAAACATTGGGTATAGTTTCGGAAAAATGTCCATAGGTTGGGGCTAGTTTGTCATTTTTCCTTTAAAATTCAATAGTTTGTTCAATGCGTTTTTCGATATGTATCTCGAGATGACATTCGATATGTCTTTCGACGTTTCTTCCGATTTGGGTTTTTACTTTAGTTATTATTTTTTGCAGATTTCACACCTTCTTGCTTGCTCGTTTCCATACCTTGAAAGACATGGCTGGAATTCGCGCTCGTATGCAGAGAATTTTGGAGCGCCGGACTGGGGAGGCTGTTGCACTAGTAGCAAGAGGAGAAAGAACCCCGTCTGCTTCTGGTGTGGGAGCGAAGGTTCTAGAGGGTGTGGTCGCCTCTCCGGTGATACTTGAACAAGTTGTACCGGTCGTTGGAGTCTCAACGACCGGTGATGTACCACGTCCGGTAGGGAGTGTGATGGAGGAAATTGCTCCGGTCGCTGCCGGAATCGGAGGGGAGAAGGTCATTGACATTGTTAGGGGCGTGGTCAGAGCGGATGCGTTGCTCAAGGCGGTATCTATGGCTATGGATGCTGCTGGGTCGTCACAATTTCGGCCTCCGTCGATGGGGAAATCTGAAATTCGTCCCCCCGGCAAGGGTAAGGAAGCAGTTGGGGATGCTTCTATCAAGCCAGTTGTATCTGGTGGTCTTGTGGAAGGTAATCCTTCAGTCATAAGGGTAGCATTCAGAGCTAATCTTGTCGTGGAAAGTGGCGAGGCCAAACCGGGACGTTCGTCTGAGTTTCCTATGTCTTTAGATGAAGATGTGTCTGATCCGACTGTTAGTGCGGTGAAAAGAAAGGGTCATGCTATTAGCGTTGGTTCGCAGATGCCTCCTTTCCAAATTTTTGGGGGTAATCCTGTCCAGAAAACCGCTACACCAACCGCCCCGCAGTCTTCTCAGTTTGGCCGAAAGAGGGCTCGAGATGAGGGCTCTGCAGTGCCACAAGCCACTCTTGGGCAAGGGCGAACGAGGCTTGGACCTAGTGTTCAAGGTAAAAAGGTGGAGTTCCGTGAAGCTGATGCGGTTCGCGGCATGACACGAGCCTTCCCTCCGTCGGCCAGGGTCCCTATATTGACTGAAATGAAGCGGGCGCAGAACGTGCGTCGAAAAATGCACGCTTTTCAGAGTGTAAGTCGTTGAGATCTTGTAGTATTTCGTACATTTTTCCTCAAGTTCTTTCTATTTATGGTCCATATATATGTAGCTCGGAAAGATGTTGGTTACCTCCATAAGGACTTTTCATCAATCAGAGGGTGACAAAGATGCTATCATCGCTCAGCTTGAGGTCGGTATTGAAAAGATGGTTGATTTCAACCCAATGGCCATAGAGAAGTTACAGGCTGAAAAAGAGGAGGCTCTACGCAAGTGTCGGACGCTGAAGGATGAGTATGATGTCCTCCGTGTCGATGTTGAAACACTTGTTAGTAAGGGTCTTGCTCTGAAAGAGCATGCTGTTAAGGAGCGGGATCAACGTCGAGCGGCTGAACACGAGCTTCAGAAGGTGCAAGCAGAAAATGTGCGTTTCCAGGCTGAAGGCTCGGCTTGATCTGAAGAATGCGGTGAGTGTGCACTTGTGTTTTACATATTTCTCTAGCATAATTCGGATTTAGTGGTAATTCATATCACCGGTGTAGGATAATTCTCCTAAAATCATGATGCGTGTTGCCAAGAAGTTTTTTGCAAGTGGAACCTATCAGAAGCTACTGGCGGAGCATGCCGTCATGGAGCGGGAATGAGCTTTCCAGCCGTTGATAGGGCAGGTAACTGCAAAGAAAGGATTCAAGGAAGGGTTTAAGTTCATGGAGCTCAATGCCATGTGTGGTCCAGATGGGTTGCCCCTTGAGGATCCTGAGTCTATAGACACTGCTTTTGAGCAGTCCGACCCATTTTCTTCCCTATTGAAGGAGAAGGGTCCTGATTGAGCTGAGTCGCATGTTTTGCTCATCGGCGTTGCATTGCCTTGTTGTTTATTTGGTTGTGTAATAATTGTCTGAATAATGCTACTTACACTTTGTAGACTTATCTCGATATGTTTTTCTGTTCGAATGATTTCTGATATTGCATTCCTCCCTGCTTTTATGAGTAGAGCATTTGCGATATATAATCGTAGATCTATACTTTGTTCCTTTATTTGAGATCCATTTGGATTCGTAGGTTACTACCTTGTCTGGTTCTCTTCTTTTGATCACAGTGGATAGGAGAGTTATAGTGTAGAGACTTGTAGCACTCACGCCTTTTAGTTGCTCTCCTGCCTATCGTGGTAAATAGGGGAGTTATAACCCCGTGGGGTGCGTTCTTTCCATCCCGGCTGCTTTCCTTCTTATCATAGTGGTATAGTGGAGTTATGCCCCAGGATTTGTAGATATTCGCCCATGTTGGGTGCTCTTCTGCCTATCGCGGTGGATAAGAGAGTTATAATCCCGTAGGATTTGTAGATGTTTGCCCATTTTGGGTGCTCCTGTGATTTCTCCGATCCCGTCCTCGGTAGGGAATTTCATTTTTTGGTGGTAGGTTGATACCACGGCTCTCATTTTATTGAGGGCGGGACGCCCGATGATGGCATTATAGGGGAAGAAGAGGTCGACCATGGTGTGTTTGCCCGCAATTGTCCTTCTGCATGGTTCCTCCCTAAATGATGTGGGCAATGTGATTTGGCCCACATGAATTACTTCTCCTTCTCCAAAGCCAGTTAACGGGGTTGAAATCGTGTTCTGGGGCAATCCCATTTTCTCAAGGACGTGTGTGAAGATAATATTGGAGGAGCTACCGTTATCGATGAGGGCTTTTCGTACCTGATACTCATCTATATCAATTGTAACAACAAGTGGACAGTCGAGATTACCTGCCTTTAGTGCTTGCGACGTGAGCTGCTCCAGATCTCTCTTAGTGAATGAAATCTCATGTTCCAGGAAGCCCTCCTCCATAACGGAGGTAGTATAGCATTTATATGTCCTATCCTGCATCCGGCGCGTCCTCGAGCTGAATCAGCACCTATCGATTCTCCGTTGATCACATTGATCATTCCTCGAGTTGGGCCATTGACAATGGCCCTTCCATGCTCGGTTGGAGCTTTAATTGCCTTCTGTTTATCTCTTCTGAGGGAACGGGAATGGTCCCTACGAGGCAAACGGGATCTGTCGTCCCTTCGGCGATCATTCTTTGAGTTTCACCCAAACTCCACTAGCTTGCCCTCCTTGATGAGCCTCTATATCTCATTCTTCAGATCGGTACACACTTCTGTTTCGTGCCCCATTTGGTGGTGATATTCAAAGTACTTCCCGGAAAATTTCATTCCTTTGCTCTCCCTCAGCTTTCTAGGCTCATTGAGCCACATGTTTTTCTGCGCAACGGCAAATACTTCCAATATTCCTCTGTTCAGTGAGGTATATATTTTTGGGGACCTGTCCCTGTATCGTTCCTCTCTTGGAGGCCTGCTTTGATTGGGACTCTTCTTGGTTGCCATCATGTTGTCCTCATAAACGATGTCATATGCGAGCGTGTTGATTTGATCTATCGCGGGCGATTTAAGTTTGATCAGTTGGGAGGCAAACCTCTTATGCGTCGTAGCATTAAATAAGATGAGGACAACCTGATCCCCTCTTGGCTCATCCACCTTGAGCAGTTCATCGTTAAACCTCTTGATGAAATCCCTCAGACTCTCTGTGTCTCTCTGCTGCATAGCATTCAGATGATGCATGCTAGTCCTCATCCTTTTCTGGCTGGAGAACTGGCTCTCGAATTTCTGCCTCATCTGCTCATAGCTTGTTATAGATCGAACCTCCAACCTGGTAAACCAATCCAAAGTTGCTCTGGTCAGAGTTGTAGCCAAAATCTTAACCTTGATGTTGCACGAAAACCTATGTAAGTTCAAGACATTATCGACAGAGTGGAGATGGTCAGTTGGATTCCCATCGTATGCTTTGATGGTAGGGATCTTATCTCCCTTATCTAACACCTCCGACTCTATCTAGTCCAAAAAAAGGTGTCAAACTGTGGCCCTCTGCTAAATCTAGTCTTCGTTCCACTTCTGCCTTTTCGCGGTCCAATTGTTCCTTCCTCCTAGCAATGTTTCTTTTATCCATTACTGTGTCATGCCCCTCAACCCCGATGCAGATCTCTTCTGGAATCTCATGTGTCTTCGCGTTCATCGACTCTATGCCCTGATCTGAGGCCCCTAGTCCTAGACTCACGTGGTTGCGGTGGCGCGTCGTCCACTCCTCTATTGTTCAGGCGCGATAATAGTGTTTCCAAGGCCGTATTTAATGTTGTCTGGACGGTGGCGTTAATTTGTACCGTTATTTCTGGTGCCAAAACTGCAGGCATTGCAGGCGTGGGAGTTGGCTCCCTCGGTGCTTGGGGAAGCTCGGGTTCATTCTTGTCCATCATTGGTTCTGGGGTCGGAACAGGCGGCGGGGGTGCACTTTCTACCATCGAATTGTCAACCACTGGTCTATTAAATTGCGAGCGGGTCATCGTTCCTTGCATCTTGACGTCCTCGTCCGGGATCTTGGCGTTCCCACAGACGGCGCTACTAGTTTAACAATAGACAGTATATATAGAATAAGGTTGGTTACAAGTGTGGTACAACGAGTCTATCACTAAACTAGACCTACTTGAACTATGCTAGTGTCGAGTAGGCTTGGTCTGAAACACCTCAAACTAACGTTAGATGTAAGGGCGGATGTCGAAAGTATATCAGAGATGACGTCGAAGGTTATGTCTGGGATGACATCTGGAATCTTCTATGTCGAGAATGATCTCCTGTTAACGTCGAGGGTAACGTCGGTGATATATATCGAGTATTATGTCGAGCTCTATATCGGGTGAGTTCGATATAGATGTACAGTAATTGCGAATAATTAGAGCTTACCTTGATTATCAGGATGCGGGTATTTATAGGCATGGAATGCGGGGACCACTCACGTGATACACACGTCAGCCGTACTATATCGAAAGTCATATTCGACATACATGTCGAGGGTTATCCCCGACATAGCTAAAAACATGGGCCTGGCTCATGACTGGCCCAATACGGGAAATTACCCATATCAGATATGAAACGAAAACGGAGGGTCTTTATGTAATACGTTCTTGATTTTTATGTTCGTGTTTCTTAACTTCAAATCATTTTTAATGTTTATATAGTTTAAAAGAATAGACACTAGACATATTACTAAATAGAATTATGATTCATCCCCAGCTTCTTAATTAGAGAAATCAGATAATTTGGTCTTGTAGAGATTTGTTAAGACATGAAGTATTTAATCACATCTAAAAGTTGACACGTGAGAATCTTACCTACCTGTTGGAAACCAAGTATTAATTAATATTGATATGGATAATTCTCGTGTTGGGTTGGCCCATGGGTTAGGCCCATGCTCAACTATATCGGGGATAATTCCCGTGTTGGGCTGGCCCATGCGTTAGGCCCATGCTCAACTATATTGGGGATGACCCTCGATATGCATATCGAATGTAATATTCGATATGGTACAGATCACGTGGAAGTCACGTGTGCGGTCCCTGCATCCTGAGGTCTATAAATACCTGGGCTACACTAATCAAGGTAAGCTTTAATTATTCTCATACACTATACACCTGATATCGAGTATCCCGATATCACCCCCGATATAACACCCGATATATATCTTCGATATATATCATCGACATACCATTCGACAACATTCTCGACATCATACCGGACATCTGCCCCGACGTCATCCTCGACATGGGTTCATCCCTGACATAGAAGTTCTTCGATATCATCCCCGATATCACCTTCGACGTCACATTCGACATCGCCCTCGACATCCAGCAGTGCATCCTATCGCCAGTCTGAGGTGTTCTGGGCCAAGTCTACCTAGAACTAATCATAGTTATAGTGGACCTAGTTTGTAATAGAATTGTAGCATAACACTTGCAATATCCCACCTCGTCATACATATACGATCTATTGTCAAATCAGTGGCGCCGTTTGTGGGAACACTGCGTTCCCGGACAAAGACGCTAGGATGCAGTGCATGGTGACTCGTTCGCGATCTACAAGACTAGTTGTTGACAACTCAGTAGCAGAGAGTGCACCACCACCACTTGTCCAAGTACCAGAACCCGAGATGGAACAGAATGAGCCCTTGTCCCCTCATCCTCCGGTGGTGCCCGAACCCGCGCCCACAAACCCTACTGTCTTGGCACCAAATATCATGGCGCAAATCAACGCCACCGTCCAAGCGACGCTGAATGCCGCTCTGTAGACTTTGCTACCATGCATGATCAATCAGGGCGCCGGCAACGTGCCTCCGCAACCCCAAGAATCCAGAACAAGAGGCCATGATGCTGGGTCCAGGGCACATGTGTATGAGGATATGGGAGAGTCCATGAGAGAGCGCCCACGATCGAGAATTTTGGTGGAAGATGGTCCCGAACTTAGGATGGACAGGAGGAACATAGCAAGAAGGATGGAGCAGTTGGACCATGAGAAAACGGAGGTTGATCGATAGTTGGCTTTAGTAGGGACCATAGGAGGTTGACCCCATTAAGTGAGGAAATCGAGTCAGAAGTACTGGAAAAAGAGGATAAGGTCCATACTCTCAAACCGTATGATGGGAAGAGTGGCCCGCACAAGCATTTAGACTATGTGGATAGTATCCTGAATGCACCGAATTTCAGATAATCTGCAGGCAAAGATCCTAACTATGACCTTGACAGGGGCAACCATTGACTGGTTTACCAGAATAGAAGTTGGTTCAATTACTATCTATGAGTAGATGAGGCAGAAGCTCGAGAGCCAGTTTTCAAGTTAGAAGAGAATGCGGACTACTATGAACCACTTGAATGCAATGAAGTAGAGAGACAAAGAGAGCCTGGAGCACTTTATAAAAAGGTTCAACGAGGAGCTGCTCAAGTTTGATGAGCCAAAGGGTGAGCAAGTGGTTTTCATCCTATTCAATGCGACGACGCATAAAAGGTTTGTGGCATAACTGATCAAGCTCAGATCTCCTACGATTGACTAGATCAACGCATTGGCGTATGATACTGTTTATCAAGATAATATGATGGCTACC
This sequence comes from Linaria vulgaris, assembly GCA_948329865.1. Classification (NCBI taxonomy): domain Eukaryota; kingdom Viridiplantae; phylum Streptophyta; class Magnoliopsida; order Lamiales; family Plantaginaceae; genus Linaria; species Linaria vulgaris. Next base: position 50,406,085 of record OX415251.1, on the reverse strand, counting down.
AAGTAGACTACGCAGTAGTCACAGAACAGAACACAAGGAAAGGAAGGATGGAGCAAGGGTAGGGACAGATCCCCTAAGAAGTATACTCCCTTAAACAGAGGAATCTAGACCGTATTTGTTGTGGCGCAAAAGAACAGGTGGCTAAATGAGCCACGAAAACTGAGAGAAAGTAGGGGAATGAAATTTTCCAGAAAGTATTGCGAGTATCACCGACAAACAGGACATAAGACCGAGGAGTGTACTGACCTCAAGGATGAGATTGAAAGGCTTATCAGGGAAGGCAAGTTGGTAGAATTTGTGAGAAGCTCTAAGGACGAGAGTGACAGGGATGGTAGGTCCCTCTCGCCTCAGAGGGACCAATCGCTTTCGCCCAGAAAGGACAAGCCAAGGGCCATCGAGGCTCCTAGCGATCGGGGGAGAGCGATCGTCAATGCTCCTACTAAAGGAATGATCAATGTGATTAATGGAGGACCAGTTGGTGCTGACTCGGCTAAAGGGCGCGAGAGGATAACTAGTACGATGCAAGAAGGGAGCTACGTGGAATTCACTACCTTCGCCGATGAGGAAGATTTCGTGGACCAAGAGATATTCTTCACCAAAAAGGACTTGGAACAGCTCACGCCACATGCCCTAATGGCAGATAAACTCGACTGCCCGCTTGTTGTTAAAATCGACATAGCAAATATGAGGTGTGGAAGGTGCTCATTGACAATGGAAGCTCCTCCAACGTTATATTTACGCACGCCCTGGAAAAAATGTTGGTGAACTAGGACATCGTTAAGACGGTTTCAACTCCGTTGACCGGATTCGGTGGGGGGAGAGGTGATTCCAAGGGGACAGATCGTGCTACCCACATCATTTGAGGATGACCCCTATAGGAGGACAATCGAGGTCAAGCACACTGTGGTCGATCTCCCCTTCCTTTACAACGTCATTATCAGACGCCCCGCCCTCAATGAGATAAGAGCAGTGGTATCCACTTACCACAAAAAAATAAAATTTCCCACTAATGGCGCGGTTGGAGAGATCCTAGGCGACCAGAAAGAGGGTTGGATGTGTTATGTTGCATCACTTAAGTTTCCCAGGACTAGGGAGCTGCAGGAGGTAGAAGCAACCGAAGAAGAATACATGCCAGGCACGGAGTGATTGCTTAGCAGCGACCAGGGGTCGTTGCTTAATTTGTATTTTGTTATTCCTCGAACAATTTGATTCCAATTTTTATGTTTCTCGAACAATGTTGTTTACCTATATTGCCCCTTCGATGGGTTGGCCTGTAACTTAAATAAGGGAAAACTACGTCGGTCTGATTCCCATACCACGGAATACGTAGGCGGGTTGGGATTTACCTAGCTCTCGCCCGTTATCTATCGTTATTTCTTATCTTTCAAGTATTGTATTCCAGGAATTATTATTCTGACAGATTAACCACAAGAACGACATATCCTACATGATATAATGTCAGAGTCCCTTAAAGAGAGATTCGAATATTCTTTGCACCCGATTTGCACAACGAATATAGGGATATCCCGCGCGTGGAAATTCTTGCGAGGGACTATATATTGCTATACATTCTCGCATATATTATTGTTATATGTATGAATGACAGGTAGCAACGACATCTCCTATCAATAAAGGCAAGAGGGGGACACATTCCCCACCCATCAAGATGAAAAGTAGTTGACTGGAAACTATCCGCCTTCCAGTTTCGAACTTAATGAGAAATTTATATCAGTATATGTTCATTGCATGTTGTGCCATCCTTGATAAATGACAGGGCATTAGCGACCCCATGCCAACGAAAGGGGATGAAGATCTACAAATCCTACGGGATATTGACTACCCGAAAGGGGATGAAAATATACAAATCCTATGGGATATCGAGTACCCGAAAGGGGATGAAGATCTACAATCCTACGGGATACTAACTCCCCTATCCACCGAGATACGGAGGAGAGAACCTGAAAGGGGCAAGAATCTACAATCCTGCGGGATACTGGCTCCCTTATCCACCGAGATACGGAGGAGAGAACCCAAAATGGGCAAAAATCTACAATCCTACGGGATACTAACTCCCCTATCCACCGAGATACGGAGGAGAGAACCCAAAAGGGGCGAAAATCTACAATCCTATGGGATATTGACTCCCCTATCCACCGAGATACGGAGGACAGACCCAAAGACGGCGAAAATCTACGAATCTTACGGGATATTGCGCACCGATCACCTAAAAATACAAAGGTAAGGCCCATCAGCAAGTAATCGACCGCTTATTACGAAAACAGCAGAAGGACTGGAACTACAAATTGATAAGCCCCATCGGGCGTTCACGCCGAGAGGAGGCACTAAGAGGAGCAAATTCCCAATAATGACAAGAGACTCATGGAATGACAATTATGTAAAAATAATACAAGCAATATAGATAAAACGACGGATGACAAATTAAACCTTCGGATATGAGAGTCTATGGCACGCGGGTCCTGAACAACTCGATACACAAAATAAAACAAAGAGTTCAGAAAATCACAATGTCCAAGGAATTATTACATAAACACCGAATAAAAGGGCGGTGCAATGCCAATACATAGGCGAGGAAGTCAGACCTTAACAGGATCAAACATGATCTTTATTCTTCAAGAGAACCGAAAACGGGTCAGATTTTTCAAGAGTAGCATCTAGGACTTAGTGTCTTCGAGAGGCAAGCCATCCAGACCACACATTGCGTCCAACTGCATAAAGTCGAACCCGTCTTTGAAACCCTTCTTGTAGTAATTTGCCCGACAATCGAGTTCTTGGCATCCTCCCTCTCCATGAAGGCACGCTCTGCAAGAAGTTCTTTATAAGTGTCACTCACAAGGAATTTTTTGGCGACACGTTCCATCAACTCAGGAGATGAATCCTGGATACACAAATTCTCGGACAACTCATTATCCGCTTTCACCTTGTTGAGTTCTTGCTCAGCCAAGCGTCGGTCACTTTTCTCCTTGAGAGCATGCTCTTTCAAAGCAATAAGCTTATTACTAAGCCTCTCGTTCTCAGCACGATATTCATCGAGATTAGGGGTGTTCATAAACCCGCTCACCCGTCCGACCCGCCTAAACCCGACCCGCTCAACCCGCCACCCGCATGTTTTTATTTTTTTAACATGTATCACGGTTGGGAAAAATGGTAACCCGCCCTTAAGCGGGTGGGTTGCGGGTTGAGCCGTATACCCGCCCGCCATCCGCCTACCCGCATATAAAAGAAAAAAAAAAGTATCTTACCTCTTTTCACTAACACTACAACGAAAAAAAAAAGTAATTATGTACTAGCGATACAATAGAGATAGCTACATAAAAATATAGCTCATCTACAACATAAGAAGTTAATAATTTTGATGCGTATTGGGGAAAACCTTTACATACATATTGTTGAAACTCAATATTTAAAATGCATAAATTAATTAAAAATAGAATAAGCATGCGAAAGAAAAAACAAGAAAAAAATGAGATGAATTTCTTTAATAAGAGAATAATATAAGGACTCTCGCATTATATAATTTGTGTCTTAAAACACAACAATATATATATATATATATATATATATATATATATTGCGATTTAATGTATAGCATAACCCACTAATCCGCCCACCAATACGCCCCACCCGCCTAACCCGCAACCCGCATGGTTTAAAAAATAAATTCACCCGCACGGTTGGAAAAAGTGGTAACCCGCAAGTGTTGGGTATGGCGTCTTTTCTTATGGCAATCCGCCAAAACCCGCCCGCGAACACCCCTAATCGAGATCATCTTTGATCACCCGCCACCGACGCTGGGTTTCTTCCTTCTCAACAATAAGCTTTTCCGTAGTAATCAGGTTAAAATCACCCATCTTCTCAATATCAGCCTCAAGTTGGGCGATTATAGCATCCTTATCCCCATCGGCTTGATTAACGGTCCTCATGCTAGTGACCAGGAATTTGCCAAACTGCGGATGTCACAAACATGAAAGTTATGAAGACAACTTTTAATACTACATATAGAACAAAAAATAAAAGGGCCTTAACCACTTACAGTCTCGAAGAGGTGTATTTCGCAACGCACGTTTCGAGCCCGATCTTGCTCCCCTAAAACAGAAGCCTTACCAGGAAGAGGGAATACCCGATTCATAGAACGGACCGCTTCGGCCTCACTAAACTCTTTGTTCTTCACATTAATACTAGGACCCAGGGCAGCGTGCCCTTGCGGAGGAGGAGACCGAGGAACCGTTGAACTCTCACCCTGAGTTCTCTTTCGTCCACTTGAACCAGGCACCTCGACTAACGGTGCAGTAGATTTTTAGGGACGGCTACCACTAGCCCCTTTATCGCTGATAGGGATATTTCCCGTATTGGGCCGGCCCACGAGCCATGCCCATAATCGAATATATCGGGGATTATCCCTGATATATATGTCGAAGTTCACCTTCGACATAGCACAGTTCAACCTCTATAAATACCGCATCCCGCATACCGAGAACATTCAGATAATCAGCCCCTAGATTAACCCGCATATATCGAATATCCATATTCGATATAACTTCCAACATATATTTTGACATATCGCAGAGTGCAGGATTCGACATAGCACCATGTATCCGATCCGACATAACCCTAGATATATCGTCTGACATTATACCCGACGTTATACCCGACATATCCTCGACATTGTATTCGATATACTCTTGACGTCACCATTGATATAAAGAAGATCATCCAACGGGACCTCAACCTCGAGCACCCGAGTTTCGGACCAAATTCATCATATAGTCTATGATATGAGACATAGTTTGAGATAGACTCATGGTAAGGAACTTGTAACCGACCCATTTATATGCATACGATCTATTGTCACCGTCTATGGGAACTTAGGTTCTCAAGATTGGAGGTTCACATGATATTTTAAGAATGAAGAGGCCGCGAAGTGCAAAAGATTGGGACCAGAAGAAGAAGAGAAGCAATTCGAGTAGAGATAGAAAGAGATCAAAAACCGAACCGACAGGCGAACTCGCTAGAAGAGAAAGAGCGATTGTCCATTACCAGAGTGAACCCAAAATGGAGCCTGTGGGGGACTTCATTACCATTGGGATTGACCCGATGCGCCCGGAGCGTGTCTTGCAGATCGGGGCAACGATGGCACCAGATATACGCACTGCGTTGATAGAATGTTTGAGAAGAAATGTCGACATATTTGCATGGAGCGATTCAGATCTAATAGGGATCGATCTGAAGATCATTGTGCACAGGTTGAACGCCGACCCTTGGGCCAAGTCGGTGAGACAAAAGAAGAGGAATTTTAGTAAGGAAAATAATGAGGCAGCGGAAAAGGATGTTGTGGAGAAGATTAAGGCAGGACATATTTATGAGATACGCTACTCCGAATGGCTTAGTAACATCATCCTTGTCCTGAAAAAGGTGGCTGAGTGGAGGATGTGTGTAGACTACACCGATCTGAACAAGCACTGCCCGCAAGATCCTTTTCGCTACCAAGAATAGACCTATTGGTGGATTTAACGGCAGGGTGCGCTCTGTTAAGCTTTGTGGATGCGAATAGTGGGTTTCATCAGATTTTTATGGCAACAGAAGACCAACCTAAGACAGCTTTTGTCATCGACACTGGCGTATATTGCTACCGTGTAATGTCGTTTGGATTGAGGAATGCAGGCGCAACATTCCAGAGATTGGTCGCAAAAATGTTCAACGAATTGATTGGGAAGTCAATGGCGGTATATGTAGACGATATGTTAATCAAGAGCCTAAAGGCGCAGGATCATGTGAAGCACTTGGAGAAATCATTCGGCATAATGAGAAACTATGGGATGAAACTCAACCCAAAGAAATGCACGGTCGGTGTCTCAGCAAGGAAATTTCTGGGATATATGGTTAACGAGCGGGGAATAGAAGCCAACCCCGACAAAATTCAGGCAGTAATGAGTTTACCTTCCCCGCGATCCGTGCGTGACGTCCAATGTTTGGTAGGACGGATAACGGTGCTAGGACGATTCATTGCAACATCGGCAGAGAAGAGCCTTCCTTTCTTCAAAGTATTGAAAAAGGCAACGGACTTTCAGTGGAAAGAAGAGTGCGAAAGGGCTTTCTAACAGTTGAAGGGATATTTGATGGCCCCACCATTACTGGCAAAACCTGAACCAGGGGAGATGCTTTACCTATACCTCGCAGTCTTGATAAATGCCATTAGTACAATTCTGGTCAAAGAAGTGGCAGGCAAGCAATCTCCCATACATAACGTTACTCGCGTACTTCACGACGCAGAGAGAGATTATTTGCAGATAGAACTATTCGCATTGGCAATTGTCATGACATCGCGGAAGTTGAAACCGTACTTTCAGTCGCATCCCATAACAGTGATTACGGATAAACCACTCCGCCAGATTATGGTAAGCCCAAAAACTTCAGGAAGGCTGGTGAATTAAGTGAGTTAGGGATTGAGTATTGCCTACGTACCGCCATCAAAGCACAGGTCCTCGCAGATTTCATGGCAGAGACATTAGGCAACAACTTAGATCATTCATGTAACCACATCTTTACCATAGCCCAGGATCCGGGTCCCAGTTCACGATAATCAGCATGACTGCTTCATGTGAATGGGTCCTTGACGACAAATGGTGGAGATGCGGGAATCCACTTGATCTCCCTAGATCGAAGAGAATTTGAATTTGCCATAAGTCTTAACTTCCCAATAACGAACAATGAGGTAGAATACGAGGCGATCCTGGTAGGAGTAAGGATGGCGAAAACTCTATGCTCAGATCACCTTGAGGTCTTTACAGATTCGCAGTTAGTGGCAAACCACTTCTCAGGATTTTTTAAGGCAAAACAGGAAACGATGGTCTTATATTTCGCAAAACTGAAAGAATTAGCTTTGGAGTTCACTACATTCAACCTAACCCAGATCCCCAGATCTGAGAATACCAAGGCGGATGCATTGTCAAAATTCACAAGCTCGTCAGATAATTACATTGAGAAGCGTGTTACGCTACTGGCCACCACAAGGCCTGCAATTGGTATTACTAAAGCAAGCAAAGTTTGGGCTGATGTTGAATTTATTTTTCCTATTGCAGATACTCCTTGCTAGAAGGATGAAATCTTCCATTACCTTTCAAACGGGACGCTACCGAAGGATGCTAACGCACAAAGGCATCTCAAATATAATGCCTACAGATTCACCATTTATCAGGGCGAACTTTACAAACAGTCATTCGAGGGTCCCTTATTGAGGTGCATATCTCCGATAGATGCTCAGTATATTTTGAGGGAGATACACGCAGGAAGTTGCGGTAATCACTCTGAGGGGAGAGCTTTGGCGCAAAAAATACTAAGGCAAGGATACTACTGGCCAACATTACGAAAGGACGCGACTCAGTATTGTCGAAGTTGTGAAAATTTCCAATACCATGCGAGACTCATTCACAAGCTTGTGGTCTTGATGCAACCTTTAGAGATCACATGCCCCTTCGACCAATGGGGAATTGACATAGTAGGCCCCCTCCCAATGGAAAAAGGGCAAAAGAAGTTCCTCCTGTAGCGGTTGAATATTTCACCAAATGGGTGGAAGCTGAGGCACTCCCACACATAACAGAAAACAATATGATAGACTTCATGTGGAAGAACATTATATGCCGCTTCAGCTTACCCCGCATACTTATTTCGGATAACGGAACCCAATTCCAAGGAAAAGCAATGGTATCATGGTGCATGGAACTGAAAATCTCCCAGCATTTTGCAGCAGTGGCTCACCCACAGGCCAATGGGCAGGTGGAATCCACAAACAAGACACTAAAAAAATATCTCGAGCGCCGATTGCACGCCACTGGTAAAAGTTGGATAGATGAACTCATAGGCATCCATTGGACATATAGAACCACACCAATGACCTCAACTGGTGAGGCACCATTCACCCCAGTATACGGTTCTGAGGCAGTAGTACCGGTCGAAATAGGTATGCCAACTTACCGCACTGCAGAATATGACCCTCAACACGCGGCACGCCTGCGTCAGATGGACCTAGACATGATAGGATCCATAAGGGCCATGCTTACCAATGAACTGTTGACTTCAAAGCAGCCATGGCATTCCGCTTTGATAAGCGAGTACATCTTCGCAGTTTCCAAGTGGGGGATATAGTTTTGAAAAGTGTAAGGGCTAGTAAACATGTCGGAAAACTGCAGGTAAATTGGGATGGACCCTACAGGGTCACCCACGCAAGCTCAAAGGGTTACTATTATCTAGAGGACATGCACGGAGATCCATTACCCCGACCTTGGAACGTTCAACACCTACGATGTTTTTACTGCTAAGCTTTTCATACCTTGTAATAGAACTACGCAAAGCTTGATTCCCTGTATGGGATACGTAGGCAGCCACACCATGGCCCAACACCAATTTAATATTTAAACTATCTTGTTGATTACAGGAATAGAAATACTCCCAAAAGGCCTAACAGGCAAAGGACCCCAAAACGAAAAAAGATGCTGATAAAAACGGCACAGAGGTTTTTCCCTCAGAGGTATCGCCCTCATGACATATTGCTTGCAAAGGCGACTGTCCATAAGCCTTTATGGCAGAAACGATGCTGATAAAAATAGCACAGAGGTTTCGCCCTCAGAGGTATCGCCCTCAGGACATATCGCTCGAAAAGGCGACTGTCCATAAGCCTTTATGGCAGAAAAGATGTTGATAAAAATGACGCAGAGGTTTCGCCCTCAGAGGTATCGCCCTCAGAACATATCGCTTGAAAATGCGACTGTCCATAAGCCTTTACGGCAAAAAAGATGCTGACTAAAGCGGCACAGAGGTTTCGCCCTCAGAGGTATCGCCCTCAGGACATATCGCTTGAAAAGACGACTGTCCATAAGCCTTTATGGCAGGAAAGATACTAACAAAAACAGACACATAGATTTCGCCCTCAGATATATCGCTCTAAAAAGTGACGGTCCATAACAACCCACATCAGATGGAGAAAGCCTACAACAAATATAAGGTAACACATACGCCCGAAAGGTAACAATCATATCAAGTATTATATAGCAAAAAAATGCCTTTAAACAGCAATTGTAGAACAATGCAAAGGCAAACCTACAAACTACGCCACACTACATGCGTGCAAATCATCATATAGATGTCAAATACTACCCAGGGATTGAGGATAACCTACAAGTTACGAAGAAAATCATCCCCGTCGAAATCTGTGAACAGCTCGTTTCGAATTTCTTCTCTACTGAAAGGACCAAGATGAGATAAATCCATTCCCGTCTCAGGGAACTTCCACAGTTCGTCACACATATCAGTGGCAAGCTCATCCATTCCCCCGGGAGATAGAATCTCTAGATACCTATACCACTTTGGACTATCACTCTCGGGATCAGAAGTAGGAAACACATACCGCATTGCACGAGGGGCACGATAACGTTCCCTCGGATACGACCCTGCTACAACCCACAATGGAGGCTGATCGAGCACAAGACTAATGTCACCATGTACATCCACATCCACAGGAATATCAGGGTTGCCACCCAAGTCAACAGAGAATCCCCGAGGACTATAGTCAGGGGAAGGGGTCCGTTCAATATGATCTGGATAACCCACACTGCCATCATCAGTTCTAGCACGACTCGGACTCCCGATAGGGCTGGAGGGTGTTATCAATATCCCATTATGAACTAGCATCTCTGACAATTTGGCATTTTGGATTTTGAGCAATGCAACAGAATCCCGATACGAATTGCGTTCTCGCTCTAAGAGCAATTTTTCTGCACGAAGTTTACGAGCTTCGGCCTTCGCCTTGGTCAACTCTTTCGTCAACTTCTCCTTATCGACTTGCGCCTTCCAAGCCTTATCATGGGCCTTTCGCGCACGAGTTTCAGCTAAATGCGCCCGCCCGTTAGCTCGGTCTTGAGAAACATTACTACGAGAAATCATTGCTCTTAACTCATCAACTCTGGCATCGTGACCAGTCTGCACCTCGACAAGCAACATATAATCCTGGCAGAGAGCGTGGAACATATGCCCAAACTAGTAAGAAAGATCAAAACACGTCAATACCACAAGTAGGTAAGAATAGCATCAAACTCAACCAAATCGCAAAAGAGCACCATACCACGTAATAAAGCATTACGCACATGCATGGTGCCAGGGCTGCTCCCAGATCTCGACACAACAAGGCAAGATCGCAATCTGCATAAATATTATTTAAACTTTGAATAGCATCTTGCTCTCGGATTATTTCACCTCCTATTCTCATGATCAACTGGTTAGAAAGAGGGTCTCGCAAGAAATCATAATTCTCATTCAAAGGCGGGGCAACCCCCGAAGACCTATCACACCTTTGCCTACCACGGGAAGCAGACCCACGCGACGTCAATGCAGTCGACATATTAGGGGGAGTATGCATATGGGATGAATCCCCACCAATGCCAACATTGCTAAACCTATCAGGTGAAGGCAAAAATTCCCATGGCTCAAGCCTTCCTGTTTTTTCAGCGTCGACACGCGTTGAACTTCCATATGTATCACCCAGAGGTGTACCAGAACTATAAGGGCAAGAACCTCCACTCGTTTGCTGTTGTTCTCTTTCAAAATGCGCCTTAACGCTAGGATGCCAATAATTCGGAGGCACTCCATCTGGAAGCGGTTTCACGACTACTCTAGGGGGGTTGGCAGCTAGTCGTTGTTGGGATAAAAGCTCCGCATCTATAGCCCGTAGCCTCTCCTCCTCTAGTGCTAAACCTCCCTCGACAGTTGCACGACTACCCATGACAATGCTACCACCATGTTCGTTAGGTCGCAATACCAGAAATCGACTCGGAAACTGAGAGTTCCGTTCATAAAGTCGGACTCGAAGAAGCCTTACATCAGCAGCAATACCAAGAACCCGCATAGGACCGTCATCTAGCGAATTATCCACAGTTGGATGTTCTGACATATTCGCATTCTCAGCTGAGAAGCTAGAATCGGACGAATATGACATCGAAGCGATATCGAAGTACATATCGAAAGAATACATAAAAAGCTACATCTAATATGACATCGAAAGTGATATCGAAGCACATATCAAAAATATACAACAAAAACTACATCAAAAAGCATAGAAAATTGTATATCGAATAGATATATCGGAATTCACATCGAAAACCGTATCAGAGATCTCCGACATACCTTTGCCGAAAAAAGTCTTAGTTCACTAAAAGACAAGGTAAATTTTCCTCTCTCCTCAGGACTACTATTTATAGACAACAGACCCTTGGAATACGCATTTATTATCGGACATATCGAATCTCAAACTCGATATCCGATATCAAATCAACTCGATATGGCAGCATAATTTTGATATCACTTAAGGAAAATAACACCGCAGTTACCTAACAAGGAGCACTTTTCTCTGATAATTCAAATGCGGACCTCTATGCTATGTAAATTACATTGGGGGTCCACCAACATCTTTGAATGAATTCACGTGTCCGAGCTCCGTCATTTGAACTAGCGGGACAAATGGTACTGATAATTCAAACTTAATTTTAGTTTACGAATTATTATTTACAATAATAACTCTCAAACTGGGGGCCTACATGATATGGGTAATTCCTGTGTTGGGCCGGCCCATGAGCCAGGCCCATGCTCAACTATATTGAGGATGACCCCCGATATGCATATCGAATGTGAAATTCGATATGGTACACATCACGTGGAAGTCACGTGTGTGGTCCCTGCATCCCGAGGTTTATAAATAATCGGGCTTCGCTAATCAAGGTAAGCTTTAATTATCCTCCTACACTGACCACTGTACACCCGATATTGAGTATCCCCGATATCACCCATGATATAACACTCGATATATATTTTTGATATATATCATCGACATACCATTCGACATCATACCCGACATCTACCCCGACGTCATCCTCGACATGGATTCATCCTCGACATAGAAGGTTTTCAATATCATCCCCGATATCACCTTCAACGTCACATTCGACATCGCCCTCAACATCCAGCAGTGCATCCCATCGTTAGTCTGAGGTGTTCCGGACCAAGTCTACCTAGAACTAGTCATAGTTATAGTGGACCTAGTTTGTAATAGATCGAATCGTAGCATAACACTTGTAATATCCCATCTCGTCATAGATATATGATCTATTGTCAAATTAAATACGTCCGTGTAATCATTCCCACCCAGTTGATGTTCCACTTGTCACTCGCCCACGGCATGACTTACACCAAGATGTTTCCTATTAGCTTATCTATTACACTAGTAATATACGGCCGGTGCTCTGCACGGGCATGTTCGGCCGCAGACGATTAAATAGGCCATAAGCACATGAAAGGCGCACACTTTTGTATTTCACATTTTACGTATGCTTGCAAAATAAGACGGACGATGGAATGAGCCCAATAAGAAAGCTTTTGGGGCCAAAAAAGAAAACTTAAATTTTGAAGGACTATTTTACAGTTTACTGTGGGACTCATAAGTAAGTACAGAAAACTTTAAAGGCAGAATTGAGAGAGTTGAAAAATGCGAGGACTGTTTTACAATTTATAGTGGACAAGAAATAAGGAAAATTAAATGTTAAAAGACTGTTTTACAATTTACCTTGGGGCCCATAAGTAAATAATGAAAAGATAAGGGCAAAATAGAAAGAGTTGAAAACAACAAGTGCAATTCTTCAATTTGCATTGGCAAAAAAGGAACAAAAAGGTTGTTAATAAGGAGCTTCTACCCATTCTTATTATTATAGTAGGGAAAACTCACAACACACGTGGAAGAAGACAAGGATTGAGTTACTTCACCTCATTTCTAAACCATTCCAATCCACATAGAATTAGCCATCATAAGAAATTGACAATGGAAAGTGATCCACAACCTTACTTCATCTTCGACGACTGCATAATTAGGTGGTTACTTCTGAATTGTGATTAAGGGTTGTTCTTTCAATCTTCTTTGTCGTTACGTACTCACGATTTGGGCTCCAATCTTCTGTTTACCCCATGTTTTGGGCTCCCACTTGTTTCTCGGAGTAGCAAGAAATAACCGTTTGTCTCTCGCTCTACTTGTGAGTCAAAAGATCGCGCTCTTGCTAACACTTTCTCTAAGTGCATGATCTTGGAGTATAGTCTCCTTCTCCCCCTGTTCTTTTATATGACAATAAGAGTGTTACTTTCTAGTGCAATAAGTCTCCTGCTCACAAGCAGATGGAACATATTGATTTTAACTATCACTTCGTTTGTGAACTTTTTGACAATGTTAAAATCAACACAGATTATATCCCTACAAATTAAATCTTCACGTTGTTGATATTTTCACTAAAGTTTGACTCAACCTCTCTTCAGATTATTTTTTGCGCCAAGCTTCGAGTTAGACCATATCACAAGCTTAGCTTGACGGGGTGTTACGGACTCTATTACTTACTTGTATTATATTTTTGGGGTAACTACATTAAACCCCCCAACGTATGGTCCCTTTTTGAGTCAACCCCCTTAACTTTGTTTTGACTCAATCAACCCCCCATCGTATGCCAAAATCATCACTTTACCACAAATCAAGATTTTGCACTTTTTTCAGGGGTATTTTCGTCAAATGTCTAAAATTTTAATATGTTTTAAAAAAATGTAAAATTTATTAATCGACAAAATATTTTTTTCGCCAAATTTGTTTTTTTCGACATAATTTTTTTTTCAACATATTTTTTTTCGTCAAATTTTCAAAAAATTTAATAATTTATTGAATTTTTTTTTAGACAAAATCAAAGATTTATTAAATATGGACCCACGTTTTTAGTTTTTTTTTTAAGATCTAGGAATTTAGGCTTCTTTTTCAACAATTTTTTTTTTAATCTTTAAACAATTTTTTAAAAATATTTAGACAAATATATTTTTTCGAATGGTTTTATTCCAAAGTAAATGCTTAAGTTCCATGTCCTTAATAAAATAATTTAGGGTTCTTTAAGAAAAAAAAATTTGTCAAATTTTTTTTTTGCCGAAAAACAAAATTTGCCGATTAATAAATTTTACATTTTTTTAATAAAATATTAATTTTTTTGACATTTGACGAAAATACCCCTGAAAAAAGTGCAAAATCTTGATTTGGGGTAAAATGATGATTTTGGCATAGAGTTGACTGAGTCAAAATAAAGTTAAGGGGATTGACTCAAAAAGGGACCATACGTTGGGGGGTTTAATGTAATTACCCCTATATTTTTTTGTATATAGTTTATATCATATCTTGTGCATAGAATCTCTAGTTATCTTGTATTTTATAATTTTCGAAATATTTATGCAACGCAATACATCGTGTATTTTTCACATGACACTAAAGGTAATATCTAATCAGTACACCGAGAATTACTGCGTAGCCTTATTCTTTCGAGCCAACTTTAGTTCTTTTCTTTCCCTCTTATCTTTTGGAATTTAATTACTCTTTCTTCTCTTTTTGTATGTGTGCATGGTGACATCCAACAGTGTATCTGTATGTGTGAAACCAGTAAAAACAAATGCATGTTGCCCCCATCATAGAAAGAGGAGAGATAGAGAGATTTAACAAAGTTCATGGCCCACATATCAAGGATTGACAGCACGCATCCAACCTATGTCTAATATACTCCAGCTTTGAACTGTGTCCGACGACTCTGTTTCCCAATCTGCAAAATATTCTCAAATGACTTGAAATATATTATAGTTTCTTGTTAGCAAATAATCCCGGTATTGTAGTGATCTAACGAGTTATATATCTCCCTAAGAAAAAGAAAAAAAAACGTACCTAGCAAGTTTACTCCTAAAAAATTAGGGAAAAAGGGGATACTAGACCCAATCTATTCGCGTTTTTGCGATGTTGTACCCAACCTTTCATTTTTTACCGCGCTGTACCCAACCTTTCATTTTTAAAACATGTTGTACCCAAACTAACTTTCTGGCCAAAAAACGTCATATTCTGATCTTGTGACATCGGCAATCCGATTTGCACGAGGGCAAAATAGTCATTTCATTTATTTATAATAAAAATTAAAAAAAATTAATAAAAAATAAGAAAAAGCAAACCCCCCCCCCCCACCCACCCCCTCCACCCCCGTCGCCACCCCCCCACCACCGTCGCCCCCCCCCCCCCCCCCCCAACCCCACCCCACCTCCCCCACCCCGATTTTGCAGCAAAACCGCTGCAAATCGCGGTGAATCACCGCGATTCGCAGCGGTGTTGCTGCAAATCGCGGTCGTCACCGCGATTTGCATCAACACCGCTGCGAATCGCGGTGATTCACCGCGATTTGCAGCGGTTTTGCTGCAAAATCGGGGTGGGGGAGGTGGGGTGGGGTTGGGGGGGGGGGGGGGGGCGACGGGGGGGGGGGGGGGGGGGGGGCGACGGGGGTGGAGGGGGGTGGGTGGGGGGGGGGGGTTTGCTTTTTCTTATTTTTTATTAATTTTTTTTAATTTTTGAGTGTAGTACCGATTTTACCCTTGCAAATTCCCAATTTTGGCCGGAAAATTAGTTTGGGTACAACATGTTTTAAAAATGAAAGGTTGGGTACAGCGCGGTAAAAAATGAAAGGTTGGGTACAACATCGCAAAAACGCGATAGATTGGGTCTAGTATCACCGTTTTCCCAAAAAATTATATTGTAGGTTATAACTCAAAAATACCGCTAAACTATTTGGACGAAAAAAGACATTTATTATCTTCAGTTTTCCTATATATTAAAAATGTATATTTTTTATTTTTGTACTTTAAACTATATAAAAAACCAAATTTAATATTAAACTGAGAAGTCTAGTATATATATACAAATGATTTTATGTTTTTTTTTCTTTTGGTCAAACTTTAATTTAAAAAGTAGTATATCGTACTATGAAAGACGAAAATACACACAAACAAGAATCAGAAACACCAAAAGTATTTCGGCTGTTAAACATAACAAATAAAATATATTAAAGATAAAGAAGTATAACGTGGTACCTTTTAGAAGCACGGGAGAAATCTTGCATTTTTGGCTTAGAAGGTTTTGTGTTCAAATAAGAACGGATAAACCGTTAGAAAAGAGGGATATGGGTGGATGGAAAAGTGCATCAAGTGATTTATGAGAATGTTAGAATTCTTTGCCATGCATGCGGCCGAGTGGGTCACACAGGGAAAACATGCGACCAGCGGAAGGAGAAAGGTATGGAAATTACTAACACTACAATGGTACTAGCCGAAGCTCAAGACAAGGCAGAGAAAATGGATGAGGAGTGGCTTATGGAAAAAGGCGAAGGGTAACGAGTATGGAGAATGGATGCTTATGAATAGGCGGAAACAATATAAGCCGAAAGAAACAATCATCGTCGAATCATGCAATGAGGCAGAGCCAAAAACAATGGCGAGTAAAAACAGGTTGATCCTAAGGGGGGAGGGACTAGGCCGTTGCACATGTTCATGGCTCAGGAGGGGAATGCACAAGGAAAGCGGGTTCTCCAGCCACACTGAATCCTAAACTGTGAAAGACTAGGAAAGTCTTAAACAAGGGAAAGGGGTCGAGACTTTCCTTTAATAACGACACCAATTCGGGCGAGAATAGGAAAGGTCAAGACCTTTTAAGCGACACCAAACCTTTCGTAATCCTGGCACATAAAGACGTGAATGAAAACACAACCCTTTGTGTTTTACGAACGCTTAGCGCACCCCGAAAAAGAAAAAAAGCAATAGAGATCAACTGGATTCACGACACGATGGCGGTGAACTGGCCTCCAGGGTGGGGATTCGACACAATCTCCAACCTTTTTACGGGGCCGACCAGGATTTACCAAACCGAGACTTGGGAAAGGCTAGTCCAAATTTTTGAGATTCCGTTAACAGTTTGGGAGTTGGAAGTTTCGGTTTACAAGGTGGAGAGATGGGACAACATACACACATGGTGGCAGAGATTCGATCTGACTACATGGGACGCGAACAGGCAACGAGTTCTCATGATGGAGACCCTGAGACAACTACATGCGATATGGAATGGGATTCGGCCTGAGGAGGCCGTGCACCCGACTCACCTGTACAACAGAAGTATGAAGATCATAAGTTGGAATTGCCATGGAGCGGGAGACAAGGAGTTTCGAAGAAACTTCCGAGAGTTAGTTAGAACTCAACAACCATCGGTGATTTACATATTGGAGACAAGAGTGGGGGAAGATTAGGCTCAGAATATTGCACCATATTTGGGATACTCTAACTATGTTATCGCTCATACGGTCAGCATGGTGGGAGGAATTTGGATGTTGTGGAATGATCATGAAGTCGAGGTCGAGATTATAGAGGTGGATAATCAGGCGATGCACGCCATCATTAGACCGAACTCTCAATATAGATTGCAACTTACCGGGGTGTACGCTCAACCCCGAAAGTCGGCAAAAATCAAAGTGTTTGAGAATTTGGCGGAGAAAGTGCATATCCTATTACCCCGTGGCTTGTGACGGGAGATTTCAACGAAATCAGCTTTAATCATGAGTAGATGGGGGGTCGAACAAGGACACTTAGTAGGTTGATGTTCTTCTGGAATTTCATGGAGAGGTGCATTCTTGTCGACTTAGGGTTCGTTGGACCAAAATTCCTTTGGGACAACAATCGCGAACGGGGAGGTAACATTAAGGCGCGTCTTGATCGGGCGATGGCGAATAATGATTGGATTAAACTTTTTCCCGACCATGAGGGGGTTCATCTCCCTCAGACTCATTCGGACCACCACCCTATTGCGACACACTGCCTCGGCCGAGAGAAACAAGTAAGTAAACGTCCTTTTCGTTTTGAGGCTATGTGGTTTATGGACGAAGAATGTGAGGTGCTACTTCGGAAGATTTGGGAGGATAATAGGAATATCTTAGAGGCTATTAAGGAAATTCCAAACACTCTCGGGCAGTGGAATAAAAGTAAGTTTGGAAACATCTTCGCCAAAAAGAAAGAGTTACTTGCGCGGCTTGGGGGCATACAAAAAGCTTTGTGCGCTAATCCAAATGTGTTCCTCGAGAATTTGGAAGAGGAACTCCTCAAGGAGTATAATGAAATTTTGAAAAAAGAGGAGTTGTTTTGGTTTCAAAAAATCAAGAGTCAAGTGGATTTGTGACGGCAAGAGGAACACAATTTTTTTTCATAAATCCACGATGACAAGGAGAAGCCGCCACCGTATCCAAAATCTGAAAATTGACGGAGTTTGGGTCAAGGATGATAAAACGCTACAAGAGCATGCACGGTCATATTTCATGGGACTATTTTCGGGCAACGAGGGAACTTCAAGGGACTGAAGGCATGGTCTTTCTATTTCGCGCTACCAGGTTCGCCTGAGTGAGGAAGAGAGGGCTGATTTGGTGAACAATTTAGAGGAGGTTGAGCTGAAGACTACGATTCACGACATGCACCCCCTCAAGGCTCCCGGTCCGGATGGTTTACAAGTGGGGTTTTATCAGAAGAGATGGAGTTGGATTGATAAATCCGTGTTTCAATTTGCCGTGAAGGTGTTCAAAAGCCGAATGTTTGACACAAAAATTTGCGAGGCATACTTGTGTCTTATCCTCAAGACGAAGAATCCAGAAAGCATAAATCAATACATGCCAATTTCTCTTTGTAATGTTCTTTACAAAATCATCACGAAGAACATCATAACAAGGTTGCGCATCCTAATGCTAAAGATTATTGCACCTACACAATCAAGTTTCATCAAAGGACGAAGTACACAAGATAACATCTTTTTACTTCAAGAGATCCTTCACTCATTGAGGGCGAAAAAGAAGAATAAAGTAGGGGCGATGGTTATGAAGCTTGATTTAGAGAAGGAATATGATAAGGTTAATTGGAATTTTCTTGAGGATACCATGAGAGCCTTCGCGTTTCTGGATGATTTGGTGGAGGTGATCATGCTTTGCGCGCGGAACGCATCGACTCGGATTTTGTGGAACGGTACGCCTCTTGAATCCTTCAATCATACATGAGGGCTGCGACAAGGGGGTGCTTTGTCGCCATATCTTTTCGTGCTATTGACCACGGGAGATGGCGACCGATTGTTGCATGTAGGGGAGGGCCGAATTTGTCGCATCTTTTCTTCGTCGACGATCTTGTGCTGATGGGAAAAGCAAACATACAAACAGAAAGGGAGATCAAGAGGGCCTTGGATCAGTTCTATGGGGCGTCGGGTCTCAAATTGAGTCCGCAAAAAAAAAATCTCCAAGTCTGAGGGCGCAAGTTTGAAGAGAACAATAAGTGACTACTTGGGGTTCGGCCAAACTCTTAACTTGGGGAAGTACCTCGGTGTCAAGCTTATTCATGGGAGGATGGATCAGGATTTTTGTGTTGAAACTTTGGACAGGATTCTACTTCGGTTTACATCGTGGAAGAGCAAGATGCTCTCAATTGCGGGGCGCGTCACCTTGATCAATTCCGTATCAGCGGCGATGTCGATTTATGTGATGCAATCAGCATGGCTTCCGGAACATGTGTATGACAAACTTGATAGGCTGAACCGCGAGTTTCTTTTGTTTACGAATCTTGATAAGAAGAAACTACATCTAGTCGCATAGAAGGATGTCATGAAAACGAAGAATGAGGGTGGATTGGGTATTAGAAAAGCTAGAACAAGCAATGAGTCGCTACTAGCTAAGTTGGCTTGGAAAATACTTATTAGGGAGGAGAACGTGTGAAGTAGTTTCATTAAGGCAAAATACTAGAGACACAGGAATTTCTTCACTCGGATCCTAAGGCATCGGATAGTAGCACGTGGAAAGGAATAATCAAGTGTGTGCGGCTTATAAACCTTTTTAGAGATGGAAAGTTGGAAGGGGTACTAGCGTGTCCTTTTGGTATGATAACTGGCGCGGAACGGGCTGCCTATACGAGGAGAACGTCAACATCTTACTAGAGGCCTCAAGTTATGGGATGTTATCGACGACGACGAGGCTTGGAGACTGAGACGATCTGTTCGCATATTTCGAATAGGGTGATGGACAATATCAGGTGATGGCATGTGGTGCTGAGCGACGCAGAAGACTGGCTTCTTTGGAATGAAAATTCCAATGGCATTTTACGTGTGAATCCGCATATAGAGCCTTCGATAAATTCTACTCACAAGACCCGTGACCACATAGCGACTATGCTTGGATTTGGAGAATTTATGTAAGTAATAAATTACAACACATATTGTGGTTAATTGCTTGGAAGAGGCTCGCAACAAATCATCTTAGGAAGGTTCGGAAGTTATCAGACACGGCGATGTGCAACTTGTGCGATCATTGCGATGAAACGGAAATTCACCTTCTACATTATTGTCCCGCGGCAAGGAAAATTTGGGAGAAAATTACTGAGCACACAGATAGAGCCAAGTTCGATGGATAAGATGACGAGTCGTGGTTGCGCTCAAACTAGGAGGACATGGAGACGCGGAACCTTATTTGGTGAAACATGCCGTGGCCTTGGATCTTCGTAGCGAGCATATGGACAATTTGGAAACATCGGAAAGCACGGGTGTTCTACGAAAAAGGAGAACAATGTACTAAGACGTATTTTTCGAATCAAAAGTGTAAGTCGTGACTTGTTTGATGGGAGAAGACGGAAAGCTAAGAACAAAGAAGCAAAGTGGAAGAAACCGGGGGCAGGTTGGTGCAAACTTAAAATTGATGGCGGCTTCAAAAAGATGAGGAACGTGGGAACGGCGGCCGGGGTGCTTAGAGACGACGAAGGAAAATGGATTTAGGGGTTCGCCAAACACCTTGTGGCACCAATAGTCGATGAAGATTAGTTGGAAGCCTTGAAAAATGCCTTGAGAAGGCATGGGATAGGAGAACGCCACAGCTTGAGGTGGAGATGGATTCACTTGTGGTCTACAAACTCATGCACGAGGAACTCGAACCAATACCGAAATACGTGGAGCTAGTACGTGAGTGTAAGAATTTGGTACACAAGCCGTGGAGATGCAAGCTTAAATGGATCTCAAGAGCTGCAAATGGGGTCGCCGATGGACTAACGAAAGGGAACGTGCATGATGAAGGAAGTGATTTATTTTGGGATAAGCCTCCTCTTTGTGTTAACGCTATTTTAGCTAAAGACTTGGCCTAAGGGCTTTTGTTTTACTCTTTTTCTACCAAAACAAAAAAAAAAAGTTAATATGCTTGCATTGTTTAACATAATTTAGTATTAATTCTATATTATATTACTATGGTAATATAAACTTTACTTTTTTTTGGGTGCAAATATAATTTTTGCTTTTGTAATACTAATTACCAATTAGTCAGCTCGCTTAATTAATAGGGATAAATGCATTAAACCCCCTGAACTATGCAGATTTTTGCGTTTTCGTTCTTAAACTAAATAAATAAGCGTTTTGCCCCCTAAACTATGCCATTCTGTGTGATTTGCCCCCTAGCCGGGTTTTCGGCTATTTTTTGCCATTCTTGGCCGGAATTTTTTCCCTTACCCGACACATATGTGTTGTACTAGATGTATTTTAGTAGTTGATGACAAAAAGTAGGCGAAAAAATACCTCGAACGAGACATATTCCGGCTAAAATACACCGAAGAGGAAATCACAATTTAGCCGGAATATGTCCCGTTCGAGGTATTTTTTAAAACTCAATTTGTCATCAACTGCTAAAATACATCTAGTACAACACATATCATATGTGTCGGGTAAGGGGAAAAATTCAGGCCAAGAATGGTGAAAAATAGCCGAAAACTCGGCCAGGGGGCAAATCGCACAGAATGACATAGTTTAGGGGGCAAAACGCTTATTTATTTAGTTTAATGACGAAAACGCAAAAACCTGCATAGTTCAGGGGTTTAATGCATTTATCCCTAATTAATAATTGAAAGCATGTGTTTTTAAGTCAACAAGTCTTGTATTTTGTCTAGTATATACCTAAAGTGGTCCTACTACGAAATATCGGCTTCCTCCAATCTGATAAAAGATCAACGCATTGGTGCAAATCATTATTGGTTACAAACTTAGAATACTCGTATTATGTGATCAAATTAATTCGTGAAATATGAACTTAAAAGTTACAATGCGTGCTGTGTGAGAAATTGAGAATATTTCATGTTCACTTACCAGCTTTGTTTTACAAAAACGTTAATCAATTTCCTCATTATTTTTTCTATAAAAAATTTCCTCATTATTTTTAGAGGTGTTTGCAAGTGCTTATGAAAAGCCCTTAATAATTTTTGGATAAAAAAGTCAGAAAAAGCACAAGCCGCAAAAATCGAGTATATGTGGTCTTCTTAATTATGACATATTATTAATTTTATAAAATATTACAAACACGTTGTCATTGCTTTAAGTAGCTTTTCTAAAAAACAAATAAATTGAACACTCTTGATTTTATACGCCTTTTGCATTTAAATTGTTTCGCCTCATTAGGAGACTTTCAAAAAAAAAAAAAACGCATAAGTCCAACCCATATACATTATCTTTTAGAGGGTGTATGCAAGAGTTTATGAAAACTTCTTCTTCATAGCTTTTATTTAAAGTTACTTGAAGCTGTATTTGACTTAAAACATTGAGTGTTTGCAAACATGTTTTTAAAAGTTACTTAAAGTAGTTAAAATAGTTTTGTGGTGTTTGCAATAGCTAGTCAAAAGCAACATTTGAATATTGATTAAAATGCAATAAGATTTATTTACCGTTATTTAAAGTATACAAAATATTAATGTTTCTCTCACACTTACACAATGATGATTGTATTTCAAGATAAAATAATTTAAATTTTAAAATAAATGATATAATATATACGTTTATTACATTACATTGCACATTTTATTTTGTGTAAGCATTTATTTTTAGAAAGTATAACTTTATATGAAATATGTTAATATAAATATGTTTGTACATGTTGCTGTTAAGTAATAAAAGAAAAGAACTTTTTTCCATTATTTTTTATTATTAATTTTTCTTTTACTATTATTTATTATTAATTTATTACTCTTAAAAACGCCACAATTTAAAATTATTGAAGATATCACGTAAATGAGGAAAGAAAAAAAATCATGAAATTTTTTTCTAATTAATTGAGCCTAAAATAGGATGTTTAGAGAAATTTAAGGGAGATAAGTAGAAGCAATTTACGGAAGCACCTCATGACATGCTTTTGGTTTCTGCTTCATTTTTTTTTTTTTTTACTTTTTTTAAGAGAAGAAGAAGCAAAAACATCCATTGCAAACACTAAATAAATATTTTTCAGTGACTTAAAGTCTATAAGCTAGTTTTAGAAGCTCTTGCAAACACCCCCTTAGAAGTACAATTCAAAACCTAAACGATATTTTACGCTCCCAATTAGGTTGGCAACAAACTATCAATATGATTTTTCTTTAAATTTTAAATAATAAATTATTTAATAGATTACATCTAACAACTGAACACAATTATTTGATTAGTCCTCAAAGTTCTTTAGACAACTATTCCTTTAGCTCTATTTAGAGATTTTAATAATATTATGCAAACTAATATAACAATATTACGTACATTCGCACTCCCTTATTAGTACATATTAACGACATATCAAGCACAATCCGTAATATTACATCTAAACCGAAAAAAGGCTTTAAAGTTGATAATTAAGGGACCTTTTACTATATTGATGACGTCATCAGATTTCATCCATATTCTAACGGTTGTTAGTTTTAGAGAAGGTTGATCTAATTTGCCAAATATCTTGGGGGACTTTTGTAATTATACCAGACCACAAGGGATATAATTGTAATTATTGCATCATATTATTATTTCTATATTATATATAAAAAGTATTTTATGGTCTATTTTCTTATTTCATAAATATATTTTGTTATTTTTTAAGGTATTAATTACATTATAAACGAAATGTTTATTCGTATGCTTTTGTATATTATTTAATTTTATTTCTCTTTAAGGGTTTATGTTCTCGAAAGCAAACTTTCATTTACCCAAAAACCAAAAGAGTACCATCAAATAAATTATTACTTTTGATAAATGTTCCTTTTTATGATATAAACTTCGATATTAGTATGTACAATTTATTAATATAACGCCAAAGACAAAAACCATCTATTTGATGAATAAATTACTGAAAGTCTTGTATATTACATGGTGTATTTATTTCAAAAACTAAATCAAATATAATCTAAAAGTTTCTGGTGGGTTTCGGCACCCGAAGCATCGAGAACAAATTCATGTTAAGCAATATATATATATATATATATATATATATATATATATATTGTGTGAAAAATTAATAGGGGAAAACCGAAAACCTTCATGTTCTATTGCATAAATTGCAAAAAGAATGGGTAAAAAGCATTTTGCACCCCTAAAATGGTCCATTTTGACACTTTGCACCCCTAAAATGAAATGACACCACTTTGCACCCCTAAAATGAATTTATTGACACATTGCACCCCTTTAGTGTGTGTAGGTGTTTTTACAGGGGCAAAAAAGGTATTTCCAATATGTTAAAATAAAAAAAATAAAAAAAACAAATTCAAGAATTTAAAATTAACAATTAAAAAACAGAAAAAATTAAAAAGTTATAGAAACAGAAAAAACTTTTAAAAAAACAGAAAAATGTAAAACTTTATTTTTCAATTAAAAAACTAAAAAAAAAACAGAAAAAATTTAAAAGTTATAAAAACAGAAAAATGTAAAACTTTATTTTTCAATTAAAAAACATAAAAAAAAAAAAAACAGAAAAAATTTAAAAGTTATAAAAATAGAAAAATAAAAAACAGATTTTTTTTTTTAAAAAAACAGAAAAATGTAAAACTTTATTTTTCAATTATAAAAAAATTGAAAATTAAAAAAGAAAAAAAAAGAAAAATCGGTCATCTCCTTCCACGCACCCCCCCCCCCCCCCCCCCCCGAAAATCCCGCCGATTTTTCTTTTTTTCTTTTTTACTTTTCAATTTTTTATAATTGAAAAATAAAGTTTTACATTTTTCTGTTTTTTTAAAAGTTTTTTCTGTTTTTAATTTTTTTTGTTTTTTTTAAGTTTTTTAATTGAAAAATAAAGTTTTACATTTTTCTGTTTTTTTAAAAGTTTTTTTCTGTTTTTAATTTTTCTGTTTTTATAACTTTTTAATTTTTCCTATTTTTTTTAAGTTTTTTAATTGAAAAATAAAGTTTTACATTTTTCTGTTTTTTTAAAAGTTTTTCTGTTTTAAATTTTTCTGTTTTTATAACTTTTTAATTTTTTCTGTTTTTTAATTGTTAATTTTAAATTCTTGAATTTATTTTTTTTATTTTTTTTATTTTAACATATTGGAAATACCTTTTTTGCCCCTGTAAAAACTCCTACACACACTAAAGGGGTGCAATGTGTCAATAAATCTATTTTAGGGGTGCAAAGTGGTGTCATTTCATTTTAGGGGTGCAAAGTGTCAAAATGGACCATTTTAGGGGTGCAAAATGCTTTTACCCCAAAAAGAATCTATGCAATGAATTAAATAAGCAAAATACGTCATGTATCCCCAAAATAGAGGGGACGTTTCCGTTTCCTTAATTGGTGGTATTGCATTTCTTCTTTATTTTCTGATTCTACAAGTCTTTTTTTACCAACCGTAGCTTTATTATATAATTAGTGGAGTTTTACGTAGCTTAATTAGTTCTTCCACTTATGAATTCTGTAGTCTCATTGATAAAATAGTCCACCTTCTAGAGTAAAGAAAAAGATAAGTATTTTTATATATTAGACTGTCACTCGAAAATGATAGGTCGCCAGAATCAATCATTTCCTAGAGATATTTGATGCTGAACTAAATGTACCATCAATATAATAATGAAATTCAATAATTACTAACGAAGAATGTAAAATAAAATAAAAATTGATATTTTTTTATAAACAATTGATAGATTAAATAGGTCCTAGCTTACAGGAGGGTTAAGTATTTTACTATTTTCTTTATATGACATGGGAACCTACAGGAGCTACCATTTAGGGGTGCATAGGTAAGTATTTTACTATTTTCAAGATTTTAACATTATTGATTGGATTACTTCTCTTGTTGAATGCAGGTTTGATTTTCTAAAATCCAGGGAGGATAAAATCGAATTCGTTGTTTTTGCAGCCACCTTGATGGAATGGACTTGGAAATACAGAAATGTGATCATTCACGAAGATCCAAATTGCAATATCAATTGGCTCATCAAGAAAGTTGCTGAAGAGTCTAAATTCCATTTCGAAGGACAAATCTCGAAAAACATTGCTGCCAACCTTAACAGCCACGAGACTACTTGGACTAAACCAAAGAAGAGCTGGATAAAGAGCAATTCGAACGCCTCCTTTGACGAGACAAGTGCAACTTCAGGCTTTATTTGGAGAAAATCCAAGAGTGAGGTTCTTTATGCGGCTACAGAGAAGTTCGTTTGTTTGGATGCTTCTACGGCCGAGGCACAAGCCATCCTTTTTGCAGTACGATGTGCCCATCAACTCAAAATCAAGTTTATGATTTTTGAAAGTGATTGTTCCGAGATTATCAATCTCATTTTAAGATCTTCCTCTAATGTTTCCTGGAGGTCGAAAAACTTTATTTTAGAGATTAGAAAATATTGGGCACTTATGCCTAAGTGAAAATTTAGATGTATCTCTAGATCTAATAATTGTGCGGCTCATAACTTGGCCGCTTGGGCACATTCTCGAGATTGTTCAGGTTCGGTGTCTACTTTTGATATTCCTGTAAACTCTTTTTGTGACGGGTGGTGCCCTTCTTTGGCCCCGTCTTGATTTATATAATTTCTCATTTCATCAAAAAAAAAGTCGATTCTTGCGCAATTCGAACTTGAGACAACCAAAAAAGAAAAAGTCTCTTTCTTTTAACCAAGTAGGCCACTTTTGCGAGTTAAAATTTTTATTGTTGATTTTGGTCAATCGACTAATTCTATATCTCTCAAAAGTAATATCTCTCATCTTTTTATCAAACAAGTAATATCTCTCATTTTTTTTGTTTATTGGAACATTTCAACGGATCACCAAAGTATGTAAAAACTCTCTCTTAATGAACTATATCCAAGATTATTTCACATTATTCTAAAATAAGAAAGTGAACAAGACTATTTAAGCTCAAAAGATATAAAAGCATCATATGTATTAATGTAACTTCTATTTGAATGGTTTGTCTAGAAATGTTATGAAGCTAATAGCGAAATTATCCTATATGATTTGTTAGAGACGGAGAAGCCCCCTTTAATTTTATGGTTTTAAAGCCTCTTGTTCAATAAACAAAGGCAAGAACTTATTGTGTTTTGCTTAAAGATAACGTCCTTAATTTAGAGTTAAAACACAATGAGATATACCATAATATTCTTTTTAAGTTAAGAGAAAGACTTTTATTCACTCATATATCTACAAAATTAAAAGCTTGCGGGAAGAGGAACGTAAGAAAGTTGGCCATAAGTACATAAAATGTACAAGCATAACAAGTTCAAGCAAACTTAAACACTAATAAATATGCTCAGTATGATTGATGCTAAAAAGAAAAAAAACAGAATTTCCCCTCCAAACTTCCATTGAAATGGATAAGATCAAAAACTAACCCCACCCAAACCACCACCACCCACCACCATCTCTCCCCCAAACCATCGCCCACCTTTCCCCCCCACCCCCTCCCCCACCACCCTTTCCACTGGACCCGCATCCCTGTTCCTCCACCGCACAACCTCCACTCCCACGACTGCCCTGCCAACACCGCCTCCTACCGACGCAACGGAACCACCACGACCACCACTCACGTACCAGTCGTGTCTCCTTTCATCCGATCCACTCCTCACCTTTTTCTTTCCTACATGGCTCCATGCCGTGGAGGAAACGACGGAGGCACATATGGTAGATCCCAGTGACGAGGAGATGTCGGGGAATGGACCTCAAGTCACCTTCACCTCTGATGAGATGCGCCGTCTCAGCGACCCATGGAAAAAACCCCTCATTGTACAGACGGTCGGCATCTCCCGAGCCATCCCTGATATGGTAACCAAGCTCCAACGCCTTTTGGAAGCTCGCTCAGCCGGTAGGCATCACGGATATTGGCCAAGGAGCATATGTTGTACGAAGGAACAATCGGGAAGACTACACTATTGCATTGGCAGGTTGCCCTTGGTTTCTATTCAACCACTACTTGGTTATTTGGCAATGGCACTATTTTGGTCTTATTTCGTCTAGGTTACAATACACCGAGAAATCGATACAGTGGGGCCTGACTTAACCAAAATAATGCTATCCTATTACAGTGAATGGACTAGCTTGGTCCGAAACACCTATTACACATAGAGAAATATAAGGTTACTTACAGGAAATAATCTCTAAATGGCCAAGTTGAGGGAACAGTCGAACGTGAGAGATTTGGTACTCTTTGATTGTTGACTTGCGGGCGTTAGGTTCTTATGATATCGGACTGAACTTGGGAACTTGCCAAGCTGCCTACGTATCCCATTAAGGGAATCAAGCCGAACGTAGTTCAATTGTCTCTTTTGAGCTGCCTCTTATGGTCGACCCCTGATAGGGCTGTTTGGTTCATTTGGTTCAACATTGGAGCGACTGCACGGTTTCGATCATATCTCTTTGAAGGATGATCAAAACCTCGATCCGCTTCTCGATTATGGACCCTAACTCATGTAGCTTTCAGGTCACATAAGGGTTCAATCTTGGTGAGTATCGAATTGCCTTGGTTCGATGCATACATGTCAAACAGGGTGAATTCGAGACTACTTTGCGCGACTCCACGGTATTGACCATATCTCTTTGTAGGATGATCGAAACCTCAATCCGCTTCTTGATTCGGAACCCTGACTCTCGTGGCTTTCTGGGAATGTTCATCGAATTGGCTTGGTTCGATGCATGCACATCGAATTCGATCCATCAATGTCAAACCGGGTGAATTTAATGCGTTGTGCGCGACTTCACGGTTTCAATCATATCTCCCTAACGGATGATCGAAACCTCATTCCGCTTCTTGATTCGGGACCCCGACTCTCGTGGTTTTCTGGGCATATGCATAGAATTGGCTTGGTTCGATGCGTGCGCATCGAATTCGATCCCTCAATGTCGAACCGGGTGAATTCGATGCGTTGTGCGCGACTTCACGGTTTCAATCATATCTCTCTAACGGATGATCGAAACCTCATTCTGCTTCTTGATTCGGGACCCTGACTCTCGTGGATTTCTGGGCATGTACATCGAGTTGGCTTGTTTCGATGCGTGCACATCGAATTCGATCCCTCAATGTCAAACTGGGTGAATTCGATGCGCTGTGCGCGACTTCACGGGTTCGCCCATATCTCCCTAACAGATGATCGAAACCTCGATCCGCTTCTTGATTCCGGACCCAGACTCACGTAGCTTGCTGGGAATATAAGGCCTCGAATAGGGGCATCGAATTTGGGTATCGAATTGGGGCATCGAATTTGGGCATCGAATTTGGGGCATCGAATCGACTTGGATTCGATGCGTGGGATCTCCGTCGGTCCCCCCATACTTGTGAGGAGTGAGGGGGTATATATAGGTATGATTAGAGGGGCTTAAAGGTCATTTTAGGACCGCATCGAATTGTGCAAATTCGATGTGTTCTGCGCATCTCTACTATTTTGAGCATAACTTTCCCTCTGGACCTCCGAATCGCATTCCGCTTGTTGCGTTGTGACCTAGACTCATGTGGTTTTCCAATGACATATTACTCAATGTCTAATTAGCTATATAGATATAATGGTAATCAAAATACGGCTAATGTATCTTTACCTCTAAGCCTTCTCAACACACACCGGTCAATTTCGTGCCATCGTGGCTTTTCTTCGACATGGCACATTATACCATATCAGACACCCTAACTTCTTCCATTCTGATAAGTTGCTAAGCAAGATCTGCACCTGTCTCCAACTCCCAGCCTTACCTTTGGAATACTACTACTTTGATGCCCTCTTCCAAATAGCTGGATTGTTTGGCCGACTGATTAAAATTGATATACAAACTGCCTCTCGTGCTTGGGACTGTTATGCGCGAATTTGTGTGGAAATTGACTCCACTAGCCCATTACCCGCTAAAATTCGCATTAACGGCCACCAACAAGACGTGATGTATGAGGTAAAATTGGACTTTTGTCTAGTTTGTGGAAGATTGGGCCACACGCAACACATGTAAAACAACGTCCACCCCATCGGCCCCATCCCAACCCTCTCATCCCACAACCCATCAACCGGACACGGAATGGCATTCTTTGCCTCATCCCGTAGGATAGGGGATTTGTGTACTTGTTAGGGTGTTCTCTGCCATTTTCGGTAGGATATGAGGTATCATTTACCGTTTGAGATATTTTCTGCCTTTTTTCGCAAGTGAATCGATTGATAGTAAAATGCTTGAAGTCAAGCAAGGTTGCAACGAGAGTAAAAAATCATATGAAACATCATTTGGAAAAGTTAAAGCCCACCATGGCGGACTGGAGGCTCCCAGGCCAATGTTTGTAAATGACAGTTTATGTCCATATCATTTATAGGTCCAATAAGAGATGTTAACATTCTCTTCCATGTAACTTAAACATGTGGTTTGTCAATCTTAAAGACGATAAGATAGGTCATGAGCGAGAAGTCATCATAAGGGAGGCATTCAGCTACAGTAATTGTGAATGCGATGATGGACGCAGAGAAGTTTCTTGACGTTCTTAGGTCCGCGCCTAGTTCGTATTAGAGCGTTTGCTTGTGCTACTAAGTATTATAGGTTGGTCACCTTTTGAAAGAGTCGTATAGTTTGTAATGGTGTAAAGCGTAGCATATTATGCTGCTTGGAATGATAGTTTGGCTAACACTTCTTGTGCGCCAGAACGATTTTATTTAGTCACTGCATCCTCATATATTTGAACAGTAGTTGTTCATTTTGAACGTTGTATTATATATCTTATAGTCGCAGAGGTACTATTGGAGATCTCATTAGCAATGAGAATTTACCGTTTGTGTTGGTTTCGTTTAGGAATTGACGATATCTATAAAGGGTAAAGTCATATCGTAGCACGTAGAGTGGATTGCTTTTAATTAAATTGATGGACCAATGTGGGTAAGATGTTAACCTTGATAGTGGACATACATGCTGTAATCACTGCGACTGCAACATGTTTTAGAATTTGGTCTTTTTCTTGACTCTCGTCTTGCATGCAATAATGAGCGTGTTTCTCGTTATAAGATTAGTCGCAATACGGTGACGAGTGTAATGCCATTGCGATAAAATTATAGTATGAATGATTTATTCATTTAATCGCATCATTGCACTATTTTAGCGTCTAGCAGTATTTTGCCATTATATAGTTGTTATCTTCAGTTTATTATAATTATGCAGAGTAGGCGTCAAGCTAACTGCTTGACCTTTGGATTCTCGGGCCATATCTAGAGGAGGCATTTGCAACGATTATATTCCCTTGAGAGTTGTGGTCTCATTTTAGTGCTTTATTGCGCCTTAAGAGGCGGGGTACCGCATAGGTACTTGTTTTGTCGTCGTTTTAGGCAGGTTACCGCGTAGGTAAATATTCCTCTCGCCAATTTAGGCATGGAACTGTAAATGTAGATGTTGCTCTACCATTTATGGCATGTTACCGTGTGGGTAGATGTTCCTCTGCCATTTCTGGCATTTTACCGTATTGGTAGAAGTGATGCTGGCATTTTTTGCTTTTTACCTTATAGGTAGATGTGGCTCTGCCATTGCTGCCATTTCACCGTATTGGTAGAAGTGACACTGCCATTTTTAGCATGTCTCATTTGTGTTGTCGGCATCGTCCGTTTCCTCGTTTGAATTCATGAATAAAAGAGGGTTTCTAAGTCTATTTGAATATTTTCTGTCATATCCTGTAGGATAGTAAATAAATAAATTACCTGTTACGGTATTCCTCTGCCTTATCCATAACTTTGTGGATAGGGGATTATGATCCCATAATAATTTGCAGACATTCATTCTTTTCGGGTGCTCTCCTCCCTATCGCGGTGGATAGGGGAGTTATGACCTCGTAGGATTATCACGATGGATAGCTGAGTTATACCAGGGCATTTGTAGATTTCGTATGTCGAATTGTCTCCTGCCTATCTCGGTGGATAGCGGAGTTATACCAGGGCATTTGTAGATGTGGACAGTCGCCTTTTTCAAGCGATATGTCCTGAGGGCGATACCTCTGTGCTGTTTTGTCAGCATCTCTTTTGCCGTATAGGCAAGTGGACAGTCGTCTTTTCAAGCGACATGTCCTGAGGGTGATACCTCTGTGCTGTTTTGTCAGCATTTTTTTTTTATTTTTTATTATGCCAACTTGTCTCTAGCCTATCTCGGTAGATAGCGGAGTTATGCCAGGGCATTTTATTTTTTCTTATGCCGACTTGTCTCCTGCCTATCTCGATGGATAGCGGAGTTATGCCAAGGCATTTGTAGAGTCTTTATGCTTTGTTGGTAGTGGATTCTTCCTGGTCCTTTTGAATTGTCCGTTATTCTGTTCCTGTAGTTAGTCAGAGAAACAATTATTTCATATTAAAGAAAATGAGTGGATGAGATCCATTGTGTATGTGTTGTTCCACCGAATAGGGAGTATCATCCTTGTTATTGACAAGGATTTGTTTGTACATGTGATGTATAAAAGGTACATATATATTAACAAGAGAGATAATGATAAAATATTCATGAATGTAGGTGTGCGTGTCTGCACATCTCTGTCCTTCCCTTTTAAAGGTATGTGCCTGCAGTAGAGCATGCATATATATCTTGATCGAGTGTATCGATCGAAACGAAAATGAGGTTATAAAGGATAGCGGATCTCTTCTTCTCCTTGTTTTGTTGACGGAGGATGTCTGTGTTCCTGTAATGGAAACAGATAACAATATATATGCAAGGATATATCAATATAAAACTTTAAGATAGATAACAACCAAGAAACTAATAACATCCGATCTGCCTACGCTTAGGATAGAAGATACTTTTACCATTTTAAGGCATGTTTCTGTCTTATCCCGTAGAACACGTTCGCTCATGCACTTAGTCTATTAATATGAAAGAGAGAGGTATACAACATTCTATAGATAAAGGTTAATAACGGTAACAGTTGGGAACCAGGTGAGTCCCGGTTTGCCTATGTATCCTGTAATAAATGAATAAGACCTGCGTGGTTCTTCCTGTTTTAGCTACAGGCCAGCCCGGAGGGGCAATTTTAAGTAAGTTAATATTAATTAAAGATAGAGATTAAGAGATAACGTAATTAATTGCAGAATATGCAGGTAAATAATATAATGTAATTGATATGACTTATCTTGATTTGTGGTGCGGAGTCCAAACTTGATCTGCTACAGAGTTTGGATGAGTCTGAGTTAGCCCAGAGTCGTAAGGATGATCATGAAAATCATAGGTTCAATGGCGCTCCAATTTGTCACAGTTCTTGATGAACTCGATTGAATTTTACGGTTATGTGCTTGTCTTCAAGTACATTCCATTGTGTTCCCACAGACAGCGCCAATGATTTAGGGCGGTTTCGTATGCTGACTTGGCAGGCTGACGAAACACTCCACATCATGCTGGTTCTAGGCCACGCTGGAAACAGCTTTGTCCTTTGCACACATGTACTACAAGCGACGTAGTGAGGGGACGATGGATCTTTGATGATTTCGGACTGGACTCGGGTTATCCCAAGCTGCCTACGTATCCCCTTGAGGGAATCAAGCCGAACGTAGTTCATTAGTTGTGGGTTAGTTGTATAATCAAGTATAATGATATGTCGAGTATCTTGTGGATATCGAATGTTATGTCGAATGTGATATCCGGGATGAGATCGGATGATATGTCGAGGGTTATGTCGGATCGGACACGTGATGCTATGTCGAATCCTGTACTCTGCGATACGTCGAAATATATGTCGGAGATTATATCGAATATGGGCATTCGATATTGGCGGGTGAATCTAGGTGCTCATTATCTGTCTGTTCTCGGTATGCGGAGCGTGGTATTTATAGAGGTTGAACTGTGCTATGTCGAAGGTAAACTTCGACATATATGTCGGGGATGACCCCCGATATATTCGATTATGGGCCTGGCTCGTGAGTCGGCCCAGTACGAGAAATATCCCTATCATTGTTCATCTCATGTACTTACCGCGAGTCAAATAGGTTAGCGGACGTGCTGGCACGACAGGGATCTGATCGGGTCAGAGTGGACTGCCCCTTGCAGCCACCGTTTTTCGCAGTCTAGTTAGGTTGCCCGCCCGAGCTAGCGCATTTTACTTTGTCTGATTTGCATAGTACTTATATGCGGTTGTCTCACCAGCTCCTACCCCGCACCCCGTTGTTGGACTCAGCCTTAGTCACGTAAATAATTCGCTAATGTTAAAAAAAAATATGCTCAGTATGTATTTACTAGTCGGTAAACGAACACATCGAGATTATTTGCAAGTTTGCAATGTTTTTGAACTTATGCAAAACATACATATATATATATATATTCTGTTTATTCTTTCTTGACATAGGACTTTGTCACTCTAAAGTATAATACATGGTCGTTCTTTTATTTCTCTTTTTCTGCAAAAATGCACGTTAAAAACGGATTTGTTTGATGTGCATCAGGGGGCACAACTCCCCCACTCACAAATAGGTGGGCCTCATACGGGTCTCATGTGTATGGGGTCCACCTCTATGTGAGTGGGGGGAATTGTGTCCCCTAATGCACACGAGAAGTTCCCCGTTAAAAACTTTAAAAAATAGGGGGGCGCCTTCTTTAATTTATCACCATTTTCTTTATTACCAGGCATGCATCTAGTTGGAATGATATATATTAGGGGTGTACACGGGCGGGTATTTGCGGGTTACCACAAAAAAAGACACCATACCCACGTATAGCGGGTTACCAAAATCTTCAACCGAGCGGGTCATTTTAATTTTAAAACCATGCGGGTGGCGGATTGTGCGGGTTGTGCGGGTTAGCGGGCGGGTGGCGGGTTATAACACAATTTTTTACATGTAATGATACAACAAAATCTCATAACTGAATTAATCTTCACCTGCAAGTAACCAGACAACAGAACAAAATCTCATAACTGAATTAATCATAATGAACCATAACTCCCTGAAGATGTAATGAACCATAACTCCGAACCATAACTCCCTGAAGATGTAATGAACCATAACTCCCTGTAATGAACCATAACTCCCTGAAGATCGAAGACCCAACACTCTTTATTGATCAAATCACAATAACAAACACAAATCTCTCAAATCAGGAAAAAGGGTACCCCCAAAATCAAATCTTTATCACTGCAAACACTGTATATATTCACTTATAATCGAACCCAAATGAATGTTGACAAGAACCCTTAACAATAATCAATCTCCACTGTACAAATCCAATGTAAAAATCAAAAAAGTAATTAAATAAATCCCAATAGAGAACTCAACTAAACTATTCCAAATCAGAACTCAACGAAGAATCCGAACCTCGCTAGTCCTCGTCACGACACCGCTCACCGATACCAGTTTCCCGATCTCCGCCGTCGCGCCAGCTACCTCAACTTCTTCACCAGCGGCGGATTATAAAACGCCGCGTTCACGTCCTTATTCGGATTGTCGTCGGTCACAAACGCCACGTTCACGTCCTTATTTGGATTGGCGTGGCGGAGGGCTGGCAGTGGTCGTGGTGGTTTCGCGATGCAGATGGTAGCGAGCTTGGTGGAGGTGACCGTGGTCAGCGTCGAGCGTGGTGGAGGGGTTGGTTGTTAGTGGCGGCGTGAGAGAGGTGGGGTGGGGTGAGTGGAGTTAGGGTGGCAGCTGATGAGTTGGTGAGTTGTGACCTAGAAAATGAGGGGGGTTTAGGTTTTTTTAGTTTTTATACTTAAGGGGCGGGTGGGCGGGCGGGTGGGCGGGGTAACCCGCGACCCGCCTGTCCAGAGGCGGGTTACCACAATTTGAAACTGCCAGCCTCTTTCTTTTTTTGTAAACCGCGGGTTTGCGGGTAGTGCGGGTCGGGTGGCGGGTGGGTCGGGCGGGTGGCGGTTTTATGAACACCCCTAATATATATAGCCATTACACAATTCCCATGTTAAGAAAAGTAAACATGTTCCTATATTTTGGACGTACTCGTTATTTTTCCTTAAAAAATCTGGTTGCGTCACTATCACATTATTATAGTGAAAATAAATAAATTATTGTGTAAAGTCTGTAAGGTAGCTGTCAAAGAAAATACCTGTTAGATTAAAAAACCATTATTTCCGGAAAGGTAAAGAAAACTATTAACTTTATGTAACTGGATTTACACAAAACACAAAAAACAAAGCCGTGTAGAACAGATTTATTACCATTTCAATCCAATCAAAAATAAACTTAGAATAAAAGCAAACATCGTAGAGCAAAATTTTGTTTCAAAAGCATGTTTCGATCTGCTAATATTAGAAACTTTCCCCAATTTTTCGAGATATTTTTCGGCATATTTTGGAAAATTCGTAATAATTGCATGCATGTTCCGTTTCAAGCCAAAAATAGAAATGTTTCAGTACTTTTCGTTGAAAATAATAAAAACTTTGAGCCATGGCTAACAAACATAAACCCCTTTTGTTTTGTTTTTGTCATTTCTATTTTTCTCTGTAGGAAACAAATCTTTTACAAAACTCTTTTTTCTTATGTGATTGGATTTACTAAAAACACAAAAAATATGCTGGTTCTCAATTTCTTTTCTACAGTCTGACCCATACTAAGTTGGGGCCCTATGATCTCGACAATAACGCAACCTCTATTTCAATAGGTATGGAGGCACTGGACTAACTTAACACAATTGAACGTCTCATGTATATATAAAGAGACGAATAGTTTTACGGACATGCTGGCCCGAAAGGGATCCAATCGAGTCCTGGTGGACTATCCGACACAACCACCACTTTGTACGACTTGGGCAAGTTGTCGGCTCGAGATGGAACATGCATTTTGCCACGCGCGATTAGTGTTTGTACATATTCACGACTATTGCGCGAGCCTCGACCCCGTACCCCTTTCATATTATTTTTGCCTTTGCCTATGTATCTAAATAAATAAAGCTAGGTGTGTATTATTATTACCATTTCAACCCAATCAAAATAAACTTAGAATAAAAGCAAAACATAAACCTCATTTTTGTTTTGTTTTTATCATTTTCTCTATCTCTATAGGAAACAAATCTATCATAGAACTCTTCTTCTACTTTACTTTCTCTCTCTAAAAAACACACACACACACACACACAGAAAGAGAGAGTAGCCAACTAGCAACACAACAATGGCGTCTCTTTTCAGAGACAGATCCCTCGGCCAGTCAAAGAGAGATTCCTTCTCTTCTTCCGCCACGTCACGCCCCACCACCCTCACTCTTCCGGCCACCTCTCTCTGCTCTCTCCCTTCCCCATTCGGTGAATTCACCGCCGCCGCCGCAAATCTCTCTGACGCCGATCTCCGATCCTCCGCCTACGAGATCTTCCTCTCCGCCACCCGCTCCTCCTCCTCTAAACCCTTAACATTTAGTAATTCCACTAATGGCGCTATTACTCCCAGCAGTGGTGGTGGTGGTGGTGGTACGGCGGCGCTGCAGAGGTCACTCACCTCGGCAGCCGCATCGAAGATGAAGAAGGCTTTGGGGCTGAGATCTCCTACTACTTCTTCTTCTACTACTAAGAGGAGCTCCGATTCGACTAATTCGGGCTCCGCGGGGAAATCGAAGAAGCCGCTCACTGTTGGGGAGCTAATGCGGGTGCAGATGCGGGTCTCCGAGGCCTCCGATTCCAGGATTCGCAGGGGATTGTTGCGGATTTCTGCTGGACAGGTACATTCTTATTCGATCTGATGGTGCTTCTTACCTGTTGTTTGACTTTGTTTTTGCTGTTAATCGATTTACTTGTTTCTTTTGTTATTGGGGTGGTAGTAACAACTAACGACAAACATTGAGCTGAATTCGGATTGGATTGGAAAAAGACTGAATCTTTACTAGGAAAGATGGGTAAAATATGCCACATTTGGCACATACTAATATATAAACTTGGAAAGCTTAAGAAAAATCAAGACTTTGTGTTCCGGATACTTGTGCGATCGATCGTAGACTGCTCTTGAGTTTGATAGTACATAGTGAATAATACTGCAATATTTGTTTGGTACATACATCAAATTAAAAAGTTGATCGTCACTTTCAAGCATAGTGACAGATATGATTTATTTGTATTCGA
This sequence comes from Linaria vulgaris, assembly GCA_948329865.1. NCBI lineage: Eukaryota > Viridiplantae > Streptophyta > Magnoliopsida > Lamiales > Plantaginaceae > Linaria > Linaria vulgaris. The sequence continues at coordinate 50,367,938 of OX415251.1, read as the reverse complement.
AATATTGGTTCTGTTTGCTCTGAGTAATACGATTAACTATATTTCACTGCTAATGTGCTAACGAATTCTAGTCAAGTGTCAAGTACTTCCATTCCTAGTTTTCAAGATTCAAAGTTTTGGAATGTTACTTCTGTCTTGTCCCGAATAAACATTTTTCATTGTTAATAGGCCGGTCAAAGTTCTGGTTTTCTATAACTTCTGTTTATTTTCGTTTGATTTAGTGTTTTATTGAAATCTATTTACGATTGCCTACTCGATAGATGTTGAAATGAGCTTTGCCCCTTCTCTCATTTGCTTTTTATAGGTTGGCAGGAAAACTGAGTCAATGATTCTTCCACTAGAGCTATTACAACAGTTTAAAGCTTCAGATTTTACTGATCAAGCAGAATACGAAGCATGGCAAAAAAGAAACCTCAGAATGCTTGAGGCTGGGCTTCTTTTACACCCTCACGTGCCTCTGGATAAGGGTAACCCATCTGCTCAACGATTGCGCCAGATAATTAGTGCAGCTATGGACCGGCCAATAGAAACTGGGAGAAACAATGAGTCGATGCAAGTCTTGCGTACTACAGTACTGGCACTTGCTGGCAGGACATCTGATGGATCTCTGATGGAATCTTGTCACTGGGCAGATGGTTTCCCTTTGAATCTCCGTCTCTATGAAACACTTTTGGAGGCATGCTTTGATATAAATGATGAAACATCCATCTTAGAAGAAGTTGATGAGCTTATGGAACTCATAAAAAAAACGTGGGGAATCCTTGGTTTGAATCAAATGCTACATAATCTATGCTTTACCTGGGTTCTTTTCAACCGATACGTTGCTACCGGGCAAGTTGACATTGACCTATTATCCGCTGCTGACAGCCAGCTTGCTGAAGTCGCCAAGGATGCAAAAACAACAAAAGATCCAATTTACTCTAAGATTCTGAGTTCTACATTGACTGCAATGTTGGGGTGGGCTGAGAAAAGGCTCCTGGCGTATCATGAAACATTTGATAGTGGAAATATTGACTCCATGCAGAGCATTGTGTCTGTTGGGGTCTTAGCTGCTAAGGTCTTAGTTGAAGATATTTCAAATGAGTACCGCAGAAGGAGGAAAAATGAGGTTGATGTAGCTCGTAGCAGGATTGATACTTACATTAGGTCATCACTCCGCACTGCATTTGCTCAGGCAAGTCGACCCGTTAATAAGTACGAGTAATTTTCAAAATTATCCTAGTAATCACAGAGATCTTGGGCTTCATTTAATTAATAACTATAGTCCCTAGGATCTCGTGAACCGAATCGATCACAAAGTATATGTTTCGTGATGATCACCTGAAATGTAAAATCTATTTGGGCACATGGGAGAGCCAGTTAAATAGTCACCTTTTCCAGTATATACACCCTTGTACTGTGTTTGGGTTATATATTTTGCAAGCAAACTGGAAATCTGATTTGGATAAATTTTTGAATATTACTTTCAGATGATGGAGAAAGCTGACTCAAGCAGAAGGGCATCGAGAAACCAGCCTAACCCCCTCCCGGTCCTTGCCATCCTGGCCAAGGATGTCGGCGAACTTGCAATTAAGGAGAAGACCATGTTTAGCCCCATCTTAAAGATATGGCACCCCTTCGCTGCAGGAGTTGCTGTTGCGACTCTACATACTTGCTACAGGAATGAGCTGAAGCAATTTATTTCTGGCATCACAGAGTTGACACCTGATGCTATCCAAATACTAAGAGGCGCAGATAAGTTGGAACAGGATCTTGTCCAAATTGCTGTTGAAGATTCAGTGGATAGTGACGATGGTGGGAAGGCCATAATTCGTGAAATGCCACCGTATGAAGCTGAAGGTGCAATAGCCAACATGGTTAAAGATTGGATAAAGACAAGAACAGAAAGGCTTAAGGAATGGGTTGACAGAAATCTTCAACAAGAGGTACCTCCTGAAATCCTGAGACACGTTACTCAAATTTAGTGTTAGCAGCACCCAAGATACACCTATACTTAGACATGTTGCATGGATATGTAGTAAAAATAGCATTTTGAACTTTGTAGTCTTCTTAAGTTGGAAACACAATGGAAGTTTACGATTGGATATCGGATCTTAAAGGTTGTGAATAGTGAGCACATTTTCATTTGTAGTTCTTCTACTAGCCTTTTTTATTGCACATAGTATAAGTTTCTATCAAAAGACAGCATTTACCCACTGCAGTGGCATATCACCACTATCTTGATCTTGAATTCATGGGAAAAATTTCCCCCCTCTGTTATCTGTGTTTTTTTCATTCCTTGGATTTAAAATTCTTTTTTTCCCTCCAATTTTAGGTTTGGAATCCACGAGCTAATCAAGATGCTTGTGCACCTTCAGCTGTTGAGGCTTTGAGATTGGTTGATGAAACGTTGGATGCATATTTTCAGCTGCCAATACCAATGCATCCGGCTCTGCTTCCAGACTTAATGAATGGACTTGATAAATGTCTGCAATATTATGCATCCAAGACTAAATCTGGCTGTGGTAATACTGCGAAGCTCGCAAAAAAGTTCGATATATGCAGTTGTTGTTATTCCTAATATTAATTGATGTATGCATATCATTTGCAGGATCACGAAACACATATATTCCTGCAATGCCTGCATTAACTAGATGTACCACGGCGACAAAATTGTGGAAGAAGAAAGAGAAGTCAACAACCTCACAGAGGAGAAATCCTCAGGTTGCTACAGTTAATGGAGGTAACCCTTTGGGGGTACCACAACTATGTGCACGTATAAATTCATTGCATAAAATAAGGATGGAGTTGGAAGTTCTTGAGAAAAGAATAATTACCCTGCTCAGAAACTCGGAATCTGCCCATGTAGAAGACTTTTCAAATGGTTTGGGTAAAAAGTTTGAACTCACTCCAGCTACTTGCATCGAAGCTGTCCAAAAATTGTCGGAGGGGCTTGCATATAAAATTGTCTTCCAAGATCTAAGCCACGTTTTATGGGATTCTCTGTATGTCGGTGACCCTTCATCTTCAAGAATTGAACCTTTCCTCCAAGGCCTTGAGCAAAACCTTACCATTGTGGCCGACACTGTCCAGGAAAGAGTCAGGACACGTATTATTGCTGACGTGATGAGAGCTTCATTTGATGGGTTTTTATTGGTTTTGCTTGCTGGGGGTCCCACACGTGCCTTTTCTCTTAATGACTCACAGATTATTGAGGAGGACTTCAAGGCTCTCAAGGATCTTTTCTGGGCTAATGGGGATGGATTGCCTGATGATGTTATAGATAAGTTTTCCGCCACTGCAAGAGAAGTTCTTCCCCTATTCCGAGCCGATTCAGACAGCCTGATTCAGAGGTTTAGACGCTCGACACTGGAAGTATATGGCTCATCTGCTAAAACCAGGCTTCCCTTACCTGCAACGTCCGGACAGTGGAACCCAACTGAGCCAAACACATTGTTGCGAGTTTTATGTTACAGAAATGACGAGGCTGCCTCAAAGTTTCTTAAGAAGACATACAACTTACCTACGAAACTGGTATAAGCCTCGCATGATTTGGTGCAACAATGGCCGACGATACTGCCACTCAGTGACTGGGCGGCTGGCATTTTATTGTACAGCAATTTTCTTGAAACTTGGTATTTTTTGTACTCCTTGCTGCTTCTCTAGTTTAGAGGAAATTGTTTTGTTTGTCTATATATATATATTTAATCTTTAGTTCTGTTGAGTGTTAAATTTATTGCACGGTACTGTTCATAGGGAGTACATATTCATTTGTTCTTTTAATATTCATTTTCTTTTTCTTAGGCCTTTGGATTTGTTCTTAAATGTCGAGGATTCGGAACCCGTGTTTACATAATGTTGGATTCTCATTGCGTATGTTATATACATCAAGCAGTACATGTACCATATAAACATATATTGCGTTGTTTTACATTCTCATCTGGGGTACGAGAAATGCATAAGTACATGTACCATATAAACATATATTGCGTTGTTTTACATTCTCATCTGGGGTACGAGAAATGCATAATCGCATCTTGCGAACTAATAGCATTTTTGGTTTTTTAATGAATCGAACTAATCGAATTAGTACGAAACTGAAAACCATTTCGCAGTAGACTCGCAAAAAATAGAAGTTCGTACGGATATTTCTGTGAAACAATTAAAATGCTATAGTTCTTTTTAAATAAAGTGCCATGCAGCCATGCAGGACGCGAGTGGGTTGGTTTGGTTGGGCGAGTTGTCGGTTTATGAAGACCCATATTTAGGGGTGGGAGGGCCGGGTCGGAATCACGCGACCCGACCCGACCCGATCGGATTTTTCCCGGGGCGGGAAAAATCCGATTGTCTTCCCGACCCGTTGCTGCGGGAATTATCTCCCGCAACAACTACCGCGGATCGGATCGGGATTTGGGGTTGGAATCCGATCCGATCCGCGGGTCCCGATTTTCCCAAGGAGAGGTCACCGCCACCACCACCGGAGCTATTGGAATCGTCTTCTTCGTACTCGTAATCGGAGTCTTCGCCGTCGTCGTCGTCGAAGTCGTCGGAGGTGTAGTGGATGAAGATTTTGGCGGCGTTTGAGGTACTTGGCGGCGGAGGTTGTGGTTGAGAGACGGTGTGGTGAGGGATGAGGTGGAGGTGGTGACATTGAGGGCAGCGGAAAGAAGAAGGGGAAGGGGTGGCGGTGGCGATGACTGGCACGATGTGAAAAGAGTCTTCAAAAAAAAAAAGTTCAGCAGCTCACACTGTCACACACGCACAGCACTGCACAGCTCCGAGCAGCACACACGCACATCTCCGACAGCTCCGACAGCACCGCCCAGCTCCGCCCAGCTCCGAGCAGCACACACGCACAGCTCCGACAGTAGGGGTGAAGCTCACACACGCACAACACTGCTCCGTCGCTCCTACTCACCAGCTCCGACACCGCCCCACCACTCACCAGCTCCGACGCCGACGACGCCGCTCCGCCGCTACTCTAAGGTCCAATTTTCGGGATCCCGACTAGGGATTCCGAAATCCGCGGAACTCCCGCAATCGCGGGAGTTGTGCCATCCGCGGGTCAGATCGGGAGCTACGCCTAGCTCCCGATCCCGGCAATTCCCGTGGGCCGGATTCCCGATCCCCGCGGGAATCCGGCCCAACTCACCCCTACCCATATTGCATGCATCTTACGGCAACTCGAAACCATGGTCTTAAACAAGGACTTCTTAACCATTTTTTTTTCTAACTCAAAGAAACTTTTATTTCATGAAAAGGACTTCTTAACCATTGCACACCCACAAAGAAAAAGAAAAAACACATTTAAGTAAACAAGTAATTGTAATAGTTTTGGGCATCCTTTTTATTTACCATATAACAACATTATGAAGCAACAAAACTAAATATTAAGCTACAAATATTGAATTAATTTTTGGTTGTTTTGCACAATTCGAATGTAGTTACCTTTTTTTTTTTTTTTTCTATGGATAGTTCATAGAAAAAGAGTTTATGAGAATCTACGATTATGACCTTCTTCAGACTTGTTCCTTGACGTCTTCAAGAGACTATAATTTGAATAGAGAGCGATTGCCGCCTTCTCGTAGCTTTAGCTTCTCATTTTCCTTTCGAGACACCACGTGTAAAACTCTAGCATCAAGACATGTGCATAAGACATTTATGGCCAAGATCTAAGAGCGCCATTTGAAGGCGAAACGTGACAAAAATACTTTATTTCAAAGAAGTGGACTTTATTTCGAAAAAACTGTGTAGTTGACTATTGAAAACACACAAATAAAAAAATATCGAAAAACACACACCATCTACCAATAATTATTTGTGATAACCTCACGATTTCAGGATGGTTCCTGCTCTGACTTGCAACTCAGTTGACAAAGTATTAGTGAAAAATAAAAACGTGTTGTACTTATTGATTATGTGTTGTCCAACATTTTAAATCAAATACTTTTAATGGTTAGCAATTTATACTCTAATACATTGAAACTGAGAATATATGCGTACTAAGAACGATATACACAAAAGATTAGTTTTTCATGCTTAGAGTTTAGTCTATGGTGGGGGTACCACTGCACCCCCTTGCTTGGATGATGACATGTGGCAAGGATCACTTGCACCCTATTTGCTTGGCCAAACCTCTATTTCTAAAAATTTCAATTCTAGCCCAAAAGTTTTATATCCTTTTCATTTTATGACCACGTGAGTTAAATGGTATCAGAGCTTAGGTTTATTTATTACATATGGATATTTATTTATTATGATAACACCTAAACCCCTATTGAGAGGAGTATTTTACAAACATGAATAACCCAGTAATGGATGACATTTGGAACCCCCCGGTTCAGTTCTCTTTTAGAGGACCGAAAACCACAAGTATAAAGTATTTTATCTATATACTTTAACAGAAGCCCTTGCGGATCATGAAACGTATATTGAACATTACGAGGTTCGATGTTGCGACTTAGAACAACAGACATGTTCCATGAATAAAGCTAGGCTAGAAAGAGTCAAGCTACTAAAGATTAGCCTTAAAAAAGCTAATAAGCAAAGTTCAATACTAAGCCTATAATTATGCCTGGTATTACCCTAGAACAAGAGCTCCAACTTTTGAAGACTAAGTTGGTTATTCTAGCTAGTCAAAGACCTGACAACCTCCCTGGCATTAGAGCTAAGTTCATAGCTGTTAATGGTCTCACGGCAGAGATTACAAGAATTACTAGATTAATTATCGAAAGAAATAATAGATGAGTAATCTAGATTTGCCAGATTTTCACGAGCTCAATACAGATGGCTCTAAGCTTTCTCAAGACCTCAGGGAAGTCCAGAAAACAGTCCAAACATATGGTAACCGTCAATACCATATGCCCGAGCATCTTCAAGACCTCCAAGACAAGCTTGAAACCATGTCTAAGCGTCAAAAGGAGATCTTGGAAAATCTGCAAGATAATCCAGCGAAGAATGAAGAACTTGGAATCAATGCCAAGGTCATCTGAAAGGAGACGAGGAGGATGGTTACCACCATCCTTCAGAAGGGAGCCCTTATTACATCAGAAGGGCAAGGCAGTCGAGGTCAAAAGGGAATTGACCACAAACGAGAGGCTGGAAGCTCTGATAAGAGGAAAACCCAGCACATCGTAAGATCATGTCCAGAATCAGGCTTGCCATTATATCTCCACACCGCAAGGACATTATACAAGATGGATGAAGAAAGTAAGAAATACACATTTTTCTCCACACCGCAAGGACATTATATCTGGAATGTCATGCCCATGGGTTTGGCTAATGCACCCCAGAAATATCAAAGGAAGATGGATAATCTCTTCAAAGATTATTTCAAATTCATATTCGTATATGTTGATGATATTCTCATTGCATCGAAGAATGTCAAGGAACATATCAAGCATTTGGAAATCTTCTCAGATGTTTGTCACAAAGAGGGATTGGTGCTATCAGAAAAGAAAGCGGTAATCCTAACAAGGAAAATTGAGTTCCTTGGAATTGAGATTGACGAATCAGGTATCATTCTCCAAAATCATTTGGTGGAAAAGGTACGTGATTTTCCCGATGATCTCAAGACAGTCAAGCAACTCCAAAGTTTTATAGGGTTAGTTAATTTTGCTGGGATGTTTATTAATAATCTGGCAAGTTACAGGAAAATATTCAGTCCATTGCTTAAAAATGACGCAGAATTCAGATGGACGGACGAACACAAGGAAACGGTACAGAAGCTTAAAGCTATCTGTCAAGACCTCCCCAAACTTGCAATCCCTAATGATGAAGATGACCTAGTACTCTATATGAATGCAAGTGATCAATGGTGGGCGGCGGTTCTAACAAATGTGGAACCAAAAGGAGAAGTGCCATGCCGATACTATATCAGTCTCTTTACAAACGATGAGGCAACAAGATGGCACATCAACGAGAAAGAATTCTTTGCAGTTTGAAAGGCCTTTAAAAAGTGGCGCCCTTATTCTTACTTGCTAAAACATTCATACTAAAAATTGATAATACTAGTGTCAAGGCTTTCTTAAAAAATAAAATAGAAAGCAAACCCGAGAAAGCCAGATTATTAAGATGGCAAGCCGAATGTCAATATTACGATTTTAATGTTCTTGTGATAAAATCTCATGAAAATGTTCTTGCAGATTTTCTAACAAGGGATGGAGGCACATGAAGCCGATACCATTCTTACAAGATGGAGGCACCACAGGGAAAACCTGGAGGAGCTCAGCAAGTCGATAGATGGTCTGGCAATCAATGCAAAGGCCTCAGGTCACATACAGGAAAAGGATCTTAGCAAGGTCCAAAACGCGATGAAGACTACCTTATTTGGTAGCACGAGCCTATGGGATAGTCTTATGGAACCCATACTCAGAGATGCTTCTACCTCTAAGGTACAAGCAGAATTGAAAATTGTTACTCTTGATGAGGGTGACTCAAGCAACACAGGACCGGCAGGTGATCCTTTCGAGGAAGACACCACCAAGCAAGACGATTCTAGGGTGGAAACACCTAAAGAATCCAAAATTACCTGTGAAAAGAAAGAGGACGAGATTAGTCTTAGATCCCAAACGGGATCCTCTAAGATTGACAAAAACGAACCGAGGGTGCCTTTGATGGAATATCAAAGGACATGGGACAAGCTTCACACAAGGATGGGATTAATCCCAGGAAAATCCGTGGCCGATTGGTCCGGAAAATATCCAAGAATCTGGGCACTACCAGGATCAAAACCTGATAGTATACGAGAGTGGTTTGACTTTGGCTGCCTGGCCTCAGTATTCACCACATCACCACAATTTCTGGAAATTTCAAAATTACCAGAGTGGATTTACGGGAAAGTGTACGAGACATGGAAATTGAATCCTACACTTGAAAGAGGAGATACTCTAGAGTTGAAATTTATCTCAGCAGCTCCAGAGATCGCTGGAAAAGGATTCCATCAGAGCTTTCATTTCATCAAACTACAGAGGCCAAACATGAAGGTGATGGAATTTATCAAGCCTCCACCAGAGGGACAATTTCTGGTCTCCTCTATCTCTGAAGATGAAATTTCAAACATGAGAGCATGGAGACTGTGGGTCTGTCTCACTGAGATGGACAAAGTTAAATATTCGTTCAAGATTTTCCATAAGTCTGAGAATGGATCATTCATGCTCAACAGCATGACAAGCAGCACCACAAGGTTTGCGGAGACGATGTTCAAAAATAAACGACAAACATTGTGGAAAAAAGAGATTCCAGCGACAGCTGAGACAAGCCGGAAACTGTGCAACATGATACACGCTGGCCGATGGAATGAGCGGATCTGCTCCAAGTGTCCCGACCAAAAGGAACCCCTCTTCGGAAAAGGATTCCCAGTGAAACGGGACAAATGGGATAACGACAAGGAGGGGCCTCCACGAAAGGGAAAGATACCGCGTAGAGGAGATACTTTTGCTGACAAAGGAAAATGAGCCATGTGAACAACCAGGTCCACCCATGTGAACGATTGAGACGGGTGCACAATCAAGACAACCTCCACTATAAGACTAATAATGGAGGGACCACCAGACCAAGTGGATGCGAAAGCAACCATATGATTAAAAGACCACTCTTATCAGAAAGATAATGGCGGACCCCAAGACTCAGTGGAACACGCAAGCCATGACGATTCCACTTCCACATATCAGTGAAGTCCGCATTTGAAATCTGGGACTCCACCTATATAAACAAGCTGAAGAAAACAGAGGAAACCAAGTATTCTCCACTGCTTTCTTACAAAAAAAAATAAGGTTGTAATAAGTTTGAGTGTTTAAATTTCGAGTGTTTATATTTCCAGTTCTATTGTAATAGTTGCGAGTGTATGTGTGTTAGAAACAAGGCTACCATTAGTAGATAAACAGGTGGCTCCTCTCTAAAGGGGTTATCGTTGTTATGTAATAAATAAGTTTCTACTTTAAATAAAATCCGAAGCTTTTGCCTCAGTATGTTCGAGTATTGTGTTCTTTAAATATATCTCTGGAAGCTATCTCTCACACCCGGTGTAGGAAACGAACCAGGGTTACACCGCCCGTCGTTGAAGGAACCATTGCAGAACCATCGGTTGCGATCGAGTGGTTGAAGGCGATGAGTCTTCGTAAAACCTGGTGGAATACCCGACGGCGTCACGGTCAAAATGAGGTAATTAAGAGTTTATATTTAACCATTAATACGGAAGCATGCTGGGCCCTGATATGGTCGTTATGGACTATCTCTATTTAAGTTATGTGGTCTAAAATGAAAATATTGTAAACTTAAAGCTAGACTTTTAAATTGCATCTTTATGCCAACTAAAATTGGACACTTGTCATGATCCAAAGGAGGGAGACCCACTGGTCCTCCCCCTACTATAGACTTCACCCATGTTTAGATAGATTAGCTAGATTGCGTGCTTGGCTAGGGAATCTTATGGAATGACAAGTGGACTCATAGACGTGAAAGATAGTCTCATTATAGAGCTTTCTTATCAATGATCGAAATTCAAAACTAGAATAAATTCACTATATATAGCCTTTTATTCTTATTACGATGTACGTAATTCTAACCAACAACTAGAATAATCGACCTCAATCTTGACAATGAGTTATACACTACAAGAAAATAGGCTATTTTTCGACTGAAAATCCGGTTGGAAATAACCCCTATCCGGTCGGGAATGACCTTTTCCCGACCGCAATCCGGTCGGAAAAATCCGGTCGGGATTGCTTCGGTCGAAAAACTTTTTTTGACCGGATTGTGGTCAGAATGTTCTTTTCTAATCGGAGTCCGGTAGCAAATATTCCGACCGGAGTCCGGTTGGTATACGATATTTTCCGATTGGACTCCGGTCGAAAAATTTGCTACCGGGGTCTGGTCGGAAAATATGGCATACTGACCGGACTCCGGTCGGAAAATTTCTTTCAACCTTTTTCGATCGGACTTCGGTCGAAAATAACATTTAAGTTATTACCGATCGAACTCCGGTCAGAAATAATATTTAAGGTATTATCGACCAGTTTCCGGTTGGAAATAATATTCAAGGTATTTCCGACCGGAGTCCGGTAGAAAATAATATTTAACAGAATAAAAAAAATAATATTCCGGTAATAATTACCGAAATATTATTTTTTGCTTTTTTGAAATATTTCGATTTGTTGCACCAATCTAAAACATAAAAAGTGATTGTTTGTCAAAATATTGTTGAATTAATGGAAGATATGTTAGAACAAGTTATTGAAAAAAAAATTGAAGAAAAAATGTTTATTTAAAAATGAAAGGAAGAAAAAAGTGTTTATTTACAGATGAAAGGAAGAAAAAAAATGTTTATTTAAAGATGAAAGGAAGAAAACAGTTTTATGTAAAGATGAAAGGAAGAAAAAAGTGTTTATGTTGAAAGAATTTGTGTTTGGAAAGTATTTAAATATGAAATAAGTGTTTAAGTTGAAAGATGTTGGTGGAATATTTGTGTTTGTGGTGAAAACGAAGTGTATATATACAATCTGGAAAAAAATTTGAATTTCCCACCTAAGTCCGCCTAAATTCTTGAGTTTTTCCAACCGAAATCCGGTCGGTAAAAGTTTGAAATTCGAAAATTTTAAAAATGTGCGAATTTTCTCATATTTTTCGACCGGAATCCGGTCGAAAATTATTTTCGGCCCAGTTTTCTGACCGGAATCCGGTCGTAAATAATCATGAATATTATTCAGAATGGAGTCCGGCCGTAAATACTCTAAAAAATTGATTTCTGGCTTGATTTTAGAAAAATATTGATGTGTTTGTGAGTTTAACTATAGAATTTCACTAAAAATACATGAATTGAACTAATATTTAGTTAATATTGATTAACATAGTAAGTTTACAGTTAAACTTGTTTTAAGTTCTACATATATTAATCATACGTAGTATATAGTACTCTCTCATTTGCGATTAGCATTCGTTAGAAACGTTAGTATATAGAGAAGGCAATTGTGATATATATATATATATATATATATATATATATATATGTTTAGATGTTAGATGACATTAACATAATTATAAGTAGTTAGTTAGCGACATATATTAATCTATTTACAAGTAACATTATGAACCGACGCCTCAAATGATTCTTTAACGTGCGACAATTTTGTTTTTTAAATTATATATAACTAATATTGTTGTAATTGATCATTAAACCAACGATTTATCTAAAATTGGAGAGCGAAAATATGAATATTATTTCCGACCACATTCCGGTTGGAAATTCAGGCATTATCGATCACACTCCGGTCGAAAAAAGTCCTAAACCCTAAACCCTAAACCCTAAACTCTAAACCCTAATATTACCGATCGAATTTCGGTCGGAAACGTGTGCAGATGCCTCTATAAATACCTACCCCATTCCATATGTAAAACCATTCAATTCTTCCTCATTTGTAAGGTATTCACGATTTTCCCTTGTTATAATTATTTTGTGTTTGTTTTCTCAATAATTTCTTATTAAAACGATCACTCTTAACATTTTTATATGTTTGTTCGTGTATTTTTAGATATTACGGTAAATGCAATGAGGGGCGTGTGTCTACGAACAATACTTGATCTAAGTATTTTCTACGCTACAACAAATAAGTATTGACTTGACTTCTATGTACTCATGTTTTAGAAATTTAATATAGATGATAACGATATTGATTGGTGGAATTAATTGTAACAAATTCTTTTTAATTTTCTTAGATTAGAAATGGATTATCTTGTCAACAGATCTTGGATGTACGATAGGATAGATAGTAATACTTGTTATTTAAATCAACATTACGTGGTTGGGGTTCATGCATTCATGCAACATGCCTCACACGAGAGATATTACTTAGATCTAAGAAATCGTATTAGATGCCCATGCCAGAAATGCAACAATTTAAAGTTTTTTGATATAAACGTAGTTCGGGATCATCTTTATAAGTCGGGCTTTACGATCAATATTGGTTATGGGTGTTGCATGGAGAGGAGGCGAGCAGGACATCTACATCGTATGTACCTGAATTACCGCCCACTAGTATTCACGTGGATAGTCCGATTCATTTTGATACTTCGTTTAGAGAATTGGTGGTGGATGCATATGGGGGTCGATTTGTTGGGAGAGGTGCGCAACGAAGATCCAAGTCCCGAGGAAAAGGATTTTTACAAATTGATGCATTTGGGAGGCATACAAATGCACAGTAAGAAGCAGAAGACTGTGCTCCAATGGTTTGCCGAGTTCATGACTATCAAGACAATGCACATAATACCTAATGTCACTTGCGAAAAGTACTTAAGGTTGTCTAAAGATCTTATGGACCCAGAGATTGAGGAAATGTTACATATTACGGTTCCAGGCATGAATAAGATGCTCACGAGTTTGGTTTTAGGGTACAAAAAGATCGACGTCTATTGGAATTTTTGGGGAAAAAATCACTTTTGGTCCTTTATTGTAGCAGAGTTACCGTTTTGGTCCCTTATTGTGGTTTTGTCCACATTTGGTCTCATATTGTGGCTTTCTCTTCCACATTTAGTCCCCCAACAACTATTTCCAGCCAAAATCGCACGTGACCTCACATGCCGGCCAAAATTTGGGGATTTTGACCCCGCACGTGTGATGCTTTAACCTTTTTTTTTTTTTTTTTTAAATTAATAAATCTGATATTAAACTTAAACCAAAAAAAAAAATATGTGGCAAAACGTTTTTTGGACACAGTTTTTTAGTAATTGTTTTTCTTTTTTTGACACAGTTTTTTTAAAAAAAATCTTAAATTAATAATTTCGTAAAAAAAAATATTTTGTAAAAAAAATTCTCAAATTAATAATTTCGTAAATTTTTTTTTTTAAAAAAACCGTGTCAATGCGTTTTTTGACACAGTTTTTTTTTTAAAAAAAATCTTAAATTAATAATTTCGTAATTTTTTTTTTTAAAAAAAAACCGTGTCAATGCGTTTTTTGACACAGTTTTTATTTTTTTAAAAAAATATATTTGACATAGTTTTTTTTCCAACTTTTTTAAAAGATTTTTTTTTGATTTAAGGTTAATTATTTTTCACGAAATGTGACAGGTTTATAAAGCAATATTGTTTGCATTATGCAAAATACTAAATATTTGTTGATACACAAGTTCATAAATACTTAATTATTAATTTAATAATTTTAAAAAAAATGCTTTGACACAGTTTTTTTAAAATAATATTTTTCCCTATTTTTTTTGAATTAAATTAAATTCATTTTTAAAAAAAAAAACTGTGCAAAACCGTTATTTAAGATTTTTTTCCCGAAATATTTTTTTTTTGAATTAAATTAAATTCTTTTTTTTATTTAAGGTTAATTATTAGATTTATGAATTTAAAAAAAACTGTGTAAAACCGTTATTTGAGATTTTTTCCCAAATTTTTTTTAATTAAATTAAATTCGATTTTTTTATTTAAGGTTAATTATTAGATTTATGTTTTTTTTAAAAAAAATTGGGTCAAAGGGTCACACGTGTGGGACCACACGTGCAAGGTCAAAATCCCCAAATTTTGGCCGGCACGTGCGGTCACGTGCGATTTTGGCCGGAAATAGTGGTCGTGGGACTAAATGTGGAACAGAAAGCCACAATATGGGACCAAATGTGGACAAAACCACAATAAGGGACCAAAACGGTAACTCTGCCACAATAAAGGACCAAAAGTGATTTTTTCCCAGAATTTTTGTTTCTTGTACTACGACGAGAATGCTAACAAGGATCTCACATCGTGTCCGATATGCAAGACCGATAGGTACGAGACTGGTAGAAAGTCCAGGTCGCAAGGAAGAATTGTTGGTACTTCCCCCTAGGCCCTCGATTGCAGAGGCTGCTCTATACGGTTTTTTTTTTATTTAAAAATGATCATTTATCGTGGCCTCATTAAGAAAATAGTCCGTTATCGCGCCATTGTCCACATTTAGTCATTTATCGTGATTTTTTTGTCCAATTTTGTTCCTCCAGCCAATTTTTTCATCAGATCCCGCACGTGATATCACGTGCCGATGAGATTTAGGGATTTTGACCAATTTTGGCAATTTTTACGCTATTTTGATTAAGTTTGACCAAAAAATTTGTAATTTAAAATATATAGTTTTTATTATTGAAATCCCAAAAAATTAAAAAAACAAAAAAATTTGTAATTTAAAATATATTGTTTTTATAATTGAAATCCCAAAAAAATCTTAAAAATAAAAACTTTTGTAATTTAAAATATATAGTATTATTATTGAAATCCCAAGAAAAAGCACAAAAGAATTGTAATTTAAAATATATAGTTTTTATAATTGAAATCCCAAAAATAATTGTAATTTAAATATATAGTTTTTATTATTGAAATCCCAAATAAAATAAAAAAAACACCAAAGTTGTAATTTAAAATATATAGTTTTTATTATTGAAATTATATAAAAAAGAATTATTGGCTCGACTTCCTCCTTGACCCCCCCCCCCCCCCCCCCCCCCCAACAACGGAATGGACCAGAAAGGCCACCATCACTGGCGTCAATAATAAAAACAATATATTTTAAATTACAAATTTGGTGTTAATAAAAACTATATGTTTTAAATTACAATGTTTTTTTGGGATTTCAATTATAAAACTATATATTTTAAATTACAATGTTTTTGTGTTTTTAATATTTTTTGGGATTTCAATAGTAAAAACTACATATTTAAAATTACATTTTTTTTTTTTTTGGGATTTCAATTATAAAAACTACATATTCTAAATTACAATTTTTGTTGTGTTTTTTCTATTTTTTTGGAATTTCAATAATAAAAACTATATATTGTAAATTACAAATTTTTTGATCAAAATTAGTCAAAATCGCCTAAAATTGGTCAAAATCCCCAAATCTCATCGGCACGTGACCTCACGTGCGGAATTCGGTGAAAAAATTGGCGCGAGGGGGGGGGGGGGGGGGACCAAAACTGGACAAAAAATCACGATAAATGACTAAATGTGGACAATGGCGCGATACCAGACTATTTTCGTAACGAGGCCACCATAAATGACCATTTTTGATAAAAACGCGTTCTATACTGTAGCCACTTCAAGACATATGACTTGGCATTTGAAGTGTCGACAGTCAACTGATAGAATGATGCACCCGACTGCAGGCGAGGCGTTGAGACATTTTGATCGTGCATATCCGGACTTCACAACAGAGTCTAGAAATGTCCGACTTGGTCTCTATACAGATGGGTTCACACCGTTTGGGCAACATGGGAAGAACTACTCTTGTTGGCCCGTGTTTGTGACTCCCTATAACCTCATGCCGAATTTATGCATGCGACCGAAGTTTATTTTTCTGAGCCTTATTATACCCGGTTCAAAGATTCCCGGAAGGAACTTGGATGTTTTGCTGAGATCGGTGATTGGTAAGTTGAATGATTTGTGGAGTAATGGTTTGTGGACATATGGCAACTCACGAAAAGAAAACTTCAAAATGCGAGCGACCCTAATGTGGACTATTAGCGATTTCCTGCTTATGGAATGTTGTCCCAGTGGAGCATGCATGGGAAGCTGGCATGTCCTTATTGAATGGGTGAGACAGATTCTTTTACACTTAAACATGGTGGAAAAGCCTCGTGGTTCGATTTTCATCGTCGGTTTCTACCAGAGCATCATGAATGGAGGTACAACAAGAAGGATTTCTACAAGGATAAAGAGGTACTTGCAGCGCCTATTCGAAAGAAATCAGGAGCAGAGATGAGGGCAATTGTGAATAGTCTATGATCGGTTGGATTTGGGCCAAACCCTACAAAGCTTCCAGGTTTTAATACAACTCACAATTGGTGTCGTCGAAGCATCTTTTGGGAACTACCTTACTGGTCCACAAACTTGATTCGCCACAATCTAAATGTCATGCATTGTGAGAAGAACTTTTTTGAGAACATCGTCAACACGGTGTTGGACGATGCTAAGTCAAAGGACAACATTAAGTCGAGGCACGATCTTAAGCTGTTGACCAACCGTAAACAATTGTTCTTAGTACCCATTGACAGAGGAAGTGAGTATATAAAGCCAAAGACAAAATATTGTCTTACGAGAGAGCAAAAGAACATGGTGCTTGATTGGCTGATAGAACTGAAGTTTCATGATGGATATGCCTCGGACTTGGGACGATGTGTGCAAAAACAACAAGGAAAATTGTATGGTATGAAGTGTCATGATTGTCACGTCTTCATACAAAGATTGATCTCGATTGCCTTTCACGACTTCTTGGAACCCGAGATTTGGGGGACTTTGGTAGAGATTAGTCTTTTTTTTTTCAAGGCAATTTGTGCCTCAGAGGTTTCAGTCGATGATATGGAGTGATTGGAGGAATCATTTATTGTTACCATGTGCAACATGGAAATGATATTTTGTCCTTCATTTTTTGACTCTATGGAGCATTTAGCAATACAACTTCCGTACAAGGCTAGAGTTGGAGGTCCAATCCATTATAGATTGAGTGTATCCATTCGAGAGGTACGATTTTATATTTTTAAAATCATTATCTTTTATAATTATTGATTCTTTGCCTAATCATTCATTTTTATGAATTAGGCGGATGTTTGACATGAAGGGTTCAGTACTGAATAAGGCGAGGGTGGAAGGATCCATAGCCAATGCATACCTACTTGCAGAGCTGTCCAATGTGCGTTCTCAATATTTTGATGTCTCTGTTCAAACTAAATATAAACAACTCAACAGGAATGAGACGCAAGATATCACGGAGTGGGATGATGAGCTTACAATACTTCACAAGAAATGGGCACCAATAAGGCCACTAAACAATAGGCGATACTTGACTTCTGATGAAATGGAGCAAATAGAGCTTTACACGCTTCTAAACTATGAAGAGCTTGACGAATGGGTCGAGTAAGTTGTTGTTAATTATTTGTAATAGCGAAATGATTAAACGTTTTAATAACAAGTAGAATACTAACTTATGAAAATTTTCATATACAAGTTGTCTCAAGAAGAGGAGTGTGGTGGACTTAGTCCAATGGAGATACAATCCAAGAGAAACCAAGAGTACGTAGCATGGTTCAAGCAGACGTATTCATGTCGACTATACGAGAGTGATGTACGAATAGGTCCTCTAATCACAGGTTCGACTAATACAGTGGTAACCTACGAGGGATACATTGTGAATGGGTTCAGATTTCACACCGAGATGACTTTGGGCCCAAAGAAGAGTGATTTTAGCGGTGTTTATGTGAAGGGAGACATGGGAGGATATGATGCTACCAACTTCTATGGAACGTTGAAAGACATAACACAAGTGGAATATTGGGCCAGAATTAGAGCCATGTACATAGTCTTGTTCAAATATGTTTGGTATGATATAAACGCAGGTACGCATGAGCATTCAATGTACAAGTTGGTTGACATCGACCCGGGGCGTACCCTCGGCACCAATGAGCCCTTTGTATTTGCTAACCAAGCAAAACATGCGTACTATGTTTCCTATCCAAAGAAGACAACACGGCGATCAGGACAGAGAGGATGGTTAGTCGTATCCACTATTCCTGCCAGACACATAATCGATATGTCATCAGTTGTTGGATCAAACGACGTCGAAGCGGGGATGCCGAACCAAGTGCTACAAGAGAATGCATCTGAAGGGTTAAACTTATGTGTAGACCTTTCCTCATTCAATATGAATATCCAATTGGTCGACGAGGGATTTGATGTGGTTGACGAGAGAAGACTAGAGGAGGGCAACGAGGAAGAAGAGGGCAACGAGGAAAATGAGGGCAACGAGGAAGAGGAGGGCTATGAGGAAGAGGAGGATGAAGAGATAATGAGTGACTCAGAGTGCGAGGATAGTATGTACGAATAGCGTGCGATTATAGTTTAGTGGTCGATTTCTATTTTATAATAAATTTTGGATTCACGCTATTTGATTTCATATTATAGTTTGTATTCGTGTTAGATTTTTTTATAGGTAAAAAATCCAGGGAATTTATTAAAATTACACAAACATAGAGTCATTACAAAATAAACAGGAAATTAAATAAACATAAAGTAGTTTTTCCAAGCATCTAACGAATTACCAAAATACGAACAACTAACACAGTTTTCAATACTTAAAAAAAAATGAACAACTAATACTACAAGTCCTTATAGTCATCATCAGCAAAGCCAAATGTATCATCTCTGGAGGCTCCACCACCCTCATAGTCATCATCAGCAAAGCCAAATGTATCATCTCTGGAGGCTCCACCACCCTCATCATCATCACCACCAAGATCGGCAACATCACCATCGAGAGTGTCATCCAGATCGTCATCCTCATAGTGATCCTCGTACTCAGGCTCATACATCATAACATTCGGATCAGTAGGAGAAAATAGATCACGAGGGGGGATGACGGGAGCTGGGGTGTCGGCATGGTACCCTGATAGGCTAGATGAGCCTGAGACATGAATCCAGTAGGAAGGGGTCGAGAAGGAGGAGTACTTGTCGCGTCGGTGATGTGCTGGGTCAAGTGCTCTATGTGATCCATAAGGACGTCAACCCTTCTATCAGTAGCAGTCCTAAGACGACGATTATCCCCCTCCAAGCTCCTCGCGTAGGGCCTGTGTCTTGTCTGGCACCTTCTTCGTCTGGAAACCAAACTGATCGTGACGTGCATCCGAAGGGAGGCCCCCAATCTTCCTCTTCTTCACTCCTCCATACGCCCTACTCTACAACTCCTGATCCATGAAGGGCCATTTAGTACGATCCGCCTCGTACCTCTCGATCATCAAGCCTATGTACGCCTCCTGTTCATTTTAATAGAATATTTAGTACATAATTAATAATGCATATTGTTAACAGGTTTGTTATTTTAAACGAATTAACGAAATTATAAGGGTTGGAACACCTTGTCCGAAGGTTCAGAAGCTTGCTTATGACGAAAACATCCCTCTTTTTATTCACTGAATCTTGTTTTGAGTCTAACTTGCTTGCATGCGTTTTTATGTATTTGTTTGAGCCTGTCTTCAATTGACAAAGAGGATACCCCTTTTATAGAGGTATTTAGGGACAGATGTCGATGTGCATGTGCTTAATAAAGTACAAATGTCTAAACGTACATGGGAAGATAACATATATCTTATCTTTAAGCTATTTATCTACTAGCCCTGACTGGGATGAATTTTTATCCCTTCCGATGACTTTGAGGAGGCTTCGATAAGCTGATTCTCGGGTCCTTTTCTCCGATAGGCTAGATTCTTTAGGAGAGCTTTATACATGAGGTTGAGTATTCGTCTAATGCCATTATAGTCCCGATAAGGGTCTATTCTTGTGTTTTAGTCTTCGTGATGCATACTCCAATAGGTGGCCTACTCCGATAGGGCGCTGTTTTTGTGTTTTATCCTTCATGAGGTATGCTCTGATAGATGGTTGGCTCCGATAGGGTGCTGAATTTGTGTTTTATTCTTCGTAGTACATGTTCCGATGGCTCATTGCCTTCGGTTTGTTCAGTGAGGAGATGTTCTCGTAATTTTGGGGGACTCGGAGTCCTCGTTTTGGTCCCTCTTGGCGCTTTTGATGGATATCGGAGTTTCGTGGGTCCATCATGATTTTATTCTTTTTTCCGATGCCGCGTGTATATCTTATTTTTATTCATCGTGACTTTCCAAGGGATGCTTAGGTGCCTCTTCGCGGGTGTCTCTTTTTTACCACTTTGGGTGTGCGACACTCGGTGGGCCCTCTTGATACTGCGTGGCATCGAGAGTGATGTGACGCTAGTACCGTCCTTAGGTTAATCCCGATTTTTTAGGGTTAACTCTTCGGTTAATTCCTATATTTAATTTTTGGGTTAACACATATGTTAATATAGTAATCAAAAAATACTTTACAAGTTAAATACTTGCGTATATAGCCCTATACACGGGGTGTGCCCAAACGCGGCGACGTGGATCTCCCTCGGGCAGATCACCGGGAACATGTGTATGCTGATAATGATACATCTCATTGTACCGAGGCGCAGGGGCCCTGGAGGTCTCGAACGCATCTGCATATTGTTATAAATTTTTTGTTAAATCATTTAAATTTAAGACAAAATTTATTCGTATATAATAGAATTTAATAAGATATACCATCCTACGCTGGATCTTCGTGTAGCTAATGGACCCACTAGCATGAGTCCCTCTTGCAGGACGATCAGGGTGTGGGGTCTCTCCTCCTCGCTTGTTCTTCTGTCCTGCTACCGATTTTTTCACATGCTCATATAACTCCCAATGCTTCACAAACTCAGCCTCCAACTTGTCCTTCATCCACCCCCTCCCCTTCGGATCATCCTTCCTCGCATAGTAGTTCTTCTTCACATTATACACCACTTCCTTGTAACTCTTCCTTGCCTTTGCCTCGTAGGCCGTATGTGCCAGACCTAACTCATGCGAACCAATGTTGAATGTTTTCTGCAATTAATTAAGGTTTATATGTTTCGAGACATGGTTTTAATTAATATTTTGTTAAATAAAAAACTTACTATATATATTTATATATATATATGTTCAGAAACCTCACCGTAAACTTAGTCCACATCTGCCCTCGGACAGTCTCATCAAGCGCATTGTATGAAGCAACACACTTCGTCATAAATGTCCTAATGATCTCGGTAATCATTGTTGATATCTTACACCCCTTTAAAAATACACCGTGCTTATACAAAACAACTCTACCACGGCCTGTACCGTCAGACGGAACCTGGTTGCCTCTAGACAAGTCTTGGCCCGGTCGCTGTTGCGTCGCTGTAGATGGTCCTGCACCGACGACGTTTATCGGGGAAGAAGTATTGGGACATGCTGCTGTAGACTCAGTAGATGGTGGCCTAGGTGTCCTACGTCTCGATCCAGATGATGTAGGTGGCGTCGATGTTGCGTGATCATCATCTAGTCGATGTGGTACTACTCAATATGGTGGAGTACCGCTGCTCGATCCAGTATTACGCCTAGGTGGATGGGAAGTAGAAGGGGACTCAGCAGGATCGATAGCAGGGGCATCGACATGAGTGGGTGGTGTAGTGCCAGAATGAATGAAACAAAGACGAGGACCTAAACTCGGTGGACCACTACGCCATCTCTTCGAGGGCTGGCCAAGGCTGGTATCACGAGACGAGCGTGGAGGATCGCCCAACATGTTGTCGACTAAAGTGCTACGTACTAAGTAAAAGCATCTAAGTTAGAATATTTCTAATTATAGAGATGGCCTAAATTTAATCATTACTAAGTTATATATAGTTTTCCTAAAGGCATGAACTATGTTATAAAAACTATGAGTTATAAGATATCTAACAACATTTCATAAAGTTAACGCCATAATAACTAAATTAAGACATAAAAAAATAATATAAAATAAAATAATGCTAGATAAATAATATTACCTAAAAAGGCATATAGATATTTCGAGAGTAGCTAAAAACATAAACTCCAAGTAGATATTTCTAAAAACTTAATCATTTCTACTTTATAGTAATTCCCTAAAAGTATCATGAATTCTAATTTATAAATCGATTTCCTAAAGGGCATAAACAATGTTGAAAGTCTAACAATAACACAATATCAAATAATCCCTAAAGACATAAATAAAGTTTAAAGCCTAACAATTCATAAAGAAAATACATAATATTTAAAGTCTAATTGCATAACATTTTCTAAAGGCATAAAAAATTACTAAACTTTAACATTTCCTAAAGTGTAACAATTCCTAAAGGCATTTTCTAATTAAAGCCTAAACATTTCTACAATATCTAACAATTAAACATATAAAATAAATATTAAAACAATAAATACAACATAAAGAACGAGAAAAGACGAAAAAACTTACCGGACCTGGATTTTCGACCGAAATCCAGTAGGAAAAGGGGGTTGGACAGTCGGTAATAGGAGGGGGAGAGAGAAAGTGAGGTGTGTAAAATGAGGAGGAGGAGGGAGGTATTTATAGAAACACCTCCCTCATTACCGACCGCATTATGCTCTAATTACCGACCGCATTATGCTCTAATTACCGACCGCATTGCGGTCAGTAATACTCAGCCCAGTTGGGCCGAGTTTAGGGTGACGCCCTTCGACGGGAATTTGTCCAGCCAAAGGGTCCCGACTTGATCTCGGTCGTCGGGTCGAGAAAATTGAGGTTCAAATTTACGATCGAATTTCGGTCGGGAGCGGTCGAAAAATATCCCGACCAGATTCCGGTCAGAATTTTCCAGTCGGAAAAAAGGGTTATTTCTTGTAGTGATACCAAATTGATTTCAGTATAATTCAAATCGAATTCGAGCTATTCCCACGTAGAGAAAATCTGAGCTATAGTCTTCGACATTGAATCTTTTCTTTGAGCTTGACTTATTTACATAAATTCGACCTCTTTATATTAATTCGATTTGTACTTTGATCTATAGGCCTGCGACCTTAAACATGAAACTTTTGACTTAGGCACACGAGTGCGAACGTTGGGCCAGACTCGATCTTTCGTACGACTATATATTTGTGGTAGATACCCGAATTCAAAGCTATTTCCAAACAAAACCTTGATCTAATATGACCTGCTTGATCATAAAGATACCTCACATCATATTTGAAATGGAAAAATGGTCTTTATCAAAATTAGGGTATATCAAGATGAACCCCCACATATCGCGTCACACTCTAACGGAAACACACTTTTCGACAAAAAAAATATCTCATGCACATTTTACCGATGCTAAAAGCGATTAAAGGTTGATACACCAAAGATTTAAGGATAGAGTTCAGTTCACAATGCGAAGCACCTACACCTATGACATTTAGTGGATTTTGTCCTAATATTTGCCTTGGTACCTTGTGAATTTGTTTCGTTTACTCCTTCATAAACAAAACAAGTGCATCTCATGATGTACATTGTGTTATGCATGGATTCAAGTGTTATACGAGATTACCCATGATTTTTAAACTAGTTCAAAATCTGGGTCTTTATTAAGTTCATTAATTTTGTCCTTCGACTAATATAAAGATACTATAGAAGGGTAAAAAACAAAAAGCCCAAAGCATAGCCCATCGAATTTAATGAACCGTTTTTGTCTTTTTGAGTTTTATTTGAAACAAATGCACATGCAAATGATCAATTTAAGAGTTTCGCCTCCTTTTGGAGTCATTCACTCAAACGACTTTTTCCCCTAGTTAATGCAATCTAATAGATTCCTCCTAATAAAACTAAAAAATAAAACTACTACAAAATCCAATAAGTCGGGACCTACTTCTAGAAATAAGCAAGGAATTTTTCTAGCTAAAAAAAAATAAGGAACGAAACCTTAAGTTCTCCTACCCCATGACTAATGTCTAATGATCCTTAATCAGTCGGTTATTAAATCAACTCCCAAATATGGGGCCAAGCCCAATATGCTGATGAATAAGGTACTCATCGCCGTTGGACATATCAAACATCATATTCTGATGATGATGCAGAAACTGTTGTTGTTGCTGCACTTCTTTTTGCCTTCTTAGCTCAAGTACTTTCCGGTGTGAATTCGAGTGCTTACTCAGAACAAACGTGGGACTTGCAGCGGGCCGATATTCCGGTACAAGCCTACCTGATTTATACCTCACCCCACAAGCATTACAGAGTGTCTTAGGCCCCATTGGCCCAGTCCGCCACTGAGGTGTATTGTTGGTCGCGCAATGCAGGCACCGACGCCCCTCTCCGCCTACTAAATTATCTGGCCCTTCCCTCTTCTTCGACTTTGAAGGCTTTTTATCATTATCTGAAGACGATAACATGGTTGGCACATTGGCCGTTGGGGTAGGGGACACGGCAAGAAGGCGTGAAGTCCAGTTATCTGGGGCAGTCCGTGACCGCTTGCTGCGGGCCTTGGCAGGGACTGATACGTCGGGCTGGAAAGCTGGGCCGGTTTGGGGAGTTTCTGGCTGGAATTGGTATTGGGGAGGTTCTGTAGTTTGAGCCTTAATACCTTGTATCAGCTGCAACTTTTGCAAGTCTTCACTCGAGAATGATTCTTCCACGAATTTCGATACCCATTCGAGTTCAGCCAAATCATCTTCCTGTGAAAAGATGAAAATATGTCCAGTTAACAAATGTAAATTACTAATTCTGTATCACTGATAGAGTAATATCATAAAAAAAAGTCTTTGATTTATTAGTAGACAATCCCTCTTATACAAAATGACTCTGGAAGTGGCAGGTATTAGAAACGGAAGCTTAAAACATTAGTACTTAGTGTATATTTGCTATAACTATAACCCGAATTTTTTATTTTTTTAATTAGACATCCTCTAACATCTACTGTCCTTTACATATTTTCAGTTATTTAGAATAACTTGATTTAAATTAATGTAATCTTACAAGCTCTTAGTGGGTTGTTTTTTTTTTTTTTTGGATTGTAATGTTTTCTATTTCCACCTAGAGTATTGTATTCATTCTTCTGATTTCTAAGTACTTTTAATTTTTGATTAATTATTATTTAACGCATTCTAGTTACAGCTGAATATATTGAATGTAAGCTAAGTTTTAATAATGGACACACTTCTTCTTTCTTCTAACTAACGTGCTTAACATGCATATAACAGATGAAAACTCACTTCTGACTAAAAATAAATACTTTGCTTTATCAATCCCATACATGTCTCTTATTACTTGAAGTATTAATGCTATTATATTGTGTCACATTACTTGAGAATTGTGTCATTTCATCTGCATATAGAAATACAAAATTTACTATAACGAATTGCCACCAACTACAGCACTAGAATATAATTAAATGAAGCTGAAGAAAAATCCTAAAAATGATATAAAAACAAGTAAAAACCATAATGAATTAATATCACTAATACAATGGTGCGCGTTTAATTAAATACGAAAATAGTACCGGGACAGTAAGTTCACCGGAGAACTGGCCGTCGGTGGCGGCGAAAATGTCGGTCTTGTGGTCGAAATGCGGTTCCGCCGCCGAATTGTCGTCGGTGGCCGGGGCCGGCGGGTCAATTCCGCCATCAGCGTTGTCGTCGTTGGGAAAGTCTAGTAGTAGGTCGTCCACGATGAAATTGGCCGCCATTATATCTGGTGTTTCCATGTTGGCGTTGTTGTGTGACTAGATAGCTTGTAATATTATTAATAAGACGACGACGAAGAAGAAGAAGAAGAGGAATTTTGTGTGAGAGTGGAGAAATATAATATAAATTATAAAAGTGTGTTGTGTTGTGTTGTGTTGTGCTGTGAGTGCGTGTAAAGTTTTGAGAGGAGAGAGAGTTGGAGAGAAATGAGGGGAGGGGTTTATTTGCGTTAGAAGGGGACGGGGGGACACCTATTATTTTGGATTTTGACGAGGACAAGTTGTGGCTGTAAAAACACACTTCACTAACTAACAACTCTTTCTAATTACCATGTTTCAATACATAAATTTCTCTTGTTAACTTGAGATAATATCCTAGTTTTTTCTTCTCTAATACGTGTAAATTCCATATATGTAGTAGATTCTATAACTTTAATCAACGCACCTTGAGAACAACACAAATGTTCTACCATATGCATAACTATTTTGTTCTTATTTCGCCTAGGTAACAAAATACCGTAAAATGATACAATTAAGATACGAATAGCTAAAATAATGCTAATCAAAAGATAATCAGACTAGCTTGGTCCGGAACACCTAATACAAGCTTACTAGGTATTACAAATAGATTTCTAGTCTAAGTTGTGTGTCAAAGGGGTGGCGTTCGAAGTTGACGTATCGAACCTAAGCTGTTCGATCGTAATGGAACTGTAGTGGTCCCGTGTCGAATTGAAGTTAGTTGAACATGCTTGATTCGATGTAGTGTAGAGTATCGAATGATGTGTCTTCGATATGCTTCAATGTCGAACGCTCTGAGTTCGGTCTAATGATGTATCGAATGCTCAGAGTTCGATGTTGGTTAGGTTCGAGTGAGTCTTGAATGTGTGCCGAGAATGTGAGGCGACGGGGTATTTATAACACCTGTCCCGCGGGCCCCATTGACAATTGAGGAAAGTGCATCGAACCGTAGTGGTTCGATGCTCATTCCGCATCGAACGGGGGGTGTTCAATGTACTATTTAGCAGGCTAGCTTTGCTGGGTCGGCCCAATATATGATATTGGGCCAATCTTAAAATATCCCCATCACATAGTCCCCATAGTTTGGGAGACGGTGTCGATCCGAGAGCGGCTTCCAAACTTATGAAATACATCCGTGATTTGTCGGCCGTTGTTTTTATTTTGAAAATCATGCCCCCGATTGGGAGGCGGTCTCGAAGAGAGATCGGGTTCCAAGCTCCGAAATTCTTTTCATTTTTCATTTAAAATCATGCCCCCGATTGGGAGGCGGTTAGATGAGTGCGACCTTGGTAGGTTTTTTGTACTGGTTTGATATATTCTTTTTGTACTGGTTTGATATATTAGTTCGTAAATTTCCTTGTCAATGTTAAAGTTGTTAATCGAACGTGTTGTGTTCGATGTTCAACCGCATCGAACGTTGATAGTTAGATGCGGATCTTTCCCAGATTGATTGTGGATCAAACCAGTGGCGTTCGATGCTTGAACAACGTGTCGAACCAGTGGCGTTCGATGCTTGAACAACGTGTCGAACCAGTGGCGTTCAATGCTCTTTTTAATGGGCATGATGGGCCTTTTCGATGCCTATATAAGGGGGAAAGGTTGCTGAGATGCTCATTTCTCTTCTGACAAACTTACTCACAAACGTAAGTAAATCGAACGGGCACGGTTCGATGCGGGATGGATCGAACATCTTTCCTTCGATGCTTGATGCATTGAACCTGGAGCGTTCGATTTAATGTCTTGGAAAAAATACTGGTACTTTTAGCTTAATATATAGGTTTTGCCCCTCATTTTTAACTTCTTTGTTTTCTCTGCTTTCTTTTTCTGGCAATTCGTTCGAACAACCGTTGGTGCTCTTGCATATTCAATCAAGGTAATTTGTTGTGTTCTTGATTACAAGGTATTTATTTATAACCGCTTAGTAAGTAGTCATTTTAGATATGTCGCGATAGCGTTGCGAGAGCCGCGAGTGACGTATTCGCGCATAGTCAGCTTTTTCTTTTTATTTATTTTAGTTCTTTCTTGACCACGATGGTGAGTTTTGACTCAACTTCTTGGAATGAGTCGAGTAGCGGCTCGAGCTCTAGTCGAAGAACACTGTGGTGGGCCCTTCTAGTGCTCATGCGTGTTTGAACATAGCCATAAGAGACAATTACGAGCCAATTAAAATAGATTCTGCCAGTTTACCTGCGGTTAATAATCTCGGTGTTAACGCTGAAAGGGTGGCGTCTCAAAATGAAGATGTTGATTCAAAATCGTCGTCATCTGAGGATAACCGTGCCTCTAGTGAAGCCGACGAGGATGCAGAAAACATCAATAGGGAGTTTGATGATTATGCTGAGGTGCCAGGGATGGCATATGATATGTATGTCTCACGTCTGCAGCATAGTCGCAAACAACTTCGCGAGAAATTCGATATCTCGAATAGTTATAAGATAGTTCTTCCCGGTCCAAATGACTGCATGCATACTCTGCCGCCCGGGCATTTGACAGTTTTTGTAGGCCAGCTTCTGAATGGGCTGCACATCCCTGTTCTGGTGGAGCTAAAGATGCTCCTGAGGTCTATCGGCCTTGTACCGGGGCAACTTACGCTGAATTCGTATGGCCATCTGATGGGTTTCATAATCTTGCTGAAGGCACTACGTGAGCCTCAGAGTCCCAATGAGTTCTGGGCTCTTTTCGAGGTTGTTAGGAGGGAGGAGGGGTTTTACTATATTAAGGCGCAAAGGCGTCGTAAATTTTTGAATGGCGAGGCTACTAGTTATGGAAAGAACTGGAAGAAGCACTATTTCTATATCAAAGAGAGCTATGAGGACGAGTTTAAAACTTATCGTCACGATTGGTTTACCGGCAGCAGGGTTGCGATACCTCCTGGCATTGCAGCGACCTCGTGGGATTGCAATTTTATTCTAAATTTGGTGCGCGAGCACCAATTTGACGTTAAAAAATTGGTAGAAAATTGCGTTTTATCTTTAGCTGGTTTGTCCCCGGTTCCGTATAACGGGAGAATGACACTTGGTATAACTTTGTGTCTTAAGCTGATCTTGTATTTCGTGTTTATATTATGATAATTCTAATTAGCGTGATATTCTTGCAGTTAATTATATCATGGATCGACATGCCCACGTGAATCAAGCCCTTGCTGCTGAGCAAGCGAGCTCCCACACAACTACCGCTCGTGAGATTCCACCTCTAAAGAAGAAGAAGAACAAGATGAAGAGAGTCGTTGTCGAGCCTTCGTCTTCTGTCCAAGTTGATTCCCAAGCTGACATCTTTGAGGACGTTCTAGAAGGGAATTGTGATACCCTGCCTGCCACTTATTTTAGCCAGACAAGAGGTTCAGAGAGTATGGCAGGTGGCCCAGGTGATAATATTGAGTCTTCTGCCCACGCGAAGAGGAGAAGAGTCCATCAGCCTCGTTTTCAAACTGGGGGCGTTATCCCCCTTGCTGCGCGGATGTCCGATCCTACTGCTGGGAGTGGCTCTTGCCCTGTGGAGGGGCTAAATGCTGGAATAGGCCCTAGTCAAGGTCCACGTGCCCACGTAGGTGTGTACGAACTTTCTGAAAGTTCGGCCATTGAGGCCCTAAAGGTCATATTTCCTAACCTTGTTGTTCCGCATCCAGTGTCTGCGAAGGAGCGGAGAATTGTGGAGCGGAACATGCTTCATATGTTGACTGCGGTACAATATATTCCCTCTTAATTGTAGTGTTGCAGTATTAGTTTTGCAAATGTTTACTGTTCACTTTATTACTTCTATAGGGTGGCGGGATAGTGGATGCCTTGTTTATGTCTTTGATTCGCACTCATGAGGCATCTGCGAGTGGGCAACCCCAGGGCACCACGGTGTTCCATGGCGGAGACTCGGAGGCCTTAAGGTCTGCCCTCGAGGCAAAGGATAAGGCCTTACAAAAGGTCAGGGATTACACCACAAAGGCCAATGCCAATAAGGAAGCGGCGAAAGAGGCGAGGGAGGAAAGTTGAACGCGCCGAGGGAGTTGGCTATTCCCGTCGCCTCAATGAGGTGAAGAATTTTATTTCTTTTGTATTTATGTATTCTTTTATTCTTCCTTGTTAATTTCCTTTTTGTTTATATAGGTGTCCGCTCAGCAAAAGGTGGAAAATGCTGAGGCGTTTCTCCGGAGCAGGGCCTTTGAGGAAATTAGCGCTCGAAGGTGTGCCCGTGAGGCCCGTAAGGCTCAGTTCTTGACTGTCCATCAGTTTTACAAGACTAAGTACGTCTGAGGGGGATTTAAACCCGAGAGGATGGATCACCTTGAGGCCTGATCTAGAAGTTCTGTCGCCTCCAGCAAATGATCAGTTCGCTTCCCTAGATGAGTTTGTTGTGCTTCTCGAGGATGAAAATCTTGTCCTTCATGGGCTCTCGCCGCCTTCTATGCCCGCCAATTATTCTTCCTCCGAGGATGAGGATGAAGCTGACGCCTACGGGTGTTCGTATCTATTTTGTTATGTAATGAACAATTTCTAATTTTCTGTTTTTGTGGCGCTGCATCGCCTTTAAATGTGTTTGAACAATTTTTATTAATCGCACGGTTGTCATTTATGTATTTCATTCATTTCTTTGATCGAAGGCTCGTAATCGTTGCCTTTTCTTTCAATTGTCATCGTTGCTTTTTACTTTATTTTGACAACTTGAGCATCCTTCCACGATCACGGAAAGTTTTCGTTGCTCTTAGGTGTTTAGGGATTTGCGGTATCCCGTGTCCTTTATACAGTGTCTCCGTCCCTTTTTAGCTATTTAGGGAGTTGCGGTATCTCGTGCCGTTTTAGGCAGAGTCTCTGTCCCTTTTTAGTTATTTAGGGAGTTGCGGTATCCCGTGTTGTTTTAGACAGAGTCTTGGTCCCTTTTTAGTTATTTAGGGAGTTGCGGTATCTCGTGCCATTTTAGACATAGTCTCCGTCCCTTTTTAATTATTTAGGGATTTGCGGTAGGGAAAATTTCAGTTATCTATCCAACGTTTGCCCGCTTTTATAGTTTCCTATCCAACGTTTCATTTTTTACACTTTGCGGTCCCACATCTCATTCCCGTCATAGTTTACAGTCTAACCTTTAATTCTGCCATATTTTCGCCCAAAAATGCCACTTTTCGACAAAACGATGGTACTTTACTATTTTCAACTCATTAAAAATCTTTTAAAACCAACTTAAACCTAAATTCAACCCCAAATTGAGTTTTTCCACGAACCCTAAAAAACCTGGATCCGAAAATTACCAACAAATTCACCAAATTAACTTCACAATCATAATCGAGTAATGTCAGAGACTACTGTTACGGAGGATTTTCCTTGCAAGTGCGGGTTTCCAACGGTTACCCACCTCTCCTGAACCAATAGAAATCTGGGTCGTCGATTTACGAAATGTTACAAGGGATCCAAAGATTGTGTGTTGTGATTCTGGGTTGATGAACCACTTTGTCATCGTGGAAGAGAGGTTATACCGATGTTGATGAGAAGAATCGAAAAGGCCGAAGCCAAATTGAAGGAATTCCAAAAGGGAGAAATTGAACCTAAGATGCAGCAGAAGAACATTGAGCTGGAGTTGGAAAATAAGAAGCTGATGAAGAAGATGAAGAAGCTTGAAAAGCGTGCTACTAATTTAGAGTCCAAAAACAGGAAATTATTGATAGTCCTTTGTTTTTTCTTATTTTATGTATTGTACTCTAACTTGTTTAAGTAGGCTTTTGTTTTCTGATTTCGAGAATAAAGTGTGTTGAAACAGAGAGTGTTGAATAAAAGATTTATAACATTATGCATGTGTTGAGTTGAATAGATGCACATAATAAGTAATGAAGCAGAAATAGACTAAAAACATAATTAAACTACTTCCATTCATTAAAAAAATAAAGAAAAAATATAACAGAAATTGTTAAAAAATCCCCATAAAAACAAAATAAACCCTTGACATAAAAGGGGGTGGGGGTGGGGTCAACACGGATTACAAAATAAACCCTTAGGGAATCATGTCATATTCTACTTTGTATCTGGTCACGATCCTAATGGGTGGGATGAGAAGCTTCTTGATGCAGAAGCAATAGTCCAACATGTTGTAGTTCAGCAACATGTCACGATCCTAATGGGAAATATTCATGATACGAGCTTGGTCTAATGCGAATTAGTGATGCAGCATGTAAAATTGCATGGCCCCATACAGAACTTGGCAATTTAGCTTTCATCAACAATGGCATAGCAATTAATTGAAGACGTTTAATTAATGATTCAGTTAAACCATTTTGAGTATGTACATGTGCAACACTATGTTCAACCGTAATTCCAGTTGACATACAATAATCATTAAAAGCTTGAGATGTGAATTCACCAGCATTGTCAAGTCCGACTTTCTTGATCGTATAGTCAGGAAATTAGGCTCATATTTTAATTATTTGAGCTAAAAATCTCGCAAATGCCATATTGCGAGTAGACAATAAACAGACATGTGACCATCGACTTGAGGCATCAATTAATACTATAAAATATTGAAATGGTCCACATGATGGATGAATAGGTCCACATATATCACCTTGAATTCTTTCAAGAAATGTGGGTAATTATGTCTTAATTTTAACTGGTGAATGCTTTATAATTAGCTTTCCAAGAGAACATGCTCCACATGGACTATTGTTGCTCAGATTGAGTTTGGATCCTTTTAATGAATGTCCATGTGTAGTTTCAATTATTCTTCACATCATTGTTGAACCAGGATGACCTAGTTAATCATGCCATAGAGTCAATAATTCTGCATTTTCATTGACTACCATATTTGATTTGATTTTATTAATATATGTATAATGCAACTCTGATGAGATATATGGTAGCTTTTCAAGAAAATGTTTCTTTCTTGACATATGCTTAGTAATGAAAACATATTTAGCATTATTCACAGTCATTGACTCAGTATCATATCCATGCATATATATATATATATATATATATATATATCTATATATATATATATATATCTTTAAAACTCAATGGATTCGTTCTGGATTTTGGGGGCAAATAAGGCATCATTGACGATAAACTTTGTTCCATTAGGTAAAGTAAAAGTAGCTCTACCATATCCTTCAATCAATTTAGTAGGACCTCCTATTGTACCGACTTGAAATTTTAAGGGTTCTAAATATCTAAAATATTTCTTACTTGTGAGAATTGTATGTGTTAACAGGATGATAATTCACCTACTTAAAATAAACAATAAGTCAATTACTGGAATTACCAAATATATTATTATATGGTTATGCGACCTACTTCCGCGATACAGGTATCACACCTCTTGGAGCACATCTCCCACACAACAAACTATTGGAGTAAAAGCCAACATGAGGAATACGAAACCAAGGCAGTCTCAAAATACGAAAGCTCTCGGAACTCATACTACTTTCCAATAAAATTAAGCTCTCGGAAAGAATGAGCCAACGGACAACAGTCCCAGAACCTTGGCAAAAACCCTTCCTTGACTATACATTCCAAACACGAAAGCTCTCGGAACACTACTCTCGACGATCAGACTAAAAGTCAGAACTTTACAAATAACTCAACAAACCTCTCTGGACACTCGGAGAAAGAAGAACACCTACTCACGATAGCTCAAAACCTCTCGGAGATCAACTCACCCACACCCTTCCGGAAAATATCTTGAAACACTTACTCCAGAATACACATCTCTCGGAACAGCACTATCATTAAGGGAATACTCCAACTCGGCCCTCGAAGTCACCATTAGAGACAGCAAAGAAAGCAATCTACCCCGTATCACAAAGAAGACCAAAGCCCTCAGAAGAAGAAAAGATACAGTCAGCACTCAAAGTGAACACGTTATCTTATTGGTTGAATAAGCATTGTAACACGTGTAAACATAACCACATGCATAACGACACCTGTAAACACATGCACAATGACACCTGCCCCTATCGAAACCTATATAAAGGGAGATATCAATAGAAGAAAGGGGACCAACTCGGAAAAAAGACTCGGAAATGTAAGAAAATCCACTCGGAAGAGAGAATGAAGTATAGTCAATAAAAGGAAGGAAGGTTCTTGTCAATTTTTCCTTCTCATGAACATAGTATTTAGCTTTTGAACCACGGGCAAAGGCGTTCCAACCCTAATAAATAATTCAGTTAATAGGGAATAATTCTAAACCCGTTAACAGTATGAGTTGTACAATAGTCAAATAGGTAGAAATCACCAGCATGCTCCATATCATGCTTTAGTTCAAATAAACAATATTAGAACAAATATTGCAATAAACAGGGTAAATATTTGAAAAGAGATTATTTTATTGAAAGCACACAATAGAAATGCAGGAAGCAGATAATATAACTTAAAACATAAATCACACTAAGCATATTCAGCCAGAAGATCACAAAACACATATTAACCCAAACGAACATTATAGTCATCAGTAAAATCTTTCTTCTCCACAAAGGTGGAATCATCATTTGGATTTTGTTCGACAAGGTTAACTTCCTTTTCTTTACCATTCAAACTTTATTGGTACATCTTACAAACATGTTCTGTTGTACGACATTTGTTGGCCCAATACCTTTTCATTCCACATTTAAAACAATAACCTTGAGAGTTTTTATATTTTTCTTTGTTCTGGTGGTTATTCTTACAAACAGTGTTGGTATGCAAGGGGTTGTGAAAACCCCCTCGACCACGACCACGACCACCTCTTTTACCGCGTCCACCTCTATAAACATATCCTCCTCTATGACCACATCTACCTTGACCACGACCACGACCTCGATTGGCATTATCATTATTACCTCGTCCATAGGAGTTTGAAAAATTAATGGCATTTGCCTCAAGTAATGCATGTGCTCCAGGAGGACGAGATTGATGATTTTTCATCAATAAGTTATTATAACTTTCTGCCATTAACAACCTTTGTTGCAAGTTGTGATATTTTGAAATATTCGGCAATCCGTATTGTTGTTGGACATTTATCATGGACACATGAAAAGTAGAAAGTGCTTTCTCTATCATTAAGCTTTCTTTCACAACAAATTAAATCTGAACGAATCTCCATGAGCGCGGAGTTGTATGCGCTTACAGTTTCAAAATCTTGGAACCTTAAATTGTTCCAATCATCAGTGGCTTTTGGCAACATGGTTTCCTTTTGATGGTCATATCTTTCCAGTATGTTTGTCCATAATTCATGAGAATCGGTAACATCGAGATATTCCCTCTTTAAGGTGCCATCTAAATGTTTTTTCATATAGATCACAGCCTCACATTTTTTGGGATTCGTATTTGTATTTACTGAAGCAAGAGTTTCAACGATACTCTTTGATCTGAGGTACAATTTTGTATCTGATTTCCATTGTCCATAATTCTTGCCAGTGATATTGAGTATACAACTAACTCTACTCATGAGGTTAGACATTTTTCCAGCTAAATACATAACCAAGAAAAATATAATTAGGATCGAAATATTTTATTTAACACATAATAATAGAAGCACGATTATTACAATAATACAATATAATTATCTCATCTCTAGTCAAATCTTGAACTCGAACATTATTATGATAAAAGAGGAATATCATGGGAAAAAAAAAATTAAGTGCGTAAATAATTTCCGCCACATTACTTTGAAAACAAATCCATGGGCTTAAGGAATAATGTAAACAAGTAAAATAATTGCAATGAATTAAGTGCTTAAATAATTTCTGCCACATTACTATGTAAAAACTTTCATGGCTTATGGAATAAAATAAGCAATATAATAGGAGGTAAAATCTTCCATAATAATAAATTGTCAGTAGTTGTTTCTAGCTTGGGGTTAACTCAAGCATCAATGAAAGTTAAAATTAGCGTTAGTGTTAGAGTTAGATGATAGTAAAATATAAATTGTCAGTAGTCTTTTCTAGCTTGGGGTTAACTCAAGCATCAACGAAAGTTAAAATTAGCGTTAGTGTTAGAGTTAGATGACAGTAAGATATAAAGAGAATTTTCATCTAATCATAAAATTATAGATAGACAGTAGTCATCCTTGTCTATAATAATGGAGATAGATGAACAAGTAAATATAAACTTTCGTACATTTTAACGTTGAACGTTGTCTTTAAAGAATGGAACTGAGTTTTGAAACATTGAGTCCTCGTTTTGAGTTTATACTAATTTTTTTTGCGAAGGATTCATTGAATAGTATAAATATTTTGGGTTTGTACTAAATCTTTTTTTTTCTTTGGAGAGTAAGGATATATTGTACATAGGAAAAAAGAAAGATTAAGGAAATGTATCGGAGGTGTTATGAAAAAATTAAAACTATTGAGGTTTATAACAATATATTAAAATGACATAGGGAAAGAAGAGCAAATAAGGAGTATATTACTTATGAATTGGTGTTTTTCTCTTCATCTTGATGGCTCCTTATATATGATAGAATTTCCAACATCTATTTACAAAAACTACTACTATTATAAAATAGTATTTGTACATATTTTTCAACAATGGCCACTAGACATATTCCATTTGCCATATTTATAACAATATCCATACTTACTTCAATTATTAGTATTTATTTATTTATTACTGAACACATGTCTTTAGTCAAATTTCAATAACACATTGTAATATATGTAAAGGTGACATGCATACTGTGTGCATACTTTGAGAGGCCTGCTGATAACCAGTATCATCTAATACTTTCTATACATATATAGCATGTATAAATTGCTGGACTGAAGTCATTGTACTGACCTCACACTTATTGTTGTGTTAAAAGGTTTTTGCTTCGATAAATTTTGTTATCTTCATTTAAGTTCTCTCCTACTTACTACAGGTTATTTGATGGACTTTTCTTATCTACCAAGTAGTCAGGAGCCTGCAAATTATAAAGTCTTCATATGAGTGTTACTAGCAACTGAAAGTTTTACATGCTACGTCCAAGATGAAGATTATGTTGTTAAGGGGGTTTTCTTCGGAAGCAACAATGACCTTTAAAGTTATGTTATCCAGCACATAATAGTCGTATTGGACGTCATAAGAGGATTCTTTATGATTTTCAAGATCCCAGGTTTTTGCTGATTCATCATTATGATATGCTAGACTTAGCATGTGGTAGATGAATGATATGTTAAATGATTTCTTAGAGAAAAATGAGTTTCAATATCATGTTGTTTCTTATTTTGATATTGCATTTGTACCTTTTATGGGAAAGACATGTTGATTCAAAATAATTATCAAGATGCTTGATGTGAAGTCTTTGTTAATATTTTATGGCATCCATATATATATATATATATATATACCTTTCTGCTGGGATTTGCTTTACATGAATCGTTCAGTGTATGTTGTTTTTTAGTTGGTGGTTGTCAACATTCTCATGGTTACTTTATTCATATGTTCAAAAGAATAGGTTAATAGTTTGAAATATATTATATATTAGGGTACAAATCAATAAATTCTTGAATTGGATGAGCAATTGGATCATGTGTCAAATTTCAAACTTCTAGTGCGACAATTAGTTGATTAAGATTAGTAAAACTTACTTACTCTAGAGTTGGAATGTCATTTACACAATTAATTTTATTTTTGTTGTAAAATAAAGGAAATTAAACTCAGTTTAAATAGGTTCTTAATTAACTTATCCTAATATACACTCTTTTTATGTCTATATTTGACAACTTACTTTAGATATTTATGAGTTTTTTAAATATTAATTTCAAAATCTAAGATAGCTAACAAAATAATATATTTGCTATTAATAATCGAAGATGCCATAAAAATTGTGTTATTAAATTATTTTAATGTCAAAAAAGAATATTACACGCGGTCTCCGCGTGTGTCAAGTTGCTAGTAATAGATAAATGAACTACGTTCGGCTTGATTCCCTTAAGGGGATACGTAGGCAGCTTGGAATAACCCGAGTCCAGTCCGAAGTCATCAAGATCCATTCGTCCATTCACCACGTCGCTTGGAGTACATGTGTGCAAAGAATAAAGCTGGTTCCAGCGTGGCCTAGAACCAGCATGATGTGAAATATTTCGTCAGCCTGCTAAGTCAGCAGAAGGTGAGGAAGATTACAAATTCGGCTACTTGCTTGTGGTGCGAAGTCCCCGATGAAACAGTCCTCCATATTTTTAGAGAGTGTCATAACACAAAAGAGGTCTGGGAGAATTATTAAATACCACGGACCGAATGGAATTTCAAAGCTTGCATGAGGAGGATTGGATACGGACGAACCTTAGCAAAAAGAAGTTTTGGTGCAGCTTCATTCCGAATGTTAGTTGGGATATTATTTTCTCGGCCACAATTTGGTACTTATGGGTGGCGAGGAATAACCTGGTGTTTAGAGGAGAACGGGAGTCGACTTCACAAATTATTCAGAAGCTGAGTATCTTCAGTAAGGATCTGGAGCAAAGCCGATTAAATAAGAAGCCGGGGGTACCATAACGAAAGCTGGGTCAAACCACGGGACAGTTGGTCAAAACTTAATGTCGATGGAAGCTTATGCGTGGATAAGAATATAGGGGCTGCCGGGGGAGTTCTACGCTCGGATAAAGGTGAGTAGATATGGGGGGTTCAAGATCGTAATTGATGCACCAACTGTGGAAGAAGTGGAGCTTGAAGCTTTAAGGGGAGGAACGGAATTGGCTTGGGAAAGAAGATTGACGAATGTGGAGATGGAGTTGGATTCCGAACAAAGCTACAAGTATGTTACGGGGATCCGAACGCTACAAGGCCGAGGGAATGAACTGGTGAATAAATGCCAAGAGCTTCTACACCTTCCGTGGAGCGTCAAAATAAGGGGATACCTCGGAGTGCCAATAAAGTTGCGGATGTTGTCGCCAAATTGGAGATAGCGAGTTTAGGCCAGGAAGTGTTCTTGGATACTCCACCCCCGAGTTGCTAGGCTCCTTCGAGGAGAGTTAGCTTAGTTTGATTTAATTGTTTGCTTATCTCCTTTGTACAAAAATAAAAAAAAAATTAAAAAAGAAGTTTGTGCAGATTTTGATAATATTTAATATATTTTGATAGAAAATACGATCATGTTGTATCGTGTGTATTATAGAATATGAGTACGTTATACACTAAAAAACACTTCCACTAAGAGGAGAAAAGAAACTCAAATAGCACTATGAATTTGCAGGTTGAAGAAGAAGAATTACCAGGTGTGCACATATATATATATTACGAAGTAGCATATGTCTACAATTATTAAATGCTCACACACACAGATCACACGGCACTACAATCAAAATACAGCTACTTAATTAGCAGTACTATAAGATTCCATTAATGCTTTCTCCAAATTCTGAGCCATGCCTTGAAGACTGAAATCGAGATAAGCAACCAATTCTTTATAGCTCAAACCTTCAATCGGATCAGCCACAAATGACCATTGGATCACGCAACCATGCACATGATCATCTTCAGTACCCTCTATTGACATCGTTGACTTGTACGACTTAAATCCCATGTTGTTGTCCAAAACCTCGTAACTCAACCACTTGTTGGTTGGGTCTATCGCCACCAACTTTTCGTGACACCACTTCACCACCGAGTCTCCACCGTCCGACGAAAGAGTGGCGGCGCAGTAGCGGAGGAGGCCCGGTCGTCCTTCGGTCCCATCGAGTTTGTAAGACGTGTCGATGGTCGGAAGCCATTTGTGGATGGTGCAGAAATCCTCTATGAGCGGCCACACCTCTTCCGGTGTGGAATTATGTAGCTTTGCTGTGGCTTTGCCTTCCCATTTAATTAGGTGTTGATCAATAGATTCTGCCGCCATTTTTAAGGAGCCGGAGAGTGAAGGAAAATGAGAAGAGAAATTGCTAATAACAATATATATATACATATATATATATTGATTAGACAATCCTAAGTAGTTAATTTCTCTCCATATATATAATAGTTGACCAATTTTAGAATATAAAGGCTGTCTATTGTCGAAAAGGAAAAAACTGACAGTTGTCGGCTACGTCCTAATTGACTAGTATGGATTTTGACATGTTTTATTTTAGTTAATCTCAAGTGTATATACTTAATTTTATAAGGGACCATAATATATGGAGTATGGACTAATTGGTCTTAAATTGATTTTATGATAAATTACTGCGACTCCTTAGTCGGATCAATAAGAGGAGCGG
This sequence comes from Linaria vulgaris, assembly GCA_948329865.1. Lineage (NCBI taxonomy): Eukaryota > Viridiplantae > Streptophyta > Magnoliopsida > Lamiales > Plantaginaceae > Linaria > Linaria vulgaris. Next base: position 50,327,797 of record OX415251.1, on the reverse strand, counting down.
TCCTCAATGCAGTCGCCTACCAAAAAAGCAATATTTTACAAAAAATAATTAATCACTTACAAGTTACGACTTATTTCTACCAACAAATAACTAGGTGCATGAATTAAATTCATGAATAAAAAGTTTTACGAGCAATTAGTTTTCATCAAACGTTAACAGCCTGCGGTGTTAAAGAAATCCCTTTTAATTTGTTTGTTCCAAAAAAAAAAAGGAAATCGCATTTGTAACAACAGCATGTTTAGAATATATACATGATGCAGCCAATAAATTTATCGCCATCCGTTTATAAGAAATAATATTACGTAATAGTTAGAATAAAAATTTACATATATATATGATTTATCGGGTTTACAAATATAAGTATATATATTATAGTGGTTTTCTTAAGCAATCTCAACCCCACAAGTTAATGAACTAGATCATAATAATTAATTCAGCAAATGCGGGTGGTCCAACCAACGGTTTGTGCGCATCTTTAGATAAAAGTTCGATTCTTGGAAATTTAATTAAGGTGGAATGCTGCTTATTATACACGCTATACCTTCACCACCACTAATTAATTGTTGTGCACTGTTCCCCTCAAATAGAGAATAAAGCCAAAACTGAATACTAGCTATCACTCGGAGTTTTGAGGCCGCTCTGCTTCTCCGACTCCTTAAAGCTCTCTATAAATCGGTTACCATTGGTCAAGATTCTTTTATAGTTTGAAGTGTACAGAAGTTTAATCACAATCGCTAGAGCATAACGACCTATGTTGTCCATTAAAATCAGCTACTTGTATATATATTGTTAAAAATGAACATAAGTGAGTTTGTTAGAGGAGGTGAACTAAAAACACTTTTCTAAAAATAATATTTTTACTAAGTGTGTCTCCCAAGATACAACAAAGAATTTAGAAATATTTTTAAGATGCAGAAGAATGTTAAGTGAATTGAATAAAATCAAAATTTGTATCAATATATTTATATAACACGAAGAGTTACAATTAAACAGACATGCATGTTTATTCACAACAGTTGTGTCCCGTAGGATCACAACAGTTGTGTCCCGTAGGATAGATTTGCACCCTCTCACTAATACTACTACGAGTTGCAACTCTTCACGACTAGTTATGTCCCTTAGGATAGACTTGCACCATTTAACTAATAATTCATGTTTTAAGCATAATAGAATCTGAACATTAAAATAATGCGGGTTACAACCCTTTATTAATTTATTTCAATTTAAAATAAAATAAATTCAAAAATAAATTAATACAACTAGCTAGCTCTTGAACTAGTTCAAGACTTTATTTTCTACAATGGATACTCATTGTTCACAACTAAAAATATTCAACATCCCCAGTAGTTGTGAACAATTACATCTGCCTAATGAATGACACACGTATGAGAAGGTATCTTTCGATTTGGATCTTCAATTAGTGTAAATACTTTAAAAAGTCCTAAGAAAGTTATAGGTGTCCGTAGATTGAACCTCAACACCTATTGTTACAACCGAAAATATCACACATATATCAATCACTTTAGTGTCTCATAGATTTTCTTCAACAACATTAGAACTATTATATATGGCTATGTGCTAATCTCATACGTCTATGAACATTTATAAGAAAAAAAACACATTTTCTTTACTAAAGCGGCACCACTGTTATGTTCACATAGGTAGAGTTTCTGCTTTTGTCTCAGTTGCTAAAGACACTTAGCTACTCCATTAAGAGCAACTGCTCATCCTACTTTTATTCGCAACTGTTAACACTATTTATTTATAGTGTTTTAAAGCAACATATCAATGACTTGTTTGTACCCATTGAACTTTAGAATCAGAAGTTTACTGATTTAAAGTTCGGTTCCCATCATTGGTGCTTAAATTTAATGCTTTAAGTCACGTACCATTAGTTGTACTAATCGCTAGTTCTTTTGTAAGCGGATTAGTGAGGGGGTCGGCTAAATTATCACCGAATTAACATATATTATGGTAATCACCCTATTTGATATTAAACCACGAATATATGAATGTCTCATGCTTATATGTCTAGACTTTCCATTATATATATATATATATATATTACTGTATGCATGAGATATTACTACTTCACTATAGCAGTACAAATAAGTTGTTGCCGTAGATTTTGGCCATAACCTAATATTTGCTAACATATCTTGCAACCATTATGCTTCTTTGCTTGTTATTGCAAGAGCACTGAATTCAGATTTCACAGTTGAATGTGCAATGCAAGTTTGCTTTTTGGGAGCCCAACTAAGAGCTCATCCACCTAAAGTAAAAATTCACCCCTACGTGGCTTTCACTTTTATTTATCAATCAACTTGCATCACAATGTCCTTCTACCACGGCTAGATAACCATTATAAAAAAGACTTAAAACTTTTGTTTTCTTTAAGTATCTGAGTATTCTACTAGCCGCTTTCCAATGATTTGTGCATGGTTTACTTGTAAACCTTGCCATCATACACACAACATATGCTATGTTGGACCTTGTACAATGCATTGCATATATAAGTCTACCAATGGCACTGACATAATTTAATTGTGCAATAATCCCTCCATGATTTTCAGACTGTTTGACACTACAGTCAAATGGAGTATTTGTTTCTTTTATACCAAGATGCTTGAACTTCTCAAGTATTTTCTCAATGTAGTGAGCTTGGTTCAAGGAATAACCCTTATCATGTTTGATTACCTTAATACCTGAAATAGTATCTACTTTCTCTGTGTCTTTAATTTGGAAGTTTGAAGTCAAATACATTTTGGTATCCTCAATGCCTTTGATATTTGTACTAAAAGTTAAGATATCATCAACATAAAGGCACAATATTACTTCATAATTATTTGTTACTTTAGCATAGATGCACTTATCAGCATTATTGTGTCTGAACCCGTTTGATAAGATTACTTCATCAAATTTCTTATTCCACTGTTTTGGAGCTTGTTTCAAGCCATATAATGACTTGACTAGTTTACAAACTTTTGATTCATTCCTTGGAAGAACAAAACCTTCAGTATACTTCATATACACCTCTTCACTTAAATCACCATTTAAGAATGCAGTTTTAACATATATTTGATGCATATTTTTGAATCGATGCCAAAGAAAATAATATTCTAATGGATGTTGTTCTTGCCACATGTGCATAAGTATCAAAATAATATATGCCTTCTCTTTGAGAAAAAAAATTAGCCACTAAATGTGCTTTGAGGCTATGTTTTGAACCATCGGTTCTATATTTTATTTTAAACACCCATTTCTACCAATTGGTTTAGAACCATGAGGTAAATTAACTAAGATCCAAGTACCATTGGATATTATAGAGTCCATTTCATTGTTTACCGCTTCTTTCCAGACAGGAGCATCTCTTGAAGTCATTGCTTCATTAAATGTATTTGAATCATTTGTCTAAGGTTAACACAATTGGTGTTTTGTTTAAAACTTTGATTTTATCTCCTTCAGCAAGAAAGGCAATGGAATCTGGTGAGATGAAATCAAAATCCAAGAATTTATCTTTTCTCATTCTTTGACTTTCTTTTGGTCTTATCATCGGTTTCCTTTCTTTTCTCACTGAACCCCCAATTAGTCGATTTGATGCAACCTGGTTTTGTAATTCATTTCCATCTTGAGATGGAACAAAATCATAAGTGAATTTATTTTCAAAGAATTCAACATGAATGGATTCAACGAAGACATTTGAACTTAATTCCGCTAGTCTATATCCAACACACCCCCACACTTTAAAATAATTATGTGCATATCCAACAAAAATACTTTTAATGCCTCTTAGTCCTAACTTCAACTTATGAGGACCAATAACTTTATAAAAAGTAACACACCCCCACATTTTAAAATAATTCAAGTTAGGCTTTCTACCGTTGTTCCAAAGTTCATAAGGTGAACACTTAAATTTCTTAAATGGAACCCGGTTGTAAATATGACATGCTGTCAATAAGGCTTTGCCCCAAAGTGAGAAAGGCAACTTTGCATTCGTTAACATGGAATTTATCATTTCCTATTTGAACTCATAACTAATTCATCTCTAGTTCATTTTTCACACTCAATCTGAATGTGCGCAATGAATTACTCTATAGAAAAAGTTTCCGCCAAATGCATAATCTCCCTTGTAGAGTCATTCCAAGTTGAGGGGAGTTTAGGTAATATCGCCCCCATGTGTAGCGCATCCGGAATGCTTATTTGCAATCCATTCATTTGAGAAACAAGAAATTATAATTCTCGAACTTGATCCATTATTGGCACATTATTAGAAAAACTAAATTCAAAATACTTTAAAGCAAGGGTCTATCTTTACCTTTCTTCAAGTCTTTGTATTTAGTTTCAGTGCACCCCAAACATCTTTTGGTGTCTCATAGTTTCTGTAAATATCATACAACTTTGTTGTAAGAGAATTCATAATGTAGCCCCTACACAGCATCTGATTCGTATCACGCTTTGCTTGATCAGTGATTAACTTCACTTTTTCTTCATCGGTGGTGGTGGCACTGGGTTCACCAACATCCTTCAAATTCGGGTCCAAGATATAGAACAGATTAAGCGACATCACGATCCAAGTCATGCGGTCCCGCCAATGGGGATAGTTTGTTCCATCAAACATGTCCAGTTTTATGGATTCATGTTCAGGAAACTAGAGTCTACTCTTTTCTGATTCCATTGAAGATATTGCTTTTAGATTGTTAAAAATGAGAATATAGAAAAGAATAGTATACTGAATATAAGTGAGATTCCTTGAGGGCGTGAACTGGAAACACTTTTCTAAAATCAACATTTTCACTATATATTAATAAAATGTGCTTCCCAAGATACAACAAGGAATTTAGAAATATTTATAAGATGCAGAAGAATGCTAAGTGAATTGAATAAAATCAAAATTTGTATCTGATGATGCATAATTTTTCCCACCCTCGGAGAGGGGCGGAAAAAATGGGTACCCTACAAAAACTCTTTACTAACTTGCGGAGAAATACGTCTAAGCCACGGCCAACCTTACCCAAACAGGGGCCGATAGTTCGGGCTTTGGAGAAGGTACCCCCGAGTCAAGACTAGAAAGCACCCTTCAAGGGTACTCGGTCTCTACACTCAGAAAAGGTACCCCCAGACCCGGCCAACGCCTTCTAAAAGGACACGGTGAGACCTCAAAGGCTTGGACACGCTTCTCCCAATGCTCTTTTGTGAGGCACTTTCCGGCCTTGATCCAGGCCTGACGTTCCTTAGCGGGCAACTCAATTTGGGTCAGGCATCATCACAACTCCAGAAGGAGCTCTACGAGGGTCTAATGAAGTAGCACCAAAGGAGGCGGAAAAAAATTCCAACCTCGAAAACACCATATCTCGGGGGACCCAGAGAGAAAAGCAAATGAGGGAACTACCATCCCGTACCCAACCCTGACCAGGTCCCTCGTCTCAAATGCTAATAAGTTCTGAGGCGGCCTGGCCAAGTCAAGACAGGCACTTGCAACACCTACTTGCAGCTCTTTCCTTGCATCCTCGAGTTGGCGGAGCAAACGATCCCGTTCTTCTCAGAGTAGGGGGACCTCCTCCGCGGTCCGAATTGCCTCTCTCACCCTTTGTTCCCACCTCTCGGCCTTAGCATCGAATTTAGCTATAGCCTACTTCAGGCAATTATTGAGGTCCCCCAAGTCCCGATCCGAGGATGCTCTCATCTCTACCATACGCCCACGAGCCTCATTTAGGCCGCCTCTAGAAGGGCAGTTTCTTCAGGAGCATGCCTAAGCAATGCACGGAGAGCATCATGCTCCTCCGTTGCAGTCTTTAAGACAGTTGGGCTGGCCCTATACGTGCCCAACGCATCTCCAAGCAGAGTAAGCTGCAAAATAAAAAAGACGAGTCACAAGATCTGCGATAAATATAAGTCAAAAGATACATTAAAAATGGGGCGTTACCTCACAGACGCTCTGATAGAAACGTTCCCACAAGACGGTATCAATGTAGCCTCTCAGGATCTCCTTGTCCCTGGGGTCCATGATCCCGCTATCAAAAGACGTGTAGTGGGCAGGATCTTTGTAGCCCTCAACGAAAATCGATGGCACAGCGGGAGTGCGAAGAAACTCTTCCTCCTCTGGGGTTAACTTAAACTTGCCCCTCTTAGGAGAGATTGGGGTCGGCAGTCTTTCTTAGTGGGAAAGGGGTCGATCAACCCCTTTCCCTTATCCTTCTTCGAGGACGACGCACCCTGATCTCGGCCTCTTTCCTGCTTCCGTGAGGGGCTCCCGATGGCATGCGCCTTATTTGTCAGGTTAAACGAAGAAACTGGCAACGACCCAAAATCCAGAGTGGTACCAAAAGAAGGCATAAAGTGATACGTGAAATGTTTAGCCATCACCGGTTCCATAGGTTGGGGTATACTTTTGGAGTTAGCCCCCTCTTCTGCCTCCACCATCACCACATCCGCATCAACAACAGATGGACTCCTAGGAGCCTTGGGGCAGTACTTACTATCTAACGAACCCAAAGATTCAAGAGACTTAGAAGCGGCGGACGACCCTCAGTCTTTCGAAACAGACAAGTCAGAGCTACGATCAGACAACGCTAACACATCGCCTCTAAAGGGGCAACGAGCGTGCGAGGCCATCTCCGCACATGCAGACCAACGTCATAGAGGTCAGAAAAAAAAAGAGTATACTGTATATACTCGGATAAGAGGTCGAAAAAATTTATAATAAAATACAAGCACTTATGAAATTTTGAATGTTGTTGGAGTCTCAACAAAAAAAGGAGTTCGCCCACCAGTCCGTCTTGCAGACCGGCAAGGAGCAAGACCATGGAACTGTTCAGCATAGACGATACGTCGTAAAGGCCGTCAAAGAGACCTCTATCCTCCAGATAGGTAGCTGCTTCTACACTCGCAGTTGGGGATGGGTAAACATAACCCAACCCCCAAACTCGGGGTACCCCTTCCCAAAGATTCGACGACTCCCCGAGAAGAGACATGAAGAAATATCTCTGACTCCAATCACCATTGTTGGCAGGACCTTTTGTCGTCGAGGTCAGGAACACCCACTTGCTGTTGGCGGTAGCCCGTAATATAAACGCCCCCCCCCCCCCCCCCCCCCCAAGGTTGTATGAGTGCAAGGGAAGTTCATCAAGTGACAACAGAGAATAAACCCCACCAAATTGCGATAAGAAGCCGGAGTCAGTTAACTCGGGCAAAGTTGCCAAAACACAAAAGTTCCCTCACGACCAGATGAAAAAAGTAGAGAAGGTCGTAACGCACTTGCTCTGCATACATTGTCATGTAACCCTATGGAGGGTCAAATGCCCTCTGCATTTTTTAGGGGATGATGATATCCACCAGGTTGAAAGAGATATTAAAATCCGCTAACAAGGAACCATTCTCCATACATTCATCACTGAGTCCGTAGACCCAACTTGAAGTCTACCAGTCATGCGTTTTGGGTCCAAAGGCTCGCTCTAGAATACAGCACCCTCTGTCGGATTCCGTTAAAGAGACCGACGACCAAAAATAGCGAAAACATGATTCGCCATCATCGTCGGTGGAACAGCAACGTCACCACCCCCCGCTCGCCTCCGTGAAACGGAACAGACAAGAGAGGAACATGCATCCCTTCTGCGGTGACTCTGACGAGAAGCGAACGCGTTACCCCGGTGAGGGATTGGATGAGAGACAAGAAAATCACACGAATGCTCGTCACTGGTAAAAACTATGGTGACTTAAGAAACCATTGTCGTCGAAAGAAGAGAATGGAGGAGTATTTTTGTAGAAGAAATATTTGCTTTGAAGTAATGAAGAAGAAGATTGAAGGTGGTCACGTTTTTTAAGGCGGGAAGAGATGGTTCGTATCCCGAGTCATTTCACCTCAACGCCCCCAATTCAAAGGGTGGGACCCTTTGGTTTCCCACTCATGACCCATATGAACTGCCACCTTTCCCGAATCAATGCAACTCTAGCATGCCAGACGTCACCATAGGGTAACTAGACCGGCGCACCAACTCCCCATGTCTCTTCGCATTAAATGAGCATCCCTTCCCAAGATAGACGGTTGGGAGAACGAAAAGGCGGGCTAATTCAAATTCACGACCACCTCAAAAATTGTTCTCTCGACCATCTCCACAAGGAGACACCAACAACGCTCCCAAACGACTACAAAGGAAATTTAAAATTTTTTCTAAGTATGGTAAGATCACTCATTCGAGTTAACGCCAAGTGCCTCTTGTGACACCCCGAGGCCCATAAAAGGAAGGCTCGTCCAACCTCCCACGAAATGGGTTACCCCCGGATAACTCGCATAAATGGGGCTTCGACGGCTACTAACCCCGATGATCGTGACTACTAATGAAAAGATTTTAAGGACTTTAGGGTCAGGGTGATCACAAAAGTTGAACAATGACGGGAGGATTTCCCCCTCTCCGTGAAAAGAAATGAGACAGGCGTACTCAACAAGCAATGGCAACAAATACGCAATGAAAAGAAGAAGATATGGTGATGCGAAAAATTCCATTCATAATCAAAAACCCCATAGGGGGACGACCCGGTACAACCCCATAAAAGAGAAAGCAAAAAACTAAAACAAACTAAGGCCAACACGGCCATAAAAGTCCCTATGGCAATCTATGTCTGAGGAGTGTGAGTAGGGCATGCCATGGTTGAAGGTGCAAGAGAGCTTCGGACCCCTGGGCCACAATTGGGGAGCAAGTCCAGGGTCTCTTCTGGGGTATCAGGGTGAATCATTAGGGTCGTGGACAGCTTTTAGACATTAACGTCAGGGCAGAAGAAACCCTTCACGGAACTCAGCTGTCGACCGGCCTCGAAGCCCCACAGAAGATGTCCTTCGAAGCAGGGGCGAGTCGTTCCCTCACCTCTCTCTCATGAGTAGTCGGTCGCTCATCCTGCTCCGTCACGGTTTTCTCTAGAACCCCCCAGAACGACTCCACCAGCTTCTCCAAGATCTCTTGTTTCTCGGCCAGCTCAGCTTCTCTCCCAACCAGGACTTCCCTTTCCTTCTCAGAAGTACCCAGGCGATCACTCAGTTGTTGCTCCGACCCCTTCAGGGCGTCCCTCTCTCGGGCCACCTCCTTATAGAAGCGAGAGAAACCTCTCATTCTGATGGGGGTCTGCCAAAAGAAACAAGTGTCAGTCAAAAGAACATCAAGAAGGAAAAATAAACATGCTTACAATGGCGTTGCTTACCAAGGTCGCACACAGTTGCGTAACCAAGCCTAACTCCTGGGCATCCAGTAGAGAAGAAGTCAGAGAAGAGCCAAGAAGAGCTAACTCACGAAAAAGACCTAGAGCTTGGGCTCCTAAACTCGCGACGCTCTTCAAAAGTGACTACACTAGGGAAAGGGTGACATGACCCCAAGTCCCGACCTCCCGACTGTGAGTGACCTGGAAATTCGAACGTCCAACCCCATGATGCTTGGAAAGAAAAGAAGACGACCTCTTAGCTACATACTCCATCCCAGCAGTCGGGGACTGGGGAGTAGAGGGCTCACCCGATGGAGTACCACCAATGCTGGCCTGCATCGCTGCCTCGTAGTGCTTCAAGAACCAGTCACCACCTGCGTCCGACCCCGTTTGTGCAATAGGGGAAAGATGAGAGGCAGTGGGACTCTCTTCCACCTGAGCCAGAACATGACCCTTATCCTCTGAATCTTGCAGCAAAATCACCTTATTGTTGGAAGAAACCTCGGCCTTCTCCTGATGCAACTTTCTTCCTACCAGGCCCACCTCCTTCTCACTCGATTGACTTGTGGGGGAAGGAACCTCAGCCGAAGCGCTTTTCTAGCCTAATGGATCGTTTGCCGCTGCCTAGGTAGCCGACCCCCTGCCCTCAGAGGCTTTTGAGCAATGGCCTTTTTCTTTTTCTTCTTCAAAGGACGAGGAAGAGGAACGTCACATTCCAGTGTCTCCATGATAGCTTCTGCGAAGCCAAAACTCTGACTCAGTAATGAACAAAAACCTGGCAAGGAAATAACTACCAAGAAAAGTCTGAAAGTACTTACTAATCTCAGGACGATTGTTCCCCACGAAAGGCTCGGTGGCCAGAATGCCATTCAGACCGCATTTCTCGTAGAGAGTCCAGAACACACTCACCTACGATATATTGTTCCACCTAAAACCTTGCTCGAAAAATCCCTCCGCCACCAATTCATATGTGGCCTTTGCATGATTCGGGCTAGCCAGAATCTGGGGTCCAGGTTCCACTCCCTCGGAACATCGGCCAAAAGGCCATCGGTGGTAGGTTGGACGAAGAAAACTTTCTCCTTCTAACTGCTATGAGAACCCGACAGGTCGTGAAGAATTATCTTTGTCGACTACAGTATGGTGAAAGTATAAAAAATCTTGTCCGACGACGAGCTCGCCAAATTGAAGGCCCCAAAAAACCTATACACCGAACAGGGATGTGTGTAGGCCATATAGATAAAAGCAAACACCGTTAGAGCCGACCATCCATTAGGAGAAAGTTGACTCGGACAGAGCATGCATTCCTTAAAGACCTCCCGTTAGAAAACCGAGAGGAAGGATCTCAACCCCGCCTTGATCTGCACAAAGTAGGCAATATAGTAAACAGGGCAAGGAGAGGTATCCCTCTCGTGACTTAGAGGCACCACGAGCTCCATATCGTCAGTACTCGCCCCGTATTTGGTAAATTCGACTTTTATCTCATCCAGAGATCTCACCGTGCTCTACACACCCACAGTCAAAACCCTAGGTGGCACCGCCACTGCCACTGCTTTTTTCGCCTTCTTGGTGGAAGTTTCCACCGAACCAGAGACAACACGACGCCGTTACACCATCTCTTCAGCAGAGGGAAACACCGCCGCTTTAGTCGCTGCCACATCGAACGCCGTCCGACGTCTCACCGGGCCAGATGCCTCTTCGCCGAAACTACTCACGGAAGCCATTAGATTGCCGGAAAAATTTCAAAGCAAAGGAGAAAGAGAAAAGAGAGGGAAAACAAAAAGACTCGGGTGAATGAAGACAAATCGCTACGAGTCCTCTCAATTTATAGATGGAGCAGCCCAAACGACGCCCTTGACGCGTGGCCAACTCAGAGCCACGTGGAGCATGCAGGACCGCTATTACAGAAAAAGCTCGACAGCACATGGACTCATTTAATGAGTTCCAAGTGATTTCTACAAAATACACTCGGAACTGGGGGGACTCCTGATGATGCATAATCTGCCCCACCCTCGGAGAGGGGCGAAAAAAGTGGGTACCCTACAAAAACTATTTACTGTCTTGTGGAGAAATACGTCTAAGCCACGGCCACCCTTACCCAAAATGGGCAATGGTCCAGGCTTTGGAGAAGGTACGCCCGAGTCATCACTAGAAAACACCCTTCAAGGGTATTCAGTCTCTACACTCGGAGAAGGTACCACCAAACCCAACCAACGCCTCTTAAAATGATACGGTGAGACCTTAAAGGCTTGGACACGCTTCTCCCAACGACCTGATGCCCACTTGAATCCAGGTACCCACGAGGAGCGACCTTGGACCACCCCCCCTGGGTTCGAGAAAATAATACTCCCCGAAGCGTTACGTACCTCTCGAAACGCCCGAGGAACCATCACCAACACTTAGCCAAAATTGAGGAACATGAGCACATAACCAACATTAAGGACACGAGTGAATACCATGAGAAGTCAAGACCTACCAAAATACTGAGGAAGCAGTTCACACCAGAGAATGACCCCTTGGGGTCTCATCCAAGATAGACGATCCGCAACGAGTGACCCGATCATTTAGGCCGACCATGACCTACGACCCTACTTGGAAGACGTGCCACTCATCATCAACTCACCTTACGTTCTAACCACCCTAATAATGAAGTAATACTTCACTCCATTGGTCCAACTGGGCAGAAAGCAACAAACATTATTAGTGCAGACTATTGATTGGAGCAAATTAATCACCATGCATTGGCTCAGTACCCCCGCAAAGACCATTGGGGCAGACACCATCAATACCTGCTCAAACGAACTACAGTCAACCCACGTTATTGGTCACCTTCTGACAAACGACTCCCATTGGTGCAGAAAAGTTTCACGCATTTGGTCACCAGCACCCTACGGAGTAAAGACGACAAAGACTGGCCCCCATTGGCCAAAGACCCATGAGACTAACACTATAAATAGTCCCCTATTTTCAGTAAAAGGGGAGGGACAAGTCCAAGCACAAGTTCAACTTCGAGCACATCAATCACTACAAAATCAACACAAGAACACTCTCCACAATTTAGCATTTTATTGTACTTAGAATTTATCGCATTTTTCTTGCTATCACTCGTGTTTTTCACACGACTCTCTTGTACTTCACTCAAAGTCCTTAATAAAATCATTGTGCCTCCTTTCCTCAAACTCAAGATTAGCGTTCTGAATAAAAATACTTGAGTAATAATATCCCCAAATATCTCGACCACACGGGCCCAGATGATATTGCCTCACCAGTATTAATACATTTATCGAACACCTAGAGTTACAATTGAACAGACGTGTTTATTCACAATAGTTGTGTCTCTTGAGATAGATTTGCACCCTTTCACTAACAAATTCAAATCTTAAATATAATAGAATCTGAACATTAGAATACTACGGGTCACAACTCTTCCTTAATTTATTTCGATTTAAAACAACGTAAATTCAAAAATAAATTAATACAACTAGCTAGCTCTTGAACTAGTTCAAAACTTTATTTCCTACAATGGATACTCATTGTTCACAACTAAAAATATTCAACATATATCCCCACTTGTATTTTTTTAGACAAATAAGCCAAAATCTAAGAGAGTAAAACTTACCAATATCTATATCTCTCTATCAAACTAGCAACACAAACTCAAAGCAAAACCATGCATGACATTTCAGTTCCCAATCTCCGTATGTCATAAGTCTACATGCAAGTGTGTCAACGCAGTCCGGTGAACAATACATCTAATGTGTTGAAACTATGTTCTGCTATGATCATAATTAGTTGAAACCCATACGCCTTCAAATGTGATAACAACAACAACAACAACAACAACCACCAAGCCTGAAATCCATGAATGAATCACGTCGAGTCGTGAACATGAGTTTTTTGCCTCCATATGTTTCGGTTGACGAGCATATTTTTATTTAAATCTTTTAACTTCATGTCGTTCCGTATGACCTTCAAATGCGATATGTATTCGTTTTTATATATCTCTCGTAACATAGAAAACTTTGGAAATACACCCCATATATTTGAAGCCCCTAAGGTCAAATTCTCTAGTTACGTTCATATTTCTATAGTTATACATCAGCATTCATGCTATCCGTAAACCATGATTAGAGGCGAAAATAATTTTAAAAAAAAAAAAGAAAAATCAACTGACTACCATTAGGAAGTAGGAACAGAAGACCAAGTGACTGCCTTTATAACTCATGGTCCTTTTCTTTCATTTGGATTGAGGGGTTGACTCGACGACCTACGTATACTTTTTCGAATCCTCCTTTCCACAGTTCCCTCCCAACTCTGTCAGCTGAAGAACCACCAACTTGGACCTATTCTAGAGAAATCATACGCTAATCAATAAACCACTCAAACTGTGTACAAATATTAAATCTACCAGATATCATTATATTTTTAAAGAAGACAGTGTCTAATCATAAACAAAAATCAAACAATGCCAACTACATACATCAAAACACTCACTAATATCATCTGGCCTATAAGAATAGAACAATAAATGAGACTCGCCTATGAGCAACATGTCACGCTAAACACTCCTCTAATACTTTTCAAAATAGTACCACAAACACAACCCTATACGCATTCATTTGATTCTAAAATCAAAACATGTCACAACTCAAGTACATATTCGTACTTTATTTATCAGGAGCACATAATAAGATAGGGGAACATCTTAGCTAACATTAATGTTAGCATCCACACCCCCATTTTATGAGCATGGGTGTGGGTCCTACATCACTTTTGGGGAGCTATGGGACCAACACCTATGCCCATAAAATGGGGGTGTGGATGCTAACATTGATGTTAGCTAAGAAATTTCCATAAGATAGAGCATGCAACAAGCATGAGTCGTTAGCAACATTGAGAATTTGAACTTAATCATACGACAAAGAAGCATTTTAAAAAAAGGGGATAAGAGCATCAAGCCCTTTGAACTATACACGTTTTTGCGACTTGCCCCTTAAACAAAATTAATAAGCGTTTTCCCCCTTAAACTATGCACGTCTGTTCGATTTGCCCCCTGGCCAGGTTTTTGGTTATTTTTTGACAGAATATTTTCCGTTCGAGGTGTTTTTTTGCCTACTTTTTGTCATAAACTACCAAAATACATCTAGTACAACACATATGAGTCGTGTAGGGGGATATTCCGGCAAAAAATGGTCGAAAATACACTAAAAGGGTAAATCGCATTTTAGCCATAATATGTCCCGTTCGAGGTGTTTTCTCGCCTACTTTTTGTCACCAACTACCAAAATACATCTAGTACAACACATATAAGTCAAGTATGGGGGAATATTCCGGCCAAAAATGGCCAAAAATTGCCGAAAACCTGGGCAGGGGGCAAATCGAACAGACGTGCATAGTTTAAGGTGGGAAACGCTTATTAATTTTGTTTAAGGGGCAAGTCGTAAAAACGTGTATAGTTTGGGCGGCTTGATGCTTTTATCCCTTAAAAAAATACGATTACATATTGTAATCGTGTTATGACTGTACCCAAATTCTAAAGGACGAGGTTCTACCCAACAGAGGAAGCTGCATGATCCAATTGCAAAGTCGTCAACCATTTGTCTAAGCCGAAAATAATGTCTGCAGTGATGCGGACTTCCAAGTACCGTAGGGAGCAGTGAGCTTCTCCGGTGCAGTTCATACAGTTTTTGTAACGAAAGAAGACTTTGATTTCACCGATAGGGTTTGATTGAAGTTGGAAGATCAAAGGAGTAACAGTGCTCGGGGAGGTTTTGAAATGGAATGGGAATTTGAGAAAGAGAGAGTAGAAATGGCGAGTGAGTGTGATTAGACCAAAAATATATTTCAATGTTATTTTCTTTTCAAGGGACGCTTTTGTTTGGAAATGAGGGTTTGCTTTAAACTATGCTCTTATTTTTTATATGTTGTGTGTCCAGTAGAGAGGTCATAGTTGGGAACAAACTACAATTAATCGTGGCATAAGGATTGTATGTATGACTATTGACAAATTCCATCCATCTATATTAAGGTTTTGGGGGGCGAACAAAAATTCGGTCACCTGTTCAACCCGCATAAACTCAAAAGTATTTTTTGTATATGTAGGCGAGTCGGCCTTGTGTTAAACCGGTCCACTGTTAGGTGGGCGGTGATTTACCTTCTGACCACGCTCCAGTCGAACATTTTTTTATTATAAGCTTTATAAGCTAGTTTTTGCCACAAAAAAAAGGTTTTATTTAGGGTGAATTATTATTCTACCAATCAAGTGAAGGAAGGCTAAGTGGGAGCTCGATGAGTGAAGGCCTTCGAGCGAGTTTTGAGAATGTGGCAACCAGTGGTGATTTGAGAATGTGCTCAAACACATTGACTTTCATTTATGAGCCATGATGATTGTCTACAATGTTCACTTTAACCTTCTTCTTTCTGAATTGTTTATGTTTTAGTATGATGATCGCGACCCGCTACTTGATACAATACATGAACTTTGGGTAAAAATGCCACAAATCGTTATAGAGGGTGGTCGTTTGATAAATCAAGTTTGAATGTCACAAACGGAGGTGATGAACCTGTTTGATAAGTTCAGGAAATTATTTTTTAAAGAACCAAAGAGAAGAAATCTCACAAAGTTAATATAAAATGATAATCATTGTCTTACATCAAAATGGCCTTCAATATTTATGGCAAATCAGGCATTGAGCCCGAATGACAGATTTATCAATTAAGAAAGCAATAATGGCCTTCAAACAACTTTTGGGAATAGATAAATGCATTAAATAGACTAGGAAAAAGGAAAAAAGTGGTCAAAACTCGTTTTTGACTTTTGACTATTATTCAGAACATGACTTTGATCAGATTGACCTTTCTAGGTCTTTTGGGACGGCTTCATCAACATGGACTCAAGCCTCTTCGGTTAGCCCATAAGGAGTTGTTTATGTCTTCTTAGCACACCCCTTTGTGATTGGCACATTGAAAGTTTGGGCTTAATTCATTCTTGTGACATTATATCTTCCTTCTTTGATGTGGGTGTATACTTATTTGCATCACCCCCTCTTCTTGAAAATGATTTGTCATAAAATCTTTGTCACCTACATAAAAGGACATAAATCAGAACGTTGAAAGTAGAACTAACATTATACTCACTAGGTTCAACTTGTAAACATTGTCATTGATACACTCAATCACTTCAGAATGTCTATCGCCTCTCAGCAACAATTTGGAACGTCTATTTTTGAGAAACCATTTCTTTCTCATGTGCAACCAAACCATTTGCATGGTTCAAAGACCAAATTTCGATGACCCTTATTGGCTTGGTTTGCATATTATTGAGTTATTTTTTCAATGTTGAGCCTTGTCTTCTCATATATTTTGTTTAACAAAATTAGCATTTTTCTTGCTATCTGAATTTACATACTCAGAAATAGGTAACAATCTCAAATGGTGAAGACTTAGAGGCACTATGCACATTTCTATTTTAAGCAAGTTTAACATGTGGTAGACAATCTTTAGTGTAAATTATGTTTATGATATTTAACTTTTTTTGCCCTATAATTTGGGTTAAATTTGTCTTTTGCCCTTTAACTTTACGGGCTTCATTTTTGCCCCTTAATTCGTGTTTTTTTTAATGCCCATTGGGCCAAAAACCAAGCCCGATTACTGTGATGACCACGTTGCGGCTGACTAGGCTACTATAGTGCGACCACATGGAGCCACGTAGGATCCTAGGTGGAATAAAAAATTAAAAAATAAAAAAAAATTGCAAATGAATCTCCCCCAAATTCTTCTCTACCAAATTCAGCTTCCTCTACACCACGACCCCCCCCCCTCATTCTCCCTCTCTCAACCCCACCCAAAGAACCCATAACCAAATCCATCGGCAAAGTCGAATCTCCAGATTCATTTCCAGGCGTTGTGGAGAGGCTTGCGGCGGTGAGAAGGGACCTTAATCTTGCGAAATTGGACGATGCCGAAATCTGGTGGTGGTGGTGACGAGTTTTGCGGAGTTTTTTAGTGGTGTGTTTGAGAAGAGCGGCGGTTTGGGTTGTGATGAAGAAGAAGATGGTGGCGGTGGGTTAGAGAGGTGGTGGTGCTGGTTGTGGTGAAGAAGAGGATGGTGGTGGTGGGTTTGGGAGGTGGTGTTGGTGGCTGTGATGAAGAAGATGATGGTGGCAGTGGGTTTGGAAGGTGATGGTGGTGGTTGTGGTTGGAAGCTGGGTTTGATTGTGGTCCTCGATCAAGTACATTATCATCAAACTACGGTGAAAAAGTGCATCCCCAATTAGCTCAACAGCTCGCTCTGGTCTTCTCCTTAACCTGCGTCATCCCCGCTAGAAAACGGCGCCGAAAAACCCTCCTCCTCCGCGGCGATCGCCAAACCTCCGCCCATGGACGACTTCAATTGACGCTCGAAAGCGGATATTACAGTGACGATGATAAAGTAAGCTCGTCGGCAAATTCGACAAGGTCGACTGGTGGTGGTGTTTACCAGATTGTGGCGGCAGCAGAGGAGGTTTTTCTTCATGATCTAAAATCAAATGGATTTTGTCCAATTCTGACATGCTAAAATCGGATCGCATTGAAGCTCGGTCAATGCCGTTAAAAATAGGAGAGTCGTGTTAATCCAATGCGGTGTGATTCGTGGTGGTGGAGGTGGCGCGACGGTGATTCGTGGTGGTGGAGGTGGTGGTGGCGGCGCCGGTGTGGGTGGGGTTACGATTTGTGTATGTGTGTGTATATGTATATATATATATGTGTGTGTGTGTCTATGATGAAGAAGAAGATAGGCGGCGGTAAGGTTGTCAATTCAAAGTGAGCACCAAAACAAAATCTATGTGGCTCCACGTGCCCGCACTGTAGCAGCCTAGTCAGCCGTCACGTGGCCAGCACAGTAATCAATCGGGCTTGATTTTTGGCCCAGTGGGCATTTAAAAAAAAACATGAATTAAGGGGTAAAAATAAAACCCGTAAAGTTAAAGGGCAAAAGGCAAATTTAGCCCAAATTATAGGGAAAAAAAGTCATTTCCCCTTATGTTTAATTGGGAGTTGGGACCTTAAAAATTGGTCGATATAAGGGAACTAATTTCTTGTGCAGATTTGCGTATATTTATTGTTGTAGTTATGGAACGTTTTCTAAAGGGCGTTTGTTTGGGGTTACTACTGACAAAAAAAAAATAGTATTTCTCACGTTTGTTTCTCAAGTTTTTTAATACCCAAATTTACTTTTTGGCTGATGTGGCATAGTAATATCCTTACTGTAAGTGTTGACATATTGGAAGAATGAAGATTCTGGTAGGAGATATGATAGTAACTCGATTATCCTTATTCGAGAAAGGATAAGAAAACTCTAATTTTAATAAGAGAAAATACTTTGATTGAATACTTGAAATCTAAATTACAAATGGAGACTTAAATAGAAAAACAAACACGTAGTGACCCACTAACAATAGCCATGAACTTAGGCCACTAACACATGACTTAAGACTTAGTGGGTGTTTGCAAGAGCTTATAAAAGCTCCTTCTTCCAAGCTTTTACTTAAAGTCACTAAAAGCTCCTTTTGACTTAAAGCAATGAGTGTTTGCAATCCTTCTTTAAAAAATAACTTAAAGCCGTTTAAATTAATTTTGTAGTGTTTGAAATAATAAGTAAAAGCGGCTTTTATAATGCAATAAGACTTAATTACCCTTATTTATCGAGCATATAAATAATTAACATACACTTACATTACACAAGTATACATTTTGTTAAATAAAATAAAAAAATATGATTTGGGAATTACGTTGAATATGGAAGAGAAAAGATTAAAAATATTTTTTATTGTTGAAAATGGGTGAGAAAGATTATAGAATATTTTTTTCCTTAATTGTAAGGGTATAGGTGGCACTTTGAGGGGAATTAGGAAAGAGAAATATTTTTATAATGCTGATAATTAAAAGGAGCTTTTAAAAGCACCCTCTACCCAGCTTGTGGGCTTGTGCTTTTTTTTGGCTTATTTTAAGACAAGGAGAAGCAAAAGCCCTATAATCAAACACTAATTTATGGCTTCTCCACAGACAAAAGCCCACAAGCTCCTTTTAAAAACATTTGCAAACACTCCCTTAATCAATAGGACTTAGTCAACTAATAATAATAAATAACTGAATTACAATTAAATAAGAAATAATTAGAAAATACAATTGGGCCAAATTTAAATAATGTAGTCTTTAAATTTGATTGGGGCCTGTTTCCCACGTTTGGGCCTTGATGATACACGGCCCATATCAAGATATTTCGTGTGCCTCTTTTACAAGGTGAATAGTCACTGCTCTACAAATTATATCATGGAAATTAATTTGCATTTGTTTGTTAAGTTTTTTCTTCAATTACAGAACCCGTTAGGTGGGGTTTTTGGAAATGGCACGACCCTGAAATGTTTGAAAGGGCAAGGAAAATATATATGGCGTTGCTAAGGAAGCTAGATAAACTGGAAAACACACGCGAGTCTAGAGACACGGTTGTACCCGAAATAATATGTGAGAAAGAGTCTCTTAAAAACCCGATCACACTACTTAAGATTAAGTAGAGTCATTAACTATAACAATTTTATTGATTAGTGATTTAGTTTTTCAAAATTAAAACTTTTTATATAAATTATCTATCTTTATATATTTAATTTTTATCAATTTAAGTTATTGTCTTCACTACAAATTAAAACAAATTCTTAATCATGCGAGAACGGGTGACAACGTTTCTAGTATATTGATATGGAAGCCCTAACAATGTGGTACTTGATTACCCCATGCATATGTTTAATTCGCTTAATATTGTTGCTTTTTAGATATTAGAATAAATTGGGAAAGGGTATAACAAAGAACAATTAAAAATTACTATGTTTTTAGGGACTTTACTCTGTCTATATTATATGTCTTTCCATAAAGCTTTCCCCATAAATTAAACTTTTTTGCAATTATGGCACGTCGTGTATTACATTATTCAGAACTTTTTTAATTATATTTTTTTGAGATAGTACCATAATAACATATTATTATTAACTATAGCTTGCGATCAATAAACCAAATTAAAATTGCAGAAAGTCAAAAAAAATTGTGAAAGACAATGATAAGATTATTAACGTTTTAATGTTTTTGGGGGAAAAAACAAAAAACACATTAAAAAGTTTTTTTTATTTCCAAAAACATTAAAACGTTGGAAAAATAAGAGAGAATTTTCATTTCCTATAAACCAGATCCCTCAAAAAGAAATTCTTCATTAATTTCTTGATGTTAGCAAATTGTTTAAAATGTGAAATACGTATAAATTAACAATAAAAAAATTAGGTATAAATTATACGAAGTGCGTAGATTAACGTTTGTTAAAAAGGAAATATAGGAAGCATATTTTCATTTGTGAAATCATAAGTAACGTGTATGATTTTGGTAAAAAAACAATACCTTATCTTTCGTTAAATACAAACATATTGCCGCGCAAATTCGGAAAAGAATATATTTGTTCAAAAGTATAAATCTGTAAATTTTGATAAGACAACACCAAAGATAAACCAAAAAATTCAAATAATTTAAACACAAGGTGTTAAGTTGCTTCCACGTGGCATGCATCCATACAATATAGAACCCCCATAACATAAGCACATTTTGTATCGTAGAAGAAAATCCAAAAGCATTTAAATGAAGGTTCTGTTTGTTTCCCCGGAAAAGAGGGGAAAAAGAAAAAAAAAGAACGAATTTTTTTTTCCCTATTGTTTGGCATTTAAAGTTTTCCTGGAAAACAAAGGAAATCTCTGAAAAAGATAGGAAAATATTTTCAAATTTTCCTCCTATAAGTAAACCGTGTGAATTATAAATTTTATCCTAAAAGATTTGATTTTAATCTTTCTTCCTTAAAAAAAAGGTGGAAAAAAACTTTGTTAATATATTCTAGATCTTTCAAAATTTTTGAAACTTTATATTTTTCCCACCAACATGAAAATTCGAATTTCCTTTTAGCTCTATATAAAGTTGTAAACACATCCAAGAAACTTTTGAATCTTTATTATTTGTGGTCTTTTTTTTGCATAACTATCATTTATGTTTATTGATTTTTGAGTTAATTGAAAATAATTAAAATATTGAAATATATAAAAGAAATATAATTATCATAGTATTTATAAAATAAAATTATGCGAACTATTGGTTTATATACATTGATAATTTACATAAAGTAGTTTTAAGGAGAACTTCAAAAATAAAAAATATTAATTAATTTTATAAAAAAAAATTGGTCTATTACTTTTAATACATATTACAAACCATTAAATATTATCATGACTTTTAAATATTTAGATCAACAATAAATACAAAAAGCATTTACACATAATAATAATTTTCCTTGAAAAATCATTATGAACCAAACGCTGGAAAATCTTATTTTCCCCTATCTTTCGGTGAAACAAACGGAGCCGGAAGGAAACAGGAAAAGTTCTTTTGGATCCTATTAGAGAGAACAATTCATTTCCTGGTATGAAGCACCACTACATACATTTTCCAGTGTTCAAACAAGTAATCTGCACCTCCATGTCAATCAAATTCCACAAAATCATTGGTGAAAAACTAAATTCTATAATTCGAGGTGACAAAATTAAAATGAATTTATTGACAATTCTCCACGGCAGGAACCGACCACATCTATCATAACACCATCGCTAGCCAAACTATTGACTGCAATTTGTAATCCAGGTCATCATGTTCTAACTATACAAACTTTCAGCAATGAAACCGGTAGATATCTAAAACAATCCAAAGCATTTGGTTTACAATTGCATTTTAGTATAAAGGTTATACATAAAAACGATATAATTAGATAGCCAGGGAAAGATTACACACTGACTTCCCAACAGGAATAGTTTGTTAGGCTATTAAGAAAAATGGATTCTTCTTGTCACTCAACAAGCGTCCTCAATCTGCTCTTAAATTCCTAAGAAATCCAAAAAGAATCGTGATGCGTCAAGATACAGTTCTTCCATAGCAAACGGATGAAATGTAAAGATTCTTTGCCCATTTTTCCTGCAAGTATCACTAACCTTAAGAACCAATCACATGGAATAAAGTTACGGAAAAGAAATGAAAAAGATGAGTGTACGATGAAACGTCCAACTTTTGATCAGATTACACCGCACATTTTAGAAGCTAAACAATGACTGGAAGGTAGTATGTGATTTCTAAAACATGAAGGGTGGTGTTGTAATATGAAGAAACTTTTTGTCGGGTGTAAACATAATTCAACCAGAGATGTATAACATAGTCAACCTTAACATGCGCACTAGGAAAGGCGGAAGTCCGAAGTGTTTCCTGCATTTCCTCAGTTGGTTTTCTTTTGGGCTTGCTAAGAATCAAAGCAGCTTGATCACATGTTGCTGCTGTAGACGTGATACGATACCCAGTATCCCACCTCTTATGAATACCCTCACTAGGATAAAGAAAGTCCAACTCTACAACCTGGACGCAAATTAGCAGACAAATCCTTCATTGGTTCTTTTTTTTTCTTCAACTCGGTACACAAAGGCAACACTTAAGAAAGAAAATACCTGATCAGAAAATCCAGCCCCGCGAGACATAACAATTGCCCATCTAGATCCTGCAGTAGCCATGCTTGTAACAAAGAACCCCTCCCTCCATTTCTTGTTAATCCATTTGAATGGGAATGATTCGCTAACTTTATAAGATTGCTGCGTATATGGGGTTCCTGCAAGTATAAATTTAGAAGTACATTCATAGGGAAAACTCGTGATATTTAAAACAATTTCCATGCCTTTAGTAGAGATACCTACCCCTCGACATAACCACTAAAGAGCTCCCATTGCTTGCCCCTCCTATTGCAGTGATGTAAAAGTTCTTCTCCCAGTGTGATGTAATCCATTCCTGCAATCATACCATTTGAAATCATTACTAAAGTTGACATTAACAAGAAGTCTATAAAATGTTGCATGCTTATTATGAGAAGGAAATGTGGAGTAAGGAAATGTAAAGGCACAAACAATGTGAGACCTTGTGAAGGAAATGAGGTGAAAATTCATAAAGTTGGAACGAAAATCCTGTTCCTGCATCCATAATAACAGCCCACAGGTTTGAACAAGATGCCACATTGCTGATAAACAATCCATCTTCAATTCCTTTTTCAATATGTTGAGAAAGCCTCTCTTGTGTTACATTGTAGTGGTATCTACAAGACCAAATATTGCGTAAACTCCGGTATTCATGAAATGCCAGAGGTATTACTTTCTAGACCAATGTTACCTTTGCTTCATTGGTCGTCGGGCACTATAAATACTAATCCACTGTGTTGCAGGCATCCCCAAGCGGATTTTCTTCTTTGATTGCATCTCATCAAGTTCATCCAGTGCTCGCGCTCTCTTATGTCCCACTTGATATATTAGCTTAGCAAGAAAAAGGTATGTCCATGAGGATAAAACAGATCATTCCATAAATTTTTCAGTTTAATAAATAAACATGAGACATGCACAGAAAATTATAAGAATTACCTTTTGGGCACCTTCAGTGTCGATTGGCCTGATGTTCGGATTTGGACCCACTATCCCATCAAATAGGGATATGTACATTGCATAATCAGGTTCCTCGTCAAACTTCAAATTAACAATGCGCTCAACAAACTCTCTAAAAGGTGCAGGGCAAAAGGCACAAAGAGTTTCCGGAGAAGTTGCCATCTTTTTTTTACAAACAAGGAAGCCTTTATTGTCACCCTAATATAAACCATCATGTAAAAATCATACTAGTGTCAAAAAAAAAATTATATATATATAGATATACATATATTTCATACCAACGATGGCCTACCTGATATCCTTGCCAAGGAAGCCGACCACGAAGAAGAAAAACGAGTGTATAAGCAAGGGACTCCAGGTCATCCCTACGGCTACCAGTTCTCCCAAGATGAGCATGTACACTAGCATAGCGCATAGTACCTCTGACACAAAAGTATTTCATGAATGAATCATAACTCTAAATTGAAACAAAGGAGCTAAAACACAGAATGTGGTAGCATAACTATACCTGAATATATCTGGTCTTTGATCATAATCAACATGATGACCCGTAGAACTATCACGCCATCTAGTTGCTGCAGTTTTAAAAGAGTTGAAACAAGCATAAAGTTGCTCAAGTACTTGTCTTAATTTGTCAAACAAATTGAGTAATGCCTGCTAGTTATAGTTATTACCTAATCCAAGATCAACCAAAAAAAGTTTTTTCTCAAAAGATGTTCCGGATGGACCAAGCAAAAAATTCTCCGGCTTTACATCCCCGTGCACATATCTGAAGAGCTCGCAACAATCAAAAAGAAAGATTGTAAGAGTCCTAAGACATATACGCCAATCCCAAGAGATAGTAAAACTTACCAATATCTGCATCTCTCTAACAAACTAGCAATGCAAACTCAAAGAAACACAATGCATGGCATTTCAGTTCCCGTTTATGTATCAACATGACTGTTAACTATATACCACAATAAGAGGAAAACATAATCTCAAAAAATACCCTCTTGAGTGCAGCTTCTCTAAAATGGAGATGGCTTCAATGGAAATACATGCTACCATTTCTATAGACATCCTGCAAAATGGACATTTAGAGATTGTAAGCAACATTAACACAAAAACATGAAGAGTACAAATCTGAATATCATTTCAAATGAAAAAGGTGACTGACGTGTGTGAGTTATTATTCCAGACATCCCATAGACTAGGTCCAAGCATATCCATAACCTGCAAGCACCGCTAAGTTCATTGTCGTCCACGAAAAACAAACATAATGAAGAAACATATTGAAAAATTCTCTATTAAATTACATACCATAATATAGTAGTCATCTTGGCGACCTTTGAAATGTACTCGAGGTATGCCATGACTGCCACCAAGAGTACTAGAGCAAAAGAACAAGTGTCTTTTTATTCATCTAAGCTATAACTAAATAAGCATGCAAAATTACCAAAAACAACAAATAATTAGCTTACCTATAGACTTGCCATTCATAAGGTGGCCCATAATTACAGCCTTTGCTGCTCTGGTGCTCAAATTTCAATGCAACCTAACAAGAAACCCAGAATGTTAAACCCCAACTTTGTTGTAACAATAGGAAGTAGGAATAGAAGACCAAGTGACAAACCTCTACAGCTCCTGGACCTGTTCTTTCATTTGGATTTGGGGGGTTGACTCGACGACCAACGAACACCTGTCCAAATCCTCCTTTCCCTAGTTTTCTCTCAACTTTGTAAGATGGAGAACCACCAACTTGGACCTATTGCAGAGAAATAATATGTTATTCAATAAGTCACTCAAACTGGGTAAAAAGGTTTAATCTTAAAGAAAACAATGTTTAATCATAAAAGAAAACAAAACAATATCAACTACATACACCAAAACACTCATTAATATCATCTGGCCTACAATAGTAACACAAGAAATGAGACTCGGCTATACGCAGCATGGTATCCATCGTGTAGTACAAAATCTAATACGTCTAATTTACACTTGGAACCGAAATAAGCTAGAAAATTATGCAAAGAACTTCTTTTTCTTCAGCCATAAAATTTAAAGTTCCCAGGATACTCAACTGAAAAAACTGACAGAGAAATGCTACAAGCCACCAATACACTTAATGCTAACTAATGATGAAATATTTCCCATTAAAGGAAGCACCTTAAGCTCCATTTCAAATCTCATACAAGAGCCAAAAACACGAGAAGACTAAATACTGATAGGAAACTTAACACACAACATGTAGCACGTGTTGAACAGCCCGTGAATTTAATGTCATTAATCAAAACCAGCTACATTGCAATATCGAGACACGAAGCAGGGTACTTTAAACAGACGATTCAGGAACATGCAATAACTTACAGCACAAAACAAAAAAGGAATAGATAAGAAAAGAAACTGGACCACATCACCACACCAAATTGAAGCATATCTTACAAAGAAAGCATGTGCAGGTAATATATAACTCCATAAACATTGCGAGAAAAGAAAAATCCGCATTAGCATACCCTTTCAGGAAGAGGAGCAGTACTCCCTTCATCCTCGGCTTCCACCCCCTTCCCACCGCTTTCGTAATCGACCATCTTTACCGTGGCCACTTTCTTCACTTCTTCTCCTTTACTATTTTATTACTGTTTCACAAACCCTTCGGCGGCGTTTATTGTCTCACAACAGCACCAAACACAGTGAGTAGTATCGGTGTTATTGTTCTTATTCGGTGCTTTTTGCTTCTCTACAGTTCGTCTCCGAGTACTCCACTACGCAGGTGAGGTTGTCCATCAACTCTGCCGCGAATTCCGCCACACGTCTTTCATCGAACCTAGGATGCAGCTGTGATTTCTGATTGAAAATTTGAAATGAGAAAAAGAAAGAAAAAATGGGGCGGTTAGAGTACTTTGAGTAGGGAATTTGGAGTGAGTTAGGGTTTGGAATTTGGGGGGAAATGAAATTACAGTGAAAAGTGAGAAATCAGCGGTCGGATGGACAGGGACAGTGCCAAAGGTGTCGACTTTGGGTATTTAAGGAGATGTGCTGTGTCAGAATCTAATTAATATATATATATTGATTATAATAACATATGTGTTCTTGATATTATTAAGATAATTGCTGTTAAATATAATAATTTTAACGGGGAAAAAAATATTAACACTTCTTTTATAATTCAGTTTTAACTTTTAAAGATCATTCTTATTGGGGGCGCATTTAGTTTATGCACTTTTGAAATAGAAAATTTATACTAAAAGAATATTGGTTACAAAATATCAAATTTAGACTAATAATATTTTTGGAAAATTTCAGTTACCTATCCAAACTTTCATTTTTGACAGTGTGCGGTCCAAACTTTCAATTTTTTGACAGTTTACGGTCCAAACTTTCAATTTTTTTGACACTCGACGGTCTGAATTTTCATTCCGACCTATTTTGGTCAAAAAACGTCATTTTTAAGTCTTTTGACATCACGTTGACGTCATTAGAGGGGGCAATTTCGTTATTTTACATATTAGGGAGCGTAGTGCAATTTGTATAATTAATTCATACACCTAAATTTTATTTTATTTTTGCACAATGTACCCCAAATATTTAATTGTCAAACAGGCCAAATTTGGATAGGTAACTGAAATTTTTTTTAAATTAAATGTACAATTGTATTGTCAAATGAAAGCCAACATACGAGTTAGATTTAACCGGCCTCTGTATAAAAAATAAAGAGAACTTACCACAAAAGATCGTTTTTCCAATTCCATCCATTCCAAGGGCTTTCTCTGGATCCCTTGTCACCCTTATCATCAGCCAGTGTCTCGTTGCAACCTCTGCCTCTCCATTATTACAAAACTGCATAGTACTCAATAAACTATATGTTATCATCATTTACTTGATAGATCCTCCATCCGGCAATGCCAGAGGCCTTGCCAACTGTGTGACCCTTATTCTTTCCTTTCAGTTGTCTAATCTAATTGATGCAACCAATAAATTACAGATCTGTGAATTTACACCTTATAAGAAGCTGAAATGACAATGAATAGTGCTGCTAAGATTCAGATCAAGTATTAAAATAAACTTTTTAACAGATGCAACAGAAGAATGGACTTAGATTGGTTGCGGGAAAAAATAACTGATGATTGGTAGGTTTTAACAATGACATTGGTGCAAATAAGGGGTGATTCATTGTAGGTGATGGTATGGTAAGACGCGACCTACAATTGATGGCGGCATAACTTAGAGGTAAAATGGAATTACGATTTACACTGCAGGAAATAACACAATAAAAAAACTATAGAATCAAAAATAATGTACTATTTTCTTGAGTGATTGCAGCTTAATTTATACTAGTACACAATTAAAAAATTACAAATACACCCCTACTGCTTCTGACAAATGTACCGCTAACCTAACAAACCTTCCTTTGCTCTTAAATATGCTTACATGTAAATCAATGGTAATTATGTAGATATAAGAGCTAAACTAGAAATCTTTACCAAATTTGTAATGTGTATAAAATAAAAATAAAGCATATAGCACATGGATTTATTTGATTCCCGTGAGATCCTTGAAAGTTTTTCGAATATCAAAATTCTTTACCTTTTACAATTGTTTTTCAGTTATTAGCTTTGTAAATTAATCTTTCAAAGTAATGTTTTTATGATATTATAATGTGGTTTCGGGAAATATTGGATATACGAGAGAAATAGGAAGTCAGGGCACATTATGCTTCTAAATTTCAACCAATTTCGACACCGTTTATATCACTATGGATCCTCTAAGCCACTTTTTGTGTCTAGATATCTGGAAACAAAGCATAATGCACTTGTCCATCCTCATTACAAGAGTAACTATATGGATTCAAAAAAAAAGGTGAAAAAGTCGCAAGCATTGGTTAAAGTTTCTAATATTAGCCGACAAAACGTCACAATTATTTACAGTCTCATAAGCATTTTTTTACCCTACCACAACTTAAACCAAGGACAGAGTTTGCCAGCCAGAAAAGCTGGACATTAACCAACACTTTCACATTAAGACATGTTATGTACCGGTAAACCAGCAAAACAACACTGACTCGCTTCAATCGAAAATGTTTTATATACAGAATGCCAAAATACCGACAAGACAAGTTCTCATTTTCTATCAATGAGAGGTATCTGGCTGTGGAGGTACATTTGCTCAGCAAAACCAGGTAGTAAAAGTAGATACCAAGTGAGGGCAGTCATCATCATTACAAGTTGAAAAGCTAAGACACTTCTGCAGCAAGGCTTGTGAGTCGGACATTAGGAGTGTGGATATGATTCTTAAGAACATTTCCTCCAGTTCAAGGTACAATGTTTTATTATTCGATCCCATCGGTGGAGGGGTGTTTCTACATGTAACCAACACTGGAAGCCAGTCTTTCACAAGCTTGAATCTAACTTGTTTGACAAAGAGTGCGTATTATTAATGACAAAACACAACTTCAATGTGGAAAAACATACTAAAACTTTTAAACAGAAATATGTGCACATGTTGATATAGTCAATAAGCAGATTTAAAGCATTTCGTGTACGATTTTTATGGTGAGGTTCCTCATCTAAATGGATACTAATTACTAACAACCTTGCAAATCCTTGATTTTAGCACATAATATCTTCTTAAAACAAAAGACACAAATACATCACGTTGCGTTCAGCACTTCAACCAAACATGCCTGTGAAAGATATTCTTTCTCTGATTCGTGTTGTAGTCCGATCACATGCCTCCAAGCTATTTGAAATATCCTTTTGCGTTTATTAGATCCTTCCATGTATCTTGGGGTTGATGTCCCCCTGGTAAAATAAAATTCTTGCTTTACCAAAAAAAAAAAAAACTTTCTATCTATTTCTCTTCTCGCTTATATAAGGATAATCATACAAATACACATCCCCCTCCAAACAAATGTGCGTTGCATCTCATAATCATCCATGTACTTCTTCAAATCGATTAGTCATATTGTACATACCACGAACCGATTGAGATGCTTAAACAAGCAGAGGCTTTAGGATATGTTGACAACTCTTTCTTCATTTCATTCCTCGAGATATCACGATAAGATACATTGAAAAGACATTTCTTCAACTCTAATGCATTCTTCAAGAAAAACTTTGCCAATTTAAACTGAACCGCCGTCCCAACTGAAATTGTGGATCGGGTTTGATACGTTGTAGCTTGATGTTAAACTAACAGTTAATAACTCAATATAACTTTAATAACGATCTCAGAAAGTAAATTGCAACGAAAATAAATAACACAAAGTTTAAGAAGATTATATATTAATATTATCTTCCAAGACGTAGGCGAAATACCACAAGGGTTTAACATAGATGTTTCTCATAACTCTCAAGCTTCTAACTCTTAAGTTGCTCGAACTCAACAAAGCAGACAATAATTGCTTTCTCAATTCTAAACCTAGAATTAATCTAACAACTCACAAACTTTGCAAAAGTAAGACAACACTCAACAACTAAAGATTTAATGTCTCAGATTTATTAGTTCATGTCTCGTTATTGTCTTGATGTACTTCACACCTATATATAGGTTCTTGACTTAGACTTCGAGGTGTGTTGTACACGGTTGGTAATTCTTCAATCAAACTCATCCATTAAGGTCTCGTGCTCTTTCTTGAATAACAGTTCCTTTGTTAGTAAACTAACTAAGGAAAGATTCTTTCTTCATATCAGGGCTCATCTTGGATGTTTTCTATTTGCACTTGAACTCCACTTCTTTCCTTTTGAGTTGTGTGGTTGACTTAATTAAGGAAACTTTCCATAATGGAAACTTGAACGATCAACTTATGTTAAGTTTGTTTCCTAGACAATAATCAAAGATAATTAAAAATGTGGAACCAAGTTAGTTAGTGGATAGAGGCAAAATAATAATTAATAGCTTTAAAACTGGATTGTAGAAAATACTTTGTTTTAAATGTTACACTAACATTGAGATCACAATGTTATTCTAACATCGGCAGAATACTTGCACTTTCAATCTTCACATTTTTGCCTTACTTCTCAAAACCTAATAACTTGTTCAGTTAGATCAAATATCCAAAAACAAACTTAAGAAAGCTAAAATAAGCTAAACATAGTAACTCCCCCTTAATACGGGACATCCCAACTTAATGTTGGCATAACACTGATGTTCTCAATGTTGTCACAACATTTGACCTTATCAATGTTAGACTAACATTGAATTTAGACAGATGTTCTAACATTGAATTCATCAATGTTGTCTTAACATTAGTTAACAGACAATACATGCAGAAGTGTTAGTACATGCAACAGAGATTTAAAGCTATCATAAGCAGAATCAATCAAAACCAAAATGAAGCAAACTTAATTACATATCCATAATTGTAACAAGGAACATACTCCTTGATCAGAATAAGGCAGAAATAGCAGAAAAGATAAAACAGTTCAAAAGAAAGCTGAATTGTTCAAAGACATATGAAAACACAGAAATTAAAGCCCAGAAAATTAAAATTTGATCTACTCTCCCCCTTTTTGTGAAGAAGACAGATCATTGAGATGTTTTCTAAGGCTGACAATCTCCTAAAGCCTAACTAGCTTGTAACCAATCTCCCTTTGGGTGTCCATGTACTCTCTGTCCAGCCAGATAAGGGTCTGCTCCACAAATGAGGTGTGATCACCATGCAATCATCCACACTGGAGATAGAAGTAGAAAAAGCAACAAACTTGTGGGGTCTTCTTCTTCTTCTTCATGCTGGGCTCAACTCCATTACTTGTGTGAAGTAGCTGGTGGTGACATACATCTTGGCTTTGTTCTTGATCCACCCCACTGTCTTGAACCCTTGCTTGACCAAGATTTTGGAGATTAAAGATGGGAATGGAAGAATCCCTCTAGACCTTGTAGTAGCCTCATCCATTGCTCTCAACACTTTCTCCCATATGTTGACGTTCAGACCATTCTTCAACTTATACACCGGCTTAGCAGATTTCTTTTTCATAACAGTGGTGTTAGAAGAAGGAATCCAATTATAAGTTGAGATCTTGTGCAGCATAGCACTCAGGGAAGTCAACTTTGTCGTGGGAAAACTTTCATGCCACCTTTCGGTCAAACCTCCAATGAGGTTAGAGATGATCTCATCCATGCCTCGCTCATTAGCTTCTTCAGGATCATGAAGCCCTCATGTTTCATTGATGGTGGAGGGGCTTATGTCAAAGACACTCTTCCTGATCTAGGCTTTTCCATACTTGGGAGAATTATGGAGACACACCCATTGAGAGAGGTTCATGTAGAACTCTCTGATGATATCAGGCACAAAAAACGCATGATTCATCATGGAGCCCAACACACCTCTAGCTTCCAGTAGCTCATACACTCTATTTTCCTTAAAACTTTCAACCTCCATTGCTCTTTCCTTGTGAATCATCCTGGCTTGGTGGGCTTCCCATTGTTCCTCAGCTTCCACAGACACAAAGAAGTCTGAATGTGGAACCTTAGGATATCCGCTATCCCACTCATCAAAGTACTCCCCTGGTTCTGATGTTGGAGTAACATCAGCTTCAGCAGGATCCTCTGCAACCAACTCATCTTTCTCATCCTCATCCTCTTCCTCATTCTCCTCTTCTTCTTCATCAACCTCTTCTTCTGACTCATACTCAGACTCAACCATCACATGTTTACCCTTCCTCTTTCTGGCAGCATTAGCCAGAGCAGAGAGAGTAAGGGTTTCCTCTTCCTCAACCTCTTCAACCTCATCACCCTCATTATCAGCAGCAACATCAGTACCCTCAGTAGTCCTCTCCTCAACATGATTACCCTCATCAGCAAAATTCTCAACAATATTAACAACCCCATCAGAACTAGAAACAACCACATACGTAGCGTTCAACCCAACATTCTCAGGATTAACATCAGGAGTCACCTCAGACTCACCCAAACCAGTCACATGGGCATCAATCTCCCCCTCAATACCAACATCAATAGTTAAAGGTGGAGTAGGGTTAGCCATCATTACCTCCGTTTCAGTGTTGGTGGGTGTGGAGGTTTTCCCAACTTCTGATGTTGCTCCAACATCACTCGTCGTTTTCTTTCCCTTGCGTCATTGATAGGTCGCCTTTTTTTTGAAGCAGCAGTGGCGGCGATTTCAGTTGATGCATGCCTGGTGTTGTACCTTCATGGTTGCTCAATATGCTCAGCTGCATCTACAAGAGCAGCAATGGAGGACTTGCGAGCCATTGTTAGAGTAATTTTGGGTGATAGATGAGAGAAATCGAAGTAAACAGAGATTATTAATTGCAAATAATTATCAAAGCGGGAAGAGTAAGAAGAGATTAGTGCAAATTATATAGAATCACAATGTGAAGAGTGGTGTGAGTGGGGCTGTAACTTGTTATCAAATTAATATGTCCACTATCACACGTTCCCGCGCATACAACCTTACCATGTGTCAGCATTAGGTTAACACGTGACCAAAGTAGTTCCCAAATTTGAAAATTTATAAGTCATAGCGTTGCAATGTTAGACTAACATTGGAAGGTTAACAGCATGTCAGAAAATTGAAGGTGCATGGTTTCATCCAAACAAATTCATGTCAGAGCATGAGATATCTTCAAAAACTAATAGCTGAAACTAAATCAATAAGTAAATGAGTACCACAGACAAAGTTTTAGATCAACATCATGAGTAAGTAACATAAGTAAGAAAAAATACACACAGATAAGCAGTTGTGAATTAAGAAATAATCCACTTCCATGGCATAGAGGGTCACAAAACCAGTGTGTTTACCTGAAGTATGTCACCCAAAGAGTATGCCTCAACACATGGATTATGACTACTCCCTTTAAGCACAAATCGACACAACAAAAATATGCAAAAGTAGAATGAATGCAACAATGTTAGGTCAACATTGGAAGTTGGTAACCTTGTTGTAACAGCTTCACAGACTAGTAACACGTCATATCACATTAAATCTTCATTATTATCACTAACTCTTATGAACCAAAAACTGAGGGTTGTAAAAAAATGAATAATGTCATCACTGAATGAGGACAGCAAAAGACTCCACACACCCCCAGTAACAACATTATCAACAACATATTAGGCAAGTACAACGGACTTGAATGATTGCAATACACTTATCATATACTCCATCGCCCCAATTACTCATGTATACTTGTTGACCAATCTGCATTCAAGAGAATCATCAAGTGATCAGTGCTACTGAATGTAGGGCAATCGAAACTCCAAACACCCCAGTAGAAAGGATCACCATTATATGTTTCCTTTGCCAAAAACAACAACATCATGAAAATAAGTACAACTGAATATCACTGAAGCTATCAATATGATGAACCCAACTTCTCTTTATGTCATGTTTAACCTAAACATGGATAAGTCACAACTGAATAACATCAAAGCAGCGAACTTTGTGCATCCCATCTTCTCCTGATGTTAGGTTAACAACCTCAGACTAACATTAGAGTTTTACTTTTCAAAATAGAGATATGAATTAGTCCACCAGAAAGCTTAGCTAATCACAAAGGTTATCCACACAAACCAAATATTGACAAAACAAAGATGAATGAGACTTAAAAGAAGAAAAACAAAAAGAATCACAGACACACCACAACCAACAACCAGTGCTAGACAATGGTGTTATGTCAACGCTGATGTACTAACATTCTCACATAGTGCACATGCCGAGAGATTTCCTTAAACTGAAGAATCTCTCACTATCCAAATGCTTAGTAAACATATCAGCAAGCTGATTGTTTGTCTCAATGTGTTCAATGTCAATTAATTTGTCCTCAACCATGTCTCTCAAATAATGATGTCTGATATCAATATGCTTGGTCCTAGAATGCTGACATGATTCTTAGAGATATTGATAGCACTAAGATTATCACAGAACATAAGAAGGGTGTCACTATGTAGCCCATAATCCAGCAACATGTGTTTGAGCCATACAAGTTAGGTAACTTAACCGCTAGCTGTTATGTATTCTGATTCAACAATGGATAGTGACACACAATTTTGCTTCCTGCTGTACCATGAAACCATATTGTTTCCCAAATAGAAACATCCCCCAATAGTGGATTTCCTGTCATCTACATCACCTGCCCAGTCAGAATCACTAAAACCAACAAGATTAGTGTTTGTGTCATATGAGTACCAAATGCCTAAAGACAAAGTTCCAGATATATATCTAAGAATTCTCTCCACAACAATCAGATGAGATTGTTTTGGACTTGGCCAATACCTTGCACACACATAAACAGAAAATATAATATCAGGTGTAGATGCAAACAAATAGAGTAAACTGCCTATCATTGATCTGTACAATGTTGGATCAACATTGTCTCCAGTTCCATCATTGGTAATCTTTATTGAGAAAGACATGGGAATCTTGCAAGGCTTTGAATCAGCTTGCTCAAACCTTTTCACCAAATTATTTGCATACTTCTCGTGATTCAAGAAGATACCATTCCTTGTTTATTTCACTTGAAGACCATGAAAGAAGTCCAGTTCACCTATCATGCTCATTTCAAAGGTTCCTATCATAAATTCAACAAACTTGTCTAGAAAAGATTGGTTAGTAGATCCAAGCACAATATCATCAACATAAATTTGAGCAATACAAATATCAGAATTCTTTCTTAGGACAAACAGTGTTCTGTCTCCATCACCTCTAGTGAATCCAAGACTTAACATAAATTATGTAAGCTTTTCATACCATGCTCTGGGTGCCTGCTTCAGACCATACAAAGCTTTCTCAAGTTTATACACATGGTTAGGATATTTAGGGTCAGCAAATCCTTTAGGATGTTCAACAAATACTTCTTTATCTATCAGATCATTAAGGAAAGCCCCTTTCACATCCATTTGGTAAAGTATAATTTTAAGACAACATGCAATAGCTAGCAGTAATCTAATAGATTATATTCTAGCTACATGTGAAAATGTCTCATCAAAATCAATGCCTTTTACTGTGTGTATCCCTGAGAAACTAACCTAGCTTTGTTCCTTACAATTACCCATTCCTCGTTACTTTTGTTCTTCAAAATTCATTTTGTCCCTATGACATTCACATTAGATGGTCTAGGTACCAGATTCCAAACACTGTTTTTGGTGAATTGTAACACTTCATCTTGCATGGCATTGATCCAGTAGCTATCTTGCAGAGCTTCATTCAAATTTAGGTTCCATGGCAGACACAAAATATGAAGCATTATCAACAGTACATGTGAAATTCATGCAGACATACAACCTAACCATATCTCTATAATTTAACCTTTCCTTGTTGAGTCTTCATGCGTTAAGTGATTTCACCTATAACTTGAGTGGCTGGATGGTTCTTCTAAATCCTAGCTGGGGGATCTCTCCTAGGTTCAACACCCATTTCATTATCTCAATCAGATTCTCCTGATGTTAATCTAACATCCGTTCTAGATGGTGTTAGTTCAACATCAATTTCTGCCTCCAGTTCATTTTGTCTAGCTTCAGTGTCCAATGTTGGAATAACATCCTCAGTTTCCAATGTTGGTCCAACATCAGGGAAGTCATCAGTACCTACATCAACAATGAAATCATCAAACACCACATTAACTGATTTTTGAACAGTCTTCAATCTTGGATTATATATCCTAAACGAAGTACTGTTGACAGAGTAGCCTATAAAGATGCATTTCTCACTTTTTGGATCAAATTTTCTTAGATAATGTATGTCATTTAACACGTAGCATTCACATCCAAATTCATGAAAATATGCAACATTTGGTTTCACACCCTTCAAGACTTCATAATGTGTCATATTAGTACCAGGTATAAGATACACTATGTTGATAATATGACAAGCAATATTCAAAGCTTCAGCCCAAAGTCTTTTAGATATGTTCTTAGCATTAAGCATAACTCTAGCAATTTCTTAAAGAGTTCTATGTTTCCTCTCAGTAATACCATTCTGCTGAGGAGTCTTAGGAGCTGAATATTCATGGAAGATCCTTTTGTATTATATAAGTTATCAAAACTAACATTCTCAAATTCCTTTCCATGATTAGACCTAATCCTAGATACAAAAGAGCCATAGAGGTTTTTGATACTAGCACACAAAATCTTGAACTAATCAAAAGCATCAGACTTTTCTTTAAGAAATTTTACACGTATATCTAGAGAAATTACCTACAATGACAAAGACATATTTCTTACCATTCAGGCTACTGACCTCAATTGGACCCATTAAGTCCATGTTTAGCAATTCAAAACACCTGTTAGTTCTAGGAGTACTATTTTGTACCTATAGGGGTGTATGTATAACTCTGGTTTGTTTACCTTTGAGGCAGTCTCTACAAATAAGTTTACATGGGCTAGTCAGCTTGGGCATACCTTTTACAACATCAACTTTTTGAAGCTTTTCCAAGTTCCTGTAGTGAACATATCCTAGTTTTTTGTGCCAAATAGAGGGTTCATCTATTTTATCATGTAAACATTCTACATCTTCTTGAGCAAGATAGCAGTTGTCTTTTGATCTTGTACCTGTCATAACAAGGACATTGTCACTATCATATACATCACAAGACACTTTATCAAAAGTAACTAGCAGATCATCATCACAAAGTTGACTAATGCTAATTAGATTTACTTTCAATCCATCAACCAATAGAACATCCTTGAGAGGTGGAAATCCTTCAACATTCAGTACTCATTTCCCTATGATTCTTCCCTTGGTACCTCCTCTATAGGTGACAATCCCAACAGTGAGGGGAATCATGTGTTTAAGATTGTTCTTGTTCCCTGTCATATGTCTTGAGCATCCACTGTCAAAGTACCACTTACCTGCAAGGTTAGAGTAGACAGCAGAAAAGATCGCATTTTATACAAGCTTAATCTTAGATTGTCCAGGACCTAATGTTGAATTAACATCAGAAATAGTTGTTGAGTTAACATTAGACATTGTGGTTGTTTTCTTTCCACTCACTTTTAGATATTTCTTATAAAACGGTTTAATGTGACCAGGTTGGAAACAATATTGACAGATATAAGTAGTCCTAATTTTTGCAGTGTTGACAGAGCACAACTCAAGTTTTTAGATTCCTTGACAAAACCACCATTCAAATAAACATAAAATTGTTTTTTTCAGAAGAGACAGGTTTCTCAACATATCCTAGACCATTGGAACATGTATTCCCATGCTCAGAACCTCATCAAGCTTTGAGGTTCATGAGTTCCCTTTAGCAATGATTTGACTATAATTTTTAAGTTTTTCCTTTACCTCTTTCAGTTCAGTTTCTATTTTATCAAGGTCCCTTTCATACAACTTCATCGTATTCCTCAAACATTCAATCTCATGTTTCTGAGCTTCATTGCTTTTGAAGAGTTTATGATTTTCTCTCAACAGATTGCGGAAGGTAGAGTTTAAATCATCTATGATTTCTTCCTGGGACATTTCTTCTTCAAAGTAGTATTTTTATTCAAGATCAATTGAGCCATGAAAACAATCAAAGTTAGAATCACAATTAAAGAATAAATCAGGGTTAACACAAGAATTATTTTCATTCTAATTCCCAAAGAAAATCTCTTGTTCTGGTGTTGGATCCTGAATGTTAGAGTAATATTGGGATCAATAGCAGTCCCTTGAATCTTCTCATGTCCAATTAACTTGTGTGTAGAGCGCAATCGTGTTGATCTCCTCTGAGTTGTCTTCAGCGCTTGATCCAAATTGAATAACTTCATTAAAATCATCTACACAAATCCAATGAGAGTTCCCTCTTGGCCGAAGGGTGTTAGCACATTCATTTTTAAATCAAACCCTTTGCATTCATAACACTGGACATCTTTCAACTTTTCAGCATCTTGAGGTGTGATTTTTGATGCCATGTACTTTACAAATTTAGAGGGTAACTTCTTGCAACCAAGGGCAGTATTACTAGATTGCTTTTCTTTAGCTTTATCTTTGTAACTCCAACTTACTGAACTTCTTAGTAATATTACCATATTTAGAAGAAATTAATTCATACTTATCACCTCTCTCACAAGTTTCTGAATTAGCTCCTAGTAAGGCAACTGCTTGTTGTTTGTTTGACTTACCTAGAAATTCTAATTCATGTTCCTTAAGAGTGTTCATTAAAGCCTGGAAGTCCATATTGGCAAGATATTTTGACTCATCAATGGCAATCCTTTTGAAGGTGAATCTAGGTGACAGAGTTCTAAATGCCTTGTAAACCATAGTTTGATTAGAAATTACAAGTCCTAGATTTTGGCACTGATTTGCAATGTCAAGCATTTTTTCATAGTAATTATTAATGCTTTCATCTTCACCCATCTCAAGTTGCTCGAACTCAACAAAGCAAACAATAATTTCTTTCTCAATTCTAAACCTAGAATTAATCTAACAACTCACAAACTTTGCAAAAGCAAGACAACACTCAACAACTAAAGATCCAATCTCTCGGATTCATTAGGTCTTATCTCATTATTGTCTTGATATACTTCACACCTATATATAGGTTCTTGACTTGGACTTCAAGGTGTGTTGTACACGGTAATTCTTCAAGTTTCCTATTCGAACTCATCCATTAAGGTCTCATGCTCCTTCTTGTTACTCCTTCTTGAATAACAGTTCCTTTGTTAGTAAACTAACTCAGGAAAGACTCCTTCTTCAAATCATGTCTCATCTTAGATGTTTTCTATTTGCACTTGAACTCCACTTCTTTCCTTTTAAGTTGTGCGGTTGACTTAATTAAGGAAACTTCCATAATATAAACTTGAACGATCAACCTATGTTAAGTTTGTTTCCTGGACAATAAATCAAAGATAATCACAACTGTGGAACCAAGTTAGTTAGTGAATAGAGGCAAAACACTAATTAATAACTTTAAAACTGGATTGTAGAAAAAGATTATGTTTTCAATGTTACTCTAATATTGAGATCACAATGTTATTCTAACATTGGCAGAATATTTGTACTTTTAACCAAAGAAGCACCTAAACTTAACATCCTACGGATGGGAAACAATACATGGGGGCATATATTGCTCTGTATCATAATCATTATCATCCTATTCGGACTGAAAAAAAAAAAGAAAAAAGAGATGCACACAAAATGTTCATTGCTAAAAGATCACCAAAAACAACCAAATTAAACATGTATGACTAACCACATCTGTGTCT
This sequence comes from Linaria vulgaris, assembly GCA_948329865.1. Taxonomy (NCBI): domain Eukaryota; kingdom Viridiplantae; phylum Streptophyta; class Magnoliopsida; order Lamiales; family Plantaginaceae; genus Linaria; species Linaria vulgaris. Next base: position 50,287,970 of record OX415251.1, on the reverse strand, counting down.
ACCATATATAGAAAAGCTTGATTAAATAAGTATGCCCACCAAAACCACGTGGAGCCTCATACTTGAACGTAGTACTTTAGGGGGCATGTATTTTTACACACTTAACACTCACCCATTACATTCTATTAGGAATTAGGAATCTCATTCCGAATCTCTACCCTACTAAGGTGCAAAGCTGAGAGGTGTAGGAAACAAATCTTGGAGGATACAATATTGAAGGTGCATGGGATGTTAAGCTCCAATCTTCTGAGGGATTGCATTTAATAAGGTCGGGGGACAAGATGATGCATGCTTCATGAAAATATATCTCGAAACATTGAAAATCACAAAATAATGCAGTAGATATCCACGTCATAATGTCACTCGACTTATACTTTTTGAAACAAGAAAGTCGAAAACTTTGGAAATGGTGTCATAGAAGAAATGTCCTCTTGACAAAGTTAATGAAATGAGTATATTTGTTACTCTTGCTTTTGCATATCGTTGTATTTTGGTGAAACATGTATGACTTACCACAAAATTAATGAAATGAGTATTTTTGTTACTCTTGCTATTGCCTGGCGTTTTATCACCAAGGTTTATTTTGTACATAGATGTCCATTTGCATTCCCAATCTTTCACCAAAATTGTTGTTCTCACTGCATCCTTCACAACTAGGGGAATGAATGCCAGATATAACGGTATAATGATGTTTTTTTTTCCTGATTTTAATGTACAGCCAATGGAAAATAAGGAAAATTACTTTTTCCTATATAATTCGTTGAAAATCTTGTTTTCCCTAATTTTTTTTCTTTTCCTTTCTCCCAGTTTCCTTGCCATATTAACATTACATTTGATGAATACGTGGAAATCTTTTTCAATCAATTAAAAGAACAATCACATGAGTAGTCCATTCAATCTCAATAGATGGATTTAAAGCATTTCTTCGGGTCACATAATTTTTAGTAAGCCGCATCACGTTACACACAAACTTATGTGATGGAGGATTCCCCACTTGTATACATACCACTTTGCGTTCAATATTTATTTGATATATATTATATGCACCACGAGCTGAGTCATAAGTTGAAAATAAGTTTGAATTAAATATATTATGTCGAGAACGAATCGTGGGCATGTTTGATAGTCTCTAGCACACGGTAAATATGTCATTTCTAGCAAAAGAAAAAAACTAGAACTAAAAGAAAATTATAAACGGAGGCAAAATAGAGATCTCAATTAATATTTTAACTTTTACGATTGTTTTTCACTCACGCATACACAAAATAGTCGTGTTATTTGATTAATTAAAAGATGGGTTCTAAATTAAAGAGTGAAATAATCTTTTGTTGTTGGCAGTAAATTAAATACTCAACGGTATTGTAAAAGAAAAGGCAAAACACGATTTAGACTTAAACGGCCTACGTATAAAAAATAAAGAGAACTTACCGCAAGAGCCCGTTTTTCCAATTCCATACATTCCAACTATCTTCTCTTGATCCATTGTCCCCCTTATTATAAACCATTATCTTATTGCAACCATCGCCTCTTCATTATTCCAGAATGGCCTAGTACTTAGTAAATTATGTGTTATCACCATTTACTTAATAGATCCTTCATCTAGCAATGTAAGAGGCCTTACCAGCTGCCTCACCCTGATTTTTTCCTTGTCGTCGCCAAATATAATTGACTCAACCGATAAATTACAGATCTATGAATTTACACCTTGTAATAAACTAAAATGACAATGAATTAAGATGCATATCAAGTATTAAAATAAAGTTTTCTTACACATGCAATAACATAATGGACTTAGATTGGTTGCGCAGAAAGAATAATCGATGATTGGTAGGTTTGAACAGTGACATTGGAGCAAATGAGGATGATCCAATGCATGTGATGGTATGGTACGAGGCGGCCTACAATTGATGGCGGCATAACCTAGAGGTAAAATGGACTTAGGGTTACGCAACAAGAAATAACACTAAATAAAAAACTAGAGAAGGAAAAATAATGTACTATTTTATTGAGTATTACACCTCAATTTATACTAGTACACAGTTAAAAAATTACAAATACACCCAACTGCTTATGGCGATTGTACCCATGACCTAACAAACTTTCCTTTACCTCTTACATATGCTCACGCGTAAAGCATGGGTAACTACGTAGATATGAGTGTCAGACAAGAGGGACTCGCATTCATCCATATCTTGGCATAAGAAAGAGTTAAGTTAGCACGACAAAGATAGAAGAAAATTCCTAATTTATAATGTGATATAAAATAAAAATAAAGCATATAGTACATGGATTTATTTGATTCATTCGAGATCGTTGAAAGTATTTCGAATAGCAAGATTATTTACCTTTTACAATTGTTTTTCACTAATTAGCTTTGTAAATTAAAATCAATCAACTTAACAAAGGGGTTTCAGAGAGATTACTGAATAACAGTCTTCTCCGAGCGCTAACGAGATAGGACCCTAATTTATATCAAATACAATGGCATGTGTTAACGGGTTTGGAATTATTCCCTAATTAAAGAGTTATTTTTGGGTTGGAACGCCGATCCCGACCCGAGGAGATTGTTGGTTTTTATTGATTTGGGGCTGGACTTGGATATTTTCCGAGGTGCCCACGTATCCCCCGATTGGGAATCAAGCCACTCGTAGTTCTTGTTCTTGGTGTTGATTATTTGGAGTATGTCGATTTTATTGATTGTGTTGATTTTATCTGTTGAAAGAGTAGACCTTTGTGAAGCCTTCAGAAAGAAAAGAGTTCTTTCTCCTCTGAAGCCTTTTTTAGTTTTATAGAGAACACGAGTTCCCTTGGGAGCGCCCCCATTTTCTCCCCTCCCGGGAGTGTGCTCTCTTCTCTGATCTCTCACTTCTACCTTTTATAGAAGATTTTTAGGGACAAGTGTCACTGTGCATGTGTTCACAGGTGTCATTATGCATGTGCGAAGAGATAGGTTTTATCCGTTAGGTATATCCGCTGACGGGGCGCTGACTAGGACGAATTACCCTCTGATAGCTTCAATGTGCTCTGATGAATTGGCTCCTTGGTTTTCTTCTCTTCGATGGGCGGTACCTATCGGAAACGCTGGATAAGTGGGAGGGAATGCTCGTCTGATGTTGTTGTAGTTTCGATAGTGGTCCATTGTTAGGTTGCCTTCTTCTAATGTGTATTCCGATATGTGTTTCTGCCTTGGTCGTAAATTGGGCATGTTTCCGAGGGCTTTGCATTGTCTTCGTGAAGTAATGTTTTTGTGACTCAAGTCCTCGTGATGAACTCTCCGATAGCTTTCAGACATCGGAAGGTGCAGGGGGTGCTCTTGTATTTGGGGAACTCGGGGTCTTCGCCGCGTGATACAGGTATTTTATGGTTACGCATATAAATCATAGAATAGTATATCCGACAATTTTTAGTAATCGAACTATAATATATTCTAAGCACGTGGATTTTTACCCTGTTAACAACCCCCCCCCAGTTTCTAGGGCAGTTGTCTTGCACTAGAAACTTAAAAGGTCGAAAGTTACGATGGTTCGAGTATCGCGGATTTTTTAGAGAGGTATCGTAGCCTCTTGTATCGGAGTTGTTTAAGGCATTGGTTTCGAGCCTTTTAAAGTATACGTTTTTTTCGCTTTTTCTGATCGGAGATATTATAGTGTAGGACCGATAGCTATTAATGTTTTTAACGATCCTTTTGAGGTATCGTAGAGTTATTTATAACCTTGTAGGTCCTTGTCGGTTATTGCATCGTGAACGTCCCGTAGATCCTCGAAAGGCATCCGAGTCTCATATAGGACTCGGAAAGCCTTGGTAAGGCATCGGGGAACTATCTTGGGGTATCGTAGACCTTCGACGTTCAACGTTTATATCTGTTTAACACAAGCCCCCCAGTTTATTGCTTACCTTAGAAGAGGCGAGGGGAATATCGTGGTTGTCTTCTTAGAGGCGAGAAGTTTTTTTATTTTCGATACCTTCGTTGAGGCGAAAGGTTTTTTATTTACTTCTGATGCCTTCATTGAGGCGTGCCTTCATTGAGGCGAGAAATTTTTCACCCCCGATGCCTTCTTTGAGGCGGGAGGTTTTTCTTTCTTCGTGTTGCCTTCGTGGAGGCGTGCCTTCATTGAGGCGAGAGGTTTTTATTTTTTATTTTTTATTTTTTATTCCTTGGTGCCCTCTTGGCGCATTGATGGATATCGGAGTCGCGCGGATCCATCGGGGTTTACTTTTTTTTTTTCTCGATGCCGCGTTGATATATTTTCTTTATTCATCGTGACTTTTCAAGGGACGCTTAGGTGCCTCTTCGGGTGCCACTTCTTACCGCATCGGGTTTGTGACACTCGATGGGCCTTCTCATCGGGAGTGTGCATTCCTCATCGGAAATGCATGTGACGATAGTATCGTCCATATATTGGTCCTCATCGTGCATTCCTCATCGGAAATGCATGTGACGATAGTATCGTCCATATATTGGTCCTCATCGGGAGTGTGCATTCCTCATCGGAAATGCATGTGACGATAGTATCGTCCATATATTGGTCCTCATCGGGAGTGTGCATTCCTCATCGGAAATGCATGTGACGATAGTATCGTCCATATATTGGTCCTCATCGGGAGTGTGCATTCCTCATCGGAAATGCATGTGACGATAGTATCGTCCATATATTGGTCCTCATCGGGAGTGTGCATTCCTCATCGGAAATGCATGTGATGATAGTATCGTCCAAGGGGTTAATCCCTATATATTATTTTTAAAATTTTGAACTTTTTACTTTGCATTTTAGCATTTGTAATTACTTTTCATGCTTTGTAAGTATTTCTTCGAGGAGTCCTCGGCTTTTGATAAATGTGCAATTATTTTGTCCTTCATTCTATTTTGTCTTTTTCGTGCTAATAGTCATCATAACTTTTCAACACTTATAAATACTTGGACCCTCTCCTTTAATTGTAGGGTTTAAGATTCAGTTTAAAGTAGTGTTCTGAAACCCGGCCCGGTGAGTGACCCGGTGAGGCTACCGGAAAGTGGGTCAACAGGTCGGACCGGTCGAACCACTGGTTGGACCGGTTTGTTGACTAAAGTCAACATTTAATAAAATATATAAAAAAATATTCAAGTGTATAACAAAAATTATAACAAAAATACTCCTTATACTACAAAATCTCTAAATTAATATACCATATTAATATATTATCATAACTAATCACTAAATAAGCAAACAAAATATTAAACAACTTCAAATTCATTGTACCAAAACAATAAAGTAACAAACAAAAATACAAAAATAGTCCACAATTAAAAACCTTCAACACATAATTTCAAATTCAAAGTTGTAATAAGTCAACAATAAACTCAAATAAGAAAGTAGTTAGAGTGTTGGAGGGGTTTTTTTTTTATTAAAAAACTGAGTTTTTTTTTTTTTTTTTTTTTTTTTTTTTTAAGCTGAACCGGTTCGTAACCGGAACCGGGTCAGCGGGTCACCGGTCGAACCGGCGGGTTTTGCCGGGTCAACCACTGCAGCTATCAACCCGCTTTTGCATGCGAACCGGCCCGGACACCGGCCGGTCCGGGCCGGGTTTCAAAACAGTGGTTTAAAGAGATGAGATTAAATCTCATTCTTACTGGCCAAACAAATTACTTAGCATAACGTGCCTGTTTGCAGTGCAAACTTTGGAGATACATTTTCTCTAAATAGAGGTATCCCCCGACACGTAACCGTGGCTATAATATATCTTGGACAGCTCAAACTTAATTCGGTCATCCGAGGAAAGATTCCTAAGTATATATAGGTGCTTGGAGTTTAGTGAATATTCTCACGTACTTTTAAAGAATCATTCCAGTAGGATTATCCATATCCTGGTTACTTTAGTTATACAAACTTTTTTTCCAAAAAGCCTTCGAGAAGGGGGCACGAATAAAGGTTCACCAGGTAAGCGCCCCCGGAAAACCTCTACGAGGCAACTGGACCATTTCTTCTCTTTCCTTTACAAGTCTTCTATAGACTTCGCAAGTATACTTATATAGCAATTAGAAAATCCTAAGATTATTAAGGAGATATCCAAGATTGGAATCGAATCATGCGATTTTGGAGAAATAAAAACTTACCTTCGGAGCGTATCGCCTGGTGGTAGGAGCACTTGCTTTCCGTTTTGATCTTGGCAGCGATCTCTTCGGGCATGCTCAAGGATTCGATGACGTTCCCACAGACGGCGCCACTTTGTTAACGGGTTTGGAATTATTCCCTAATTAACGAGTTATTTTTGGGTTAGAACGCCGATCCCGACCCGAGGAGATTGTTGGTTTTTATTGATTTTGGGCTGGACTCGGATATTTTCCGAGGTGCCTACGTATCCCCCGATTGGGAATCAAGCCACTCGTAGTTCTTGTTCTTGGTGTTGATTATTTGGAGTATGTCGATTTTATTGATTGTGTTGATTTTATCTGTTGAAAGAGTAGACCTTTGTGAAGCCTTCAGAAAGAAAAGAGTTCTTTCTCCTCTGAAGCATTTTTTAGTTTTATAGAGAACACGAGTTCCCTTGGGAGCGCCCCCCTTTCTCCCCTCCCGGGAGTGCGCTCTCTTCTCTGATCTCTCACTTCTACCTTTTATAGAAGTTTTTTAGGGACAAGTGTCACTGTGCATGTGTTCACAGGTGTCATTATGCATGTGCGAAGAGATAGATTTTATCCGTTTGGTATATCCGCTGACGGGGCGCTGACTAGGAGGAATTATCCTCTCCGATAGCTTCAATGTGCTCTGATGAATTGGCTCCTTGGTGTTATTCTCTCCGATGGGCGGTACCTATCGGAAACGCTGGATAAGTGGGAGGGAATGCTCGTCCGATGCTGTTGTAGTTTCGATAGTGGTCCATTGTTAGGTTGCCTTCTTCTAATGTGTATTCTGATAGGTGTTTCTGCCTTGGTCGTAAATTTGGCATGTTTCTGAGGGCTTTGCTTTGTCTTCGTGAAGTAATGTTTTTGTGACTCAAGTCCTTGTGATGAACTCTCCGATAACTTTCAGACATCGGAAGGTGCAGGGGGTACTCTTGTATTTGGGGGACTCGGGGTCTTCGCCGCGTGATACGGGTATTTTATGGTTACGCATATAAATCATATAATAGTATATCCGGTAATTTTTAGTAATCGAACTATAATATATTCTAAGCACGTGGATTTTTACCCTGTTAACAACATGTTTTTTCATATACTTAAATAAATAAAAAGATCTATATATACATATATATACATAAGGTTTACATGTTTACGTACGAAGTGACCTAAATAGACTATCTTGCCCATACAAAATTAACATGCTTTGGGCACATGACGATTTTACGACCACTTTTAGGCTTGTTTACGTATGAGGGAAAAAAGTCATGTGATTAAGATAGATGAGGGGAATAAGTGATGAAATCAAAAGTTAAAAAGAGTATATGAAAAAACGAGTTAAAATTAGGGGCAATGTGAACTTTTTCCTTAAATATCTGCACATGTAGTAAGACTACGAGCTCCTACATTGGTGTTAGGATTGACAAACAAACACAAAAAACTTACATGGATCGGGTCTACAAATTAGCATATAGACTTTGTGGTGGATATTTATCAACGTCACTTTCAAAATAAAATGAATAAAAATCTTCTAAAAATTTAACCTAGCTTAATCGTCTGATAGTTACCCTTCTTTCTTCATGAAAAACTATTGGGTAACAGTAGGATTAAACCCTGTAAAACCCTACCTATTGACATGCCTACTTGCAAGATCTCCCTCGTGCTCGCCCCGCATTCTATTTAGTAGTGCGGTTCGTAGGGCCGTAACTCTATTCACCTTCGTTACTAAAAAGTGCTGAAATCCTCCAAATAAGCATCGTTTTGCTCTGACTCGACTCAAACTGCAAAAATAATAGAATGACTCTAAAACAAGTAACATTGCCACAAAGATTGTACAAAAGTCTAAGAAATCAGGTATTTAATTCACTATAATTATCCTCTTATCAAGGATCTTCAAACGGGCATCCTTCTTATGAGATGCAGTAGTACGTGTGATCTTTATCCACTTCATCCACCCACCAACTCCACAACTGCCTCCTCACGTCTGCCCTCATATTTCTCTCCTCTGATCTATGGCATGCACGTCTTGGTCATCCAGACGCTCCCATTTTTGGTTTTCTAAGGCGAAGTTCTTTAATTAATTGTAATAAACGCCTATGTAGTTCCTTTTGTCATTCTTGCCCATTGTATAAACATTAGACTATCGTTTGTTGATTCTATGTCTATTACGTACTTTCATTTTGATCTAGTTCATAGTGACATTTGGACACCTCATGCGTCAAGTTCATCGAGGCATCGTTACTATGTGTTATTTTTCGGTGATTATTCGGGTTTCTAGTGGACATTTCCTAGATCACATAAACATGAAGTTTTCTCCATATTCTTGTCTTTTCGCGCTTTTGTCAAAACACAATTTGAAAGAGACATAAAAACATTTCAATATGGTAATGGAAAAGAATATAACAGCTCCCCGTTTCATCAATTTTGTGCCAAACCTGTCATGCTTTTCCGCTTCTCTTGCCCATACACTTCTTGTCAAAATGGTAAATCTGAAAGCACCATACGCACCATAAAAAATATAACGTGCACCTCTCTCACTCATGCTTCCGTTCCGGCCTCTTTCTGGGCTCACGCCTTAAGTCTTGCCACATATCTCTACAATGTTATCCCCTCTAAACGCCTTAACTACCAAAGCCCTCTCCACCTTCACTATAAACGGGCTTCATCCTAATCCCATCTCTGGATTTTTGGGTGTTTGTGTTACCCTCTCTTCCCCTCCACTCAAATAAACAAACTTCAACCTTGATCCACCCCATAAGCATTCCTCGGGTATCCTCTTAATCACCGTGGGTACAAATGCCTCGACTTCTCTACTAACAAAATCATAATATGTCTTCATGTACTGTTTGATAACGCTCTTTTCCCTTCTCAACATCACCAAAAACAAAGATCCACGACTATTCCTTTCTCGATAGTGACTTATCCCCTCACGTCATCTCCCATATACTCCATCCAGACGTCTCTAGCCTGCATCTCGGTACATCACCCAATGTGATACCCTTAATTCTACGGGTTGCACCACCATCTATATCACGTCGCGATGATACTCCCGACACCAGCATAAACAAGGGGCACTGATCATGCCTCCACCGCCCAATCCAACCAGAATGTGGCATGATCTTTCTATGATAGTGCCCCAGCCGCGCGATCAGACCAGAATTGGGTGCGATCTGACATGTCGTGCCACTTCCTGGAATCACCTCCCTCTGCTACTCACCCTCCACCTACTTTACAGTCCCCTCCACCTCTTCCCTCACATCCTTTACATCCCACGACCAACAGAAGCCAACACGACATCTTCAAACCACACCGCCAATTCTCTCTTCTGAGATATGCCTCTACTCTCCACTTCAACGAGACCATGTGGCAGCGTTATCTAACTCTAATTCAAAAATGCCAATGACTGATGAGTTTGATGCTCTTATTAAAAATAAGCCGTGTGAGTTAATTCTGACTATTCTTTTGAGCGACACAAAGCTCGTCTTGTGGGTGATGGCAGGTCTCAACAGGTTGGTGTGGATTGTGATGAGACCTTGAGTCATGTGGTAAAGCCAACGAACATTCGTCGATCCTTAGCATTGCGGTCTTCAAATCTTGGGATATCCATCCGTTGGACGTGAAAAATGCATTCATACACGATAATCTACATGAAATCGTGTACATGCACCAGCCCGTTGGTTTTCGTGATTCCTCTCGTCCTAAATTTGTTTATCTGTTGAAGCGTTCTCTTTATGGCCTTAAAGAGGCACCCCCAGACTTGGTATCAACGTTCGCTTATTTTGTGACAACCATCGGCCTCTCTTATAGTAAATCTGATCACTCCTTGTTTATATTTCGATGAGGTACTGATATTGCTTATATATTGTTATATGTGGATGACATCATTCTGACGGCTTCCTCCACATATCTATGTCAGTCTATTATCTCTCTTCTTAGTCAAGATTTTTTATGAAAGATTTGGGGTCCCTGAGTTTTTTTTCTTGGGCATTGCTATTACACGATGCCATGATGTTCTTCTCTTATCTCATAGGAAATATGCCGAGGATATCCTTCACCGCGGGGGCATGGACTCTTGTAAGCCTAGTTAGACCTAGTTGACACGAAATCCAAGCTTGATGTTATGCTAAGTAGCGCTCCAAACTAAGATCCCACTCATTATCGTAGTCTCGCAGGTGCTCTTCAGTATCACACTTTCACACAACCTAATATTTCTTATGTCGTCAACAAATTTGCATCTACATGCATGATTCACGGGATGCTCTAAAGCGCATACTCTGGTACGTCCAAAGTACCTTTGATCTTGGTCTTCATATTTCTCCATCTTCTGTACATATTCTGGTGCTGATTAGGGCGGCTGCCCGAACACACGCCGTTTAGCCTCGTGGTACTGTGTGTTCTTGGGTGATAAATTGATTTCTTGGTCGGCTAAGCGCCAACATATATTTTCCCGCTCGAGTGCAAAAGCCGAGTATAGCGGTGTTACCAACGTTGTTTTTGAGTCATGTTGGATAAGGAATTTGCTCTTGGAACTCCATTGTCCTTTTTTATCGGCAACTCTTGTCTACTGTGATAATGTCAGTGTTATTTAACTCTCCAATAATCCGGTTCAATACCAACGTACAAAACGCATTGAGATGGATATTCACTTTGTTTGGGAAAAGGTAACCCATGATCAAGTTCATGTGCTTCCTGTCCCCTCTCGGTATCAACTTGCTGATATATTTGCGAAGGGTCTTCCACGACTGCTAAGACTCGACTTATAGAGATGAAAACCCGAAATCAGAAGTCATTTGAATATACCAAATAATACGCTTCAAGGCAGCCATGTGTCCATCTTTCGGATCATGCTTGTGCAAGTAAACTTGCTAAACTGCATAAGATATGTCGGGACGGGTGAAGGCGAGATAGTGTAAGGCACCGGCTAAGCTCAGGAAAAGAGTGGGGTCGAGAAAAGAAGAACCCAACGTACTGAGTTTGGATCTGGTGTTGACTGGAGTAGAGACCAGCTTGCAAGATGACATTCCTGCACGTTCAATAATCTCAAGGGCATACTTCTTTTGAGAAAGAAAGAGACCACCCAAATGATGAGTAACGATAATACCAATGAAATAGCTAAGTGGGCCCAAATCAGTTATAGCAAACTCATCAGAAGCAAGTCGAGATAATAGAACACCGGAGATCATGAGACGAAGTAGTGAGAATAATATCATCGACATAAAATAATAAATAAGCAATGTGGGCGCCATGCCTGTATAGATGAAAATGGAGTGATCTGAACGGCTATGAGTGAAGCCAATAGTAGAGATAAAATATGCAAAGCGTTGGTACCAAGCCCGCAGTGTCTCTTTTAAACCATAGAGACTTTTTTAATAAACAAACATAATTTGGATAAGAGGAATCCCCAAAACCCAGCGTGTAACAACCTGATAATTTCGAGATAAACATAACAATATCAGAGCAACTATTACATGTCTAAATGTTGAATATTTGAATCAAATACACTCAAAGTACTAAACTAATGAAAAAGAAACATGAACTTAACTAACTCCAAACCCTAGTGAACTATGAATGCTCCCCAATGCCATAGCTCCTAGATCATTAAACAGTAGTAACTTAGTTCCTCTTAATCTGGAAGGAAGAAAAAAAAAGCACAAAATTTTACGTGAGATAAAAATCTTAGTAAGTGCTCTTGCGTGTGTGCAAGTATAGCCTTTTCTTTTAATAGTTTTCATTGGAAAACAGTTTAACAGATAAACTTAAATGCACACAAATGTCATGCAATACAATCGTGAAATCACAAGCATTCGTAGTTTAAACAAAACCCTTTAACAAAAGAACGGATTCTCGTTTGATGATCAGTGTCCACATTATTCTGCCACGTTATGCCACGTTATTCTGCTGCTAATGCAGCCAACCTTATCACCTCATAACAGTTCTCTATCTCTCCGTCGAAGGAGCAACCTTGGAATCAAGAACGTATGCCATGGTACATACGAAAATCCTACGACCCAACAAAGACCCAACCTCCTCATGTTATGTTGTTATGTCTGAGAAGGAATAGGCTGAGAAGGAATAGGCTCATGGGGACAAAAGGTTCTACCGGCAAGCCCGTCGCCGCCCGGTGGTACCCCCTGCACTCCCAGCCAGACACTGGATCCAGAAACTAATCAAATTCGAATACAACCCAACGTGACACCATTCATCATATCGATTCCAATCATTTAAAGCAATTAACCAATGTGTGGTTAAGTTACTTTTACAAAACTAAACAGTTAGAATACCCAATTTACAAAAGCTTTCTTTCAAGAAATAGACATTTTCAGAAATAACTTTCTTTGAAAAAGTGACAGTTCAATATGCAGAGAGTCATGAGTAAATATAGATAGATATAGATATATATGCACGCATTCCTTCCAGTTTTGAAAATAATAGAGTTTAGAAACACTCAGATGGAACACGACTATAAAGGAGGAAAAGAAAATGCCAGATGACGTCTAGTTGTAACCACCTAAGAGGCCAATATAACTATCAATGAATATTACTCAAATTAAATTCTTAATTCAAGTGGAGCAGTCCATTAAATCTATACTAATCCAAAATTTCTTAACTATACACCTACTCTACGATTTAATTGACCCATGTCACTGTTCTTCTTTTATAAGTACTAGTACTGAGTTATGTTCAAGTCAAAACAGAAGCTCCAAAACAATACCAATTAAAACGAGTTCTTAATTTCAGTTTCATGTTAGGTAAGAATTAATTAGTATCTTTAGAATGGCATCCTTCGATAAATGATCTAAATTATTAGTACATCAGATTCATAATATGCTTATAGAAGGCTTAGGGGTTTCGATTATTTAATCAATAGCTTCACTTAACTTACAATAATATATAAACAAAAGTTTTACGGGACCATGAGTTTCAAAGCTAATATCATAGCATAGTTGACCTATACGGAACCATGTGTTAATCAGTGAAAACAGCAAAGATCTATTATTATATTAAAAGCAAAGCCTCTCACTCACAAAAAAACAGTTGGGATACCAACTTTTGATTTTCCAAAAATACCCCTACTCCTCTCAATTCAAATAAAAGAATAAAAGGACTATATTGTTACTTTACTCACTTGGATCAACTGCAATCCAAAAATATAGCTATTAACGTAATTTTTAAATTTTTATTTTTTAAAATTAAAATAACTTGCACGCGGTCTCGCGTGTGTCAAAATTTCTAGTTATTAATTATGTTAAGTGTTATCCAGTACTTTCGACGGCTAATCTTTTTGGTGTTGTTTATTGTATTACTTGAGTTAATAAACCTTGGATTAAACGAGTTCTTGAAAATAATTATTTAGTTGAAAACTGGAAGTCTGGGCTATAATTTACGTCCACATATGTTTATACTTCCCAAGATTAAACTTCAAAATTAACTTTCATCTATTAAAGAAACTAAGTTGTCCCTTGAAACATGTGAAGCCTACTCTATGTTTTCACATATAAGTATGCTTCCATTTAATTTATCCTTTAGAGTCTTACAGTTACCCATATTCAACCTCCAAACTAATGAAACTCGCCATGTTAATACAAAATAGTACATATAATTGTTGATTAGGAGTTCTAGTTCTTTCAGTAAATGCCCAACATGTAATTGTTAAGATTAAGTTCATCTTCCCTAACAACCGATACAAGGATAGATAACATCAAAGGAAGCCTTTGTTACCACCTTGAGTTTTAAATGTTTGTTTTCAATGAATGCTTTTATGGACATCATATATATATTTAATATTTGTTACTAATGACTCCAGTAAAGAAATTAACATTACTAATCCAATGTTAAAATATAAAGTTTAAGTAGTAATCGCAAGTTCGTTTTGGTATATACTTCTACTTTTCTGTCCTTATAAACTTCCGCACTCAATCATACAAATCAAACTTATTAATTCTTTCGTATTCTAACCTTAAAATATCGTAATACAATTAACCACTAATTATCATAGCATTCAACAATGCATAAATGTATATTATTACCATTAGTTGGTAAAGAAAGAAGCTTCTGATACATTGTCTCAACCTGTTTCTTTCAAGTTACTAAACCACCATTAGATTTTCTTTTTGCAGAGAAACATACCTAGCAATCTTTTCGTGACACAAACAATTAAAACCTTTAAACATAAAATTGAACATCACTAGCCTTTGTAATGTTCGGTAATATAATAACTGCAATGCTAAGAGTGGTGTCAACATATATATCGATTTAGTTTCCAACAGAATTACAATATTTCAAGAACTCTTAATTTGTGAAACAGGACACTTTACTCTTTCAACATGTTCCAGATTATTAAATTGTTCTTAGGAAAATTTTAGAGAAGTGGCTTACTGCTATTCCCGTGTACTATTTCCTTTCGACGACCCATCAGCAAGCTTTCGGTTTTCCATCTCCACTTTAATCGATCAATATTCCTATTAACAACTAGTGTACCCTCTCTCTTTTCCTGTTTCTCTCCTTTTCTGTTTTGTTCGTGGTTTTGAAAATGGGAGCGAGGAACGTTATTGAGGAGCATGCAGTTTTTCTTTTTGTTGAGTAGACTGAAAGCATACGTGGGTATTTTGAGGGAATGTAATCCTCCAAATGCCAGGTGCCTCTTATATGCAACGTGGAAGTAAATGAAGATATGGATAGGATTTAATTGATTAATGCACACTTAGCTTATTTAGGAGGTTAAATGCCATCATCTTTAGGTAACTTGACTTAATTATCATAGCTTTTCCTTTCCTTTATTTTTTCTTTAAAATAATACCGAACTGAAAATCTATTACTATATTAAAACCAAAGTCTCCTCATTCGCAAAATAATAGTTTAGAATACCAACTTTTGAATTTTCTAAAATATCCATTTTTCTCTCTCTTTAAATAAAAGTATGTCAAGGAATATTGTCATTTTCCATATTTTGCTCAACTATCCACCCTATAAAATAGCAATTCATATTTTCGTGCATCTATCTTTCAAATTGTATTTCATTAAATATTAGTATAATTTATACGCAGTCCCCGCATGTGTCAAGTTTCTAGTCATAATTAATACTTACGTCCTCGTAGATCTCTCATTCTTTCATCTTCAATCTAAAAGAAATTAAAGTAGTTCAAATATTTATTAAGGTACATAGATCTAGACAATTGTATAATTGTTCACGTGTTAGACAATTATTGACTTACTCTAAGTGAAATATTATTTCGATCAACTGTCACAAGGAATAAATATATAACAACTTTTTTGGTTACTATTTATTTAACAACCAGGTTCCAAAAATAATTTCTTATATGATATTAAATAGAAACAATTTTTAATGATGGGCGTCACACAACAGATGATGCATATACACGGTTTCCTGGAGTGCACCATGCAAAAAAAAAAAAACGTTCCTAATCTTCAACTGTTGAATATTCCCATAGATCAAAATTTTGGTTTTGAGTAATGTTTTGGTAAACAAAATATTGGAAATGTTTTGAAAAGTTTCAGAAACGGTTCGAGTAGTTTCGAAAAGTTTCATAAACATCTCTAAAGAACAACATATGAAATAAATTTGTTTGATATTCAATAAAGAAAACATTAATCTGTTTTAGTTAATTACCATACTTTCTTATAAACACACCGCAAATAATTAAACTAAAACTAGATAAACAAAAAGTCCACAGATTGATTATACTTTTCTAATATACATTGCAATAAATCTTACATTTTTATAATAAATCATAATTTCTTAAAGGACATTCAGTTGCAAAATATATAACAAGAGTACTAGACCAGTGGTATAACAAGAGTACATTGCAATAACTTTACCTTTTGCGGTTGTTTTTCACTTCTTACCTTTCTAAATTAAAATCAATCAACTTCATAAAGGGAGCAGACTTTTTTTTAGAGCGCTTACGGAGAGAGTAGCTCCTTAATTTATATCGAATACAATGGCATGTTTTATATATACTATTTACCATAATGTTGAATCAACGTTTAACTCCAACACTTGCACTTACAAAATATAACATACAATACCGTGGATTAACTTGATTCATCCGAGATCGTTAAATGCATTTTAAAATGGCAATGAACAATTTTAAAAGTTAAATATCTAGAAAATGTAGTGAATATCGAAGCACGATTTATCGGTAAGACGCTTTGCTTTTAATTGAACATATAAGAATATCATACAAAAACATGAGCTTTTAAATATTTGCACAAGTAGCAAGACTACAAGGACCTCCATTAGTGTTACAATGGATGAATTTGAAGTGATACTTTAATTATTTAAACCGGTATCTTGGAATTTGGTAGGCATTTTTTGCTGTTTATTCTGAGATTTATTAAATTTGTGGAAATTCGAATTTTTATTACATTTTGTTTGGTGGTAATTGATTGACAAATATTCAAGTAGATTTCAAAATAATGTATTTACGATATTATAAGGGGTTTTGAAATATTTTGGATACACTGACATTTAAATAACCCGAGAGAAACAGGAAGTGGGACACATCACACTCTTAAGTTTTAGCCAAGTTCGACACATCTCATGTCACTATGCATCCTCTAAGACACTTCTTTTGTGTGACATTCTTTTAGTTTTTGTAGTGCCCCTCACCGGGCACCCTGCTCGGCACGAAGGTCCATTATTACAAAATTCATTAGAGAGCACCTCGCTTCTCTTCTGAAAGATGCAACTAATTCAAAATAACAAAAGAGTGGAAGCTAATATTCAAAAGTTGCATTCAGTATCTTCAACTGTCAAATACCTCTCCATCCGATACGACTAGGCTTGTCCCATACAATGAACCCTAAGCTTTTCCCATCTCAATCTGGAATGGAAACATGAAAATATCTTTATGAGTCAAAAGGACTCAGTGAGATTTAATGATGAAGATTTTCTATAAAATATATTTTCGAAAAACATGATTGTACAAGAATTCTTTTCAAAGAAGTTTATACTTTTCATGCCAAATCATAACATGTATCAGATCAATCATGTCATAACAATCCAACCTTGTATCTCATGTCATAACAATCCAACCTTGTATCTCCTTTCCTTATACCCCCTATCCAAGAGCGACCCAAAAAAACGACGATGACGTGCCCAGGTACACGCCTCAACTCTGATTTACCTCGCTGAGACGTCCCATCCCAGACGTAGAATAGAGTTTGCTCAAAGCGGCGTAAGACTGTGAAAGCTACACTGATAGCCCAATGCTACACAGATCCATGCTAGAGCCCAGAATTAGCCATCGAAGTAGCAATAATATAGCCATTGAATGGCTTTAACAATGATCGATCATGAAACTAATGCATGTACAATATTGGAATGCTTTTAAAATAGGAAGCCCAGTACATAGATCAAGAATCTTCAAAGGGTTTAATAATGTTACACGATAATATAATTGCCACAATATTAACAACCAATTCATGATTTGTAAACAAGTACTTGAGCATTCCTTGAATTAATCATATTTGTAAACAATTATTCTTTGAAACAACATGCTTGCATAGTTTGCAGTGTAAAACACTTTTGATATAATATGTATAATTTTCATTTTAGCGAGAAAATATATAATTTTAATCCAACCTCTCTTTATGAGATCACGAATCTTGACGTAACTACTGGTCACAATGTCGAGACGCCCACTAGCCATAACCATCTACAATTTCTGGTTGCATTTAAATTCATTAGAAAATCAACTTATATCTCAATAGGACTTGACAGCTCTTGATTTGCCTATTACTTGACTAATGAAGTTATTAGGTTCATAATAATCCTTATCTTATTGGTGATATTTAAATTAATAGGTTTAAAAGAGTCCAGTTGTATAGTGAAATATAGTTTCCAAACAAGCATTAGTAGTCCCGCTATTAAACAAAATCTGAATTATTTTATCCAATATCCATCTCAATCAAAAATCAAAGATCTGCTTTTACACCATCATGGCTGTAGCTCACATGATAATTCTAAGTTACATTTTGTATCTATATTAATCCATAATTACAAATTAGCAACCAATTGTAGTAGTCGAAGGCCATAATCTTTTTTGATTCACCCTATTTCCACTTCACCAACATAATATTCACTAGTCCAGTAGTAGTGAGTCTATTGTAAAGACAGAGTTTATTCAGTTAACCAAAATTAAAACCTTTGGTTCAACTAAAGGATTAAATTTGCTAATTCTAGTACTCTTTCCAATTTTTATTTTTTAAGGATGGTAAGCAAACAAAATAAACACTACAAAGCTCTTAACCAGACATACAGTGTCGCGGTTGCCGTACCAACAGCCATCACCCTTAATCATAAACCATCGTAGTTCGTCCAAAATTCTCTTCTGTGCGCGTGTTGTAAAAATTGGAATAGTGAAAGAGGTATGACTATATGAATTCTCTATTCCTCTGCCACGTGCTTTGTTACATAAAAAGAGTGACTAAGTAGTAAAAAGATGTGCAAGTGGATTAAGAGATGTACACTGAAAGAGTGAAAGTGACGTGTGGAAAATGAAATTGGGCTGAAAATGTACGTATGATATATTATATCATATATTGTTAACCCCCTTAGTAAATTAATAACCATCTGATGTAGACATTGATAATCCTCGTAATATCATTTACCATCGAGTAAGACTATTTTAGAATTGCATGGCGATGCAGGACAAAACCACTCACAGAGTATCCGATACAATAGGCACTACCAGTCTTAGATGACTATACGATGCCTAAAATAATCGCCAATGCTTTAGCAAGTGAACGATCCAATGGCATTATTCTCATAGAGATGGTGCACGAGGACCAAACTCAAAGTCCCCCGATAGGAATACAAAGATACCTATCCGATGGCATTATTCTCACGGAGATGGTGCACGAGGATCAAACTCAAAGTCCTCCGATGGGAATACAAAGATACCTATCCGATGGCATTATTCTCACAGAGATGGTGCACGGGGACCAAACTCAAAATCCTCCGATAGGAATACAAAAATATCCATCTGATGGCATGACATGTTCTTTAGGTTCTTATAAAAAAGTACTAACATCGTGGAGGCAAGACTATATCAGCATGATAGAAACCAGGTGTCATCAGCATGGTAAAAATCAAATGCCATCAGCAGGGATATATCGGCATGATAGAAACCAGATGTCATTGCCAAGACTGGTGTATCAGATACAATAAACCAGGTGTCAACACAATAAAAGCCTTGTCAGCTCATAAACATGACAAGTGTCTTCTGATTTGAACATCCCAATTATTCCTCCAGTCTATTGGCCATCTATAAATATACTCATTTTACCAAAGAGGAGGGACATCTGAAAAAAGGCAGAGTAACTATTTTATTAAAGAGAATATTGAAGAGTATTGTTATTCCTTATTGACTTATTGGGCAAGGCGTTTCCCTATAAAAAAATAAATTTTACTCTTATGAGTTAACAAATGGCGCCGTCTGTGGGAACGCTGTAGATCGTTGCCTTCGAGTCACGTCAGTAAGAGAATCGCAATACCATTAAAATATCTAAAGTCGATGGAGAGATCTGGTAGTTCGGAGCGACAAAGGGAGAATCATAGTGAAAATATGCCTCAAGAATCCACAGAAGTGTCTCCAGAAAATCCTCCACCACCTAATACCGACTACATAAATGTTCCAAGAGCGATTTTTGAAGATTTGATGGAAACAACTTTACGAAGGGCATCACAAACTCTTGAAAGACCCCCAGTACCCCAACCCTTACAGCCCTATGGGGAGAGGTATCGGGTGGAAGAACAAGGGTCTAGAATGACGCAAATCCCATTGCAAGAGCCACAATGACCAGTGTACCAGGATAGAGGGTATCGAGATAGAAATCCCAACTTGATGGGTGGATTTGACAATAGGATGCCTCCAGGACAAATGCCCAGTATGTTTCCCCCTCACGGTAATGACCCATCTTTATGGGAAATGATGTACTATCTCAGGCGAGAAATGCTTAGCATGAAAAGGGCTATCACACCTGTCGATGAACCAGTATATCATGGTTCTCCATTTATCCCAGAAATCGCCCAAGCCATAGTTCCAGCTAATGCCAGATCTGTCAACTTGCCTGCATACTCTGGAGAAAAAGATGGGAAGGATCTGCAGGATCACATTAACCAGTACATGAAGATGCCACGATGGATTTGCAATCTGCCCCTGACTTTGTACTTTGCAGAGTATTTCGCACAACTTTAACAGGAAGAGCTCAGTCGTGGTTTACACAAATACCGCTTGGCACAATATCCAACTTCTCTCAGCTAGCCTGCCTGTTCGTACGACAATTTGCTTGTAATAGATGTTACCGTAAATCAGCATGCCACTTGTTTACTATCAAGCAACAAAAGGATGAGTCACTCAGGGATTTCATGAAGCGTTTTTCTGACGAAGTATTAGATGTTCCCAATGTTGATCCAGCTATGATAGCTGACACTTTAGCGCAAAGTTTAAGGTCAGGTAACTTCTTTCGATACTTGATAGGGAACATGGTGAAAGACATGAATGAACTCATGCAAAAAGCAGAAACGTATATTCTCATAGAAGAGGCAAAAAGTTCGAAATTAAAAGCGGAAAGTGCTGATATAAGTTCCAAGGCAAAAGAAATAGAGGATGTTAAGGGACTTCCACAACGAAGGGATAATCCAGGAGTGGTGAAACGGCACTTGCAACCCACTCCATTACCCACACTAACCATTACTCCGATGGAAGTACTCAATGTGATGAAAAGGAATAAAGATTTTTCCTGGCCAATGCCTGTTCGACAACCGTACAAAAAGAAAGATACAGGAAAATTCTGCAAATATCACAAAGCCTACGGGCATACCACTGATGGATGTAAAAATCTAAAGAATGAAATTCATAGATTGCTGGATATGGGATATTTACATAACTATCTGAGCGACAACAAGAATAATCGAGCAGTTGAAAGAAAAAAACCCAGAGGTAATGAAAGGGAAAATGCTATTGAAGTCCCTCCAGAAAAAATAGAGCAAGAGGACTTTGTGAACTCTTTGCCTTCTCCCCCGGAATCTTATCAAGATAACCCCTCGTCAGGAAGAATAGTCAACATGATTGAAGGAGGTGATATATCCATCACCCCCTAAAGAAAAAAGAAAAAATAATTAAAAGAAGCCCGAAAGGTTGAGCAGGGATTACCGGTATGTACCTTACAAGGAATAACATTACCCGTGGTATCTTTTAGGCCCGAGGATCTCAAAGGAATCGTGTATCCTCATGAGGATCCACTCGTAATCACAGCTACCATCATGGGGATTGAAATACAAAGGATCTTGATAGATACCGGAAGCTTCGGGGCGATGAGGTTGAAGAAGATACACCTTGAGCCTACAGAAATCCCGTTAGTAGGATTCTCAGGTGAATCTAGTCGTACGATAGGCACAGTGATATTGCCCATGTCATGGGGAGAAGGAGCATTAAGACGAACGGAGCATGTGAAATTCTGGGTTGTAGAAGGATCTTCCAGAACATACAACGCCATATGTGGAAGACCATCCATACATGCCTTCGAAGCTGTACCGTCTACTTTACACTTAAAAATAAAATTTCCCACCATGTCAGGTATTGGAGAAGTTTGGGGCAACCAGGTCAAGGCAAGGGAATGTCGTATGAGTGCAATCCCAACAGAGATATCAGAAAAACTCTATACCTCTGGGAAGAAGCAAAAGACGGAGGAAATCCGAGTGCAACCTGTCGAAGAGTTAAAGATGGTAGAACTGGACGAAGGTAATAAAAAGGGTTAAAATGGGAACTGAGATGGATCCCACATTAGAGATAGAAATGACTACCATTCTGAAGGAGTATCTCCATCTCTTTGCATGGGAAGGTGGTCCCCCGAGACGGATTAGCCCGCAGGTATGTCATCATTACCCCAATGTAAAACCCACCTTCAAACCCATCACGCAGAAAAAGAGGAATATGGGACAAGAAAGAAACAAAATAATTAGATCCGAGGTGCAGCGACTGCTGGAACTACGGCATATAAGAGAAGTGATTTATCCATAATGGTTATCCAATGTAGTATTAGTACCAAAATCTGGAGGACGATGGCGGATGTGCGTTGATTTCACAAACTTAAATGATGCTTGTCCTAAAGATTGTTACCCTTTACCTAACATTTACCAATTAGTAGATTCAACAGCTGGATGTGCGTTATTATCCACGATGGACGGTGATCAAGGATACAATCAGATTCCGATGGTTGAAGAAGATCAGGAAAAAACAAGTTTTATTACAGATGCGGGCACATTTTTCTATATGGTAATGCCCTTCGGATTAAAGAACGTGGGAGCCACATATCAAAGATTAGTGAACTTAATCTTCTCAGAAGTAATTGGAGACACCATGGAAGTCTATGTTGATGATATGATAGTAAAGAGAAAAAGGGCGGAGGATCATCCAAAAGATTTAAAGCAAGCTCTAGTCATCATGGACAAGTTCGGAATGAAGATAAACCCCAAAAAATGTTCCTTTGGAATTAGGGATGGAAAATTCTTGGGATACATGGTAACATAAAAAGGGATAGAGGTGAATCCGGAGAAAGCAAAGGCTATTATAGAAATGAAATCTCCTGGCACAATTAAAGAGGTACAGAAGCTAACTGGAAAAATGGCATCGCTTAGCCGATTCATTTCTCGATCGGCTGAGAAAGGATTACCCTTCTTTAAGATATTGAGGAATGTAAAGAATTTCCAGTGGGACCAAGAGTGTGAAGAGGCTTTTGAAAATTTAAGGAAATACCTGGTAAACCCACCCCTATTGGTAAAGCCTAGACCAGGGGACCAATTGTTTGTATATTTGGGAGCCAGGGAAGAAGCAGTAAGCGCAGTGCTAGTGAAAGATCTAGAAGGAGAACACCGGCCTGTGTATTATGTCAGCAAAACCTTAAAAGGAGCAGAAAAGAATTATACACAAACAGAGAAGTTGATACTTGCCCTCGTAACAGCAGCCAGAAAACTAAGGTCATACTTTTTGACGTATCCCATAACGATACTCACCAAATACCCGCTAAGAACCATCCTTAACCACCCTGAGACCTCAGGGAGAATGATAAAATGGGCAATAGAGCTAAGTGAGTACAATCTATCATACGCTCCTCGACCAGCCATCAAGGCGCAAATACTAGCAGATTTCTTGGTAGAAATGAAGGAGATACAAGTTGAGAAGATACCTGCGTTATGACATATCTATGTAGACGGATCATCATTAGGAACGCATGGTGGAGCATGGGTGGTCTTTAAAAACACTGAAGATGAAGAAATGTTGTACTTTGCCATAAAGATCAATTATCCTTTATCCAATAATGAAGCTGAGTACGAAGCCTTGTTGATAGGAATGAGATTGCCGTTGGAAGGAGATATTAAGCAGATAATCATTCATAGCGACTCACAATTGGTGGTACAGCAGATAGCGGGTGGATTTGAAATAAAAGAAGAGCGATTGAAAAGGTACGTACAAGTAGTTCAGAGCAGAAAAGAATTATTTGAAAATTTCCAGATAGTCCAGATATCTCGCTCAGAAAACCAAGAAGCCGATACCTTGTCTAAAATAGCCACTCATCCGATGGTTGGAACTCGACGCATCACGTTATTGCAGGCGAGTGTATCGAATAGGCAAGAAAATGAAAAGGTTGCTGATACCATCGTGGCACCCATCACCACAGGATGGATGGCAGAGATCATAACATATTTGGAAGATCCCACTCGGTTTTTGGGAGATGAAAAGGAAAAGCAAAGAATGGAAAGAAAAACAGCTCGCTATTTTGTGCACATGGGAATTTTATTTCGAAGATGTTATTCAAATGTCCATACCCGTTGCCTTGATGAGCAAGAAGCTTTGGATGTAATAAAGGAAATGCATGAAGGAGAATGCGGAAATCATTCTCAGGGGGAAAGCATGGCACATCGTATCATTTGCCAGGGATATTATTGGCCTACGATGGTTCAAGATTGCAAAGAATATGCGCGTAAATGCCAGGCTTGTCAAGCACACGCATCGCAAATTCATCAACCAGCGGCTCCATGGGAGCCCAATCTCTTAGCCTGTCCTTTTGCAAAATGGGGAATTGATCTGGTGGGATCCTTAGTTCCCAATCCTAGACAGAAGCATTTTTTTATTAGTAGCAGTGGATTACTTTACAAAGTGGGTAGAAGCTGAACCGATGGCAAAAATCACCTCTGGAGCAGTCATAAATTTTCTATGGAGAAACATAGTATGTCGATTTGGGATTCCTCGATATCTGGTCAGTGATAACGGGCTCCAGTTTGATAATGAACCACTCGAAAAGTGGTGTGAACGCTGGGAGATCAAGCATCGATTTGCATCGGTAGGCTATCCACAAGGTAACAGACAAGTAGAAAGAACCAACCAAACTCTGTTGAAAAGTTTAAAAGCCAGACTGGATTGGCACAAAGCACGATGGGTGGAAGAAATTCCTGGAGTCTTATGGGCCTATCGAACCACACCAAGTTCCGCTACCGGGGAAACTCCATATAGCATGGCATATGGATGTGAAGCTGTAATTCCTCCTGAAATAGTAGCTGAAAGCTGGAGAATTAAAGAATACGAGGAAGTTAGTAATAGCTCCAACTTAGCTTTAGCTTTGGATTTGTTGCAAGAGCAAAGACACCGAGCTTCTGTCCGGATGGAAGGATACAAAGCTCGTATGGCTAAACACTATAATAAAAAGGTTAAGGTCAGAACTTTTCAGGTGGGAGATCTAGTCCTAAAAAGAGTTGGAGCATAAAAAAATGTGGCCAAGCTGCAACCCAAGTGGGAAGGACCATACAAGGTAAGTGGAATAATTGGACCAGGTACGTATCAGTTGAGTACTCCAGAAGGTATCGCTCTGACTAGAACTTGGAATGCTTTAAATTTAAGAAAGTATTTAGCATAAATCTAATGTAAATATCACGAGTGTACATATAAATAAATAGTGGTTGAATAAAGATGGCCTTTCATTTATACATTGGAAATAACATATTATGTTTCATACATTGTGGTAACACACAATCGGAAAAATACACAATCATTCCACATTTGCCATATAACCCAACTTATCTATATACACACTTCATATATACACGGATAATACACGAGAAAAGAAAATCATTCTGACAGGGGACGTTTCCCTTCTCGAATAATACGACGACGTTGCTCCTGGGAAAAGTCAATGGGATCCATAACAGTTACTGTCGGGATTACTGTTCTTAGGAATGACGAGGAAGGAGAAATTACACGAGAAGAGGTACTAATCTTTATATCAGGCAGAGTCAAGTTGGGAGGAAAACCTAGAAGTACCCTAACAGCATTTTGGCAAATACGATAGCCAATGAGGACCATTTCTCGCAATTGCTCCCTAAGAGTTTCCCTCATATGAGAGATACTTGAAGGTGCTGTTGCAGCCTCAGCACGGGAAGTTGCTTCATGGGGTTTTCCAAGTTTATCAGCCTTAAAGCTAGCGCATCCCTCTCGGTGGTTAGAGAAGAGATCAATCGGAGGCCTCGATTTGAGACAGAAGGATGGCTATTCTGCTTTCTAGTTCTTGAGAATGTTCTCGTACAAAGATCAAAAGCTGATTCAGGTGGAAAGAGGTATCTTGGGCTTCCTTCCATAAAGTTTCCAACATTTCTTGGTCTGAATCATAGTGAGCCTGCAAATTATCATTCTTATTATGAGCCATCGCTAAATCTCTTTCTAAGTCAGCTAGATGGGGGAAATGAAAACCCGTGTTGCTGGATGAATACTCCTTCTAAAATCTGAGTGCGTCGGTGATCAAAGAAGACCTAATAACAAAAAATAATAAGTTAAGAGAAGGATGGCATTACAACCTAGAAATAAATGTATACGCCTCTTACCTCACAAAGGTCACGACAGAGTCTATCTTGAAGGAGGGATATTGAAGTAGAACCCAAAGCTTCGTAATCAGATTGATTTAATAAACCACTAAGAAAATTCCGACAGAAAGGGGCATCATGAGTAAGTATCGGAAAATCTGGATAAAAACTGTTGGTATTTTCAGGAACCCGGCTAGTGCCTTCACCGGATGGAGGAATCATTTGTGGGGGAGAAGGAAAATTGCCTACAGGAGTTAAGTTCTCATGAGAAACGTTGTGGGAGGAAATATCACCATCAACCACATTAACAGAAGGTGCAGGCAATACTCCTAAAGGTAATGTTAAGCCCACAGAGGGAGAAAGGTTGGGACAATCTGTAAGATGCGGGGAAGCGGTTCCGTTAAACAAAGCATTGATAGTAGGTATATTGGAGGTACAAAGAGAATCCAAGCCAGAGGTCATTACATAATCTTCAGGACCCAAACGGGATCCGATAATTTCACAACTGGAAGATGAAATAGAATCATCGGAATATTGAGGGAAAGTGTCCAAAGGGCCAAGAAGGCTAGCAGAAAAAGGCCTGATAGCATATTGTTCCATCTCTGCACCTGAGAACATAAGAATAAAGGTTAAACCCCGAGACATAAAAATTACAGAAAAACTGTGAGACTTACGAAAAATAGGATTCGAATGCAGAGGCCCGGAGGGGAAATTTAGAAGCTCGATGCCATTTTGTAAACCAGCCATAATCAAAGCTGATGAGTTTGTCAGAATAGAGTAAATGTCGTAACATCCAGAGAACAATCCAGTAGAATCTAAGAAAGACATTTCTCGCACAGAAATTTCTGGACGCGGTAAAACATATCCCAAACCCCAGCACAAGGGTACATCCCATATACTGGCAGATGAACCTTTTGGTTTAATGTAAAAGTACATCTTCTTCCAGTCTACCGCAAAAGAGAGTCGCCTAGGAACATTAAAGCTCCTATGATGGTCCCGATGAACTAAGCTAAAGTAAGGGAGACCATTCGGACATGGGAAAAGTATAAAAGTAGCCCCTACTCTATGTGGAGTCACGGATATGTTCAAAATATAGCAATTCAGTATAAAACTTAATAGATGGCGCAATGAATTAGGAGTTAGCTGGCTAGGACATATTTGCCAGTACTTGAACAATGACTGCATGATAGGATGGAAAAACATACGTAGACCACATCGAATTTGTTCGGAGTAAAGGGTTAGATAACCTAGCGGAGGTTCAAAAGCCCTTTGATGAGCATGAGGAATAATAACATCAAAATCATCAGGATTCAAATTATACTCGCGCATTAATTAAAAAACTGATTCCTGAGATTCTACGCTATGGCAAGAACCAACTTTGCCCCCCCCCCCCATCATGGCATTAACATTTAGAGAAGATGTATTGAAAATGGAAAAACCATCTATAGGATGATAAGGTTCTCGACATAGAAAAGTTAGACGTAAAGAGTCAGCCATGCAAGAATTTGAGCGAGGAAGTGCAACCCGATTCATGATGGAAGAACCTCTAAAGATCAAAGATAGGCCGCCAACAGTTCTCCTAGCTTGAGTAGTACCATTTGGAGAAACAGGATTTGTACGACGAAGTGAAGTTTGATCAGAAGAAGACGGTGATCGTGAAAGAGATGGAGTCATGGTAAGAGAGAACAAATATACAATGGAAGGGTCCAAATTCAGCAATGGTAAGAGTGTATTTTGAATATGGAGTCTGCAAACGAACATAAGGAATTTGAACCCTATTTATAGAACTGCATGAGAGTGGCAGTAAAAAACGTGTCAAGGGAAAGGCGACATCTGGACTAATCATAAAACATGCAGTTGGCAAGCTGGACACGTGAGGAAAATTGCCTCTCATAATGGGAGACAATAAAACATTCTCTGAAAATAAGTGATGAGTCAGAGAAAGCAAAACGTGCGGAAATAATAAAGAAAATGATTAAAAGGTCCACTTTGATTAAATTGTCCACTTTAATATTTGATAAAAAAAGGGATATCTATACATTCAATAAAAAAAAGGGTGAAAAGAAAAAAAGTCTTCAAAAGGTCTTCATAAAGGTGGCTGCATCAGACGTCGGAGGACTTGGGAGTATCCTTTGAGGAAGAAGGAGTCGGTTGATGAGATGATGAAGGTGGCAAGCTGGTGAAAGGAGCAGGAGAAGGAGAGCGCATGAGTACGCGTTGGTAAGCAGCATAGGCTTCACTCAATGAGGGAGGATTTTGTATCAAGGTCCGAGGAGTAAGCAATCTCCAGTTCTCCATGTGAGCGAACAACCTATCTTTGCGACACTCGTTGATGCATCTCAGGAATCCCAGCAAAAAGTTACCTAGCAGATACCCTTGTTGACGAGACTGAAATTCCCTTTCACATTCCTCTTTCGTCAGTTGCACTGCGCTGGCCAGCTTGGCTTCCAAGTCCTCAGGGGATACGTAGCCTGAGGGAAGAGCATGAGGTTTTTTCAACTCCTCCTTAAACATCCCTACTCTTTCATGGAGTTGAGTGGTTTCTTCCTTCAGACCCTTCTCTTTGGTGTTCCACAGCTTTGCCTCTTCCTTCAAGGCGAACAATTCATCATCCAAGGCATCTCGCTCCGAGGTAAGAGTCGTAAGAGTTGCATTAGTTTTCTTCAGCTTGTCTTCCAGTGTCTTCTCTCTAACGAGACCTTGTGCAAAGTTAGCACGAAGGATCTTGATTTCATTCTCAGTAGCCTCTAGGGCTTGATTCTTTTTCTTTAGTTCCTCAATGGAAAATTGCCCGATGGCCTGAGCAGCATCAACTTCTCGCCAAATGGAGGGGATAATCTTCGGGACTTGAAAAACAAAAGCAATTAGTTATTATACACTAACCGTGCATGTCAAAGGGTGTATTGAAATATACTCACCATCGGGACCATCCACTTGGAGAAAAATCTGGCCACGTTCTCCTCATGACAAGTAGCTTCGGAAGAGGCATTGAGATATTTGTGTGACTACAACGAAGGCCATCTCCAATTCTAGATGGCTGGGTCTTACATTTGATTCCGCCCTCTCACCTGTAGTATGAAGGAAGAAAGGCGAGCCAGTGTTGGTGAAGCGACTTGAGATGGCCATCCCCTCGGATTGAGAAAAGAAAGTAGCAGCTCTCGGAAAGGGTTCGATGGCGTCACTGATGGCCCTCCTGGAGGAAGGTTCCACACATCCTTCTTCACCAACGAGGGAAGCAACTCATCCAGGAGCCCCAAGTCCACAGAGTGATGGGGAATATGAGCAGAGGGGTCAGAAGCAGCTCCTCCCTCGAAGGGGAATTCTTCACTTTGCAGAAGGTCATCAAGTGATAGTAGTTGATGACCTAAAGAGCGCTTTGAAGCACTCGGAGGGAGAGTAGCTGTTAAAAAAAAAAAAGAGAAAGGAAGGAGATATTAAGTTACCAAAGAAATATAAGGCATAAGAAAAGTAAGGTGAACAGCTAACCTGGTGGCAAAGCATCGTCATCACTAATCAGGATAGCTTTACCTTTCTCTATAAAAAAAAGAGGGAAGTCTTAGTATCTGGAATTGCATACATCAATAGAAAGAAAAGAGGAAATCATAAAAATACATGTGGAAGAAGGAATGTCAATAGGAGATGACCTAGGAGATTGGGCGTCAATTCCCAAAGGGAAAACAGACGGGACGGTCATACCCACTTGATCCGATTCTGAAGATATTGGAATAACGGGAGTAGAAAGTTGTTTAGAAGCATCATGAGAAGCAGTTATTGTAGGTAACGGAGCATTGGAGATATGGGAAGGATCAGCTTCGATGGCAGGATCAGTTGTTTGCTTATCCGAAGGTTTAGGAGAGTCCACTCCTTGCAGATCAATAGAGTCAGACCCCTTGCTCGATGCCTGAGAGGCATCGTCTACCAACTTGCTTACCTCACTTGAAGATTTAGCCCTAGCCCGAGAAGTGGAAGAACGAGCAGGTAGGGGCTTATTCGATATGGATTCCTTCAAATTTGACACTGTAGACAGCACAAACAAAAGAGAGTAAAGCAGAGCATATAGGAAAAATAAAAGGAAAGCAAAAGCAAATAAATTTACCAAAATTGGATCGTGCATCCTCTGGCAGATGGATGAAAGATTTACCCTCCAGCTCGGCATCGATAGGCGATATCTTAAGCAACCCAGCCATCTCGTACAAGGTAGAGTAATGCTTGGACTTTAAAAACTCAGAGGCATCGAAAGTTAAATCAAAGGATAAGAAGGACTCCATCTTGTAGAAAGGAGATTCGGGGCAACACAAAGTACGGGAAAAGTCCCATTTACCCTCTTTAGGCTTAATAAAAATAAACTTATTTTTCCAACTGCTATAAGACAGGTTTGTACCTACTACCACCCGTTTAAGTGGATCCCGATGAGCAAATAAATAGAAAAGGGTGACCCGCTGAAGAAACATTTACAGTGAAAATAGAAAAGAATCTCCTAACCGTACATTCAAGATTCTTCGAAAGGCACCAAAAAACAAAAGGTAGATAGTTTAATAAAACTGTTGGGAGTCAATTGACTTGGGCAGATACCGCAAGCCTTAAAAACTTCACAATAGAACGAAGGAAAAAAAGAACGAAGGCCAACACGTACCTGAACGTGGTACAGTGTAAAATGGCCCTCGGGAGGAGCATCACCCTTCTCGTCATCAGAAGGGATACGATAGAATATGTTTCGTAAAGAGACTTGAAATTCTTGAAAAAGTACAGAAATTTCTTCTTCAGTTACTGTACTTATGACAACACTCACCTTTTGGTAACGACGAGGCTCCGGCGCCGGAGCAGGGAGGGCAGATTTTTAGACCACTTGGAAACACGAGGCGATTCATCTCCCTGAGGTTTTTTGCCTTTTCTTTTGCGACAGTAGGTTTCAACATCAGCAAGGTTTGCCCGCTTCAGTCGCAACAGTGGTAATAGGTAAAATTTCTGCCGTTGGGATTTCTGAAGCCATAAAGAAAGCTTGAAACAGTGATTTTGCTGGAAAAAGGAAACTTGAAACAGTGATTTTACTGAGAAGAAGAAAACTTGAGAGAAAATTGGAAAAGAGAAGGCGGTAAAAGAAACAGTGAAGTAAAAGGGAAATGAGGGGGAAAGCTTATAAAGGACGCGTAAGGTAGTGGGGAGTTAATATCCACTCACATCCTAGGGCACGTTCTCCGAAACAAATGGAGCCGTTACAATGAACCGTTACAACTTCTAGACTTCTCCTTTAAATGAAGAAGTAAATACGGTCAAAACAGAAACATCCGATGGTTGCTCAAAATATATACCTAAGAGTTCTTGATGATTACAAGAAAATACACTAGGAACTGGGGGACTGGTGTTAACCCCTTAGGAAATTAATAACCATCGGATGTAGACATTGATAATTCTCGTAATATCATTTACCATCGAGTAAGACTATTTTAGAATTGCATGGCGATGCAGGACAAAACCACTCACAGAGTATCCGATACAATAGACACTACCAGTCTTAGATGACTATACGATGCCTAAAATAATCGCCGATGCTTTAGCAAGTGAATGATCCAATGGCATTATTCTCACAGAGATCTGATGGCATTATTCTCACGGAGATGGTGCACGAGGACCAAACTCAAAGTCCTCCGATGGGAATACAAAGATACCTATCCAATGGCATTATTCTCACAGAGATGGTGCACGGGGACCAAACTCAAAATCCTCCGATAGGAATACAAAAATATCCATCCGATGGCATGACATGTTCTTTAGGTTCTTATAAAAAAGTACTAACATCGTGGAGGCAAGACTATATCAGCATGATAGAAACCAGGTGTCATCAGCAGGTATAAATCAGCATGGTAAAAACCAGGTGTCATCAGCAGGGATATATCGACATGATAAAAACCAGATGTCATTGCCAAGACTGGTGTATCAGATACAATAAACCAGGTGTCAATACAATAAAAGCCTTGTCAGCTCATAAACATGACAAGTGTCTTCTGATTTGAACATCCCAATTATCCCTCCAGTCTATTGGCCATCTATAAATATATACTCATTTTACCAAAGAGGAGGGACATCTGAAAAAAGGCAGAGTAACTATTTTATTAAAGAGAATATTGAAGAGTATTGTAATTGCTTATTGACTTATTGGGCAAGGCGTTTCCCTATAAAAATAAATTTTACTCTTATGAGTTATCTAGATATATATAGAAAGATTAGTATACATTTCGAGGTTGTATTGACTAGTTTGACTTTTATGGAGTATAGACTTATAGTTGTCAAACATTTCAGGTAACAAGATATGGTGCTCAACCTCACCTTGGCTTGAGACAACTTAATTGCAGGCCGGATGGATATGGATAATTAGCTTAGCAGAATAGTACTTACTTAAGATAAAAGATTAAAGTTAATTTCAATCAATTAATACGATGTTGTGGCATTTAGCATTTTTTTAAACTATAGATGATTAATAAATCTATAAGTTGAAACATATAAATGACTAGACTATTATTGAGAAAATTCATTAAATGGTTAACATAAAGTCTTGATATAATTAGTCACTGTTATCTTTAATATAAATTTATAGGGATAAATGCATTAAACCCCCTGAACTATGCACGTTTTTGCGTTTTCGTCATTAAACTAATTTAATAAGCGTTTCCCCCCTAAACTATACCAGTCTGTGCGATTTGCCCCCTGGCTGGGTTTTTGGCTATTTTTGGCCATTTTTGGCCGGAATTTTTCCCCTTACCCGACACATATGTGTTGTACTAGATGTATTTTAGTAGTTGATGACAAAAAGTAGGCGAAAAAACACCTCGAACGGGACATATTCCGGCTAAAATACACTGAAGAGGAAATCACATTTTCGCCAGAATATGTGCCGTTCGAGGTATTTTTTCGCCTACTTTTTAGCCGGAATATCGTTATAAGGCGGGGTGTCACAGTTTTGATCTGTGATGCACCGATACCGATACTAAGCCGGCTATGCAGTACCCGATACATATCGATACCGATTCAGATATCGATACCCATATAAACGTATACAATATGCCACGTGGCGTATTCTATAATTTTAAAAAATAAAAAATCTCGATATGTATCCGATACGATTTTTAGGCGTATCATAAATATTGTGGATCTTTTTTTACAAACTTTTAATGTTTGATGGGTTAAAAATTAACATATAAATTTGTGACGTTCATTTTAATTTTGACAGTGAATTACTTGAAAACATTATTATTAATTCACTTTTTTTTTTGTTAATATGACTTTATGTAGTCATCAATCGTCGAGTATCGAACATCTTGATTTTGTAATATTACAACAATCTTGTTAACTTGTTGTTTAACTTGTTAGTTATAATTCACATTTGTATGTTTTCTTTTAATTTGGATGCATGACATTATTTAATGTTAAACCTTTGCATTTTCAGTTTTTCTTGTTTAAGTTTTAAATTACATTGTGTGTTAAGAATAAAAAATACATATAATAAATATTAATAGTTTATTATATATAGACGTATACTTGCCGTATCGGTATCGGCTGTTTTTAAAAATATCGTATCGATGTATCTGTATTGTACCGTACTCATACCGCCGTATCTGAACCCGTGCAACATAGGTTTTGATCAATGACTTTTGTAATTTTGATTTTCGAAGACGTTCTTAATTATTTTAAAAGTAGGAAACATTCTACAAAATCTCAAGAAGCTAAGAGGTATACCAAAATTGTATCAAATTCCCTAAAATCCATTGTTAATGCGCATAAGGAAATTAAAATGTATTACAATAGAGAAAAACGGGTATTACCAACGGCCTTGGCGGTCACTAATGCCCATTTGCCGTTGGTAATGACACACTACCGACCACCGAGCTGTAGGTAATGACCGGTCGGTAGTACCTTCGTCAGTAATGGCTAGCGACGGTTGAGCCGTAGGTACCGACCTCAGTATCTACGGGTGGATCGTTGCTAGTTTTTAGCGACAGTCAGGCTGTTGTTATCCTTTACCAACAGCCAGTCGTGGGAATTAAGGGGATGCTCATTGTCTACGGTTTGATCGTAGGTATTGTGTTTAAATTATGTAGTGATTGCTAAGCCGTAGGTGATGCCCTTGAATACATTACCTATGGTCAATCCATCACAAATGCTATAAACCACTACCTAGGTCCAACCATAGGTACTAACATTAACAGAATAATTTTACGTAATTTAAGAAATTACCAGAATATTATTATTATTTTCATTTTAGCAATACAAAATGTGATGCGTTATGTGTTGAGAAGAAGAATCTTTGAATAAGAGAAAAGAAAGACATGTTTGAAAATGTGAGATTTTTGAAAAAAAAGGACATAATTCTTTTGAAGAAATGAAGATAAATCTTGAAGAAATGTAGAATTTTTTTGAAGAAACGGAGAAACTTTAAAGAAATAAAGAAAACCTTCGAAGAAATGAAAAAAATGAAAATGAAAGTTTGAGGAGGATGAAATATTTATAATGTTTGATAAAATTTTAATTTTTTATGAAATTCACGCATGTGCTCACCATTTTCCGGGGTTAGTACCAACGGCCGAGTCGTGTGTATTATTCAAAATTTTGGAAATTTTCAAAACTTCGCCAAATTCTGAGATATTTCTCCTAGCAACGACTTGGTCGTTGCTAATGTTGTTTGAAGATTAGTAGCGACGGTATGGCCGTGGATAATACCTTTTGAAGATTAGTACCCACGGCCAAGCCATTGGTATTGACCCTTGAATTTCGTCTTTTCTTGATTTCCTCTTGATTTCCTTTTGATGTGTGTATGATTTTAGTTAAGGCACTCTTAATATATGTGAAATCAAGAAATATATAAAAAGTATGCTAGCGGTTATCGAAATACAAATTTATTGTTAATTAACTAAATGAATTAGCACACCGAAAACAACCACTATAGATCAAAATATGTAAATATTTCTTCTAAAAATATAAACAAGATATAAGAAATACCGAAACAAGATATTCACATTATAGCCAAAAGCACATTATAGTATGTCACAACTTAAAACTAGGGAGACGGTTTGCTCGAAAATTACAAAGACATTTTACGTATAGTCTCCAAAAAGTTTTATCTATAAAATGCAAAAACATTATAGGCAATTGGAATGCTAAAACATATACATCAAAACCCAAAACAACCCGAACGAAGATACAAAAAGCCTATTTGGTAACTTTTCTCGAGGTACTTCGGTATTTTCTCAAAGTCGGCTCTTAGCCAAGCTCGCATTGTAAGTATAAGTGTACATGCATGTTATGTAGCAATCAAGTGTTTTGCTTCGACATATATCTTTTCAACAACTCTATTTGATTATTGCAAAGTCAAAATCAAGTAGACAAGTACTAGTCGCTATGCAGTCACTATGAGACATGAGTCTACTGCATATACTTTGTATAGTATATATGTGCAAAGGAGGATTCTGTTTCTAATGCTCTTTTAACTTTCAACATATTAATTCAAATATAAGATCTTTTTTCTTTTTTGGGTAACTATTCAAAACTTTATCGGTGTACAGAACAGCGAATAAAGATGAAGGCACAGAATAGACACTTTTGTAATGTGAGATATTTATGTAATTTGATTTTCTAATTTTTTAATTTTATTTTTTAAAAGAATTTTATATATTTATTAATTGCTGGAAAAATATTTTTTTTTCTCTCGACAGAGTAGGTGATTAGTTGACTCAAAATCAAAACCTAAACGATTTTAACCGAAAACCAAACTACTTTATTAGCTCAGTTATTGATTATCGTTTTTAGACTAACCAATAATTTAAGTTTTTTTAAAACCGAATCAATGGATGAAAAAATCGAACCATGAACACCCCTAACCATAGTAGATCAAACTATCTAAACATTTCTCAGTAAAATAGAAACAAGACAAAACAAGACAGAAAATATCTAAAAGTCTAAACAAGGCATTAACGTTATAGTGAAAAGCACAGTATCTCACAATTTAAATTTAGGGAGAGTCTAATTTGCTGAAAAACTTACCAACAAATTTACCTAAAGTCATTTTAAGTATCACCTCCACAAAAAGTTTTATCTAAAAAATGTAGAAAAACTAAAGAGTAAATTGAGTTACCAAAGCATAGACAACAAACTGTAAAACAGCAGAAACGAATCCGAATATCAAACGTACATGCATTGTAGGTATAAGTTTACATGCATGCTATGAAACAATCACGAGTTTTGCTTCGACAAAACATCATTTCAGTAACTCCATTTGATGATTGGAAATTCAAAATCAAGTACTAGTAGCTATGCAGTAACTATGAGATAACATGTCTAATGCATATAGTTACATATAATAAATGTGGCGAGGAGGATTCTGTTTGTAATGCTTTTTCTAACATTCAACATTGTAATTCAAATATAAGATTTTATTTTTCTTTTTTTGGGTAACTAGTCAAAACTTAATGGCTGTACAATACAGAGAGAAAAAGATGAAGGCACTCCTCCACAAGCCTCCCAAAAGGTAATAACATTATACCCATAAGCACATTACACACAACAAGCCACACCTGCTTCGTCTATGCATAGGTTATAATCATAGAGATAAACCCGGCTGTGGGGGTTTCTT
Organism: Linaria vulgaris; assembly: GCA_948329865.1. Lineage (NCBI taxonomy): Eukaryota > Viridiplantae > Streptophyta > Magnoliopsida > Lamiales > Plantaginaceae > Linaria > Linaria vulgaris. The sequence goes on along the minus strand of OX415251.1, from coordinate 50,251,382 downwards.
TGCACGAAGAAACCAGGATTTGAAAGCAGCAGTTAAGTGAGGACAGTCTTCAATATCGTGAGTCGAAAAGCTAAGACACATCTGTAGCCAGTGTTGTGCATCAGCCAATGGGAGTGTGGATATGATTTTCAAGAATGTTTCTTCCAGCTCGCGGGTGAGATTTAGTCCCACACTCCTGTTGTATTGTTTACATGTAATCAACACGAACAACCATTCTTGTACGAAGTCCAATTTGAGCTGTTAAGACAAAGAGCAAAGATTATCGATGGCAAAACACAATGGCTTTTATGCGGGCACTGCATATTCAAACAATTAATACCAACGCATACATCAGAAAGTTCCATAATGAATCTAATGCTAGACTCAAGAATCAATATAGTACAAGGTATCTTACTAAACAAGCTCAAAGTGCAGGTACAAGGGCAAACCTGTCTTGGAGCCCAGACGTCCCCGGAGACAAGTGCTCTACCAAGTTGAACAGTGCAAAGCATGATAAGGCGAGGAAGGAGGGGAACCGAATGCCTCAACGCCTCGTCACGAAACACCCTCTGCACATTAATCCTAAAAGAGTCCGGTTTACACCACGCTCTTATCGCCGATTCAGCGCCTCTAAACTCAACCATCATCTCCACCAACCAAAGCAACTTCTCCGCATTAATGAAGGTATATTGCAAAGGCTGAGTCCGCGTCGCCTCCGTCTCAACACGACGATCTCCGCTCGCCGCCCCACTCACGTATTCCTCCACATAATCCTTCACGAGTTTCAACCTCCTGTGAAACTCCTCATCCAAAGCCTTCCTCACCACGTCCCCCTCCTCTGAAGCGAAATCCCTCAACAACTTCGCCGCGAAAGGCCTGGCAAATTCCACGTTTTGATGATCGGACATCGCGAATTGCAACAATCCGTATATCATATTCTCCAACGGCTGGATCGCGGCATTGGGCACCGTCACCGAAACCCTAGCCACGAGCTCTTTCGCCTCCTCGTCGCAAGTCAATAGAGGAATCAAACCGCGTATCCTCTCCTCCTCGTCCTCCGACCATGGCACCATAACGAGGTACCTAACGCACGCCTTAACGCAATCCTCAAATAGCAGTTCAAGCGCAATCAGAAGTACATTAATCGCGGTAGCTACACAGTTAATTCTAGGCAAATCATCGGAGTAGAGCATTTCTAAAACGGATAAATGATGATCAAATGAACCATAACTAGCTCCAACGGCTAAATTAAACCGGTACATTTGCGATGAATTCGACTGATATTGACCTTGTTGCTGCCATCTGTCCGAAAGGAGAGCGGCGAAGTATTTCGAGCGGCAGAGAACGCGCGAATGGAGGTAGATCTGAACCTCGGACGGATCGACGGTGGAGGTACTAGAATTGGAGGATTGATCCGACGGTGAGGGTAAGTGGTGCTCAAAATGGAGGCGGAGGATGACGTCAGCGGTAGCGGTGTCGTTGAATCCGCCGGGAGTGGCGGCGGTGGAGAGGAGGTTGTCGGTGGATAATCGTCGCCTCTTTGATGCGCGGCCGTTGATCGTCATCATTGTGGAGGCGGTGAACTGAAATTTTAGTGGCGATGAAAATAAGAGTGAAGTGTGAAATTTGAAAGTGTGAATGGATGAAGGGGAAAGAGGCTTATATTTATTAATTTAAGAAAAAACATAAAAATAGAAATATTGGCCAATTAATATAATATCTTTTAAATATTATTATTATTTCAGGTAATAAAGCATAATTAGTTAATTACCATCTTTATAAATAGATATGAAATCTTTGACCATAATAATGATTTTTCTTGGAAAATCAGTGTACTGCCAATGAAAAATAAGGAAATTTAGTTTTCCTATAAGAACTCGTGGAAATCTTGTTTTGTTTTTCTTTTCCCCCCATTTTCCATGCCATATTGACATTATATTCAATGAATCCCAAGCACCTTTTTTAATCAGATATCGTTTGTTATCCCGAAAAATAGGGGAAAAAGAAAATAAAAAGGAAAAATAGTATTTTTCAGGAAATTTCTGAGGAAAAGTAAAATTTCCCTTATTTTTCATGTGTTTGGCTTATATTGAGTTTCCTGAAAAAGTTATTATTACGTATGAAAGCCTTTTCTCTCTTTTTCAAAGTTTTTTTTTTTATTTTTCAAAAACTTTATTTCTTTTAAAAAAAAATCTCAAATCACCAAAGAGTAAGAAAAAAAAATTCTTCATTTTTTTCTTTTTCCTCTATTTTCCGAGAAAACAATCTAGGCATCAATTAAAAGAATCTTTGCATTTTCACAAAAATCACACTAGATGCCCACTCTATCTCAATAGATGGAATTGAAGCACTTCTTTGCGTCACATAAATTTTAGTAAGTCGAGTCTCGTTCCATACAAACTTGTGTGTAGTGGTGGACCTATGAATTTTTCTTCACTTGGCTACTTTAGGTTTAAGTAAGATTAAAAGAAGAAGAAGAAAAAAAAAAACTAAGTACAACTATGTAAACGAAATGAGAAATAAGTCATTGCTCAATATAGATAGCAAGTAATAACATGAAGTAGTAAACATATTTGTTAAATTGAAAAACAAGAAAGAAGAAGAGAAAAACAGTGACATATTGTATACAAGAAAGAAAAGCTTCAACGCTCAAGCTTTAACTTATTTACACTAAACCTCTCATAAAATTAACATTCTTCACTTAACTTTGGTCACCCATAAATTGAGGAAAAAGAATAGAAGGATGAATTTGCATAAAAAGTATATGGGGTTCATGACATTTAAAAGTAAAAACTTACCTCAATAAAATTTAAGATTTTAGTACTAAATAATAATTATTATTTATATTTTGGTATATTATGCAATTTCACAATTATTTAGGATCTTTAAGGAAGTAATAAAATTATGGCTTCATTCACATTCACAAGGCAGATTGTAGGGCCTTTTGTGTGTTTTACTTTTTTTTTTCTTTTGGAAAAAGGTGTGTAATTTTTCTTTATAAAATGGTGTAGGCTGAAAAAAATTAAGAGATGGGCTTGATTTGAAGATTTGTTTTGTGTCTTGAATTTTTAGTATTGGACTTCTATTTTCAATTCATACATATATAAAACTACTTCTATATGGGCTCATAAGAATGAAGCACATGTGAGCTCGCATGTAAATCTGCCCCTGCTTGTGTGATGCAGGATTCCACGCTTCTATACCACTACCTCTTCAACATTTATTCAATATGTACTATAAGCACCACGAGGTGCGTCATAAGTTGAAAATAAGTTTGAACTAAACATATTACGACGAGAACGAATTGTGGACATGTTTTTTTAAAGCTTTAAAACAAAAAGGGTTTTCCATCGATTTTCTTTTATATAAAGACTCGTTGCACACGATAAACATGTCTTTTTCAACAACAAGAAACTAGAACTAGAAGAAATTATAAACGGACACGAATTACAGATCTCAATTGATCTTTACCTTCTACTATTGTTTTTCACTTACTCATTCACACAATAGTCTTATTATTTGCTAATTAAAAGATGAGTTCGAAATCATAAAGAGTGAAATAATCTTTTGTTGTAGACAGAAAATTAAATCTGCAATGTTATTGTAAAAGGAAAGGCAGTACACGAGTTAAATTGAATCGGCCTGAACTTACCATAAGATATTGTTTTTCCAATTCCATCCATTCCAACTGTCTTCTCTGGATCTACTGTCACCCTCATTATCAGCCAGTTTCTCGTTGCAACCTCCGCCTCTTTATTATTCCAGAATTGCCTAGTACTCAATAAATTATAAATTATTACCATTTACTTAATAGATCCTCCATCCGGCAATGCAAGATGCTTTACCAACTGTCTCACCCTGATTTTTTCCTTGTCGTTGATAAATTTAATTGATTCAATCGATAAATTACAATCTATGAATTTACACCTTGTAAAAAGTTGAAATGAGAATGAATTGCGTCGCTAAGATTCAGATCAAGTATTAAAATAAAATTTTCTTACAGATGGAACAAAGGAATGGACCTAGATTGGTGGCGTAAAAAGAAAACTGATGATTAGTAGGTTTTAACAATGACGTTTGAGCAAATGAGGATGGTCCACTGTAGGTTATGGTAGGACGCGACCTACAATTGATGGCGGCGTAACCTAGAGCTAAAATGGAATTAGGGTTTACGGAGCAAGCAATAACACTTAATAAAAAAAACTATAAAAGAAAAAAAAATAATGTATTATTTTCGTGAGTGGTTGCATCTAAATTTATACTAGTACTCGGTTAAAAATTACAAATACACCCCAATTGTGTTTGACGATTGTGCCCCTAACCTAACAAACCTTCAATCGCCTCTAAAATATGCTTATGTGTAAAGCAAGGGTAATTACGTAGATATGAATGTCGGATAAGGGAGACACGCATTCATCCATACCCTCACATAAGAAAGAGTTAAACTAGCACGGCAAAAATAGAACAAAATCCCCAATTTATAATGTGTTATATAAAATGAAATAAAGCATATAGCACATGGATTTATTTAATTCATGCGAGACCGTAAAAGTTTTTCGAATATCAAAATTCCTTACCTTTTACGATTGTTTTTCACTTATTAGCTTTGTAAATTAAAATCAATCAACTTAATAAAGGCATTCCAGAGAGATTACTAAAGAGCAGTCGTTTCTTTTAGGGCGCTTACGGAGAGAGGAGCTCCCTAATTCATATAGAATACAATGAAATCTCCTTTTGTGTTTATTAGACCCTTCCATGTATCTTGGGGTTGATGTACCCCTGGTACATCATGAAATAAAATTCTTGCTTTACCAAAAAAATAAAATAAAATTTTTCTATCTATTTTTCTTCTCGTTTATATGAGGATAATCATATAAATACACACCCCCTCCAAAAAAAGTGTGCATTGCATCATAGTCATCCATGCACTATTCTTCAAATTGATTAGTCATATTGTACATACCACGAACTGATTGAGATGCTTAAACAAGTAGAGGCTTTCAGATATGTTGACAACTCTTTCTTCATTTCATTTCGGATATGTTGACAACTCTTTGGATATCTTGATAAGAGACATTGAAAAGATATTTCTTCAACTCTAATGCATTCTTCAAGAAAAACTTTGCCAGTTTAAATTGAACCGCCGTCCCAAAGCACCTAAACTTAACATCCTCTAGATGGAAAACAATAAATGGGGGCGCATGTTGCTCCATATCATAATCATTATATCCCAGACGAACTGAAAAAAGAAGAAAAAAAAGATGCATACAAAATGTTCATTACTAAAAGATCACCAAAAACAACCAAATTAAACATGTATGACTTACCACATCTGTGTCTAGCATCTATAGAAATGGTGCCGCATGAAGCAACTGCAGTAATGCTACGGTATTTCCCCGACCTTGGAGATATAGTCGTTCCATCTTGCGAAACACTGGAAGAGAAAGCGCTAGCTTTGACAGGGCAATAGCCTTGGCAAAAAGATTAAATAAAAACAAAAGGAGTCAATTAATTCCATAAAAGGTGAATTACCAAATGCAAAAATAAGGATAATTAAGTACTAACCTGCATGAAAGACACAGTAACATCAGATTATTTAAACTTAAGAGTTCTTTCAATTGCTTTCGAATTTGTAATCCAGCCTTTTCAAGTAAAAGAAGATCATGACCAACTATCCAATGATTAATTCTGAAATTTTCATGAAAAGCTTCTAATCCACCAGATAGAATCATCTCCCCCCGAAAATTATCACAAGACCGTCCTGAATAGTCTTGATTAAATAGGTATGCCAACCAAAGCCTCGTAGAGCCATATACTTGAACATAGTCTTTTTAGAGGCATGTATTTTCACACACTTAACTATCACCCATTTACATTCTATTAATTAATTTTTATTTCTAGAACTGGAAAATCCAACATCAGTGGATCAGAATTAGGAAGCTCATTCTAAATCTCTACCATACTAAGGTGCAAAGCTGTGAGGTGTACGAAACAAATGTTAGGGGATACATTGAAGGTGCAAGGGATGTTAAGCTCCAGTCTTCCGAGGGATTTGCATTTAATAAGGCCGGGGGACAAGATGATGCCTACTTCACGATAATATTTCTCCAAACATTAAAGATCACGAGTTAATGCAGTAGATATCCACGTCATAATGTCACTAGATTTATACATTTTGGAACAAGAAAGACGAAACTTTAGAAATGGTGTCATAGAAGAGATGTTCTCTTGACAAAATTAATGAAATGAGTATTTTTGTTACTCTTGCTATTGCTGGCGTTTTATCACCAATGTTTATTTTGTACATAGATGTCCATTTGCATTCCAAATCTTTCGTCAAAACTGTTGTTCTCACTGCATCCTTCATGGGCAGGGGAATGAAAGTCAGATATAACACTATAATGATGATTTTTTTCTCCTAAAAATGAATGTACAACCAAGGCAAAATAAGGAAAATTACCTTTTCTTATATAATTCGTTGAAAACCTTGTTTTCCCTATATTTTCTTTTACTTTTTTTTCTTTTCTCCCATTTTGCTTGCCATATTAACAGTATATTCGATGAATACGTCCATTCAATCTCAATAGATGGATTTAAGGCATTTCTTCGTGTCACATAATTTTTAGTAAGCTGCGTCACGTTACACACAAACTTGTGCGATGGAAGATTCCCCACTTGTATACATACCACTTTGCGTTCAATATTTATTCGATATTTAATATATGCACCACGAGCTGAGTCATAAGTTGAAAATAAGTTTGAATTAAACATATTATGTCGAGAACGAATCATGGACATGTTTGATAGTCTCTAGCACACGGTAAATATGTCATTTTTAACAATAAAAAACTAGAACTAAAGAAAATTATAAAAGGAGGCGAAATAGAGATCTCCATTAATACTTTAACTTTTACGATTGTTTTTCACTCACTTATACACAAAATAGTCTTGTTATTTGATAAATTAAAAGATGAATTCTAAATCATAAAGAGTGAAATAATCTTTTGGTGTAGGCAATAAATTAAATACTCAACGGTATTGTAAAAGAAAAGGCAAAACACGAATTAGATTTAATCGACCTACATATAAAAAACAAAGAGAACTTACCGCAAGAGCCTATTTTTCTAATTACATCCATTCCAACTATCTTCTCTAGATCCATTGTCCCCCTCATTATCAACCAATATCTCATTGCAACCTCCGCCTCTTCATTATTCCAGAATGGCCCAGTACTTAATAAATTATGTGTTATCACCATTAACTCGATAGATCCTCCATCGAGCAACGTAAGAGGCCTTACCAACTGCCTCACCCTAATTTTTTCCCTGTCGTTCCCAAATAGAATTGATTCAACCGATAAATATTAGATCTATGAATTTATACCTTGTAACAAACTGAAATGACAATGAATTGCGTCGTTAATGTGACGCCCCGTATTTATTCCAGATTCCACACTTTTAACGTTTATCGTTAAATAAGAGGGTTCACAAATTCTATTGTAAGAGAATCAAAGTTTTGGTAACTTTGAAAGTTTTTCTTTTTTTGAAATGACGCTTTAGAAAAGTTATTATTTGGAGTGTGATTTATGTGTAACTCTAGAATATTTGATTTTTTCAAACTTGAGCATCCAAATACATTCAAGAGTTTAAATTAAGGGTTTACATATATAATGTGTATGTATACTATATAATATCTATCAATATATAAAATGATAAGTTTGTATTGTAAATCATTTCCCAACCTACTTAATTAATGGATGAGACACCCGTGGGTATGCCATGCAAAAACCTTAACACAATTCCCACAATTCAACTTACCGATTGCATATACTCATGAAACACGTGGCAAGAGGACATGCTATGGTGAGATACAATTTATCTTGATCCTATTTCACTGCGAATTCTCCATTGCATGCATTCACACACGTAATTAAACATAATTAAAAGTGAGAAATGAAGAGAGGACATGGAACCTTATTTCATCTCCGATCCAAACTGCCGCATCTTGTATAATAAGGTAAAGATTTGTGAGTTAGATATTGTTTCTCTAGTCTTCGCGTGTCTCTACTTGTTGCTTTACCTTAAACGAAAACGTCCAAATTATAAAGTCTTACTTCAAAAATATTTGAATTCAGGGTGATCTATAGACTAACATGTTATATATATATATATATATATATATATATATATATATATATTTTATTATCAAGTTTTGTGCAAGTTACATCCCTTACTTGACTTATTAGTTATAAGTGAACGAAGTATTATAAAAAAATACTGGTAACCCTAGGCTTTTTTCAAAATCCTCGTTTTGCCTCCACGATGTCCTCAGATCGACACAGAGACCACTCCAATATCAGCAGACTTAGATGCCCCTCCCGATACTGAAAAAATGATGCTCTATTCCTCGTGACAAGTATTTCACTGAGTACAATTCCGCGTGAAGTATTGAAAGCTTTAAATACCTTCACGAATACCCCCAGGGATACAATACTCTAGCACTTATCTTATCACCCGAAATTCGCTTCCTCACGGACCGATGCCCCAGAAAAGTCACATCAAGACCCCTCAGAAACCCTCCCAAGAAACTTCCCCCTTATAGTCTGCCTATCGGAAGAAATGCATCGGAACAAAGAGAATGATACACGTCATGTTCTTATCCTCCTAAACGGATAGGACCACGTAAATGATCTACTCAGCGCACTGGAGACACATGCCGCTCAAAGCCCAAAGGCGGCAACTTTAGGAAGCTATGCCAGCCTCCTCGGAGACCGTTGTCTAATTTAGAAACTAACACCCAACTCCTGTTTCACATGTATCAGACATCTGTCTAAAAGGGGATACCCCACCTGTACTAAATTAGCCCCTATAAAAGGGGCAAATATTTAGAATAAAGGGGATACTTTTTTGGCAGGGAGAAAAATGTGGTTAGATTCTCGTCAAACTCGGGCAAGGCGTTCAAGTCTACCCCTAAATTCCTCAAAAATAAATAACTGTTAACAAAATGGCACCGTCTGTGGGAATGCTATAGAATCTTGCCTTCGAGTACGTTTGAAGAAATCCTCTCACAATACCGATGGATAACCCCCCCCCCCCACCAACAGTAGTCCACGGGACCACCCAGAACATATGCATGAAGAACTATCGGAGGCCCAGTCCTCTCCCTTGATAGAAAGGGGGGATTTCATAAATATTCCCCGATCCGTGTTCGAACGCCTCGTAGAGGGTGCCACCTGGAGGAACATACCAGAAGTGGCGTGCCCCCGCGAGGATCCCCCTTCGTGATCCTATAGGGAGCGATACGACTAAGAGGAATACGAATCCCGCCCGAGGCCCAACTCCCAACAGGGTCACCGACGTTATGACACCCCTTCTCAGAGCCGAGGACCTAGAACCTACTTTGAGGATAATAGCAGGAGGGGGCCACATGACTATGAAAGAGTGAGACTTTCTTACCCTCGGTCTTTTCTTGTGCGGGATTCGTACTTTGTTAACATGTCTTTTCTGCATTAGATTTTTTTCGATGCAGCTTATTTTGCATGGAAAACTTTCCATGCAACTTTGCATCCAAAAATTTCGATGCAGAGCCCTATTGCATCAGAATTTTTTGATGCAATTCTCTTGCATGGATATCAAAAGCATGAGATTTTTGCATCGGACTTTTTCCATGCAATTAATCAATTGCATGGAAAATGTACCCAATTGCATGGAATTTTTTCATGCAATTGATTTGTTTTCTTGTAGTGGTTTAGCTTTGTGAATACACATATCAACCTACTTTGTGTACAGGGGCTTCAAAGAGATTATTGAAGAGAAATATTCTCCTTCCAAGCACTTACATCCTTTCAAGCACTTACAGAGTAACGTGCTCCGTAATTTGTACAGAGTACAGTGGCATGTTAAGACTAACGACAATTATCCATCTTGACAGGTTTGATATAGCAATAAAAGTGAATAGTTAATCTTTGCAGTATATCCTCTTTTCTCAAGAAGAAACCTAAAATTTTAAAGACATGGGGAAATATCTATTACAATGTTTATAGAATGAAGGGGTGTATTCATTGGGCGTCTATTTACTTATTCAAACTTTAGTGAGTTTTGTAAGGTTATTTTCATGGATTAAAATCTCGATTTTTGGGCATATCTCAATTTTGCAATGGACTCATCAGAATTCGTACATGTTACAGTTACAACGAACTAAATAAATAAATATATTTCGCTACTTTTCGTGGATCGATATAAAAGTTTTGTTCCATGGCTCTTTGAACTTTAAAGGCGTCTTAAGATATTCCCAAAACAGAAACATTCTAAGATCTCAGGAAGCTATTGAAATCTTCTCGAAATTTACTAAAATACAAACAAGACAGAAATAGAAAAGAAATATAAATGTATTAGCGCACATGTAACATCCATTATTAGGGGTGTACACGGTTAGGCCCAATCGAAAAAAATGACAAGTTAATCGAATTTTTAGGCCAAAGTACAATCGAAACTAGTCAACTGGTTCGGTTTTTGGTTATCGCTTTCCGACTTTTAAAAACCAAGTTCTTCTACAACGACACCCTAGTTAATTTGAGTTAATCGAAAATCGCTCATTTTAGATGAAACTGGGAGGTCCATTTGGCTAGGGCCACTGTTTTGTAACTTTGTTAAACATGACTGATATCTTGTTATTTTATTTGCTTATTTTGTGGGATGCTTTCAAAGCAATAAAATAATATTTAAGTATTAGGTTTTATGAAATTATGGATAGTTTCATTGATATGCATTATGTACAGTGATGGATGAATATTTGAATATAATTTACTAATTATGATGAATGACTTGTCGAGTAAGTGTAACAAATTATTATGGATTATATTGTTAGGTAACGTATTTTTAGAGAGATGATTTTTAGTTATATATGTGAAATATTTAGAACATGACTTGCTTGCTTTTTATTAATAGACACTTTTGTAATGTGAGATATTTATTTAATTCGATTTTTTAATTTTATAAAACTATGAGATAATATGAATAATGCATATAGTTACATATAATATATGTGCAGAGGAAGATTCTGTTTTTAATGCTTTTTCTAACATTCAACATTGTAATTCAAATATAAGATTTTCTTTTTCCTTTTTTGGGTAACTAGTCAAAACTTCATGGTTGTACAATACAGAGAAAAAAAGATGAAGGCACTCCTCCACAAGCCTCCCAAAAGGTAATAACATTATATCCATAAGCACATTACACACAACAAGCCACACCTGCTTCGTCTATGCATATGTTATAATCATAGAGATAAATCCGGCTTTGGGGGTTTCTTTGCACGACGAAACCTGGATTTGAAAGCAGCAGGTAAGTTAGGACAGTCTTCAATATCGTGAGTCGAAAAGCTAAGACACATATGTAGCCAGTGTTGTGCATCAGCCAATGGGAGTGTGGATATGATTTTCAAGAATGTTTCTTCGAGCTAACGTGTGAAATTTGGTACCACACTCATGTTGTATTGTTTACATGTAATCAACACGAACAACCTTGTACGAAGTCCAATTTGAGCTGTTAAGACAAAGAGCAAAGATTATTGATGGCAAAACACAATGGCTTTATGCGAGCACTGCATATTCAAACAATTAATACCAACGCATACATCAGAAAGTTCCATAATGAATCTAAAGCTAGACTCAAGAATCAGTATAGTACAAGGTATCTTACAAAACAAGCTCAAAGTGCAGGTAAAAGGGCAAACCTGTCTTGGAGCCCAGACGTCCCCGTAGACAAGTGCTTTACCAAGTTGGCCAATGCAAAGCATGATAAGACGAGAAAAGAGGGGAAACGAATGCCTCAACGCTTCATCACGAAACACCCTCTGCACATTAATCCTAAAACGATTTGCACCACGCTCTTATCGTCGATTTAACGCCTCTAAACTCAACCGTCCTCTCCACCAACCAAAGCAACTTCTCTGCATTTAAGAAGGTATATTGCAAAGGCTGACACAGCGTTGCCTTCGTCTCAACACGACGATCTCCGCTCGCCGCCCGACTCACGTACTCCTCCACATAATCGTTTGCGAGTTTCAACCTCATGTGAAACTCCTCATCCAAAGCCTTCCTCACCATGTCCCCCTCCTCCAAAGCGAAATCCTTCAACATCTTCGTCGCGAAAGGCCTGGAAAATTACACGTTCCGATGATCGGACATCGCAAATTGCACCAATCCGTAGATCATATTCTCCAACTACTTGATCACGGCATTGGGCACCGTCACCGAAACCCTAGCTGCGAGCTCTTTCGCCTCCTTGTCGCAAGTCAATAGAGGAATCAAACCATGTATCCTCTGCTCCTCGTCATCCGACCACGGCACCATCACGATTTACTTAACGCACGCCTTAATGCAATCCTCGAATAACAGTTCTAGCACAATCAGAAGTACGCTAATCGCGGTACCTACACAGTCAATTCTAGGCAAATCATCAGAGAAAAGCATTTCTAAAACCGTCATATGATGATCAAATGAACCACAACTGGCTCCAACAACTAAAATAAACCGGTACATTCTCGATGAATTCGACTGATATTGACCATGTTACTGCCATCTGCCCAATATGAGAGCGGCGAAGTACTTTGAATGGTGGAGAACGCACGAATGGAGGTAGATCTAAACCTTCGATGGATCGACGGCGGAGGTACTAGAATCGTAGGATTGATACAGATCAAGTAAGGGTAAGTGATGCTCGAAATGGAGGCGAGGAATGACGCCAACTATGGTGGCGTCGTTGAATCCGCCGAGAGTGGCGGCGGTGGAGAGGTGATTGTTGTCGATGGATAACCGTTGCCTATTTGATGAATCGCCATTGATCGTCGGTGAAATTTGAGTGCGTCGCCTTTAGTTATGAAAAATATCTTTTTACGCCTCATGCCCTTAACAACACTGGTTATAAGCACCACAAGGTGAGTCATAAGTTGAAAATAAGTTTGAACTAAACGTTTTACGACATGAACGAATTGTGGACATGTTTTTTTAAAGCTTTAAACAAAAAGAGTTTTCCTTCTATTTTTCTATAAAGACTTGTTTTGAATCTCCAGCACAAGGTAAAGATGTCTTTTTCAACAACAAAAAACTAGAACTAGAAGTAATTATAAACAAAGACGAATTACAGAACTCAATTGATACTGTACCTTTTACGATTTTTTTTCACTTACACACAATAATCTTCCTATCATATAAATTAAAAGATGAGTCTCAAATCATAAAGAGTGAAATAACCTTTGTTTTAGGCAGTAAAGTAAATGTCCGATGGTATTGTCAAAGGAAAGCCAATATACCAGTTCGATTTAACCGGGCTCCATATAAAAAATAAAGAGAACTTACCGCAAGAGATTGTTTTTCCAATTCCATCCATTCCAACTGTCTTCTCTGGATCCATTGTCGCTCTTATCGTCAGGTAGTATCTCGTTGCAACCTCCACCTTTCCATTATTACAAAATTGCATAGTACTCAGTAAATTGTATGCTATCATCATTTACTTAATAGATCCTCCATCCGGCAATGCCAGAGGACTTACCGATTGTGTGACCTTATTATTTCCTTTTCGTTGTCAAATCTAATTGATTCAACCGATAAATTACAGATCTATGAACTTAAACCTTGTATAAGAAGCTGAAATGACAACGAATAGCGTCGTTAAGATTCAGATCAACTATTAAAATAATTTTTTTACAGATGCAACAGATGAATGGAGTTAGATTGGTTGCGGAAAAAAATAACATGTGATTGGTAGGTTTTAACAATGACGTTGGAGCAAATGAGGGGTGATACACAGTAGGTGATGGTATGGTAAGACGTGGCCTACAATTGATGGCGGAGATAAAATGGAATTAGGGTTTACGGTGCAAGAAATAAAACTTAATAAAAAGACTATAGAATAAAAAATAATGTACTATTTTCTTAAGTGATTGCACCTTAATATATACTAGTACACAATTAAAAAATTACAAATACACCCTAACTGCTTCTGACGATTGTACCCCTAATCTAACAAACCTTCATTTGCTCTTTAATATGCTTACGTGTAAATTAGTGGTAATTGCGTAGATATAAGTGTTAGATAAAGGAGACACGCATTCATCCATATCCTCACATAAGAAAGAGCTAAACTAGAATTCTTTACCAAATTCGTAATGTGATAAAATGAAAACGAAGCATATAGTACATGCTTATTTTTTTTGATTCTCGCGAGATCGTTGAAAGTTTTTTGAGTATCAAAATTCTTTACATTTTACGATTGTTTTTCACTTATTAGCTTTGTAAATTAAAATTAATCAACTTCATAATCATAAAGGGTTTCAGAGAAGATATGGAAGAGCAATCTTCTCCTTTAGAGCGCTTAAGGAGAGAGGAGCTCCTTATTTTATATAGAATACAATGGCTTGTTTTGTATATATTTAAATAAATAATAAGACACAAACACACATATATATATACACATATATAAATATATGAGGTTTACTTATATATTTAAGGTTTACATGTTTACTTATTCAGAAAAAAAGGTGATGGCGTTCAAGCGAATGACTTGCAGATAAACTTTGTGAACGGATGGTTGGTAGTGAACTGGGGAATGAACTTGGGGTTCGAAAAACAACAACATCAGCTCCATATATGGGCCCTCCATGATATTATGAATCGGGACAGAGGAAAGGTTGATTCATGTAATGAAAATATCGGCGAATATTTGGGAAGTGTAGATGGCAATACACCCAATCTGGACAGACGACAATCTAAATACATGGTGGTCGAGGGTAATGATCAGCGAATGAGAAATAATAAGATAACAAGTCTTAACAATGGAGATACTGAGGCAGCTAATTACTACATGGATGGGGTATTCGCTTGATTACCCAGTGTTGCCACACCAACTTTACCTATCCAATATGAAGATAATCTCACAGAATTAACAAGGTGTTGCGCACCTAGATTTTTGTAGAAATGTAAGGGAGTTGGTTTGTGTTCATGAATCGATAGTTATTTATATTTTAGAAACCCGTGTAGGAGAGAAGAATCCGTGTAGCATTACTCCTTAATTGGGTTTCACGAGGTATGTCATTGCCCCACTTAATGGTATAGAAGGACGGGTGTCGATGCTATGGAATGAAAAGGAGGTTGACGTAGAGATTACATGGATAGAGTATTAGTGTGAATCAAGCAATTAAGCTAGCTATGGAAATCTTTGAATTAGGGATCCCTTCAATCAAGGTGTTAGATAGGATTGTAGCAGTAAATAGTGTAGCTTTCTAAATTAGTTTTTTCAATATCTATATAAGTTGTACTCTCTATCATTGAATAGATATACTGAACAACCATTTAGTTTGACATGGTATCAGAGCATAATCTTGGGTTCCCTATTTTGTGATTATCAAGTTAGGGGTCTAAATTTTGCTTGGCATCCATGGGTGACCCGACCCAAACCAGCCTTTATAATTTGACATAAAAACATGATTTCAATTGGAATCAATTTGGATGGTTCCAACTATGGATTATGGTCTCATGTCGTTGAGATATACATCTCTGGAAAAGGACTAGCTGGGATACATCAATGGAGACTACCCCCACCATCGGGAACCGACACATCTTTTCGTAAGCGGCACACTGAAAATTCCATGGTGAAAGGCTGGTTGATAAACTCTATATCATTCATTGTTCGCAAACTTTATACGCTACCCGACAACTAAACAGGTATGGGATTCTGTTGCTACCACATACCCTGATGGATCTGTCACATCACAAGTATATGCACTCAGACGTCGTGTAACTTGAATCAAACAAGCAGGAGGCTCTATAGAAATATATTATAACTATCTACAGGGTCTATGGAGAGAGATTGATTTTTGTCATCTGAATCTAATGAAGTGTTCACCTGACATACAAAGTCACAACTCTATTCTACAAGAAGAACGAGTATACAATTTTCTCGACGGACTAGATGATCTACTTGACCATGTTCGGGGTGATGTTTTACACTTAAAACCTTTTCCTTCAATTGAGCAGGCATACGCTCATGTTGGAAGGGAAGATCTCCGACAATCTGTGATGGTATCCAGGGAAGAAACGGTCGCTAGTGGTGCTGTTAAGGCCATCAAAGGCTGGGAGACCTGCTCAGTCACAAACTTTACTGTTATTAAATACATCATCACGATCTAAGGGTCATTCTAATGGAAATAAATGCACCCATTGTGGAGGTACTAAACATATCCAGGATAATTGCTTCAAGTTAAATGGCTATCCAGATTGGTGGCATGAGTTACAAAGAAAAAATAAAAGAGATGCTCATGCAACTGAAGGTGTTAGCGGTCGAGCAGCAGTGGTCACAACTGACACTCGACTATCCCTTATGCCCGTGGTAGAGCTTTCAATGTCAACACTGAATGAAGGTACTTATGGTAAAGTTTGTTTCAACTCCACTAGTCATAAAGATGTCGAGTGGATCATCGACTCGGGAGCAACAAACCATATAATATTTAATCTGGATGACTTCTCCAATGCAACTCAGCCAATAAGAACGTCCATTGACAATGCCAATGGAGCAACATACCCAGTCACGGGGGCTAGAACCATGCCTTTGTCTCCCTCTATATCTTTAACTCACACTCTCCTTGTTCCATCACTCTCAAATAAGTTGATATATGTGAGCCAAATTACAAAAGAGCTTAACTATGTTGCACTAATGTACTCGACGTTTCGCCTTTTTCAAGATGTTCTCAGCAAGGAGATTATTGGGCGTGGTACTGAAAGGGGGGGGGGGGGACTTTACTACTTAGATGATTTTAGCCCTGGTAGAGCTAATAAGATTCATTCTCAAACTGCTAGAGAGGAAAGACAAGTTTGGCTTTGGCATAGATGCTTGGGACATCCATCATTCGGCTCAACAACTTTGAGAGTTAAGCTGGCGTTGCCTCAACTCTATTATGATCTTCTTGATTAGAGTAATATGCAGCGGAATTAAAAACACAAGAAGATATATTTTCAGAAGTTTTCGATATTATTAAAAACTTCCTAGCCTTAGGAAAAATAACCAATTTAGGTTTAACAAAATGTTCCTCACAAAAATCCACTCACGCTCTTTGTTGATCGGACTCAACGAAGCAGACAAGCACGAACTACTTAATTTCTAAGAACTAGACTTGAAGTAGTTGATACAAAAACTTCGCAAAAGCAAGACGAAGACAATACAAAGAATTAATCTCTTGGATTATTTAAAACTATTGTCTTGTAATCATCTTGATGAACTTTACATCTTTAAATAGGTTTCTTGAAACTTGCACTCCAAGGTGTGTTGTTCACAGTTTTGTTCACTTTCTTGAATAAGTGTTCCCTTTATTACAAATCTAATAAGGTAACACACCTTCTTCAATTCGGAGTAATCCTGGAAAGAATCCAAGTTGCAGTGGAACTCCAATTTGTTTCCTTCTTTGCAAACCGTGTTGAGTTGACTATTCAAGTTAACTTGAATTATGGAAACTTCAAGTAAAGAATCTTTCATAGCTCTTCTTTATGATTAAGATACATTCCTGGACATAAACATAAACAACTAAAACCGTGGAACTTGATTAATAAGTGAATAAAGGCAAAATTCAAATTTAGCAGTTAAAGAACAGTTTCCGCATAGGTTCTCTGGTTTCAATGTTATCCTCAATGTTGTCCCAACATCGCATAACATTGATTCTAGAATACCTTGCACTTTTAATCTCCCACTTTTTGCCTTTCTTCACAAAACCAATACATGTTCCAATAAAGTCTTATATCCAGAAGGTTAGAATCAACAAGAAACAAATTAAAACTACTAAATTGCTCCCCCTCAATGTAAACTAACATATTCAAAGTTAAACTAACAAAGATAAGTATTAAGGTCATCACTACATCAAAAGATGTTCAGACTCCAACATTCATCAATGTTACCTCAACATTGAAACCAGTGAGTTTCCTGCATAAAAGGTTAAACAGAAAAACAGTTCAAAATTTGCTTTCATAAGCAACAATAGTCAGAGCAGTTCAAACAGTAGCCATACTTAAAGTTACAGACCATAGCTATATAACAAGGACATGTTCCTTGATCAAATCAAACCACATAGATATAATGTACCAGCAACACAAACATAACAGCAGTTTTAAAAAACAAAACAGAAAACTAGAAAACCAAACTTAAAAATTGGAACTACTCTCCCCCTTTTTGTAAAGAAGAGAGTTTCTCCAAAAATTTCACCAAGCTCTCTAGATCTTTCAGATGTTCCTTGCTATCCTCAATCTCCCTCTGAGTGTCAGCAATGTGCCCCCTGAACCAATTCAGCAGATGATCCACAAAAGTTGAGGTTATGACCATGCAATCTTCCTCTTTAGACATAGGCACTGAAGTTCCAGCAAACTCCTGAGCCTTCTTCTTCTCTTTGCTTGGTCTTACCACTACTTTTGGATTCCATGGAAGATCTCTCACTCTTGAACCAGACAAGTAGCTTGGGAGAATTGTAAGTTCAGCTTCATTCTTCATCTAGCCCACTGTGGCACTTGTCTTCAATCCTTGCTTGATAAGGATTTTGCAGATGAGTGAGGGAAAAGGCAGCATGCCATTCTTCCTTCCAGCAACTTCAGACATTGACTTCAAAATCCTCTCCCCCATATTCACAGCTAGCCCATTCTTGATCTTGTACACTAAGATTTCTGATTCCTTAGTCAGTACAGTAACATTCTTACTTGGCAGCCAGTTGAAGCATGCAATCTTATGCAAGACAGCACTAAGAGAAGTGAGTTTTGTAGTTGGCAGAGCATCTTTTCAGACTTTGACCAACCCTCCTGTCAAATCTTCAATCACATCATCATAGTAGGGGTCGTCAAATTCTTCAGCAAGTGATCCACATATCTTATTGATGGTGTAGGGTTCAATATTGAAGACTCTCCCCCTCACCCAAGCTTTTCCATATTTTGGAGATCTGTAATCTCTTATCCACTTGGAGAGATTCAGGTAGAATTCCATAACAATCTCAGGAGCATAATCATTCAATTCTATCACAGATTGATGAATCCCTCTTGCTTCAAGCAAGTCCATCACTTTGTGTTCTTTAAAGCTGGCCATCTCTACAGCTCTTTCAAGGTGAATTTCCCCTCTCTTAGAAGAAACCCACTTTTTCTCCAAATCTTTGGTAAGATAATAGAGGGAAAAGTAGTCCTCCACATCTTCAGGGTAAATCACATACAGTCCATCAAAGTATTCTTCTGTCCCTGATGTTGCCTTAACATCAGCAACAACATCCTGCTCTTCTTCATCAGTCTTCTCCTCTTATTTCTCCTCCTCTTCCACTTCATCCTCAACATCCACAGCCTCAATTTCCTCTTCCATAACTTGCTTCCCCTTCCTCTTTCTCTCAGCAGCAGCAGAAGCAGCAGATTTTCTATCTTCTTCAGCCTTTTTCTCAGCTTCAGCAGCCCTCTTCTTAGCTAACCTCTCAATTGTCTTTTTCTAGCCTCAGCACATTTCTTGGTAGTTTCAGACATTTTACAACCACCAATCAACTTCTCACCAGTACCCTTGATCTTTTTCTTTTGAGCCCTAACCCATTTTTTCACCAATTTATCCACAGATTCACCAACCTCCCCCTCAACACATATATCATCATTAATCTCAGGGTTAGGTTCAACCATATTTACCTCAATTGCAGGCTCATTGATGATTGGAGTGGTTGACTCAGCTGTTAGCTCAACATTCGAAGTCGATTCTCCCTGCTTGGATTTCTTTCCTCGTCGTACATAGGGAATCGCCTTTCTTTTAGCAGCAACTTGAGCATCCTCGAATTTTACAGCATCACCTCGAGTGTGAGAGCGAGTGTGCGCCGTTGTAGGTTCACTGCTTAGAGCAACATCTGCCAGAGTATCCATGGAAGACTTGCTCACCATTGTTAGTTAGAGAGATTTGCAGAGAAAAGTTGAGAGAATTTTGAGAATAGAGAGTAAAATTGCAGAAATTTTAAGCACAAATAAGGGAAATAGGGTTATGATTCCTAATATAATCGTGAGTAGTGGAGACAGAGAGTGAATGTTAGTGGGTAGTTACTGATTCTTAACCAAATAAAATCATCCCACTATGTTTTCCCTCGCACACGCGTTAATGTTTAAGTAACAGGTAACTAGAGCGGTTTTCAAAAAAAAATTGAAAACATATAAGTTCTTGTTTTCAATGTTGGCATGCGACAGTGCACAGTGTTGGGATAACATTCGATAACATTCAAACCAGAAGGTGGAGGTACAGGCTTTACCAAGGTAAATTCATGTGAGAGCTTGAGGCATATCCAAAAATACATATGAAACTTAACCAGTATAGCAAGTAGTACCTCAGACATAAAGTTCAGATCAAAATCATGAGTAAGCAACATAGATAGCAACAAACACACAGAGATAAGCAGTTATGAATTCAAGGAAAAAATCACTTCCACAACATAGAAAGTCACAGAAAAGTGTGTCGCATACAGTATGTCACCCAAAGTGTATGCCTCAACACATTAATTATACTCCCCCTAAGCCTAAGCCGAAACAACTCAACAACAAGAAAGAAATAATGCAGTTCTACACGAATGCAACAATGCAATGTTAAATAGGCAAATGGTAAACACTTATGAAAAAATCCTCAAACCAGCACAATTAACATCTCTTTATAATATTTATTAATTCCATAACTCATCTGAACCAAAAAATGAAGGTTGCTAAACACAAAGCTAATGTCACAACTGAATGAGGGCAGCCTGAACTCCACACACCCCAATAACAACATTAATAGCAGCAAGTTAGGCAAGTACAAAGGCCTTAAATGTTGGCAATTCATTTATCATGCACCCCAACACCCCAATTTCTTATGCATACTTGTTTACCAACCTGCATTCAAGAGAATTCACCAAGTGATCAGTGCTACTAAATGTAAGAGATCTAAACCTCAAACACCCTAGTAGAAAGGATCACCCTCATGTGTTCCTTGGCCAAACAGAAACATGTAAATAAGCACAGATGAGTAACACTGAAGATGTCAACATCATGTACCTCAGCTTCTCCACATGTCCTGTACACCTTTCATATGAATAAGATACAACTGAATAGACATCAAAGTAGTGAACTTTGTGTACCCCAGCTTCTCCATATGTTAGGCTATCACAACCTCAGACAAACAAAAGAGTTTTATTACTTTTTCAAAACAAAGATGTGAAACTGATAACTAGAAAGAGTTGTTAATCAAAGAGTTCAACCACACAAACCAAATATGACAAAACAAGGATTAAATGAGACTCACAAGGAAATAAATTCAACAAAAGAAAAAAAACAGAATACCTACTACACCACAACCAATATACCAATGCTAGACAGTGGTGTTATATCAACACTAGTTTCCTCAACAATCTCACGTATTGCACATGCCAAGAGATTTCCTCAAGCTAAAGAATATTCACTATCTAAAGGTTTTGTAAACATATCAGCAAGCTGATTTGTTATCTCAATTTATTCAATGTTGATCACTTTGTCCTCTACCATATCTCTCAGGAAATGATGCCTTATGTCTATATGCTTTATTCTAGAATGTTGGACAGGATTCCTAGAGATACTTATGGCACTTAGATTGTCACAGAACATAAGAAGTGTATCACTATCTAACCCATAATCTGAAAGCATGTGTTTGAGCCACACAAGTTGGGTAACACAGCTGCCAGCAGCTACATATTCTGATTCAGCTGTTGATAATGAGACACAGTTCTGTTTCTTACTATACCATGAGACCAAATTATTCCCCAAATAAAAACAGCCCCCACTTGTGGATTTCCTGTCAACCACATCATCTGCCCAGTCAGAGTCACTGAAACCAACCAAGTTAGTGTTAGTGTCATAAGAATACCAAATGCTTAAAGGTGAATTTCCAGAGACATATTTAAGAATCCTCTTCACAGCAATCAAGTGAGATTGCCTTGGCTCAGCTTGGTACCTAACACAAACACATACTGAAAACATGATATCAAGTCTAGAGGCAGAGAGATATAGCAAACTACCAATCATGGATCTGTATAATGTTGGGTTAACATTGCTGCCAGTGCCATCTTTTGTTATCTTCACTGAAGAGGACATAGGAGTTTTGCTAGGCTTGGACTCTTGTAGCTCAAATCTCTTCACTAGATTCCTTGCATACTTCTCCTGGTTCAGGAAGATACCATTATCCAACTGCTTTACTTGTAGTCCCAGAAAGTAGTTAAGCTCACCAATCATGCTCATCTCAAATGTTCATGTCATAGACTCAACATACTTGTCTAAACTATACTTTTTAGTAGAGCCAAATACTACATCATCCACATAAATTTGAGCAATACATATATCCGAGCTTTTTCTAAGGGCAAACAATGTTCTATCTCCATCTCCTCTATTGAAACCTAGGCCTAACAGAAAATCAGTTAGCCTCTCATACCAAGCTCTAGAAGCCTGTTTTAAGCCATACAAAGCCTTCTCAAGTTTGTACACATGGTCAGGATGTTTAGGGTCAGCAAAGCCTTTAGGTTGTTCTACATAAACCTCTTTGTCAATTAAACCATTCAGAAAGGCACCTTTAACATCCATTTGGTAAAGTTTAATCTTAAGACAGCAAACAATAGCAAGAAGTAATCTAATTGATTCAATCCTAGCTACTGGAGCAAAAGTCTCATCAAAATCTATACCTTCTACTTGAGTATAACCTTGTGCAACCAACCTAGCTTTGTTCCTCATAATTACACCATTCTCATCAGTTTTATTTTTGAAAATTCATTTTGCACCTATTAATTCACATGTGAAGGCCTAGGCACTAGATTCCAAACTCTGTTTTTGGTGAATTGTAAGAGTTCCTCTTGCATGGCATTAATCTAGTAACTATCCTTAAGAGCTTCAGTTACATTCTTAGGTTCAATGGAGGAAACAAAACAAGATGCATTTTCAACAGTACATGAAGAAGACATACAAACACACAACCTTACCATATCCTTGTAGTTAACCCTTTCTTTGTTGCGTGTTCTTACCCTTTCAGTAATTTGTCAAATTACTTGAGTGGCTGGATGATCTCTTTGTATCCTAGCGGGAGGATCTCTTCTGGATTCAAGAACTATTTCATCTTTAGAATCTGACAGTACAGAATTTGGCCTAACATTGGGGGTTTCTGGTGTTACGTCAACCTTTGTTCCAGTTTCCAGTTCAACATCTCCTGCTTCTGTGTTCAATGTTGGGTCCAATGTTGGAGCAACATCTGAAACAGTGACTTTTCCAGTACCTGCAGAAACAGTTAACTCATTAAAAATGACATTAACTGATTCTTGTACAGTATGCAATCTTGGATTGTAGACCGTGAAAGCAGCACTATTAGGAGAATATCCAACAAATATACACTTTTCACTTTTAGGATCAAATTTGCTCAAATAATCTCTATCTTTTAGCAAATACCAGTTAATACCAAACTCATGAAAGTGTGCAACTGTTGGTTTTGAACCCTTCAAGATTTCATAAGGTGTCATAGTAGTAACAGGTCTAAGATAAACTCTATTACTAATATGACATGCAGTATTCAAAGCTTCAGCCCAGAGTTTCTTAGATAAGTTTCTAGAATTTAACATTACTTTAGCCATCTCTTGAAGTGTTCTATTCTTCCTCTCAGCAATCCCATTTTGCTGAGGTATCTTAGGTGCAGAGAACTCATGGAAAATGCCTTTAGTTTCACAAGAATTAGCAAAGCTTACATTTTCAAACTCTTTTCCATGGTCAGGCCTAATTCTTCCCACAAAAGTGTCATACAGATTTTTAATACTAGCATGCAAAATCTTGAATGTGTTGAATGCTTCTGATTTTTCTTTCAAAAACTTAATCCATGTATATCTTGAAAAATCATCAACAATAACAAAAGCATACTTCTTACCATTCCGGCTACTAACCTCAATAGGACCCATGAGATCCATATGTAGCAATTCAAAGCACTTATTAGTTCTAGGGTTAGTACTATATACCTGGAGGGGTGTATGAACAGTTTTTGTTTGTTTACCTTTCAGGCAGTCTTCACAAACAATTTTACCTAGACTAGTCAACATAGGTAGACCTCTTACATCATCTAACTTCTGTGGTTTCTCCAGATTTCTATAGTGCACATGTCCTAACTTCTTGTGCCACATGACAGATTCATCTACCTTGGCATGGTAGCATTCAGCTTCATCTTGAGCAAGATAGCAGTTATCCTTTGATCTTGTACCTGTCATGACACGGACATTGTCACTATTAAACACATCACATGAACTTTTATCAAAAGTGACTAGCAAGTTATCATCACAAAGTTGACTTATGCTAATTAAATTTTCTTTCAATCCTTCAACCAACAACGCATCCTTGAGTGGTGGAAATCCTTCAATATCCAATACTCATTTTCCAATGATTTTCCCTTTACTGCCTCCTCCATAGGTAACAGTTCCAACCGGGAGCTTATCCGAAAACTAGGGTGCGGGCCATTCCGCCCCATCACCCTGTGATCGTTCTACCAACAGGCTTGGTGGGTTAGTGCTGGCACTCGAGTGCCTCTAGGGTGCAATTTTGAGAGATACAAGGATTTTGTCCCACGAAGATTGGTAATGACGCCGACTGTGGCCGGTGGTCGTGTTAAAGTTGGAACGAACTCTCAAATAAGATCGATGGAAAAGATTGATCTGGTTGATGAGAGAATTATTGCGAATCTTGCTAGATTCAATGCCGAGAATCCTACGTTCAGGCGCAAAACAAACTCTTTCGGAGAGGGTCCCTCCCAAGCAGGGGTGAAAATTGGTATATGGCGGCCATAAGAAATATTGCTGAAAGGGAAGCCGTCATAGAGGCCGGTGAGATTCCCTCTCCACCCCGTAGATGATCACGACCATCTGGCGATCCAAGGCCCGCTCCACCTGGAAGCCTCGTTAATTATGAATTCTTAAACGATGCAAATTCAAAGTCGTTGAGCATCACATTAGGTGGATATCGGCTACGAGAAGAGCAGTCTGCAGAAATTATGGGGGGCATGTGGCCGCAACTGAACCGTCGTGCTGTAGCGGATAAACTCGGGTATCTTGGTTTGGCGCGCTTTGGTCGTCTATTTTTTGCTGCTATAATGATAGTGGTGTATATATTATGTCGGGATTATAGTGGTCTAATTGAGGTGCAGGATAAGCATAACTTTGTTATTGACAAACTGAACGAGCATATCCGTAGTAGTGATAATAGCCAGCGCTGGCGTGTGCCAAGGATTTAGTGAGAATTAGTGCTAAGGCAGCTCGGGATGCTCATCAGGTAGGGTTGGTTGCCAAGAAGGCTGAGGATAGTGTTGTCGCGTTGTGTGCTGAAATTGCTTCTTTGAAGAGAGAGAATGATTCCCTGAAGTGAGAGAATTCCTCTCTCAAAGTGTTAAATGCTAGTGCCGATAAGGCTTTAGCTGATGTAGGTCACAAGGTGCGCTATTTCGAATCTGAGAACTACAAGTGTTCTGTTGCCAAATTATTCATGGAGATTGGCGTTTACAAAATGCCCGAAGCCGCAGATATGAAATATGGCATGGAGCTTGGCATTGTTCAAGCCGATCATCTCGAATATCTAAAGGAGGGTTTCTAAAAAGACATGCTTGATAATAGTCGCAGTCCTAAGATGGAGATCCCCAGAACTCGTCGGTGATGACGAAGAGGAGTTTTGTTCTCCAAACCCTGGTGATCTGTTTTACGCTCTATGGCGTGATCGTAAAGGTGGTAGTGTGCCTGAGTCTGGCCCTTTAGATATGAGTCCATCTCTGAGGCATGGAAAAAATGAAACGGACAGTGCCGATGATTCTCGCACTGAAATTGGACGAATCCGCGATGCCCTCCATGCTGTTTTTGAGAATAGCAATGATGAGAACAATCCTCCTCCCGCTAAAGTTGCAGCCCCAATTACAACTAGGTCGACGATACTACTGTTGAGTCCTGAAAAGACTGCTAGCTCCCGTAAATTCGCATCTGCTGCAGGCATTAAGGAAAAAGGGCCCCACAGGTACCAATTGTTCCAGGGCCGACCATGATAGTGCCCAATGGCATGTATCCCTCTCGAGATGTTAGAACTGGTGCGTCGGAGGCTACTGTGTCTAAACTAACAATTAAGAAGCGAAACCTGATTTCTCCTAGCAGATATGGGCTTGGCGGAGCATTGATCGGTACCTCGGAGGGAAATAAAATTGCATTGCCCGAAGTTTGGGCGCAAGCAGATGAACTTATGCTTACAGAGGACCAGATCCAGGGGAATTGTGCCAACTTCGCTCGTTCGATTGGTCTTGTCCTTCGTTTCGAATCCCCCTAGTCGTCCGCCAAGTAGTAGTACTTAGATATATCATTTTGATGATATCAGGCCATTTTTTCTTATTGATATTCTTGCTTGACACTTCTGTAACGGTTCTCTTGTGAGACCGATTTTGTGGCTTGACATCATAGTCTTTTGATCTATACTAATGTATAGTTTGACATGTATTACTGATTTTAACCTTTTGTTCAAACTCATTTATCTGTTTTTGAGTTTCTATTTATTTGATGAATTGCATTCTTTTATTGAACCTTTGGGATTGAGTATGCTCTAGAGGTGTTGTCTCCTTCGTGTTACTACTCGAGGTCTATTGCGGTTTTGACGCGACGCTTGGCGATGTTCTTGGGGTGAGCTTTGCATTCGGCCACATTGGGCAATTATACCTCCGTCATTATGCTTTGCGGTGTCCTCGGGGTGAGCTTTGCATTCTGCCGCTTTGGGGCAAATGTACCTCCGTCATGACGCTTTGGGGTGCATGAGGGGTGATGTTTTGTTCGACCACTTTGGGCCAAATGTACCTCCATCATGACGATTTGCGGTGCATGAGGGGTGATTTTTTGTTCGACCGCTTTGGGCCAAATGTACCTCCGTCATGACGATTTGCGGTGCATGCGGGGTGATTTTTGTTCGACCGATTTGGGCCAAATATACCTCCGTCATGACGCTTTGTGGTGCATGAGAGATTAAATCTTGTTGCTGAACTCCTTGGTTCCTCATTTGGGATTTTTAGCCTGATTTCTATAAGACTCCACCTGCACGGTTCACATAGATAGATACATTTAATACTTTTGAAAGGGATGGGCTCGGTTTCTTACCGAGGTGCTTACATTTCCCAGTCTTTGCATAGGACTCAAGCCTTCGTAGTTTATACATTTTATTAGCTTATGATTGCAATTGTTTCTACTCCTATGCATAGTAACGCCTAGGATGTTGCACATTCCAAGGTCGCTTTAGCTTTTCACCCTGCATAGTTTCTAAATAATAATAGCCTCGCGAACTGGCTTGTATGATCTTGAAGGTCCCTTCCCATTTTGGTTCAAATTTTTCGATGTGCTATTTTGCTTCTGAGTACCTAATCTCCTACCTCAAAGTTTTGGAATTGGACTCTTTTGTCATAGGTTTTAGCCATTGCTGCTTTGAAAGCTATGTTGCGTTGGTACGCATCTTCCCTTGTTGTGCCTATCATGTCCAGATCCATTTGACATAAGCGGGCTGATTGTTAGGGATCATAGTCGTGAATTCTACGTGACGGCATTCCTATTTCGGCAGGCAGAATAGCCTCAGTGTCGTAAACAAGAACGAAAGGTGTTTCACCCTTCGATGTTCTCGGGGTTGTTCTATATGCCCATAATATTCCTTGAAGCTCCTCTGGCCAGTTTTTTCCCATATCTTTTATCCTCCTCTCAAGGTAATCTTTCAATGTCTTGTTAGTGGATTCTGTTTGGCCATTTGCTTGTGGATGATAAACTGAAGTCACATTGTGCGATATGCGTAACTCTGCGAACTAGGATTTGATCTCCTTGTCGACGAATTGCGTGCCATTATCACATACCATATATCTGGGAATTCCAAAGCAGCATATGATATTTTTCCAAATAAACTCAATCATGTTCTTTTCGGTGATCGATGACAAAGCTTCTGCCTCGACCCACTTGGTATAATATTCAACTGCCACTACCAGAAACCTTGTTTGTCCTTTGCCATAGGTAGTGGTCCCACGATATCGATTCCCCACTAATCAAAGGGGCACGCCACATCGAGCGGTTGCAGCGATTGCGCAGGCCTATGAATAAGGCGATCTTGGTATTGACAGCTATCACATCATCGCAAAAAAACTGTTGCATCCTTCAGTAAAGTTGGCCAATAATATCCCTGGCACAGAATTCGTTGGGCCAACGCTCTTCCCCTAGAATGATTTCCGCAACATCCAGCATGGATCTCTTTCACTACGTAATCAGCCTGAGTTGGAGTCAAGCAACGGAACAGCGGGTCCTCGAATGAGTGTTTGTATAGTTCTCCATTGTGAATTGTAAACCTGTAAGCCTCGTATCGCATCATGCGACGCGCATTCGAATCTGTTAGGAGTATCCCTTCCCATGGAAACGTTATAATCTCGTCCTTCCAAGAAGGATTATCTTGAATCGACGTTATATATTCCACTCTCTTGTCCGTGGCTAGTAACGTAACTCGCTTCCTTACTAAAATCTTTGAAGAACTGGCAAATTTTGATAGCGCATTGGCCTTGCCATTTTCATCCCGCGGGATCTGAGTGATGTCGAAGAAACTGAAGCATTAAGCCAGTGCTTTGACTTTGGCAGCATACAATTTCATCGTTTCTTCTCTCGTCTCATACTTTCCTGAAAAGTGATTTGCCACCAACAACGAATCGCTAAACATATCCAAATATTCAACGTTGAGCCCCGACGCCATTTTGATTCCTGCTTTGACCGCTTCATATTTCAGCCTCATTGTTAGTCACCATGTAATTCGGCTAATGGCGAATTCAAATTCTCTGTGATCTGGAGATAAGAGGTGAAGGCCCGGCTAGTTCCTGCCTGATCTGATATAGAAAAAATATAGCATACATATGGTGGAGGCCCGGCTAGTTCCTACCTAATCTGATATAGAAAAAATATAATTTGTGGAGCCGGTCACGCTGTTTCCCTGTGTCTCGGCCATGAAATCTGTTAATGCATGCGCCTTAATTGTGGTTAGAGGTTTGAATTCCAACCCAAAATCGCTGAGTTCAGTCGCCCATTTCACAGTCTGCCAGAAGTTTCTGGTCTTGCTAACACCTGCTTTAGTGGCTTATCAGTTACAATCATGATTGGATGAGACTGAAAATACGGTCTCAATTTTCGTGCAGTGGCCACAATAGCCAAGGTGAACATCTTTATCTCCAAATAGTTCCTCTATGCCCCTTGCAACACTCTACTTACATAGTTGATGGGTAACTGCTGGTTTCCTTTTTCTTTGACTATGATTATACTGATGGCATGGGAAGACACTGCCAAGTACAAATATAACATTTCGCTCTCCTCCGGCTTGGCCAATAATGGTGGGTTCACCAAGTATTTTTTCATCTGTTGGAAAACTTTCTCACACTCCGGCCCCCAAATGAAATCTTTGCTCTTTCTCATGACCTTGAAAAAAGGTAAATTCTTTTCTGCAGAAGTTGATATGCATCTTTCCAGGGCCGTTAAGCGGCCTACCAAACATTGCACATCTTTCACCGTTCTAGGCGATGGTAAATCCAGTACTGCCCTGATTTTGTCTGGATTGACTTCTATTCCTCTTTCGTTGACCACATATCCCAAAAACTTTCCTGTTGTCACCCCGAACGTGCATTTTTTCGGGTTCAGTTTCATCCCGTATATTCTCATGATAGCGAATGCTTTCATCTAAGTGACGCACGTGCTCTTCGGCCTTGAGACTCTTGACTAGCATGTCGTCTATGTACACTTCCATTGATTTTCCGATCTGATGGTAAAACATTTTCACGACAAGTCTTTGAAAAGTCGCTTCAGCATTCTTCAAACCAAAAGGCATTACCCTGTAACAGTACACCCCTATTTTAGTTACGAATGTCATTTTGCTCTGATCTTTCACTGCCATGAAGATCTGATGAAAACCACTTTTCGCATCTATCATACTCAATAGTGCACGTCATGCAGTCGAATCGACTAATAAATCTATTCTAGGCAAAGGGAAAGGATCATGGGGTAGTGTTTGTTTAAATCTGGGTAATCCACACACATTCTCCAAGTTGGCTCTTTTTTTATGACGAGAACGACGTTGCTCAACCATTCCAAAAATCTCAAGATGTATATATGTCGAGCCTCTAAGAGTTCATGTACCTCTTTTTCGGCCGCTTCATTTTTTTCCTTACTAAAGTTTCGTTTCTTTGACCTTACTAGCTTTTGTCCACATTTAGCCGGTGCACTATGATTCTGGGGTCTATTCCTTGTAAGTCGGAATCTGTCTAGGCGAATATATCTGAATTACCCCTGAGACAGTCCACTAATGTGGCTTCTATCATTGGTTCCAATTCTGCTCCAATCTTTATTATCTTCTCGGCGCTTTCTTTGAATAATTGAACGGCTTTGAATTCCCCTAAAGGTTCCATTTTACATTCTTGCCATTGTTTTACTAACTGGTATTCTGTTTTTTCCCGACCTTGCTCTTAAGACTCAGGCTGTCTTCCACTCTCATCTCTAACCTCTTTGGGTTTTTTCTTTGGCTCGGTTGAACCATCGGATCGCATCCGATATCTCTTTGTCATTCTATCTACTTATATCTAAAAGCAATTTAAGCGGTGTTCCCACAAATGGCGTCAATATTTTGGTCTTATTTTGTTCGGGTAACAAAACACCGTAAAACATTACAAATGGTTAATCAATTTCCAAAATAATGCTAGTCTATTACAATGAACGAACTAACTTGGTAAGGAACACCTACTGTATAATACAAGCATAGAATTACCCTTGATATCCTATTTAGAAAAAGATTTGGGTCGATCGAACCAATTGCTTTCGATCTATGTGTAGCCACATTTTTATGCATTAAAGAGCCCTCTAATCCCTAATGATGTCAATCGATTAAGCATTTTCTTCTTACCAGAAGTTCACCATGTCATAGGATCCATACAATGTTTTATAAGTGAATTAGAGTTACCAACAATGATTTACATTCCACGAACACGCTAATGTCTAAGGTCTAAAATTTTATTTGATTGATCTACTATGTCAGTGTTGCGTTAATCGACTCTTAAACATAATTCAACATAATACTAGGTAGTTTAACATCAATATTGTGCCTTAGAGAAACGCGTGCATTAAATGAACAAAGTAGCATAAGCACAAATAATATCCAACAAAACAAAGTCATCAATAAATATACTCAAAACATAGGTTGAAGGTGTATCCATCTGATATTAACTACATCCTCTCTCAGATACTGAGAGGATTAGCTACTCATAGACATAGCCAAAACACAACAATCATAAGTAGATTAATTCAAAAAGGAAAAGAAAAGATTGAACTCTTGATCCCCTTGCTGCTCTCCTCAACTCTGATTGTTGCCTCATTTTGTTCACCTTCTCCCTTCAACTATGATTGTATTGCTACGAGCGATAGACTTCTTCTATGATTCTGCCTCATTTCTGTGATCTGCTTCATTCACTCTGCAATCTGGAATTGGTAGCATTATAGCCTCTTTGCTCCTTGATACTAAAAAGTGCTGAAATCCTACAATTAAATATCGTTTTCTCCAACTCGACTCAAACTGTAAAAATAATAAAACAATACTAAAACAAGTAAAATTGCCACTAGGAGTTCACATAAGCATAAGAAATATGTGATATAAATCACTACTATTATCCTCTTATCATGTATCATTGGGGCGTGGATCTGGAATTTTTTGCATTTTTTAGTGTACTTCTTGCAGCCATATGCTATGATTGGCCAATAGTAACCTTGTTGGAGGATTTTGGTTGTCGCGCTTCCTTCCCCGGCATGGTTGCTGCAACATTTCTAATGAATCTCTTGTAGGATATGCTGAGCTTCTTCCTCGTCGAGCACCGTAGGTTAGGCTGGGAGAATGATATCCAATAGATCTTGTCGTTCCATAGGAAACACCAAGCTGTCCGCTTGCTCATAGCTCGGTATGTTTCCTTGTCGTTTGCAAACTTCTCGGGCGCCTAAGGAAATTTGATAATTTCTATCATTCATCCTCGCTCGACTGGAGTGATTGTGAAGGCATTTTCTTCTTGTCGCTCGAATTTCTGGAGAGAAAGGAAGGTGATCTTATGAGTGTTCACGAGTTGTGCCTGGCTAGCTAACTTGGATAATGCATTGGCGTCTTGGTTTCCGATATGAGGAATCTACTGGATACCAAAGTCGAGGAAGGTTGTTTTGCCAACCATAACGTTATCTAGGCATTCTTTTACCCTGCCTTCCCGGACTTCGTAAGCCCCGCTGTCTTGTTGAACCACGAGCTGAGAGTCACTATGTACTTGAATTTCCAGTTGCATCCTGATGAAGAGCGCTTCATATTCTGCCTCATTGTTGGACACGGGGTAATCCAAGCTTACAACGAAGTGTAGTGCTTTCTTGTGTTTGAGGGTGTCCACTTTTTGGAATACTATTCTCGCTCCTATGGGGGAGCCTGTGGAGGATTCATCGACGGAGATGTTCCAGAGGGGTTCCTCGTCTTCTTCATCCTGTCGTACATTTTTGCGATGAAATTCGCCAGGACCTGGGCTTTAATGGAGGGCCTCGGAGCATAGGTGATATCAAACTCTCCCAGCTCCACAGCCCATTTCACCATCCAACAGAGGCTTCGGGGTGATTGGGAATGTCCGTAGAGGGTGTCGGGTGAGCACAGTTATGGATGTGCGAGGAGATATTCTTGTAGTTTATGTGCGGCGATGATCAATGCCAGAACGATGTTTCCCATTCTAGTGTAGCAGGTCTAAGTCTCTTGTAATATCTTACTAATATAGTACATGGGGAGGTGATCCCTTCCCTTTGCTTGGAATAGCACGGCGCTGACGAACTCCCCTCATACAGCCAAATAAAGGAACAATGTTTCCCTTGGCGCTAGTTTTATGAGTAGTGGAGGTCTCGTGAGATATTCCTTAAGTTGTTTGAAGGCCTCATCACATTGGTCTCTCCATCGGAAGTCTTTCACATTTTAGAGTATCTTGAAGAACTGGAGACCCTTCTCTGAGGATCGAGAAATGAACCGGCTCAAGGAGGCCATTCTACCAGTCAGCTTTTGCACTTCTCGTATGGTTTTGAGCGCTTCCATGTTAATGATGGCCTGCACTTTTTGAGGGCTGGCCTCTATCCCATTCTCAGTCACGAGGTAAGCAAAGAATTTTTTGCCTGCAATCCCGAAGGAGCATTTATGTGGATTGATATTCATTCCAAACCATGCCATAATTTCAAAGGCTGAGGCAGGTCTTGCGCGTGGTCCTTGGCATTCTTGTTTTTGACTATCATGTCGACGACATAGACTTCCATGGTATCTCTGATGACACCTTGAAACGTCACATTTACTAACCTCTGGTATGTGTCACCTGCATTCTTGAGCTCGAAGGCGTGACCAAGTAGTTGAAAGTTCTAACATCGGTGATGAAACTAGTGTTCTCCTAATCATGTGTGACCATGAGAATTTGATTGTAACTTTGATCTCCATCCATAGTTGAACATGGCGGTAGAATCAACGAGTCGGTCGATACTTGGTATAGGGTAACAATCTTTAGGACAAGTGTCATTATGATCGGTAAAATCCATGCGCATGCGCCACCTTCCACCGTATTAGGCACGAGGGCAACATGCGCAATCCATTCTTAGTATCGGACTTCCTTGTCTGATGGAGGTCCAGGAGTCATTGCACCTCAGATCAAATTATCTTATTCCACTTAGGTCCCATAGGTCGTTTCTTCTGTTGCACGGGCTTCGTCGTAGGCTAGACGTTAAGCTCATACTGGCATATTTCTTGGATGATCCAGCCATGTGGACCTCCTTCCCATGTAAATACATGTTGGAATTGTTTAAGAGTGTTAACGATTGCTTTTTCTATGTTTTCTTTGGTGTTGGTGCTTTACGATCTTACCTTCATCACCCTCAGTAAGTTCGATCATCTTGGGTTCCTCGACTGGCTGGACCTTCGCCTTCTCTGTGCGAGATCTCTTGGTTGTGGACTCGGGAGTTGTGTCTTTAGGGTCCGTGGGTAACGCGTTCATACGACACTCCCGAAGTGGTAGGAAATTTTACTTTCAAGTGCATCATGGACGAGATGGCTTAGAAGGCTCGGAGGGACGGTCTATCGTATATGGCACTGTAGGTCCTTTGGGGGCATTTACTACCCAAAAAATGGCTTCGATAAGCCTCGTGGCGCCCTCTCCTCTGGACATGGACAGGGTGATCATTCCCAGTGTCTGGTAGTGCTCTCTAGTGAAGCCTACGAGTGGAACTTGAAGGGGTTCCACCTGGTCTTCTCTCAGTCCAAGAACAGAACAGGCGGGGAAGAAAAGCACGTCCACCGAGCTCCTCATATCTATTAGTATTCTCTTCATGTATGTTCCTACCACTGTTGCATGGATGAATAACGGATCTTTGTGGGCGTAGACGATACCTACCAGGTCTGCTGGTCCCAAGGTGATCATTGGAGAATGTTGTACCTTAGTGGCGTATACTTTCATTCTCCGATCTAGTCTTCGCGCCTCCTTTATATATTTCCTCTTGTGTCATGCTGAATAGACAAACATAACCCCACCTTCTATCATGTTTATCATTCTCTCTGTGGTGGGTTATCGCGGTATGTGCGCAGAGCAGGAGGCGGTCTTGCCTCGTCGTGGTAGTCAGAGGGATCGAAGCATCCATCCTCGGTATTCCTGGGACGGGGCCACAAGGCTACATTTTTCTCCTCTTCTTCTTGATTCCTCTATTCTAAGACCATCAGCACATCCCCATCTATTGTCGGGCTTCATATATTCTGCTAGGAATCCCAGGCTAAGAAGTCGTCGGATCTCGTCCCTGAGGTGGGAACATTGGTCAGTGAGATGCCCCCAGGTTTGGTGGTAAGCACAATACTTTATTGAGTTCTGATATTTTAGGGGTTCTCTAGTAGGTCGTGGCCATTGAAGCTCTCTTCCTCACCCATGATATTTAGTACCTCGAACAGGGGAGCTATCATAGGAAGGAGCGACATCGGTTCAAGATGCCTTTTCAACTTTTCATGTTTCTTACTTGCCCCTTTGTCATCCTTCTTATCTTTGCCTTTCCCTCTAGATAGGCCAGACTCTTCCATGGTCTTGAGAGTTTCTTACATTTGCATGAAGGACTCGGTCCTTTGCATTAAATCCTTGAGGTCCTTTACAGAGGATCCTCATCAAATAGCTAACACATCACCAGTTTGGAGGCCATTTACAGGTATGTCAGGTAACTTCCTAGGGTTGACATGGGTAATGGCTAGGACCTTGTCGGCAAGTTTTCTCATGAAATCTCGTAGAGACTCATCTTTTGCTTGCTTGATGTTAAACAGGTGCCTCGTTTTTTTGGAAAGCGACAATTGCAGGTGAACTGCCTTGCAAACAACTGGGTGAGCTGTTCAAATGTATAGATGGATCCCGTGGGCAATCGGGAGAACCAAGCTTGTGCTCTCCCCGTGAGTGTGGTGCGGAAGATTTGGCATAGGGCATAGTTAGGAGCGGACACCAGATCCATGCAAGCCATGTATCGACTAATGTGGTCGTGAGGGTCTCAATCAGTTTTGTCGCCTACATAAGTGGGTAACCCCTCATATTTTATTCCAGGAAGAATCTGAACTTGCGCCGCGTGTGGTGCGAAGAGGGAGCTATTGATGAAGGCAACTTCTTCACCTAGGGTGAGATTGCATCGGAGCTTGCGGAACTCTTTTTGCATCTGTTCCATGATCTGCTATACGGCCCCCTTGGGGGCATTCGTTTGACGCGGTCAAACCTCTAGTTATTTTTTGTTTGCTAGGTTTTGGCGTCTTTCCTCGTTCGTCTTTCTTTGGGAGAAGCGATTTGGGGCCAGCACCTTTGGTCGACTATTTTCAGTAGCTTTCGAGCGTGGGTAGTGATACTTCGACGGTTCGATAGAGAGGACGGTTTCTCGGGGCTCGACTGAGGTTAGAGCCCATCAATCGAGTAATTTGAGATGGAAAACGAGAGTTAGCCCATGCATAATATCCTCCTTCTCAGGCAGCTCTTTTTCCTCAGTTGAGGACACTATTAATCATGTTGTCATAAACACCCCTCGAAATATGGATGTAATCCACTCCCGGTTCCACCGCAATGGGCGTGGAGGGACTGTAGTTTGATGATAAAGAGTTGGGTGTGCGTCGGGGGCTTCTAGGAGAGGAACTTGATTCTCCATCGTCCATCAATGTACTGCTCCAAGTAACTAGCTTTTCTTTCTCAGTCAAAATCATTATACTTAGGGTTTTTTTTGATAAATTAGAAATTAGATTAATACGGAAATAGTTCAAGATGGGGAAACCCCCATCACTAAAAGTGAAAAATGGGATCATGTGTTCTGGAACGATCCCATCCCAATTACAAAATGAGGCCCAACTAAATATCAAATAAGTTACAAGCTCTGGGATCAAACATAAATATCCAGTATGGCCAGCAAGACCAGAATTTACGGATTTCATCAATGTAAACTTTGGCAGACCAGTCTGGTAATGAAAAAGGGATCATTACTCATGGTAATGATTCTTTGGCAATCAGATTCAAACATAACTTTATCCAATTTTTTCCTGTTGAACAAGGAGCAAGCTTTTCAAAGATTTCTCTAGCTTCAACGGCTGTTGGATCCATGCAGGGTGCAGGGTTGGTGAGAGCCAGAATAATGAAGCCATTGTTGTTTCTCCAGATAGAGGCAGTTGAAGTTGTGTTCTGGTTGTGGGCCGCATCAGAG
Organism: Linaria vulgaris; assembly: GCA_948329865.1. Lineage (NCBI taxonomy): Eukaryota > Viridiplantae > Streptophyta > Magnoliopsida > Lamiales > Plantaginaceae > Linaria > Linaria vulgaris. The sequence continues at coordinate 50,214,593 of OX415251.1, read as the reverse complement.
TTGACTTTAATCCAGAATTCAGGAGGCCTTTTCCAGAGCATTTGGAAGTTTGCCACTTTGGTCTAAGGCATCCGAGTTTTGACCAAGGCTTGAGTTATGGCTTCATCTTCAATAATGAGAGAGAGCTGGCAAGCATTTGTTCTTTTTATATTGTGGATAATTTTGTTCCTGTTGAACCATACTTCCTCCATTGGGATGGCACAAAAAATTTTGAATTCCAGATTAATTGGAGAGGTTCAAAGACCATTTAGAAGTAAGCATAATGGTTTTAATATAGTAGCATCTCAAAAATAAATGCTCCAGATTCTCATCTTCCGAAATACAGAGAGGGCGAGATTTATTTTGAATGGAAAAGATGGAATTAAGCCTCACTCTAGTAGGAATGATATAAGCAGTGCATCTCCATAAAAACATTTTTAGTCTATTATGTAGATTAGCTTTCCAGTTTGTATTCCATATGGGAGGAGGGTGAAGGAAGGTACAAGTTTGGTCAGAGAAGAGAATGCACTTTTAGAACAGAGGATCCCATACTTAGAGGGAATCCAAATGAGAGAAGGTTGGTCAGGAGATTGAGGAATTGGAATTTTGACATTTTTTATAATACTTTGAGAGAATAGTTTAAGAAGTATGTCAATATTCCAAGTGTTGGTTTCCTGGAAGATAAGGTCATAGGCCTTATAGATGGAATTAGGTGGAATAAGAGGGAATTCAAGGGAAGGAGTGGAGAAGGAAGTGAGAGAAAAGGCGCAAGGTTCAGATCAAGGAGATAAAGCAGAAGAGGAGTTAGTGTTGTAACAAGAACATTCAAGAATAAGAGATCTTTGAGAGAACAAATCTCTCCAAATCCAAGAGCTACTGAATTTGATATGATCCATGGTGAGAAAGTTTTTGTTGTGCACATATTTAGCTCTAAGGATCCTAACCCACATTTTGTCTGAGTTATTAGCAATATGAAAAGTCGGCTTGGAAATGAGAGCATTACTGTGATCTCTCATCTTCCTGAACCCAAGACTACCTTGGGATTTTGGTCTACATATGGCATCCCAAATCTTGAGTGGGAGGGTGTTTTTGTTGGCATTTTCACCCAAGATAAACTTCAACATCAGACTATCCATCTTGAGGCAAGTTGATTGGGGAACAGTGGAAATGGACATGGTGTAGGTAGCAAGAGTATGGGTCACAGACCTGATGAGAACTGATTTACTAGCCAGAGATAAGTTTTGGCCTTTTCATCCAGAAAGTCTAGAATTCAGATCATCAACAAAGGGAGCAAGTGAAGGCTTTTTGTAGGCAGTTCTACAGAAGTGTATACCTAGATGCTTTTAAGAATGGTTGCATTCTTTAAGATTCAAAATATTAAGCACTTGCATTTTGGTATCAGGACTAGAATTGGAGCTGAAGTGGACAAAGGATTTTAGCATGTTCATTTTTTGACTACTCCAGAGAGCAATTTGGTCAAAGTAGTTTTTGATGGCTATGGCATTTTGAGTATTTGCTTTACAGTAAACAGTCAGATCATCTGTATAAAGAAGATGAGTGATAGGAGGACTATATGTAGAAATTTTGACCCCTGAAATGAGACCTTCATTCTCAGCTTTAGTTAGCAATCTGGAAATCAAGTCAACATAGATAATGAAAAGATAGGGGATAAAAGATCCCCTGTCTGATCCCTCTAGATTGTTTGAGATAATCATACTGAACTCCATTAATAAGGCTATTAAAGGAGGAAGAGGAGATGCAGATCTGAATCCAGTTGACAAATGTATGATTATAACCAAGCTTATGGAGAATAGAAAGTAATATAGGCCATTCAACTCTATCAAATGCCTTGACAGTGTCAACTTTGATAGCCATAAAAGGAGAAGGACCTTTCTTGCAATTTAGGAAGTGCATCAATTCATAGGCAATGATGTTATTATCCTAGATTTTTCTACCAGCTATGAAGGCAGATTCCAGAGGAGAGATGAAAATATGGAGATGGCGTTTGAGCCTATCGGCAAGGATTTTTGATATGCCTTTATAAACTACATTACAAAGGCTAATAGGCCTATATTGATCAGGCATAGAGGCATTTTTATTCCTAGGAATTAGAGCTATGAATGTGTGGAACAAGGCTCTAGTCATAGCCTTATTGTTGAAAAAATCTCTCACAGTTTTGATCACATCAGTATCAATAATGGACCAATACTTTTTGAAGAAGAGGAGGTTGAGCCCATCAGAGCTAGGGCTAGGGCTAGCTTACGGGTTGGGTTAATTTAGTTGGGCGAGTTGGAATATTATCTAATAATAATAATAAATGGTCAAAATTAGTCAAAATGGCCTAAAATTGGTCAAAAATCCCAAATCTCATTGGCACGTGAATTCACGTGCAGAATTCGGTGAAAAATTTGGCCGGAGGACCAAATTTGGATGAAATATCATAGGACTAAATATGGATAGTGGCGCGATAATGGGCTATTTTCGTAATTAGGTCACGATAAAAGACCATTTTGAAGGGAAAAAAAACCCGGAATTTGAGGGCATACCTGCATTTTGTGACCTATCAAGCTGCAGTGATAACAGTATTCTCACACGCGCTCATATTGCAGATTCACCTTGGAAGGCTGGCAGTTAGCATTCGGAGTATGCAGTGATCAATAAGTGGGCCGCTTGTGTCGAATTCTATATTGAATCGAATATAGCGTTTCCATTTGTTGCCCTCATTGATTTCTGCAGTTTTGAACTTTCCAATCGAGTTTCCGAGTGAAGCAATTGCTCCTTCGGAGATGAAATAGATCGGAATATTGAAGGCTTGAACCCAAATTAAAGATTTTGAGAGGTTTATATCATCAAAAGGTTTATCTAGGGGCACGATATTCATAGTAATGAGGTGCCCTTTGAAGTTCCATGGGCTTTGTCTGAGAATTCTATCAACATTTTTGTGGAAGTTGAAGACAAAGACCAGAGTGTTCTGGTGGATATGATTAATATCCATGCGGTATCTCATCCCCCATGCTTGTAGAATAGTGTTTTTAGGGTTGTCTAGGATGTTTAATTGTTTGTCTGTGATAACTTTAGCAATTAGGGTTTTTGGTAAGTTTTCTAGGACAAGAGCTGGATTTTGGGGGTCATGAGGTGAAGGAGGAGGAGGATTTTCGAACTGAATTTTCCTTTTTTGAATCTGAGCGTGACTTTTGAAATTTCTCATGACAGAAGAGAGAGAGCAACACTAAAATGACAACAAGAAGGAGAAGGAGAAGATAGTATTGGAGATGCAGGGGAGAGAAGAAAAGATCAAAATGGATTGGACCTCAAAGGAGAGGGAGTTCTACACAGAGAGAACAGAGAAACTTCGCAAAACCAGATGTTGGTGTTATGGTGTCATATCTAGGATTAACACATTTTTTATGGCTTCCTCAAGGATTCTGCAGTGTTCCCACAGACGACACTATTTGATAATGCAATGTCGTCCGGCCTCACGGCGGAGATGCACACAAGGATTTCGGTCGTATATATTTTATTCAAAACTATGATCTCGAGCCTAAAAGGAGCAAATGGTGGCTTTATTAGATGATTACGAGGGGGAGAGATTACACGAGGAGGACTCGATCAAGGAGGGGAGAGCTATCACGAACGGTAGCTTTTGTATTACAAGTATGGAATATTTTTTAGTGTCAAATGATGTGCCCAAGTCCATGCGTGAGAGTGTGTGACAAAGTGTTGAGGCTAAAGTGTTGAATGGAAGTGAGTGATTGTGCTATTCTTTGCCCAATTCTTGTTGTTCTTGTGGTAGTGCTAACAAGCCTCTATTTATAAGACTTACATGGGGGTCTTCAACCAATAGATGTGAGCCTTATGATGAAAGTAATTATCTTGACCATGAACGCCAATAAGAGGAGGTCTCCTCTGTTGCTGGTAGTTATCGGGGCGTGTTCTGCCAATCGGGAGGGATCTTCTGCACCAATAGGCTTGTTTGACGAGGGCAACCTATGGTGTGGTTTCTTCTGCACTAGTGTAGGTCGTCGATTTATGGGGCCAATAAATTGAGATTCTCTGCTACCAATAGGGATAGTTGACTTCTACGAGCCAATGAGTGTCATGGTCTTCTGGCACAATAATCAGAGTTTCGCACGGGGTGACCAATCAGGCTCGGACTTCCCCTTATTTATGGGAGGTAGTTGGGGGTTAGGAAATGAATTTGGGTTGGGTCCCTTACTGTAACCTCTCGTAGTTCTCCTTGGTTCTTGTGTTAGTTGGCACCGTGGCTCCCTTCGTTCCTGTCAGGGGGAAAGATATACGTTATTGAGCCCGACGGCCAAAAGAGGCTCGTTAGGTAAAGTGGCCTCATGAAGTTGATAATAAGTTGTGGCGTGAAATCGCAATCTCATAGTAATGTATTTAGTGATAAATTTATAAAGTACATTACATAGAGATATAGGTTGGAATTGCGAGATTAGAGTAGAATCAGTCACCTTACATATCATACACAAAGCAGCACACACTTTTGGATCAAAAACTACTATTCTAAGATGCACGTGTGAGGAAATCCAAGAGTGAATCGCATGTTCAATTCCAATATCATTGATAAAAAAATTACCTGAAAACCATCCGGCCCCGGTACCTTATTCGGATGAGATGCCCAAATCGTGTTCTTCAACTCCTTCATAGTGACCTCATGTCCAAAAATATCCGCCATCTCGCCATCCAACATGTTCTGAAGACGTGAAACAGACAGCAGGAGATTCGCAGTATCTGAGTTCATGAAAAGACCCTTGAAGGAGTTTATCGCGTGCAATTGTACATCATAGACCAAAAGCATTAAAAATGGATTCTTCTTTTGGCGGGTGATGGTAGATCTATGGAAAATGTCATGTTTCGATTACCTTCCGCAAGCTATTTGACACGAGACTTTTGGTGCCGGAAGGTTTCTTCGTGTTTTAAAGAGTCACACTATACTACGAAAGAAGTTCCTTGTCCAAATTCTCCATGAAACTGTTCGGCTTAACCGCCACTAACTTTTTTATTCCTATAAAGCGTCTGATAAGGATACGTTTCTTCTAAAAAGTATCACCAAACATGTTCGTATTCCAATGAATCGGTACACCGAGAACACGTGCAATCGCCTCCATATTTATCTGGTTTCTCGAACCACACAGTTTTCAGAATGCTCTCAAACTCAGGATGATGTAGCCACATGGCATCAACTCTAAGCGAACGCGTTATGGTATTAACCCCCAAACTGAAGCAGCTATCTAAGATTGGGTGGTGACCTCCATGCGTGCGAGCAAGATGGAACATGATATTCTAAGGGAATTTATCCATCCACTCTGTATTAGCGATCGCTCTATGATTTCTTTCTCTAATGTTTGCCAAACCGTCTCTTTTGTTGGTCCATGTAAATTTCGGCCCATGGAACCCCGAGGTTATGTAAACCCTGTGCATGCATACATTGCTGAAAAGTGATACATTTGTCGCCCAGGAAACACTGCTTCCTTGTTTTTCATGAGTGAATCATATCTCATTAAAACCACCTTGTACCAGCCACGTAACCTATATCTACCTCGCCATACTCTCCAAGTTATCAAAAACCCTCATTTTATCCTCCTTATGTGGCTTAGCATAGATATCAGACACCACACACTTCTTTTGTTTCTTGTGCCACCAACGAATGTTCCTCTTATCCTCAATATTCATGATATCAACATCGATATTACCCCAATTCTATAGCATCCAACCCCATTCATTGGGGCAAGGAAAAATTTGTATAACCAAGATGCGGCACAATGTCATATGCGCGATCACTTGAGAGTCTAGTTTCAAGCAGAAACACAATATCCAGCGAGTGCACTCGCAACAAATCTCTGAATTTCATATGGAAATATTCGCCTCTAAAACCTTGATAATTCCAGGAGACTACCTTCATTGGATTATTAAAAAGATGGACTGGTTGGATGGAGTTATCAATATTCGGACTCATCCATAACAACATCAGTTGTGACAATGTTTCACACATCAGGTAATGTTGCATGTTTGCTTCCCAGTTGCTCAGTGCTAGTTTCTGTGAGCATATCGAAATATTCTCAATTTTTTTACCGTCTCTGTGTTGATCTCGAATTCTCAAATTATCGGGGAGACGATCACTCTACTGATAGTTCGTGGTCAATTGGTTATATGTTTTTAGGGTCCTTCGAACTTGTGTACCAGTGTTGGAAAATCCCAAAACTGCAACAAATTTATCACATTGAGTATTCCATTCTCTACATTCAACAACAGGTTTTCTTCCAGCTCCATTGATCATTTTGTAGCCTATGTATGTTATTAATTTTAGATTCTCCTCATTTATCTCATCCTTCCGCTCACCCACGTCCAAATTGAAAAGCCTACAAAATGAGGTGGAACTCGCTTTATTTTTAGGTTTAGTTGTCTTCAAACTATTAGGCATTATTTTTTCCTAGTCCTTGTTATTCAGATTTTTGAGAATAAAGATCGAATGGGTAAGACTCTTTTACCTAAAGAATCCTTCCAACTATCGATTTCCTTTCCCTAGTGGAACACGTTAGCTGGTTGCTTTTGATTACAATAAGTTCCTTTTGGGCTTGTATTATTAAAGGTTATCGGCTTACCATCCACTCTTTTACCACGTCCTGCCGAGGTGTTTCTCCATTCGACCCCTGGTTTTTGTTTGCATCACGGTACTTCCATCTACTTGACAAACTCATGTTTTTATGCTTTTTCAACTAGCCACTCGGTCGAATTCAGCTTCATAGTTATCAAGGGATCCACTATATCCATATAGGTGGATATCACCTCCACAATGTCCTTATCTTTCCTCTCAATGCATTGTCTTGCATTATGATCCACACGTCCACAGTTGTAGCAGATTTTCATACATGATTTGGTACACCCTTCCCTTAATGCAAATTCATATCTTGAGTGGTTAATTCATTGGAATTTGAACACATAACCTAGCCAACTTCCCTATAGTTGCACTAAAGGTATTCCCGCATGCGGGTCGCCAATGCAACTAGCTATAGTCTGGATCACATATCCGCAAGACATCTCCACCGGTAGATTCAGTATACAGGCCCAGGTTGTGACGCGGTTGATTGAGTCGTTGTCTGCATGAAAATTCGTAATCCATTTTCAGATGGAGAGAAAACTTCTTACTAATTGTCACGGACTGTGTGTCACAATTAAATCCCTTTGAGTAGACATAATTCTCTTCAAGAAGTACGTGACATAGCCTAAATCCACCAGTTCACAACTCTTTGTGAGTTTCCACATCACGCTTAATTTATTTACTAGGCTAGGATAGTACCATGGTTTCCCAAGAATTTTGATGAACATTGTATCTTTCCATTGTGCGCACATCAATTCATCAAGATCTTACGTGAGTTCAATGCATTTGAATGGATTATCCTCAGTTGGTCGTGAACCATTATGTTTTCACATTCCTCAGTTGTTTTTTCGTCATTAATTCGCACATTGCTCGACATAACTTTTCTAGCCTAGAATTACACGATGTTGTTGGCGTTGAACTACATTTGGTTCTCCATCTGATCATCCGCATTCTCAGCCCTAAGTTCGTATGCTTGACGTGGTCGTTTTGGTGCACCGTGTTCATCCGTTAAAACCAACCCTAGCAATGGCTTATCACTTGAATTGATATCAATATTGTTACTGTTATTGAGATCTGGGTGTTGTTGACACCGAGAGACTAAACTCTCTGATGCCTATTGTGTTAAATCACTTGGAGTTGCCCCTCTATCACCACTAGAGTCGGCGATTTGGTAGAATGTGTTTCCTATGAAGCCAGATCTGAACTTATGTTATTCATCTTATTCTTTAGTAACTACAAAAGACGATTTCCGCAACAACTTTTAAATATATCTTTCTTCACATATGATGTTCAATTTTGTTTTTCTTGTAAAAAAAAAAATTAGACAAGTTTTGAATTAAGTGTACAAAATATACTTTAGAAAGAAAAAAAAAGTAGAGTGCACAAAAATATACTTAAAGTTATTTAGTCTAAAAGTTGGGAATGATTGAAAAAACTGTTTAAAAAACTACTTAAAACATTAATTAGGTAATTGTAAGATTTGATAAGAAATAGCTTTCTTTATATAAATTTAATATAATCTCATAATTACAAGACGCATTTTGAATTATTTTTCTTTAAAACAAATAGACAACTTTTGAATTCAGTGCACAAAATATACTTTGGAAAAAACTAGAGTGCACAAAAAGTTACTTAAAGTTATTAATCTAAAAGTCGGGAATGTTTGAGAAATCTGTTTAAAAAACTACTAAAAACATTAATTAGATAGTTGCAAGATTTGATAAGAAACGGTTTTCTTTATATAAAACTAATATAATTTCATAATTACAACAACATTTTGAAAAGCACTAGATATCCTACTTTTCTAGCTTGCTTTATTTTTTATTTTTTTTCTTAACACAATCACAAGCAAAAGCTAGTGATACAAACACTTAATCTGTATTTATGATCCCATCAATAAATAGTTTTTTATTATCAACTCCTAAGAGCCCTTACTCTTGTAATCTGATAAAAGTCATTAATTTGATGATATCAATTCTAGTTGAACTGATTTATGATGTTTAAGCAAGTTTTAGCCTTTAGGAGAAAATGTATAAGATTGCCAAGAGGAGTTTTTTTATTATGTCAACATGTCTATAGCCATATATAGGTACTAGAAACGTTAACACGTGGTCCCCGCATGATTAAGAGTTTATTTTAAGTATAAAATAATTAATTTTGATGGAAAAGATTATAGCTTAAATGTGTAAAGATTAAACATGTAAAGATAGAAAATCTATATATCTTAACCTTCTTTTGTAAGAAAAAAAAAGTAATAGTATTTGTTTTTCTTTAATGAAAAAGCTTAAATAATATTAATGTCAAAATAAATTACATTTATATCCTAACCAATAACAAAGTTTACAGTGTGCTAAACAGTAAATAAGGAAATTAAAAGATTGGTGTAACACTGAGTTTTTTTATATAATTGTACTGGAAACGTTGGGATGCGGTCCCCGCATATTAATAATTGATTTTAAATATAATATAAGTAATTTGTATGGTAAAATATAATTAAAATGGATTGAGAATCTTTATATCTTAACCTTTTTATGTAAGAGATAATTAAGTAATAATTCTTTTCTTTAGTGAGAAAGCTTATACAATGATAAAGCTAAAATTAATTACAGTTATATCCCAATTAATATCAAAAGTTAATAGTGTGACGAAGGTAAAAAAAAATCAAAATATTGGTGTGTCAAGTGTCAACATGGCTTCTTATATATAATAGCATATATATATATATATATATATATATATATATATTTTGCAACTACTCCCCATGGTTTTTTAACAAAATGAGCTCCAAAAACTTGCATGGACAAAAAAACCAACTCGCACGTGACTATCAAAATCCACAGAAAGAAGAGATAAATTGAAAAACAAATATTTAAAGTCAATCGCAACAGATTAAATCCGACACCATTTTCATTACAATCCATCCGGGAATCTACGAAGACACATCTACCTTCACTTTCATGTAATTAATTCTTTTTCATTGACCATCTTCTTCTTGGCCAAGTGTTCTTTCACAGTATCGTAAATTCTTTTGGCTAATTCGTAACTTCAGGTTCAAAGCCTTCAACGCCATTTTTCGTATTAAAAACTACCTAAGTAGCAATCTCATTTATATGTTTGTGTATTGATGTGTGTAAACTGTAAAGTAAAAATTAAGTCAACAATTTTATTAATTCTTCAAATATGCGTTATATTTAATTTAAAATTCCAAGCAAGCTTATCCGAGAAAGAATAACTAAGGATATTATAATTCAACTTAGAAGCATGCAACACGCTTTTCTCAATTCCCAACCCCACCATTATTTTTAGCAAAAGAGAATGGGATAATTACAGTTACATCCCTGCAGTTTGGTGTAATTACAAAGACCTCTCCTAAAGTTTGAGTAATTACAATGACCTCCCCTCTAACAACTAATTGTAAGGATGATTACAATTACACCCCTTGAGGTTTGGAGTAGTTACAAAGACCTCCCCTCTAACTAGTAATTATAAATGCATTTTCAACTTTGTCATTAATCACTTCTATTGTTTAAATGAATTTAAATGTCTCGTTGGAAGTACATGATATTTTTATTTAATTTCAAGAGCTTGAATGTAATATTAGATAAATTAATTACTGGATAAAAAAATATTAAAAAATACACTAAATTGATTTTATTCATTCTCACATATATTTTTATTTTGTACCATAAAACTACAATTAATATTTTCAACCACTATGACATAATGGTTTATCTTTTTATTCTCGCACCAAAAGTTTTTCTTGTCAATAAATATTGAGTAGTAAAGTTTTTAATGAGAGCAGTAAATTAAATATATGTGAGAAAAATTAAAAATAATTTAGTGATATATTCTCACCAGTTGTGAAACACATATATATGAGGATACTATTAGTTTTAGTAGCTCACAATGATCTGGAACTTGAGCAAATGGATTTTAAGATAACATTCTTATATGGAGAGTTAGATGATGTTATTCTAAGCAACTTGAGGGGTATGAGTCAGAGGAAAGGAGAACCGTGTATGCAAATTGCATAGATTTCTCTATGGTCTGAAAGAGTATCCAAGGCAGTAGAACAAGAGATTTGATGAGTCATGGTGAAACTGAGCTATATAAGAAGTAACTTTTACAACTGTGTATACTATAAGTAATTGGTTAGAGAAGATTTTATTATGTTTTTGCTTTATGTTGATGATATTCTCCTAATTAGCAACAACAAGCACCAAGTATCACACAAAAAAAGGAGTTGGGGAGTGAGTCTGAAATGAAAAACCTTGGATTAGCTGCAAGGGTATTGGGTATGGAGATTCTGAGAGATAAGAATATGAGGCTGATATATCTCTCACATAAAGGTTACCTCAAGAAAGTCTTTGAGAAGTTTGGTATGCATGATGCTAAATCAATGACTACTCCTATGTCCCAACAGTTAAGTTAAGTATTGATCAGCCTGATGAGGAGAAGAAATATATGGAACCCATTCCATATACAAATGCAGTAGGCTCACTGATGTATGTTATGGTATGTACAAGACCTGACTTGGCTTATTTAGTAATCTATCAGCAGATTCATGTCAAATCCTGGAAATATTCACTGACGGGCTTTGAAGTAGATTCTGAAATATATCAAGGGAACTTTGGGAAAGGTTCTAGTCTATGGTGGAGCAGGGAAGAATGATGAAGGGCCCATAGTAGTCAAGTGCTATGTGGACTCACATTATATTGGTTGCGTTGACACCAGAAAGGCATTAACTGGCTACATGTTTACTGCATTTGAGACATCAATCAGCTGGAAAGCAATTTACAGAAAGTTGTTGCTTTGTCAACAACAAAATCTGAGTACATTGCATTAGTTGAAGCTGTGAAGGAAGCTCTTAGTTCGAAGGCATGGCCAAAGAGCTTGGAGTTCAGGAAGAGGTTATCATTGTTTTCTATGATAGCCAGAGTGCCATACATTTGTTCAAGAATCAGATGTATCATGAGAGAACTAAGCATGAAAACAATAAGCTCCATTTTGTGAGGGATATGGCCGCCAATGGGTCCTTGAAGTTATGCAAAGTGTCTATTGATCATTATATTTCCGACATGATCACCATGGTGCTTCCAAATAACAAGTTTTCTCATTGTTTGGATCTGATAAAGTTGGAAGAAAGATAGCTAAGGTTTTGAGCTGGTTTTAGGTCTAATTTTATGAGCTAGTAGAGTCAAGGTTAGGGCCTTGTTAGTTGGTTTAGTCAGTGAACCAAAGTGGAGATTTGTGAGGTTATTGGATCATTTCTTGACGAGGGAGTTTATGTCATTTCACATTGGCAGATAGTTAGTTAAAATTGTGCATGTTAGTTGGTATTTGGCGCACGGCTCAAGTAGTTAGTAGCAGGCTATTAGTTTTGGTTAGTTCAGCTCTTTTATAAGCTGGTTAGTGAGCTGATTTTCTCATTCGAACGATATATGTTTCTACTCCATTGTGACACTCATAAATCAATAAAAGCTCCCTCCATTTCTCCTTTGGATGTAGGTTCACAAATCGCATTGATTTGTGAATACAAACCATGTAAAATTGTTGTCATTTTGTTGCGTTTCTCTGTTCTTGCTTGTATTGATCTGTTGCACATTTGTTTGTGATTTCAAATTAATTTGAAGTTGTGGTGGTGAAATTAGATTGTGAATTTGCAATCAAACTTTAGACGTTGAACTATCATGTATTACTTGAATTATGCATAGGAGATTATTAGCGCAACACTTGTATAGTAGATCACACAAACTAATATCAAAACCTTCATCACTAGCGTCTAACGAGGGATTTAGATTAAATTGACAACTCTAGTTTTTTTAAGACTTTGTATGGATCATTGGCACGTTGAAATTTTGGAGAATGGAGAGTAACTAACAGTCTAACATCATTAAGAAGCTAGGGGTTCTTTAAGTGATACGAGAGTGTGCTTTACTTATCACGCCAACTTGTGAACAAACAAGATTCAATAGGAAGAAGCATAACATAGGAGCATTGGCATTTTATCGATGAAATACCAATATTTGAGATTAACGAATTTCAGTTCCTTGATACGTTTTTTCTTAATCTGCAGAACAACCCAATCAATCAATCAATTTAATTTTGTCTTTGTCTTTACTTTTTGTCATTTCAATTCTTGAACTACGTTAAATCTTTCTTTCTATTTTATCACACAAAGTATTTGTTTTACTTGGTTTTAACATACTTGGTTTCAACACTGTATTGCTAAAACAGTTAAGTACTCTCGTGGGATACAATACTTGTTTCGTAACTATACTTAATATTTTATTATAACTAGACCGTGCACTTGGAAAAGCGATAGTATAACTATTGTCCCGTAATACAAAATAAGCAAGGTTTGAGTATTGTCTGGAGGCATTATTGTACAGAAAAAATGAAAGCACTGTATCTTATACTTAATGGATGTGTAAATATGGCAAAAGAAAGCTATATATGTGTAAATATATATATATATATATATATGTAAGGATGTGTATATTCAAGATATTATGGTACCTTTTCCTAAATGTAAAGATATGTGAGAAACCCGCATGCGGAACACATTGTCCATTAGGATAAAATAGGAAATTTGTTAATCAAGCTTTAGACTTTGATAAGGCATGAAAATGGTGTTTAGGCTAGATGTGACATAGCTTTAACTAACAAACATTTTACTAGAGTAGCTTACCAATAGATTCTATTAGTGCCTTTGGCAATGAGTCAAAATGAATATTCTTCCATATTCTCACAATGAGATTTACAAAATGTTCGATACATTACTCAATTGTGTATGTGTGTTTTTGGTATATTCGATTTTGTTATAACGATATAGTTATTCTTCTTGATTAATTACTTCAAACAAATAATTGTTTTTAAGAATAAAACCTAAGAAAATAATACATGTCTTCTTCTCTTTAAAAGACAGTATTACATATTTATTCTTCTAATAGAAAATTGCAACATTACTTCTTCAATTCCACATCTACTATAACTACACACTATTATATTTGCGTATGTAACCATCAATAGTCGCACAATAATAATATCCATATAAGCTTATTTGACTCTATATTTGTCAAACATATTAGGTCAAATAATCTTAAGTCTGAACACCTTTCTTCAAATGAATGGGCTGGTAATTGTAGTAGGTCGTGCAATATGTTGGGCCGTATTAATACCTTATCGCCCAACCACCGCACTTAATGATTACTTTTCAAGACCTCTTTCTCACAAATTTTTATTTTTCTATTTATTACACAACATCGAATGTAACGCTCCCTCATTCAGAAAACCTTCATTCGTGTTTCTTTTTCTTTCTTTCACTTGCGCACATTAATCAATCGAAATCAATCATATCTTTACTCAATTTGTATTGTAAATCGTTACCGCGTATAGCTATGTCTAAGCAATCCATTAATTTGCAAGAAATGAGTCGTCTCGGATTCTTCAAACTCTTTCTACTGGAGCTTTTCAGCGAAAAAATGGTGCTCACTCTCTCTCTCTCTGATTTAATTTCTTCTGTGGTTTACTTTTACATCTGAATTATCGTTGTGTTTGGTTATCTGGAATCTTTTGTTTTTTTTCTAATTTGATTTTTTTGTGATAATATTTTTGCTACAACAGACAACTTATTTTTTTGGGTAAATGTAGAAGTTTGTTTGAGTAATTGGTTTGATTGTATGAAAGGATTTATGAAAACGAAAAAAGGAACTGAAGGTGATAGAAGTCATTTCGATTTTCAAGGAAAATTATTAAAACACTTGGAGAGATTAGAAAGTGAGTTTCAATGAGCGATTAAATCAGAATATCGAGAAAAAATAGGGAGATCTACTAAAGTAAAATGATACCTTTATATTATTATAGAAAAATTATAACTCTGCGTATTTAGGATAATAAAAGTCAGATCATATTTTCTGAAAATATTGAATTAATTGGTATAATATATATTTTCCTCATGTGCATATGTAGAGCTACGATATTTAAGGTGGTGGGGTGAGTGCGATATAAGTATTCTTACCTAACTCGTCTATGTAAAGAATTTAAGAAAATTATGAATTATTTTTCTTTCTTATATTTTTGTGAACTTTAACTAGGATTTAGTTTAAAGCGATAATATTTTCAGGATAACACAAATTTAAATGTTGGTATTCTATTGAAAAGAAAATTAATGAAGATGTATATGTTAATTAATGAATGCACTTACTCACTACAACCCCATTAACTAATCTTGTATATTATCGACTTCTTTCAAAAACATATTAGATATTACATCTATCTCTTCATTGTGTCTGATCCCTTATAGTTTTGTATTGCTATTAATAAAAATATGCAGCTGAACCTGAAAAATTAAGATTATGCTATCGATGAATAATTTAACTGAGTCAACTTGGCAATTACTCTGCGTAGATGAGGTTCGAAGGTTTAATCAACTTATGTTGGAACACAACTAGCTAGAGGTGCAACTAAAAGAAGAAGAAAATCAATAATATTGTAAGACATAAACTAATAATAAACATTACTAAGAATAATAAAATCAGAAATAACGAGACTAGTGGTTTTTTTGCCCATGCATTTTATATGACATTAATTCATGTATCGTACAAATGATTCACATTACCATTGATAACATATAAGAAAAATGGATTAGAATTCTGGTTATTTATTTATTTTCTTAGAAAGAAATTACGTGATAATTTTAGCATCATGCTATATAAACATAATTTTAGCATCATGCTATATAAACATATTACGTGATATGCATAATGTAGATTTAGGCATGATGATGGTCGGGGATTCCACATCAAAAGAATATTATAGTTCCAATATGTAGTATGTCATATTTTTCTTGTTCACCCTAATCATTGCATCGTTATAAGCATGTTAAATAAATGGTTATTTATCTGGTGTTTGAAGTATAGTAAAATAGATGTAGTGGAGAACCTAATAATATGATGGATAAGTTGAATGTTGCATTAGACACTTTACACAAATCTCAATTTTTTATGTTCGTGTTAATGCAGGATCTACCATTGGCTTTTACCAAAAGTATTCCAAACCAATTGCCAGAACTAGTTCTTCTCACCGATGAACATAACAAGTACGTGTGGCAAGTAAAGGTGGGAAAAACAAGTGATAACAAGTACTTCTTTCATGATGGTTGGAGTACTTTCATCAAAGATATTTCTATCAAAAATCATGAGTTGTTAGTGTTTAAATATTTTGGCAAAGGTTTTTTTAGTGTCAAACTATTTTATTCTGGGGGTTTTGAGAAGAAATTAGCATTTGCAACATCAATATTCAAAAGGATAGAATCGAAAGAGGACAAGGCAGAGGAAGCTGGTAATGAAGGGGTAGAGGTGAAAGAGGAGGACCAAGATGAAGACTACGAGGAAGATAAAGAAGAAAATGGAGAGGAAGAAGGAGAAGAGGATGAAGACAAAGATGAAGTGGAAGAAGAAGAAGAGGAGGAAGACGACAATAGCAACGAGGAGGAGGACTTTAGCCAAAACAATGTACGAGTGAAGGTTGAGGAAGAAGAGGGGGATGTTGACAACCAACTGCAAGATGAGGAGAGTAGATATGGTAGAATTGAAGTTCCCCATGGAAGTGATGGTGAAGAAGAGAATTTCGCAGTTACTGACAACGCAAGACCAAGACGCAAACATGTGCAAGTTAAACAAGGTATTATAATTTTGTTAGCAAATTTATAACCTTCTAAATATTTTAGATGAGTAGCTTATTTAAATACTTTGTAATTTCAAGTTTCATATCACCACTATCATTATTCTTCATGTGAAGGCACCGTGAGTGCAAGAGGACACAAGAGGAGAACTACTGATATAGTAGGTACCAGCGCTACAAATGAACAACAACGCGACAAGAAAAGGACCAGGGATTTAGGTGAAGATGTTGATAGTGAACGCACACATCGTTGGAAGAGAATCACCATGAGGTGCGGTGAAGAACTTTTCCAATCTGGGCTTGCTGTCAGACCCAAAAATCCTTACTTTATGTCAAGAATCAAGGGACGAAGAAATGAATTGGTTAGTGTATTCAGCCCTCTTGAGCTTTTTTGATGGAGCCTAAAGTTTCAATATTTCCATTATTAAGCGTATATATAACAAGTATTTGAAACTATTTGTTCACATGAAAGACTATTTGACATGGCTATAACTTTTTTTTCTTGTGTAGTATGTCCCTTTGAATTTTGTAAAGTCTGAGAGCGTTAATCTCAAAGAAGTAACCTACCTCCTCGATTCAAAAGGGCGAACATATGATCTAACGTACACACCATGGACAGGAAGACGGGTAAATTATACAGGGGGATGGAGACGGTTTTGTGATCAAAACTCTATTAAGGAAGGTGACATATGCATATGTGAGTTCGTCCTAGGAAAAAGTGGTCGTTACGTAAAAGTTACTGTCGTCCGCTTTGATGAGGGAGTGAGCCCATCTGCAAGGGCTAATTAAATGTTGGTTTTTGAAATGTGTTGAACTTTTATTACCTGAAGATTGTACTTAAGAGCTTAGATTTGATTTGAAGAGGCAGAGCTTAGATTTGATTTGAAGAGGCAGAATCATGAAATGTTTATTTTTAATGTGTTTTAAGTTTTTAACGTTAAAAGGAAGGAAGGCTCGTTCTTATATGTATTCCTGCTTTCTATGCATCTCATCTTTATGTGGTTTGTCTCTCAATATTCACATTGAATTAGTTACTAAATTAATGTTGGTTAAACTTTTTTATGTGTCATCTGAATGAGTTAATAATGCTTTGTAATCTTGTTGAGAGACCATCATTCAAACTATCAATTTTTTGGTTAATTAGCATGTGTGTTGTTTCCTAATTGTAGGTAATATTGAAAACTGATATCTTTGAGATGGCAACAAAAACAAGAAACAATATTATTCCTGTAAAGGAAAATAAAGGGAAATTCCCTCCAAATTCAAGAACCACCTCCCCTGCTAAGAGCCATGATCAGACAACACGTTCCAAACTATCTCAAGCCTACAATAAGTTTGGTACCTCATCTTCTGAACCAACAATGCGACAGTCCTCGCAAGCCAAACCACATGAGAAGGGGATCACTCAACATACCTTCTTCGTTAGCAACCAATCCTCACAAGAAGAAAATCGGTCAACATCCCTTCAACTTTGACTCGGAAATCACGAGTCTCGCCTAGTCCTATTCTTAGATCTTCCTCATTCTCATCAAAAACAATTTTGAAAGCACCACGAGATGATCAGAAGAAGTGTTATCTCAACACTTCAAGTGGTGTCATAAAGAGGAGAGGGAGCGAAATTGGTACGCCTTTGACTACAGAGGAACAAGTTTCGGTTATTCCCCTTGAAAAAGATGAAAAGAGTCCCAATACAGCTGAAGTCCCAAAACCTGAGGATCAAGAGCTTTAAATCACAGAAACTGATAGACATCAAATGCTCATGGAGATATCGGTGAAAAGAACGGTGAGGTCCCAGTCAGAAGATCAAGAACCAATGATTATCGATCAAACAACAACTGAAGAAGAAACTGATAGGAATGCCAAGATTGTGACCATTAGGCTTCCAGAGCAAGAATAAGAACACACTGTGAACGAAATAAACGTTAAAATTGACAATGGAGAAGATGAAGTTGACCCCACTAAAGAAGTCAATGAGAAGGTAACAATGTCAAATAAAGAAGAAACGATGGTTAATGGGAACGAAGCAAATGAGACAGAAGTACAAGAAGTGATTGAACAAGAGAAAAATGAATTAGAAAATACTGCAGCACCAAAAATACAAGAGAAGAAGGATTATGTAGCTTCAAATTCAAAGATGTAGCACAACGTACAGTCTGAAAGACGTGGATGCCTTCCCTGTCAAGTTGTCCCCGCTTTTGCTTATTTGACAGAGGATCATGTGCTAACTTAGGAAATAAGTTTCTCATGCTTCAAACAACACCTCCCTTACTAAACTGGTAAGTCCCAACGTTAATACTATGATTCGTAGCAGGACTGTTCGTGGGGAGTAGAGCCCTAACCCCCGAAAATGCACTCTTACGGCGCGCTAAACCTTGCATGCCCCCTCTACGCGCTGGAGATGTCTCGGGTCCAGCCCCACTGGAGCTAGCATGCCCGACCCCCACTTGAGTACCATAACATTTGTGAACTCTCTACCTTCGTAATCCTCACAACCACATGCCTCGTTTCCTTGAGAACCAGCAGAATCTCGTGCGTGTGACATCATACCCCTTCTGCCCCTAATTTTCTCCACCTCGATCGAATTCTCGGCATCACCTTCACGTTGCGTAGAAGCAAACTTCCTCATTCAACTCTGATGTCCCATGACAAGGTTAACTGCAAAAGGCAAAGTTATGCTAATCATACCACATGCATAACATTCACACTCGGGATACATTCTCCCTTCGACCCCTGGTTTTATTATTTCATTTGCGTCGTGGTACTTCTATCCACTTGGCAAACTCATGATTTATTGCTTTCTCAACCAGCCACTCAGTCGAATTAGGCTTCATAGTTATCGAGAGTTCCGATATATCCATATAGGTGGATATCACCTCCACAACGTCCCTATCCTTCCTCTCAATGCATTGGCATGCATTATGATCCACACGTCCACAGTTGTAGCAAATTTTCATACATGGTTTGGTACACCCTTCCCTTAATGCAAATTCCTTTCTCGAGTGGTTAATTCATGGGGATTTGAACACAAAACCTAGCCAACTTCCCTCTAGTTGCACTAAAGGTATTCCCGCCTGGGGTCACCAATACAACTTGCTATAGTCTAGATCCTAGATCCGCAAGACATCTCCACCAATAGATTCAGTATATAGGCCCAGGTTCTAACATAGTTGATTGAGTCGTTGTTTGTATGAAACTACTTTAAGTTTATAAACATATATTGTAACTTAGGCACAACTTACAGTCTGAAAGACGTGGATGCCTTCCCTGTCAAGCTATCCCCGTTTTTGCTCATTTGTCAGAAGATACTGCGCCAACTTAGGAAACAGGTTTCTCATGCTTCGAACAACGCCTCCCTTACTAGACTGGTAAGTCCCAACGTTAATACTCTGATTCGTAGCAGGACAGTTAGTGGGGAGTAGAGGCCCTAACCCCCTGAAAATGCCCTCTTACGGCCCGGTAAACCTTGCATGCCCCCTCTACGCATTGGAGTTTTCTCAGGCCGAGCTCCACTGGAGCTAGCCTGCCCGACCCCGACTTGAGTACTAGGACATTCGTGAACTCTCTGCCTCAGTAATCCTCACAACCACCTGCCTCATTTCCTTGAGAACTAGCAGAATCTCGCGCATGTGACATCATACCTCTTTTGCCCCTCATTTTCTCCACTTCGAGCGAATCCTTGACATCACCTTCACGCTGTGTCGCAGAAAACTTCCTCATTTGACTCTGGTATCCCATAAGAAGGTTAACTGTATAAAGCAAAATGATGTTAATCATACCACATGCATATCATTCACATTCGGGATACATTCTCCCTTCGACCCCTGGTTTATTATTTCATTTGCGTCATGGTACTTCCATCCACTTGGCAAACTCATTTTGTTTTTTGCTTTCTCAACCAGCCACTTCGTCGGATTTGGCTTCATAGTTATCGAGGGTTCCACTATATCCATATAGGTGGATATCACCTCCAAAACGTCCTTATCTTTCCTCTCAATGTATTGGCTTGCATTATGATCCACACGTCCAAAGTTGTGGAAAATTTTGATACATGATTTGGTACACCCTTCCCTTAGTGCAAATTCCTTTCTCGAGTGGTTAATTCATGGGGATTTGAACATAAAACCTACCCAACTTCCCTCTAGTTGCACTAAAGGTATTCATGTCTGGGGTCACCAATGCAACTAGCTATAGTGTGGATCATAGATCCACAAGATATCTCCACCGATAGATTCAGTATATAGGCTCAGGTTCTAACGCAGTTGATTGAGTCATTGTCTGCACTAAAATTCGGTATCCAATTCCAGATGGAGAGAAAACATCCTTCTGATTGTCACGGACTGTGGGTCACAATTAGTTCCCTTTGAGTAGACATAATTCCCTTAAAGCAGTACGTGCCATAGCCTAAATCCACCAGTTCGCAACTCTCGGTGAGTTTCCACATCATGCTTAATTTATTTACTAGGCTAGGATAGTACCATGGTTTCCCAAGAATTTTGATGAACAATGTATATTTCCCTTGTGCGCACATCAATTCATCAAGATCTTCCGCGAGTTCAATGCATTTGAATGGATTATCCTCGGTTGGTCGTGAACCATTATGTATCCACGTTCCTCCGTTGTTTTTTCATAATTAATTCGCACGTAGCGCGACTTAACTTTGCTAGCATACGATTGCCAGATGTTGTTGGCATTGAATTGCATTTGGTTCACCATCCGATTATCTGCATTCCATGCCCTAAATTTGTATGCTTGACGTGGTCGTTTTTGTGCACCGTGTTCATCCGTTAAAACCAACCCGAGCTTTGGATTATCACTTGAATTGATATCAATATTGTTGCCGTTATTGAGATCCGGCCATCCGGGTGTTGTTGACACCGAGAGATTGAACTCTCCGATGACCGTTGTGTTAAATCGCTTGGAGCTGCCACTGTGTCATCAACTGGAGTCGGCGATTTATTTTTACGGTAGAATGTGTTTCCTATGAAGGCAGATCTGAACTTATGTTATTCATCTTATTCTTTCTCGTAATAACAAATGACGATTTATGCAACAACTTTTAAATATAGCTTTCTTCACATATGATGTTCAGTTTTGTTTTTCTTTTTTAAAAAAAAATTAGACAACTTTTGAATTTAGCTCAAAAAATATACTTTCGAAAAAAATAGAGTGCACAAAAAGTTATTTAGACTAAAAATTGGCAATGTTCGAAAAATCTATTTAAAAAACTACTTAAAACATTAATTAGGTAGTTGCAAGATTTGATAAGAAATAGTTTTCTTTATATAAAATTAATATAATCTCATAATTACAAAAACATTTTGAAAAGCACTACATATCTTACTTTTCCAGCTTGCTTTATTTTCTATTTTTTTTTTCTTAAGACAATCACAAGCAAAAGCTAGTGATACA
The DNA here is from genome assembly GCA_948329865.1 of Linaria vulgaris. Taxonomy (NCBI): domain Eukaryota; kingdom Viridiplantae; phylum Streptophyta; class Magnoliopsida; order Lamiales; family Plantaginaceae; genus Linaria; species Linaria vulgaris. The sequence continues at coordinate 50,192,902 of OX415251.1, read as the reverse complement.
AACACTTAATCTGTATTTATGTGAGCCCATCAATAAATAGTTCCATAATCAATTCAAAACATCCCTTATTAAAATGATGATATCAATTTTAGTTGAACTAATTTGGGATGTTTGAGCAAGAAAATAATTTATAAGTTTGCCAAGAGGAGGTTTTTATTTTGTCAACATATCTATAGCCATATATGGGCACTAGAAACGTTGACACGCGGTCTCCGCGTAATTAAGAGTTTATTTTAAGTATAAAATAATTAATTAAGATGGTAAAAATTATAGCTTAAATGTGCAAAGATTAAACATGAAAAGATAGAAAATCTGTATATCTTAACCTTCCTTTTATGTAAGAAAAACTAAGTAATAATGTTTGTTTTCCTTTAATAAGAAAGCTTAAATAATATTAATGTTAAAATAAATTACATTTATATCTTAACTAATAACAAACTTTAAGTGTGCTGATGAATAAATAAAGAAATTAAAAGATTGGTATAACACTGGGTTTCTTTCAGGGGCGAAGCCAGGATTCGAACCAAGGGGGCGAGATTTCGCTATATTTTTTTCCCCAACTTAGGTGTTGTTTGCAAACTCTAGTAGAAAAGTAAAAGTTCGGAAGCTAGAAGCACTCCCGCACCAGCTTTAATATTGTGGGGTTTTTTAACTTAAAAAAAGTTGTATAACCGAAAAAGCTTGATTTGCAAACACCCCAAAATCACTTATTCAAATAAAAAGCTGATTATAGCTTTTTTTAAGAGTTTGCAAACACCACCTTAGTTAAAAGCTATATAATTATTCATATATAAATTAAAATATTTTTGTTTATAATTAAATTGTATTTAATTTTTATAAGCATGTGCTGTTTTGTTTTTATTTATATGTACCATTTTTCGTGGGGTAATACATGGGTCTACTTACTTTTTTTAAGAGTAATAAAATAAGGCCCAGATTGGAAGTGCAAATCCCTGCGCAACTATTAAGAAAATCCATATATACTAATATTAAAAAAAAATGCAGAATGTTGGGGGTGCAACTGCCCCCACAGGCACCTCTCTTGGCTCCGCCACTAGTTTCTTTATATAATTGTATTAGAAACATTGACACAGGGTTCCGCGTAATAATAATCGATTTTAATATAATATATGTAATTTGTATGGTAAAATATAACTAAGAATCTTTATATCTTAATTTTTTTATGTAAGAGATAATTAAGTAATAATTCTTTTTTTTAATGAGAAAGTTTAAATAATAATAAAATTAAATTAATTACAAGTATATCCTGACTAATATCTAAAGTTAATAGTGTTGAAGGGTATAAAAGAAATCAAAATATTGGTGTGTCAACAGACAACATGGCTTCTTTTTATATAATAGTCACATATATATTATTATTATTATTATTACTATTATTATTAGTTGTCCTAATAAAAATCATCATGTGTGAGATATGATATCTAACTTAAAAATCTGAAATAGATATGTAATTTAATAAATTTGTGATAATAAGTAAATTTCAGACATAAAATACGTACGAACAGAGTGCAGGTGGATTCCTCTTTCTCGAAGAAAGAATGTCTCGTCTGATCAACCGTTCAAAGCTTTCATTCTCCAGATTCTCGTAAGTTTTTTTTGTTTCTAATTTGTATTATTTTCAGTTGTCGTGTCGATCATTTTTTGATTTAGTGAAATGCTTTTTGATTTGGTGATTTTAATCTCGAGTAGAAGTCTGTCGTATGCCTCAAGAAATGGAAGGTCTTTTTCTACTACTGCTGCCAATAATAATAATAATAATAATAATGTGAAAATTGAGGAAGCAGAGACAGTATATGTTCCTCCACCACCTCCAACTGAGAAGGTACTTACTTACTTTCTCCGTTGCCCTGTCGATACAATTGAAACTATGTTTTAATTAATGCTTGGTTTGTATGTATTTATTATCAGTTACTTGTGCTAGGAGGAAATGGATTTGTTGGTTCTCATATCTGCAAAGAAGCTGTAATCCATGGCTTCACTGTTGCTAGCCTCAGCAGGTTTATATCACTCCGTCGTCGTCTAATTGTGTTTCCATACTAAAGAGCTGAATGCAACCCTTTTAATGTTGTATTTGAATTTGGTTCTAAACTTCAGTTTTAAGCTAATTTATGGGGTGATGGCCCACTCTGCAGATCGGGTAGACCTTCGATTGAAGAGCCTTGGGCACACAATGTTGCATGGCATCAAGGTTTTCTGCCTCCTATGCAGTCTTTATTAGTTAGTTGATATCTTATTTCTGATTTTCTATAATTCATCACACGGCATAAGCTTCTTGTTTGAAGGTAACCTTCTTGCAACTGACTCGTGGAAGGATGCATTGAAGGGAGTGACATCAATTGTGCGTACTAATAAACCTTATGTGTTACTTTTGTAGTATAATCTTAATAGACATGGGAGGGAAAAGTATGTTGTTCTCAGCGACATGGTCAGTTTGTAAATCTGTTCCTGTTTTCTCTTTCATCCTCTCTCTACTGCACCCCATAGGTAATGGGTTGGACCTTTGGCATAAACCAGCTGCTCCCTTTTGATGTTGTGCATTATGACGTCATTCATTGCATTCAATTTAGAAAATGTGAAAAATATATGCTCAGGAATGATTTGCCGCGATCTGATTTATCATTCCATTTGCTAATAATGATTATTTTTCCATGTGCACACAATAGTATATATGGATGGAGAATGAGATTCAATCGAAAAGTTGGATATCCTCAAACCTTAGTTTTGAAATGCCGATATACTGCATACTCTATCCTAGTGAGATTGAAGAGTATATACCCTATTATGTGACCCTTAATATAAAATACTCTGCTAATGGCTCATTTAGATAGAATTATTAGCTAATGCATTATATTATAGAGGTTCTACTCTGATGATACATGAACTTGGACTTTGAGTTCAATTTGGATATGTGAATCAACTGTTTAGGCGTCTAGTCCAGGAGTTCTATACCAACTTTCTTGTCTGATTGGGTAGCTAGTGTTGGTTTTTAGCTCTAATAGAAGCTTTTCATGTTTCCAATCTTTTCTCCTTTGTCGAGTTTTTGTCTTTGTAGCAAACACCTGGAGGCTTACATAATTAACCTTCCTTTATGTTTCATTCCTTTTGATGATAGTGCTGACCTCTGCAGATTTCTTGTGTTGGTGGTTTTGGTTCTAACTCAGACATGTACAAAATCAATGGAACTGCAAATATTAATGCTATTAGAGCTGCCTCCGAAGAAGGTGCGTCTATTGATATTCTCTTGTCGTGGTAGCTCACTTGCAATCACATTATTTCTTTGTAGCAAGTTTGAGGAGTGCATGGTTTACAGTTGGCAAACTGTAGCTTAAATTGTCCTTTTTTTTAAGTTGGCAAACTGTAGCTTAAATTGTCAAATGTTCTCTTATATGTTGTTATAGTTGGCTTTAGCAAATTTGTGCCAGTATGGTACTTTTGTTATGTCCGTGCGCTTATTATCATCAGAACTCCCTAAGGAAGTATGCAATTTTCTTCAAATTTAACTCCCAGAAGTCCCGACAAACTATAAGATATATTTTCTCTCAGCTATATCCAAATGTCACCTCATGTGCATGAATGAAAACTTCTTGTACATAATTATATGAAATAGCATTGTGTTTTTAAAATTCTGTTACATGGTTTAAGGTACAATTTTTAAGAGGCGCACTAAATACCAGAGTAAGTTAAATCCTGCAAAATCAGTAGCAGACTGAAAGTTATCGACATCAGTGCAATGTATCAGTTGGTTATAGGCTTTTAAGTTAAAAAAGTTCGGATATGGTCCAGCTTATAATCTGGTACAAATGGTAATATGGGTTGGATATCAGTTGGTCAAATCCATTCACTTTGTCTGATTAGCCTATTGGAATAGTTTGACTCTTGACTCTTATTAGTTAATCTTAAGCCAACATTCCTCTAATGGATAATGAGCCATCAATTTTGCACCACAATGATATTTTCGATAAATGTTGTGTCTTAGACTTTATTGAACTAGTTTTCCTAAATCAAAAAAGCGAAGTTTTTTTTTTTTTTTTCCTGCTCTGTTAAGCCTGCTTTGTTACTGTAGAAGTTTGACAGGATACAACTCCGTGTAGTTCCCTGAGGAATTGTGTACATATATCCTTTGCCAAACTTAGACAAAATGTGTTAAATTTGGTGGCATTTGATGAAGCAAATTAATACATGGAAAAAGTTTTGATTATATTCAAATAGCTTATTGATCAACTCTTAAAATTCTATCTTCCCTCTTCACCTTAGAGCAGGCTCCTTGCATGTAAGTCTTAGGTCAAAAGCTGATAGACAATCAGAGAAGGGGAGTTACCGTGGGTTTTTATGGGACTTTAGACTAACGGGAAATAAAGTAAGCTTGGAACTTACGGAAATATATTGTCATATCTATATCATGATTAGTTCACTTGGGAAGATGATCAAACCCAGGAATTGAGAGAACAATTTTCGAGTTCATTCTTATCTTGCTGTATGTTGAGTGTGTGATTCTTTATCTATTTTTCTTTTTCTTTTTTCCATTTGGGGGCTTTTCATCTTCTTAGATTTTTTATATGTTCTACAAGAGGAGCTATTAATTGTGAGTCTCAGAAGATATATTTTTTTTTTCTTCTTGTTTCTGAAGCTTTGTGTTCGATAGTAAGAAGATAATGAGTATTTTTAACTTTCTTGAGCCTTTTATGTAATATAATGACTTATTTTGATTGCTCCTTTTGATTCTTCAACTTTCTTTCTTCTCATCTGTAGGAGTTAAGAGATTTGTATATATCTCTGCTGCCGACTTTGGTTTGGTAAATTTTTTGCTACAAGGATATTATGAGGGAAAGGTATTACTGGAAGCTCCTAGTTGCCATTTTTCATGTGAATTTTTCAGTCTTTGGGGTTGAATCTTGAATGAAACATCGGACCTTAATGGAAGGAATCTATCTGTGTGGGAAGAGACTGTCGACTTTGCCCCCAAGAGAAAAGAAAAGAAACGAAAGCGAGACTATAAAATCTGCTTACAAACATAATCTTATTTCCTTAAACCTATTTTCTGTTTCTGTTGCAAAAATTAAAATTCTAGGTTAGCTTTTTGCCATGATTGTTCCTTTGGGACCTCAGATCAAAATAATCCCTGAATGAAGTCTCTTCCAAATCCTTTATGTGGATATAAAAATGGAAGCCAATCATATTGCATACTTGAGAGGTATCTTTCTGCTGGATGCTTTGCTTGGTTCAAAAAATAACTCTTAGTATATGTGTGTCCGTTTGAGTATTACATCGCCATCCAGTTCCCATTTGCCTTATTTGTTTAACCTTGACAGGTTTTCTTAACAATCAATTTAATCTCCATAAATATCAGCTTTGATTTATTTTCTTGAAAGCTCCTGATGTCTTTTGAGTTTTCAATATAAAGTTATAGACTACTTGATGCTTTTTTGTTTTGTGATAAGAATGAACTTTTGAGCGTCAGATTTTGGAAGTACACCCATGATAATATTTGTCTTTCTTAGTGAAAATGTCCTTGCAGCTTGTAGTTTAAACTTTGGGCTGTTTATTTCAACTACCTTATTTCATTTTATCCATCCTGTTAAAAAATAGGTGTTGGTTGGAGCTCTTTGACAGTTGTCCGTATGCTAGATGAATATGTATATTTTGTTTGCTAATGTTTTATTCGTATTGTGATGCAGAGAGCAGCTGAAACAGAGCTACTCACCAGGTATCCATATGGCGGTAAGCTCTACCTCTAGCTGATTCTCCACCCCCACCCACCCACCCCCCCCCCACCCACCCCCGTGTTCTTCCCTGCTAGAAACTTGTAATCAGGAATATTGCAGCTGCATGTACTCATTTTATGTTGTCTCGAGTTAGGATAGCGGGCCAGCTAGTGATTCTAAATCAACCTAGTTGCTTGTTTCTTGCACTTAAGTCAGAATCTCAGATGGCAGGGGGTTTTTTATTTTTATTTTTTTTTACAATTGTAGTTTGGCAGCATTTAGATTCTTTTAACTAAAGAAATTTGAACCTGCAACTACATATGTGGACAAAGTAGAGTTGATAGGATGGTCATAATTTACTTTTTCAGGAGTAATCCTAAGGCCAGGATTTATATATGGAACTCGCCGCGTCGGAAGCATGCAGTTGCCTCTTGGAGTTGTAGGTTCTCCACTTGAGATGGTGAGATTTTTTTCTGCATCTTTATCCCACATGTCAAAGATCAAGTCTTGATGAACAATAATTTTGGCAAATACATAACAAACGGAAATATTGTGTGAATAGAAATAAAATATTTGGCCTTTCAGATGAGGGATGGTCCGCCAAACATCCCTTCCTCAGTTAATTAAAATGAGTCTTCCTTCGCGATTCGAAAACAACGGTTTGACACATCAATTTTAGATGAATGGGCCATGGATTAGGATTTCTAGATGTTTACCAGGAAAAAATGTGCATTCCGTTCTCAGTTCAGTAGCAATATAGTGAACAAAGGATCTTCTTTTTTAGTGTACTGCATTACTATCTTCATAATGCTTTCAGAATATGCTGAAAGGGTCGTGAAAAGTTTGAAAACATTATGATATCTATCAGGCTTCAACGCACATTAGAAATGAATTCCCTTATCTATGATATGTCATATCTCATAGCTTGGAACTGTCTTTCACCAAGTTTCGGGAATAATTTCTGTATGATAAATGGAATGGCAGGTGTTGCAGCAAGCCAAACCACTTAGCAAAGTCCCCGTGGTTGGACCCCTCTTCACCCCTCCAGTTAACGTCACTGCCGTGGCCAAGGTTGCTGTAAGAGCGGCGACTGAGCCGGTTTTTCCTCCGGGCGCTATAGATGTGTATGGAATCATAAGATATAGTCAGCAGAGGTCGTTGTAAATGTTTTTTGGTTGTTTTAATATTTGTTATCATCGAGGCCTGAATAAATTTTACACTATGCTGGACTGTTTAAAATAAGGAGAGGTCCATGTTCCGTTTGGTTATTTGGCTTTGATGACGGATAAAACATTATAGTCTTAGTTGAAATGTGTACACACCGCATAGGACCCCTCATAGACCAATTCGTAGGCAGTTACGCAGTTTTGTTGAGTGGCAATGTTCAAATATCATGGAAAGCGCGTACTTGATTCTTCGTGTTTACTATAGAAAGGACGGGTCTATATTGCATGCTAGTATTGACGTCAACGTTTGTGCACAACGGTTATTTGTATCTTCCATATAAGAAACAAAAAACGTTATGGTCGTTCGGGTTTTAGGTAATGTTTGCGAACTCTTATTAACTTATTTTAATTGAAGTACTTTTAGAACAATAGGAATACTTTAAGAAAACACCAAAGAGTTTTCTTGATAACAGTAGGGGAAGGGGTAACACGTAAAGAGATATTACCCGTCAATTAAACCATCAAAATTCTGAGAGAAAGACAATTGATCAATATCTAAGTTAGACTTAAAAAAATCATCATAGTACTTAGTGAAACAAGATCCAATTTGATACCAAAGACAGAGTTACCCTCATTATCAGTGATGGAGGGGATCCTGTTGAATCTAGAGTGAATGATGGTAGTGAGATGGAAGTAGTTTGTGTTGTCATCTCCTTCTTTGAGCCATCTATCTTTTGCTCCGTTTCTCCAATATGTTTCCTCTTTTTGGTACAATTCATCAAGTTCAACCTACAAGGAAGCCTCAGTAAAAGATTAGTTGCAGAAGGATCAAGAGCTTGAAAGTTTTGAATTTGCTTCTTGCATTCTTTGATTTTGGGACTACAATTTCCAAAAAAAAAAGTCCTTATTCCACACTTTTAGAGACTATCTAACATTTTTCAATTTAGAGTGGAGAATTTTGGGAGGTGTTTCAGAAGTAGGAAGATTCCAACCACAGTAGACAGACTCCTCACATGAATCGTCAAGAAGCCACATAGACTCAAATTTGAAAGATTTAGGATGATGATAGAGTCAATATGAGTATTAAGCATAATAGGAGAATGGTCAGAAGCAACTGCTGGAAAGTGAAGAATACTGGAATTTGGAAAGAGAAGGCACCAGTCAGAGGTTGCAACACCCATGTTTGATCTTTTTTGAACATTTGCAAGGCCTTCTCTTTTATTATTCCGGTTGAATGTGTAACCATGGTATCGAAGGTCAATTAGACCAAGGGAGTGAAGATTTGAGATGAGAGAGAACCTAGGGAGGAGGAGAAAGAAAGTCATCCCTTTTGTTCAGCTTGAGAAAGGATATCATTGAAGTCACCCATGACGATCCATGGTCCATTAAAGTGTTCAGCAAGAGTAGTAATGTGCTCTCAGAAAAGGGCTTTGGCTGAGGAATAACAATGACAATAGATACATATAAATTGCCAGGTAGGAGAGAGGGGATCTGAGGGTTGAATCATAGCATTAATGAAAAAGTTGTTCTGTACAGTGAGATATCTTGGTTAGTGTTCCAGGCTAAGCAGATACTCCCTGCATATCCAACACGAGGAATAAAGACATGATTAAGAAGGAGGCATTTGTGAGGGTTCTAGAAATTTTGGAGAGGGAGGGATTTTTTATTTCAGAGATGAAAAGGATATCTGGAGAGGATTCTCTAATGATTCCTCTAGGAGCTCGAACTGCTTTGGCCTTAGAAAGCCCTTGACAGTTCTAGCTAAGGATCTTCGTGGTAGTTACTTGGCTAACCCCTCATTGGCCATCAATGGCATGCGGGGATTTGTATTTTAATTTAGATAAATCTGGTGCAGTTTGAAAGGTCTGCATTGGTTTGTGATCTACAGTTCTTCATCTTGTTGGGTATCATCATTTGGTTCAACAATTTCCTCAATAGTCACAAAGGATTTTCTTATAACTAAGGGAGAGCCATCAGGATTTCTCTTCAAGAGTAACACTTTTCTGCCACAGGTGATGTCAATCATCTCTAAGTTAGAGGTCGACTCATGGATTATCATCTCAATATCTGACTCAAGCAGTTGGGCAGGGTGATGTTGAAAGGCAATGGAGAGAGGGGTTTTCAATTTTTTGAGGGAGTGTTGGATAAGTAACTCTTCAACAGATCTTTTGTTTTGTAGGTTGGAATATTACTTGATTGATGGGAGGAAGGTTCATATGATGGGAAGTATGCATATTAAGGATCATGATGCTTGTTTCTGGATCAGAGGTTGATGGTTGGTAAATTCTCATTATTGGGGTTGAGGAGGTACCTCTGATTATAGCAGTGCAAGAGTTAGTTATATCAACAGTAACTTTGGGCATAATTGGGGTTGAAAAGGTGTCTCTGTTATAGCAATGCAAGAATTAGTTTTATCAAGAATCAACTTTTCCATCAGCAATTATGGTATCAGCAATTGAAATGGTGCTTTCTTGAGCAAACTGAATATTTTCTGTTATATCCATATTTTCAGTAATGACTAGAGTTCTTGTTGTAGGAGGAGGTATGTGATTGGGGGTATTTTTAGCATTGTAGTATGGGGGAGGGTAGATGGTGTTAAAAGGTGGTGGAGGGTGATATGTTGTGAAGTAAAGGAAGAGAGGGTTAGGTGTTTGAGGAGGTTCTTCTTTGAACGAGGGACCAGAGAATGAATCATCAATAGCAGTTGAAATATGACAAAGAGGAGTTGAGCATACCTGAAGCTTATGTCTAAGCAGTCCACACTTAAAGCAGATTCCCGAGAACCGTTCATATCTAATTTTCGCTTGAAGATCCAGTTTGAACAAAGTTGGTAAAGCAAGGTGGTCCACCAATGGAGAGAATATGTTGATTTCCACGCATATACGGATGAACCTTTTCTATTTAGCAGCATCAAGATTCGGTTCCGCTTTCATAAATTTGTCAACAAGATTCCCTACACGAGTGGCCAGTTCAATTCTTATTATGTTGACATGTAGGTTTGTTAATTGGATCCAAAAAGAGGTAGTTGAAAAGTCAATTTCTGTCAAAGCCTTATCTTGGGGCGAGGCTTTAGTAATCACATGGTGGTCCCGAAAGGACCAAGTGTTGTCGAGAACCTTTTTGAAGTCAGATTCATTTGAAAAAATGAAAACAAGGGTGTTTGTGGTGATGGAATTGGATCTGACTCGGTTGGTGGGACGCCAAGCATTTAGTAAAGAGTAGCCCATCGCACCTAGGTTTAGGGTTTTAGAGGTCAACGCTTTGGCTAGAATAGTGAATTCTGGGCGTATAAGAGTAGGGTCAAAGGGTTTAGGGGGAACATTACACTCAAGTTGTTCAGCTCGATGGATTAGTTCATCAATGGTGACAACAACAACCATGATAGCAAAAGGAAAAAAGAGGGGAAAAAGGACGAAGAAGACAGAAGAGGGGGAGAAGAAAGAGAGCGAAGGAGAAAGGGCGAAATTTGAGGTGGAGCTTCAAAGATCACGGAGGAGAGAGTCTACGACGGCGAAAACTAGGGCAATTTCGCACGAGACGAAAAGTTTTAGTGCCATACGATCACTTGAAAGATTCTCTATTGAAAGAAAAACTAGAAAAATAGTCCTCTAGTTATGTTATTTCTTATTTTAGTTTTTCAACATTTGTTATGTATTAACCAATCTTTTAAATTTTGTTTCAATTTCAACCAAAATTTAGCACATTTTTTCACGTAATCTAGTTCTTAAGGGCTCTTTCATAAATTTCTTCATTCACACGCGCAATACCTCACGTGGGAAGCTCCATTTGAAACCGCATGTTAAAGCATTGGGGAAACATGCTCGTCTCAAAAAAGTTGAAAAAAAATCACAAATAGTCATGTGAAATAAAGATTTTTACGAAATAGTTATTAAAAATCAAAACACGTGACAAAAACCTACCATATTCCGACTAAAATTAAAGGATCTCGACTTGAAGAATCAAAACTAAAATTTGTGATCAATACATGACTTAAATTCAAAAACGAAGCAGTAGCATCGTTACAAAAACATCTTAAAATATTTATCATGTGGCCACATAATTTATTTTTTCTCATCCTTTTCATTTGATAATAATAATAATAATTTTTATTATTATAAGTTTTTCTTGCTTTTCTCCTTTTGATAATTGATTTTTCTTGCTTTGACATGGGTTAACTTTTACTTTATAATAATATAAAAATAATAATTATTATGAGTTTGTTTTATTTACTAATTTGATCCCTCTTTCTTTTTCTTTCTTTCTTGTGAAAGATCGAAGCTCCGTCGACTTCCAAACCTGATCCACGGCCACCGCCACCGCCACCGCCACCGCCACCGTGAAATCTCTACTCCACTGATCCACCGACTCGTACTTTTATGAAATTGTAAGAGCTTTTCGAATTTTCAGCTGCCAAAGAGAAATATATCGGATCATATCATATCGCAAATGATCGCATATTAAGCTGACATTGCTAGTGTAGAGTTGAACGAAAATTGTTTTTTTCTTACTCGCTTCATTAGTGTTTCTTTACCTGATTTTACTGTTTTCCTTTTTTCTTTCAGTCAGTTAAATTGATCTGAGTTCTAAATCGACGCCATGGAATCGTCTGGTGAGCCGACGATTGCCTTCTTTCAGCTGATTTTACATTATAGGATTTGTTAGTCATTATTGTTTGTGTTATAATGTTTGTTGCAAATGCCATTAGATTGTTTGTCTACTTTTCATTTGAGGTGTTCATTGATATGATACCGAAGTGCCCTAAATATTCTTCTATGTCAATGAGAAGGAATCATCAATTGTTGCTGAATTTGCTTTAAGTAGGAGTTTAGGACATATCGGGTTTGAGATTATACGCAGACTTATTACTATTGTATAGATTGGTATAAATCATACAATTTGCTTTTGTTTTACTGTTTTCTGGTGTATTTTCTGCCTACCCTCTTTAGGTTGGATGGAATCTAAGACATTGTCTTCTTTCTCTCTTTTCTAAGAGAAACTCCTGAACTGAGCATTAAGCAAGCTGATGCGCTGCTGACAAAGTCCTAAATTTTGTATTAGCAAGTGGAGTATTGGCTTTAAAATTAGTTTTTCGTCACAATGAAGTCATGATTTTCAGCTAGTTGTATCCGGATACTGTATAAACATACTGATAATCTAGGAATCTAATGATTTACAGTCACTAGTTTGCGCCAGTGAAAGGAAGAGTTTTCCATAATCTTGCATTCAACTACTTTGCTGGCATATTTTTCTTTTTTGTAGAGGAATATTCATGCTCGATTCATTCTGAGATTTTTAGATGTTTGTTTATTAGCTAGATTTTTTTTTTTCCTTTGAAATTTACACCTCCCTTTGTGAATCTGCTGAGTAGTATGGTATCTATTGCAGCTGGTGGTCTAAGGGATACATCTGTTGTTGTTGTCACATTGGACTCCAGCGAAGTTTATATTATTGCTAGTTTGTCTACCAGAAGCGATACGCAGGTCATCTATATTGATCCAACGACTGGAGCTCTTCGGTTTTCTGCAAAGCAGGGATATGATGTTTTCCGGTCCCAGAAAGAGGCTTTATTATTTGTCACCAATGGTTCACAAAGGGCTTGTAAGAGTATAACACAGGCACGGGCTATATTGGGCTATGCAGCCCTTGGTGGCTATGCTGTACTGCTTGTAGCTACACGGCTGAGTGCCAGCATACCTAATTTGCCTGGTGGTGGGTGTGTTTACACTGTAGCTGAGAGCCAATGGATTAAAGTTTCACTTCAGAATCCTCAACCACAGAGTAAAACTGAAAATAAGAATATTCAGGAACTAACTGATCTTGACATTGATGGGAAGCATTATTTCTGTGAAACTAGGGACATAACACGGCCTTTCCCAAGCCGTATGCCCCTGCAGAACCCTGATGATGAATTTGTGTGGAATAAATGGTTCTCGATGCCTTTCAGAAACATTGGGCTTCCACAACATTGCGTCATTCTTCTGCAGGTTTTAGTCCCTCTTGGTATTTTCACTTTAAATTATCCATATACTGTTTCACATTTCCTTTACAGTCAACTTTGCTTAAAACATCTTATTACATGACTTAAGATTAAATCTTATAAGTTTTGCTATGTATCACAGTGTGAAAGTGTTATTGCTGATCTCTGGATAGATGGTATTTCCTTTATTTTTGATTAATAAACGTCCTTCATACCTGTCAGTTGTTGAAGGTTAAATGCTGTACTCACGATGAAAAAGTAGACATTTTCATACTTGCAGCAGGCTTTTCTTTGAAATATTGTACAAATCTCATTTTATTCGTCTTCATTAGTATAAATGAAAAAAATGTGATGATAGAAGGACCAAGCGTTCTAAGTTGGCAGCATTATTTGTGTGTGTCTGGAGCCAATTGTGTTTCGAGTGCTGGTGACACGAAGGTCCAGCCATTAGCATCCGTCCTTTGAACTATTTTTTGAAATAATATTTGGCTATCTTTGTGTGCCTAAATCTCTCCGTGTGCGGGGATACTTATTCTTATGCACCATCGGGATTTCTACATCATAGTTGTTTCTGGAAAACGAAACCATTCTACAGAAGTGTGTGCTTACCATTCTGTTTACCCTGCAATTGCATTTAATATTCAGTTTTTGGAGGCATAATTGAAGTTGTACTTTTACTCAAGGTTAGAAAGGGAGGAAGCCAATAATTCTTTGATGGTGGATCAAGCGATCAATGCTTGTTTGATTGGTATAGCCATTTGTTTTTCACCGTGCGGTGTTTCAACAAATATAGTATCCTGAAACGTAAATTTGGGTTGAAAATTAATATTCTACGTGGAATACACAGCAAATATGGTAGGTGGTAAGTGGAGGTGTAAGGAGAGAAAGTATGGCTGTTAAATACAAAGGTATGCAGGTTAGGTATTAAATAGTTAGACCTTATTGTACTTGTATAAGTATGTACCTTTTTGTTATGGAAATAACCACACATTATCTTTCTTCCATATTTTTATACAAGTATGAGGTCAAGAGAAATTCTTAACTAAAACTCGTTGCTCATCGTTTTTAAGCATTATTGCTACATTTCAATCTCTGAGAGGAACACATTGTTTTCCGTTGATTTGGTTTGTTGACCACCTAATCTTGGCTTTAAATAGATCCTGATACATCTGAAGAAAGGTATCATTATATTTGAAAGAGAAAAGGAAGCTGAACTTGTCCAAGTATATATATTGAATACAGATATTTTGACAGGTATTCAGTGGCTGATATGGATCTGGAAAATAGAAAAATAGTCCTGAAAGTGAAGATATAATTATGATAGTACAGGTTAGGGCAACCTATGATTCACACAGTCAAAACACAATTGGGAAAATTTAGTTGTCTGTAGAAACCTTCTATTTGCATTAATTGGTCCTATAATCTAAGAAGCGAAATCGCTCCTTAAAATATAATAGTTGTGTTTATAAGCTTTTCGTTTCTTGTATTTCCTTTTTGCTTTTAGGAACTTTTTTTCCTAGGTTTTGTTATTTCTTTTTGTCGATAATTTTCGTTCTGTTAGCTCAGTTTTATTTTAAGTTCCATGAATCATTCATATCTTTTATTTTTAAACTCTAACAGCCTGGGGTAGTCAGTTAGATAGCTTCTAAATGCTGTTCCGTAGTGGGAAAAAAATTCAATGCCTGTGAATTACTTCTCTGATGAAGATGTTGTTTGTTTTCTTCATTGAATTGAAGGAGTGATTTTTCTGATCATGATTACCTTCGGTTTGTCTTGGCTTCTTTGTAGTAACACGTGCAATTATTTTGTCTTTCTGATGCCTTTTTCTTCACGCAACTCCACTGCTGATAGAGTTCTTGTGTTTTTGAAACTGATATTCACTTTTGGAAATGAAATATTTGGAGTTTGAATTGCATGCTCACTCAGTTGTTTACCTTGCTTAGGGATATGCAGAATGCAGGACTTTTGGCAGCCTTGGTCAGCAGGAGGGGATTGTTGCTCTCACTGCTCGTCGTAGTCGGTTGCATCCTGGAACCAGATACCTGGCAAGAGGTTTAAACTCATGTTACAGCACAGGTAACTCTTGTATGATTTGGATTGTTTTATTGCACGTATTCACCTCCTTTTGGGGGTTAAATATTTTATATGTTTAATTGTTCAGTTGGAAATTAGGAAACTTGCGAGCATGCTTTATATATCTCTGGTAAATTGTCAATTTACTCCTTTTTCCTTTCTTTGTTTCTTGGTCCTAATCTTTTTATTTGTGGGACAGTCAAACTCAATGCTTTTGATATACTTTTTTGCATTATTTGCTTCTTGTACGAGTATTGCTAACGTATCTATGGCTGGGTTCATATGGTTATGTATCTATCATATCACTGTTTATACTTTTGTTGAAAAGCTTTAATTTGTTTGCATCTGGATTCCTATTTTTCTTTTACTACGAATTGCAATTCTCTTAAATCATGTGACCATAGGGATTACATCGTTATACTTTAGGCTGATAAATAATATCTTGACTATTTTGGTTTTCCTGCTTAAATTTTCTTGATGTCATGATATCTTTAACTGAGCATTTTGAGGTCATCTTGCTGAATGTGGGACCAAATCGTGTTAACTCTTGTTTTGGCTTTCTGGAAATGACCAACCCAGCATGAAAATTGAAATTGTACTAGAATTTATTTCAGCTTTTTCTGTACCCATCATCTTTTTTTATTCTCTGAGCAGGCAATGAAGTTGAGTGTGAACAACTTGTTTGGGTTCCCAGAAGACCTGGCCAGAATGTCCCTTTCAATACTTACATTTGGAGAAGAGGTACCATCCCTATCTGGTGGGGTGCAGAGTTAAAACTTACTGCTGCAGAGGCAGAAATTTATGTCTCAGATCGTGATCCATATAAAGGAAGCGCGGAGTACTATCAGAGGTTGACTCGAAGATACGATGCACGGAATCTGGATGTTACTTTTGGAGGGGATCAGAAAAAAAGTGCATTGGTTCCAATTGTGTGTGTCAACTTACTAAGGAGCGGCGAGGGGAAATCGGAATGTATTTTAGTTCAGCACTTTGAAGAGTCTGTTAACTATATTCGTTCTAATGGAAAACTTCCTTATACTAGAATTCACTTAATAAATTATGATTGGCATGCTAGTGTAAAGTTGAAAGGAGAACAGCAAACCATCGAAGGACTTTGGTATCTTCTGAAGGCACCGACTATTTCAATCGGCATTTGTGAGGGAGATTACCTGTCCTCCCGTGAAAGGATTAATAATTGTAAAGGTGAAATTATCTATAATGATGACGATGATGGTGCGTTCTGCTTAAGGTTGCATCAAAATGGAGTGATACGTTTTAACTGTGCCGATTCTTTGGATAGAACAAATGCTGCTAGTTTCTTTGGTGCTCTCCAGGTTTTTATGGAGCAATGCAGAAAGTTAGGCATATCACTTGATAGCGATTTTAAATATGGTTATCAGTCTCCTGGTAATTATGCTGGATATGTTGCTCCATTGCCACCTGGCTGGGAGAAGAGATCTGATGCTGTGACTGGGAAAACATATTACATTGATCATAATACTAGGACCACAACTTGGAATCATCCGTATCCTGATAAGCCTTGGAGAAGGTTTGACATGACCTTTGAGGATTTCAAGAGATCTACGATCTTATCACCTATTTCTCAACTTTCTGATCTATTCTTGGCTGCTGGTGATATGCATGCAACATTATATACGGGTTCGAAAGCTATGCACAGCCAAATTCTTAGCATTTTTAATGAAGAAGCAGGGAAGTTCAAACAGTTTTCTGCTGCACAAAATATGAAAATCACCCTACAGAGAAGATATAAAAATGCTGTGGTAGATAGCTCTCGTCAAAAGCAATTAGAGATTTTTCTGGGACTAAGGCTCTTCAAGCATTTCCCTTCAGCCTCAATCCATCCCGTAAATGTACGTAATCTTTTCGATATCACAATTATCTCTCGTAGTAGTTCCAATCTCTTACCTTGCTTTCGTTGCTCAATTTGCTCCTGCTTTTCCTAAGTCAGGTGGTCTGACTTGATGCTTCCACTTTTTTTTGGTTAACATTTCTTTAAGATGCTTTTCATATTACAGATATTCTTCGGTCAATGAAATTCTGATTCCCGTTTGATCATGTATTTAACATAGATGAAAGTCCTTCACATTCTTTGATAGCAGCATTATTCTAAAATTTCCTTTGTCAAGCAATATCTTACCTTCTTCAACTCTCTGCATCGTTAATGATTGGGGATTTCACGAAAGCATAATTTGTATGTTGTCTTCTGTATATTTAGTGGAAATTGTAAAAACCGGCTCGTACTTTCTAGGTGAACTGATTCAAACACTACTTTGTGCTTTAATCATGTCTGATATAAACCTTCAACTTACATTAAACCTGAGTTTAAAATTGTTAAACACGAACGGACTGGATATTGGAAACCACTCAAGTAGACTGGATTTTCTTCATTTAAATGCAGTGAACTTATTTATTTGACCAATGTGTTTAGCATGCATTCATGTTGCAATACATTGAGTACAATTACTTGCACTAAAAGATATCTGCTAAATATAGGCAGTTTATATAGGCGAAGAGTGTTGCTTTGTCTCTCACTGTAATACATGAATTTCAGCTAGAATTTGCATACTTTCCAGGAACCTGAAATTAATAATATATAGCAGAAGGGTGTTTTGGTCTTTCAGCGTCAGTCATGAATTCAGTTTTATAAGGTTTGATCTTAAACTGAATCTAAAATAAGCTTCTATGCCCCATTTATGATAAAGATTAAAGTTCATCAGTGATATAGCTTTCTCTGAGCCGTCTCTGTATTTGATGTTATACTTTCTGAGTTGTGTTTTAATAGTGCATGTCATTTGATAGTTAGCAGGCTCACGCAGGAAGTTGCTTTATTTCATTGCTTCTGCTGATTGTCACAGGTTCCTTCCCGGCCATTTGGATTCTTTTTGAAACCAGTTCCAAGCATGTTTTCATCTTCAGATGGTGGAGCTAGTCTTCTGAGTTTCAAGAGAAAAGACTTAATATGGGTATCAGAATTAATATTTGTCGTTATAGGATTCAAGTAATTGTCATTTTAGTAGTTGATATTCCATTTCTTTTTATTTGACTTGGTGCAACCAATTTAATTTCTTTTTTCTTTTGCCTTTGTTAATGCATGACAGGTTTCTGCACAAGCTGCAGATGTGGTTGAACTCTTTATATTTCTAGGTGAACCTTGTCATGTTTGCCAGCTCCTTCTTACTGTTGCTCATGGGGCTGATGATACTACTTTTCCATCAGTAGTTGATGTGAGAACCGGGCGATCCTTGGATGGACTTAAGCCCGTTCTAGAGGTCTGGTATATCTCTCACATTTTTATTCTCAACTTCGCTTGATATAGCCTTCCACAGCTTGTTCCCATTTGGTAACTGTTCTTTGTCTTGACTTGAAATAGATATGTACCTTTTCTGATTTAGCTCACTTCTTTGCTCATCTCCAATGGGAGAAGTTATTTAGGATACTCTTGTACACTAGCTCTTTTTGATTCCTAATTACAGGGTTTTACATTTTTTATGAGAGGTTTCCAAAAGCATGGCTTCGTTACATCACAAAATGGTGTTTGGCAGTTAATAGCTGGCTATACGACTACTATGCTTGAGCGCTTTTATCATGGAGCAATAAACCATTGTTGATTATCAAAGTTCCGGAGATCTTGAGTTAATTTATCACGCACCATGTCAATAATGAGAGAAAGACAAAGGAGATATTCTCGTATGACCTAGACACACCCAAACTCTTCAGAACGAGGATCCTCCAATCTTTGATGTCCTGATTGGTTTCATTACCTCAGATGTTGTGCTGTTAAGTTTCCTTTACTCCAATTGAAACAGTAAATCGTCTAAACATGAGTATGTGGGTGAATTAACCTTAGTTATAATAGTTTAATACATCAAATTTCTTTAGACGGAGAGTTTTTAGGAAGATCATAATTTTTGTGCTTCTGCTTTCGGAAAAGACCCTTTTAGTAACTTTGAGATGTTACTCCACTCCAGCTAATGAATTTGACTAGCGACCAAGTAAAGCGACTGCAAGATTTCTATAAATTGGGTCATACACTTTATGCAGAATGATTTTCACATTAACCTTAAAATAGGATATGGGTGAATTACAGCACTACCCTGGAAAAGGTATATGGGTTGCCATTAGTATTCTTGGTTGTTAACAAGAAACTCTGATCCTTTGGATTTCTTATAATTAGCTCAAACAGTGAGGTTCTTAATGTAGTTTAATTAGTTTGCATTGGGATTTATTTACCTAGCATTTATTTTTCCCTATTTCTACATTTGAAGTCTTGATAAGTGGAAGCTCATGTTTTTGTGCTTCTGCTTTCGGAAAAGACCCTTTTAGTAACTTTGAGATGTTACTCCACTCCAGCTAATGAATTTGACTAGCGACCAAGTAAAGCGACTGCAAGATTTCTATAAATTGGGTCATACACTTTATGCAGAATGATTTTCACATTAACCTTAAAATAGGATATGGGTGAATTACAGCACTACCCTGGAAAAGGTATATGGGTTGCCATTAGTATTCTTGGTTGTTAACAAGAAACTCTGATCCTTTGGATTTCTTATAATTAGCTCAAACAGTGAGGTTCTTAATGTAGTTTAATTAGTTTGCATTGGGATTTATTTACCTAGCATTTATTTTTCCCTATTTCTACATTTGAAGTCTTGATAAGTGGAAGCTCATGTTTTTGTTAGTAAAGACTGTCCTTAGAGAAACAAAAATAAGCTCTAATTATACTTTTCTGAAGAATAACTAATGTAAAACCGGAGTGTTGTTTTGATGTACCATAAGGCTTTTGGGTGTTTCGATGAAACTTTACTAGGAATGAATCCCATTCACAATGCATTAAAGTTTCTCCGAAAGAATTAAAGGGCTCATTATCAATTTTCTTTTTCTTGAAGCTATTCTTGTTAAATATATCACGGGACATAGTGAACTTCTGTCAAATCATATGCTTTTCTATTGGTAAAGTCGGCGCTCTTTAGAAACTTAATCCTAGTCTCTTTACTTCCTCTATGCTTGGTATGGGGTTGACTGTTTGAAGATGAAGATGTCAACTTCTGTATAGTGTTTTAGGATTGTGGTATTCAATAGACATTTGGGGCACTCTTGTAAAAAATGCTGAAGTAGAATATGAGCACCTCTCCTTTTTCTTCCATGCTTAAGTTTTCTAGTTGACCTGCATTTGTTAATTTTCTTGAAGAGATTTCATTAGTGTAAGTGCGCTTTTGAGTTTTTTGTCTCTTGGCGACATGGTTTAAATATGGAATAGAAGTCTAATGGCTGTAGAATCTAAAAAGCTTACTGCCTTTTGAGTACTGATGTCAACATATGCTTGAGTTACTTTAAGAATATGTTGCCTATCCTTATTCAGTTTTACATACTTTTATACAGTAAGACGAAAATAGTGCCGATAAAGTGTCAGTATATCTGTAACTTACAGTGGTTAGTGACTCTATTATTCTACTTTAATATTGCATTTTCACAGGGAGCTTCCATACCGCATTGTGTGAATGGGACAAACATTGTGATTCCATTAACAGGGCCAACCAGTGAAGAAGATATGGCTGTCACTGGGGCAGGTGCACGTTTACATGCTCAAGAAACTCCTAGTCCGTCTGTGCTGTATGACTTTGAAGAACTAGAAGGAGAACTAGATTTTCTTACTCGTGTCGTTGCAATTACATTTTATCCTGCCGTGGCTGGACGAGGACCAATGACACTCGGCGAGGTATCAAAAGCTCATGTATATAATTTGAATATTTGTTTTCTTATAAACTTCAGAGTGAAAAAACCAATTTAAGGAATATAGAGAAATTGAAAAGCCGATAATTTTCTTGATTAAGAAAATTTAGCCATCTGTGGTGACTTCATGCTAACTGATTATGATCTTCCTATTGCAATATATGTAGGTAGAGATCCTTGGAGTCTCTCTCCCGTGGAGGTCGATTTTTTCCCATGAAGATAGTGGTGTTAGGTTCTGTGAGCGCATCAGTTCACACCTAAAGGAACCCAATCCTTTTCTTTCTGGGATAGATACCAACCCTTTCGGTGCTGCTACATTAAATGATAACGAGCCACCACCATTGCAATCAGGGTCATCTGCCAATGCATTGATTGACCTTTTAACTGGGGAACTAATGTTTCCGAACTCCATTTCGCAACCAGTTGCCAAAACTGCTCTACATGAGGGCAATGACTTACTTGATTTTTTGGATGAGACTGTCACTCAGCCAGTTTCAGAGGGCAATGATGACTCTAAGATCATTTCATACAAAGGCCTTTCAGATGGAGGTTCTCAACAGTACATTGCATCTTTTAAACTTCTTGCAGGACCCCATTGGGTATGTTTCTGTTCCAACTCAACACGGGACTTTTAATCTTTGCCTGTTCTTTCGTGTTCAATTTAGTACTTCGAAACTATTTGGAAATCATTGTTTTTTATGTTGAAAGATATTATTTTTTTAAGTTATGTGCACTTCTTTTCCAGTTCAATTTGAAACTTGTATAGAATGTGGTTGATTGTATGCTGAGTTCTGCTCTTGTAAGAACTAATCTTCCTTAATTGACGGTGCCATTTCATGTCTTCCCTTTGTAGATGCCGTACGGCTGAGTATCATATCACTGGAAATTTAATGTAGACAAGGAAGTTCTTAATTGAATTGCTTAAATTGATTTCTAGATGCATTACTATGTTGTAGTTGTTGTTTTGTAAGTTATATGGTCATATAGTAGTGCTTAGCAAGCTGAAATAAATGAATGCACCACAGAGATGGCTGTTTGGTTTATGTTTCATGGTTTTAGAAAAATGAGCTTCATATAACGGAATTCTCTTTATTTGTTTTGTTAATAAAATCAGCAAGACAGAAGATTAGATTTCATGGAAGCTATGAAACTTGAAATAGACCGTCTTCGGTTGAATCTTTCTGCTGCGGAAAGGGATAGAGCCCTGTTATCTATTGGTATTGATCCTGCCAGCATAAACCCAAATATTTTGCTTGAGGATTCATACAGAGGAAGATTATACTGGGTGGCAAGCACCCTTGCATTGCTTGGGCAGGCTTCAGTTGAAGATAAAGTTGCTGCTTCTATTGGTCTAGAGATGGCTGATGAAATATCTATGGATTTCTGGAATGTTACTGCAATAGGAGAGAGTTGTTCAAATGGCGCGTGCCAAGTTCATGCAGAAACAGGGCCAACTTCCGGCTCATCATCATCCTTGGATTCGGATCCTGTTTCCGTGTGTTCCGAATGTAGAAGAAGAGTATGCAAATTTTGCTCTGCAGGAAAAGCAGCTCTTCTGCTTTCAACATATATATCAAAGGAGCTTTCAAGTTACAATGGCACAATTGGCCAGGGGGGATCAGGCCATGGTGATTCATCTTCAAATCGCCGGGCAGCACTTGATGGAATTATCTGTAAAGAATGCTGCCCTGAAGTTGTCCTTGATGCGTTGATCTTGGATTATGTCAGGGTCTTGATTAGCCAACGAAGAAGACATAGGGCTGATGACGCTGCAAAGGAAGCCTTGAACCATGTGATTGGGTGGTCTTTGAGAAATTCCAATCCTACCAAGGAAACATATCTAAATAGTCAAGGAACTGCTAAGGTCTTAGAGAACTTAATTAATGGAGAAGAATCACTTGCGGAATTTCCACATGCCAGCTTCCTGCACCCGGTACTTTACTATCTCTTTTTCCCTATCTTAACATGGATGATTTAAATTCTCCATTTAGAGATTAATTTTAGGATAAATTTGTACTTTCTGGCTGAAGGTTCAGTGCCCAAAAGGATTTGAGGTTTTGACATCAGTAACATAATAGCAACTTGATAATTAAAAAGCGAAATGCAAATCATCTGTCACTAGTCCCTCTTGCTGGTGGATGATAATTTTTTCAGATTAAAATGTGTTGTTTAGTAAACCTTCATCGCCAGCTTGCCATCTTTCTTTAATTTTCCTACTCTGCAATCAGTTACAAAGCTTCTGTTTTGTTAGTTACCTGCATATGAAAGTGTAAATATACTTAATATGCCGATGACTAATATCGGTCATGCCACCATTAATTTAATATCTGTAATATGCACATTTTGACTACAAAACTGAACGACGCAAGGGAAGTAGAGCTTGCTCATCCTTAATATTGTTGCGTAGTGGCGTTTAGCTGCTCTTACAAGTAAGATTTACTTTGAATCATTAAAGTTACATTTACCAGTCCTCAAGCTCCTGATGGCTGTCAACTTGGTTTTAATGCAAAACATGTGGTTGTGTTTGTGATTTCTAGTACTTCCAATCATGTTTCACTGCCGATAGTTAGCTCTGTCACTATGATATTAGGTCGAGACAGCACCTGGTTCAGCACCCTTGTTATCTTTGGTTACTCCTTTAAATTCTGGATCACAAGATTCATACTGGAGAGCCCCTTCCAATACCTCAACTGTGGAATTTGTCGTCGTCCTCAGCGATCTTTCTGATGTCTCTGCTGTTGTCCTCCTCGTTAGTCCATGTGGCTATTCCATGTCTGATGCTCCAACTGTAAGTATACTTTCTGCTCACTGCTTTGTCATGAACACTTACGGAAGCTGAACTCCTTTGTTTCGGTCAACTGTTCAGTCAAGAAAAGATGAAACTCTTGTATCTGTATGTCAGACATTTGCTGTAGTACAAATTTCTCAATGTTTGCAGTTTCTTCTTGTCATCATTGCGCGATGCTTAGTTAGTGGTCCATGTGTTTTTTCTGTGCAGGACATATTGTTGCATATTTATATATTCATATTTTCGAGTTGCGGCATATTCACACTATCGCTAACATTCTGTAGGTAAACCAGAGGAAAAATAGAATAACTACTGAATTTTCTCAAAATAGGAAAAACTTGGATTAACTTTGAGTTGACCTAAAATTTACAATTAATAGATGACTACAAAAATGACCACTGCCCCGCAACACATTTTATGATTACTTTCAGTTCTTTCCGTCTAAATATTTTGCCTTCTAGGAATTGCAATAGCTGCTTCACTGTTCAATTTTGAGAAAATCAGTCTCTGGGATGACTTTAAGCATAAGAATGATATATTGTTTAGATGCTAACGTTTATTATGTTTGGCCTTGTGGAAATACATGATATGTCAGATGACTTTCCTTACTGCTGATGTACTTAAAAGAATGTTTGACCTTCCATTGATGCTGGTGAACCTTATGGAAATTTTGCCCGTCCCTTTCCGTTGGGCTCCATACACACTAACCTTCCTTCCTGCCTGGAAAGGTTACTACCTTGATTAATAAATTAAATCTGGATCATGCTCGATCTTATTATGAAGATATAATTAGACAGTGAAGGGAAGTTTGAGGTCATTTTTATCACCTGAATGGATTAAATTTTGTTAATTCGTATATCATACCGTGTATACAGGTCCAAATCTGGGCTAGCGATAAAATAGACAAAGAGGACAGATCATGTACAGGGAAATGGGATGTGCGCTCTTTGATTTCATCTTCATCTGAACTTTGCGGCCAAGAGAAGTCTTTTAAAGATGACAAAGTACCCAGGCATGTAAAATTTGTTTTCAAGAATCCTGTGAGATGCCGCATTGTATGGATCACCTTACGTCTTCAGAGAGTTGGATCTAATTCTGTCAATCTTGATAGAGACATAAATCTTTTATCACTGGATGAAAATCCTTTTGCACAGCCCAGCAGGCGTGCCTCTTTTGGAGGAGAATCTAATAGTGATCCTTGCATTCATGCTAAAAAAATTCTGGTGGTTGGTAGATCAGTGAAAAAAGAATCAGGGGTGTCGCCACTAGGTTCTGACCAAATAAATGTGAGAAACTGGTTGGAAAGAGCTCCACAGCTGAATAGATTCAAGGTGAAGCTTAGTATCTCACAGCTTTTAACTATCCAGATTTCATTTTCATTTTTTTGGGCTGAGAAATACCTCTGCACTTCTCAGGTTCCAATTGAGGCTGAAAGGTTGGTAGATGATCTTGTTCTGGAGCAGTTCCTATCCCCAGTTTCACCTCAGCTGGCTGGATTTCGTATTGATGGTTTCAGCGCAATAAAGCAAAGAGTGAACCACTCACCTTCACCAGATGTAAATGTAGGAGATCCTACTTCCTGTCTTTTGGAAGACAGGCTCATATCTCCTGCTGTGTTGTATATCCAAGTTTCGGCGCTTCAGGTAATGCAGAGGTGTTTGTTATTGTGCTGCTTAATAATGGAGTAAATTGCATTGTTTGTTTTTTCATATAATCAGTATACGACCCAATACTAAAAGAAGAGGAGCTGCATATACTCTGTTGTAATTTACACCCTCAAATCTTATGGGGACCATCCTACGTCCTCTACACCCTACAGCGTGTGTTTGAAAACTTGCTGGGTAATTTCTTAACCCCCACTGCCTATAGTAGTAAAGGGAGGATGATTTATCCAATTACAGAGTTTTGGCTAAGGTTGCCAGTTTAATTTGGGCAAAGTCCTTCCAGTTTATATGAAGGATGAAGAGTTGGGATTTCGGCAACTTTGTTTTTTTTTCCTTTTCTTTCATTTCTTCCCTTTGGTGGGGTGTACATTGGGATAAGGTTGTTTTGGGGGCTCACAGACCGTTTGACATGAGGTGTAGACTCTTTTTGCATAAGGGGAAGTGAATGGTTCTTTGTTAAACCTTCATTGATTCTGAATATAAGCACTTCTCTTAAACTAATTATTAGAAATGGAGGACATTGAACATTGTTCTCGCGAGAGAGTATTTGTGAGTAAACTTTCCTTGCATTTTCGTAGATAGTGATAAACAGTGAAGAAGTACTTTTTCCATTGTACTCTGGATTACATTTTCTTCAACCTTGTTCCGCTGGTACTGGGTCCGATTTGAGCCGTATTGGAACTCTTCATCATTTATGAAAAAATGACTACTCCTGGTGATTGAATCAAGACTAACAAGGATTGTTTCCTTCAATTTAAAGATTCTGTTAGATTTGGTGTCATGTAAAATTAATTTTTTTCAGGATTTATCATTTATTGATTATTGGAATCCTTTCGTCTTAATTTCTGTCTTCTTTTCTTTCTCTTTTCTGAAGCTGTTCTACTTCTATTCTTCTAAATATATTCTTTCTATCTTAATCTCTCTAATTCTCCAGTCCCCCTTCTGATTATTACCCGGTTTCATTCACCTGGTAGTCTGCCTGCCAATTGAGGCAAAACTGAGCTAGGGCTTGCATTTTGGGGTTTAAACCCACCATCTTTTGGGCCGCTCATTATATTATCTCTTTACTTTATCAGTTATAATTAACGCCAATATCACTGTTCAGGACTCTCACAACATGGTCACAATTGCTGAATACCGACTGCCAGAAGTAAAACCTGGGACGCCTATGTACTTTGATTTTCCTAGACAGATCAACACCCGTCGAGTGACATTTCGTCTTCTGGGAGATATTGCGGCGTTCACTGATGATCCAGCTGAACAAGACGACTCAGAATACAGAGCTCATCCTTGGGCTGTTGGGTTGTCATTGGTAAATAGAATCAAATTATATTACTACGCTGATCCTTATGAGCTCGGTAAATGGTCTAGCCTTTCTGCTGTCTGATTAGAACAATTCTTCTCGATGATTGGCCGATTATGTCATTCTTACATAGATCAATTCTATGAGAATTTTATTGATAATGTGGCGTCAATTCTGCCACTGCCTTTTGAACGAGTTTGGAAGGCAAATGCGACAACAGAATTGTGTATGGGGTCTTGGCATTGATAGATTTGTAGTAAGAATTTTCTTTAGCAGGGCTGACTTGGTTTCTTTTTTGAGTTTGTTGCATGACGAGTGTGCAACATTTCTCAGATTTTGTTCCATAAGTTTGCTCAACAGTTTGTTCCCTAGGAGTGAGGATGTTTTTATTTTTGACAGAACAAAGCAGTTTATAATTCTTTGTTGTATATCCGAGTTGTATGTAATTGTGGTTTGGGTCCATTTACGTCAGATTGTATTTTTTATTTTTTTTTGATTATGTATGACAGTGTATGAAACAGTAAACATTGCCCTCATATTAGTTTGTCCGCAATACTTCATGTGGTGTTCTAAACGTTATCAGTCTAACAGAACAGTTATACAACTTATAATATTGACTTTGTGTTGTGCTGTTGCTCTATGTTACAACAACCTAGCAATTTGATGAACATGTAGACATTTACTTCCACAGACAATGGATGGCCACAAGTTGTGCGACAACCCTTTTTTTCCGCAAATTGTGTTGTATGTTTGCTGAACTGTTTATTTTGAACATAACAATTTAACATGTTTGCTGAACTGTTTATTTTGAACATAACAATTTAACCTGAACTAATATTCTATATGAGGACAGTGAAACTATTTTTCAATCCGATGCAATATTATTCAAAACAGTTGGTTCTTTAATTTAAGTATCTATATTTTGTGACAATTCCTTTCAAACATAATGTCAAAACTTAGCAAGGCAATAACTATAAATAACAGAAAATAAGAAGTGGATTCACAAACGAAGAAGTAGCATCAGTTCGAAGAGCATCAGAGCATGTGTTCACAGTTTGAGAAGCTAACAACACTAGATATCGAAGAAGAATCACTGTACATGGATTATATCGAGTACAAAGCGGTAGAAACTTTCTTCGGAAACAATTAATACGAATTCAACTCCATACTCGAGGTTAGTTTTCTTGTTTCATAATCCGCATACAGAAGGAATCAGTAAATGTATCTAACTTCTTTTATTGTTCCTCGGCGAAATAATGTCCTTTATCTTGTGCTTGAGTAGATATATACTTATTCTTGTTCATTTGCAAAGATGCACTTTGAATGTTATTCAGCAAAAGTTCCGTGCGTGTAGTGTTGTTGTGTTCCTCAATAATGTTTCAAGTATGCTGCAAGGGAACCTTATACAAATACTAAAATACTACAACAAAAAAAACGTTTTTTTGATTTTTTTTAATACATTGGATATCGCGTTTGATGATTCCCACGTTCTGTTTCTTTGTGTTTGATGATTCCTACATTCTGTTGCAATTAGCGTTCTCTCCTGAATTTCTTCAGCTTTATGTGTTCTACTCTTTGTTGTGCATTGTTATGGGTTAGGCCCAACATTAAATATTCATAGTTCCGGTTACTACCTGCTTGAGCCTTAGAACATCGTCTTAAAGTCGTTAAGCTACAGTTAGTATCCTTTCTTGAATTTATTCAGCTCCAGGTGTTCGGCTTGAAGTGATCAACTACATTGTGGTCGACTTGACGGTAAAATCTTCTAGTGTAACATTCAGTAAATCGTTTTACTGCAGAGTCCTTCACTGCTATTATTGGTTATTCTTCTACTTTCCCTGGTGATGGGTATTGTTCTGAACTACACCATGTTCTTGTGCACCATCCTCAACTCTGCTTTAACTACTACCATAGTCGGGCGTCCTCAAAGGAGTTTGTTCAACAGTAAGAAACTAAAACAAACTTCCATGTTCTTCTGATTGATCGTGGAAATTTTGATACTGGAAACTTTTCTAATTAGTATTTTATTTAAAATCGACTGTGCTTATAAGCGTTTGATTTTCTTGTCAGACCCTTGGGTTTGTGCTCCTGGGAGAACGGCAAGTACATGTGGTGAATGTGACCGGCCTAGAAATCAACACAGCCGGTGGTATATGGTAATCGGTTGCAAAGTATAAGCAAAAGAAGAGAATAAGTTGCCATACATAAAATTCATCTGCTGCTGGTATTAGAAACTTGCTGGCTTTAGCTTTGGGATACATAATAAGCTCACAATCTTGGTTGTTCGTCCAACCTTGTATTCTCTTTGTTACAAGAGTGATTCTTGCACCAGGGATCTTGTGGTTATAGCTTTCCTGGATTTTTTCAAAATTTTGTATTATCAATTACACGATATAATAGTTGCAATCTATGTCTCAAGTTACAAAAAGTGACACTAGAAAAATCAAAGTATCTTTCTCATCTTTGAACCATAGATACAAAAGATGAGAAGATTTATGCACTTAGAGGAAGAAGCAGAATGAGAATGAACTTTTAACCAAAAACTAAGGCCGGAAGACTCTTCCAACAGTTGGAGTTTATTATTGCAAAATTGTTATTCAACTTTTTTACGTGTACTTATTATAGCCCAATGTTTACAAAAAAATGTTTGTATCATCTTATAATATGAACGAGCGTTCTTGTGATAATTCACCTTTAAGATAATAATGAAGCCGTAAAAATGACACACACAATTTACCGGAAGTTCAAAATGCTTATATTAGTTCGTGCTGAACTTTTGTACCACTTTCTTGTGCTACAACTGGATTTGCACATTTAAGGTTTTGAATTAGTATGGTCTATAATAATGCACCGGCCTTCCCTGATCCGGACCTTTCTCTAGGGGTCATTCTCACCCTGGTCATCATCCGCAGTCATGCCTTTAGGCTCGTGCGCCGCTGGTCAGGGGAGACTTAGAAGTTCCCACATTTGTATGCGCTCATCGAAGGTTCTTTTCCGATACAAGTTTATTTATAAATCACAAGAGTTGTAGATTATATGAATGTAAAAGTTGCTTGGGAGGTCGTGCTTTTAGAATTCTTAAGAAAAAAGGAAAATAGAATATATCACATATGGATTACCACAGGATTCTCCCGGATACAAGTGTAGGAGAAACATGATCAACCATGACAAAAAACAAATTTGAAGTGATGACAGAACAATATTGAATTCTTCCTCATTTCTTAAATAAATGAGTATTCATCTCACTTAGTTTCCTGCAAAGATATGACAGTCTCAAATGCCCCCGCCAGAGCTTTCACCTTATTCTTCCTCTGATCACGAAGCTTGCTCGCAGTTTCCTCAATCACATCATTTGAATTTGAAGCTACAGAATCCTTCTTCTCTTGTATTTTCGCAGCTACAGCATTTTCTGATTCATTATTCTCTTGTTCAATCACATCTTGCACTTCTGTCTCATTTACTTTGTTCCCATTAACCATGTCTTCTTCTTTATTTGCCAATGTTACCTTCTCCTCGACTTCCTCAGTGGGGTCAGCTTCATCTATTCCATTGTCAATTTTATCGTTTATTTCATTCACGGTGTGTTCCGGTTCTTGCTCTGGAAGCCCAATGGTCACAATCTTGGCATTCATATCAGTTTCTCCTTCAGTTGTTGTTTGATCGATAATCATTGGTTCTTGATCTTCTGACAGTTGGACCTCACCGTTCTTTTCATCGATATCTCCATGAGCATTTGATGTCTGTTTTTCAGTTTCTGTGATTGAAAGCTCTCGATCCTCAGGTTTTGGGACTTCAGCTGTATGGGAATTCTTTTCGTCTTTTTCAAGGGGAATAACCGAAACTTGTTCCTTTGTAGTCAAAGGCGTACCAATTTCGCTCCCTCTCCTCTTTACTACACCACTTGCAGTGTTGAGATCGCGCTTCTTCCGATCATCTCGCGGTGCTTTCAAAATTGTTTTTGATGAGAACGAGGAAGATCGAAGTATAGGACTAGGCGAGACTTGTGATTTCTGAGTCGAGGTTGAAGGGATGTTGAACGATTTTCTTCTTGTGAGGATTGGCTGCTGACGTACCTCGGTGGGTGCAGACTTCTCGAATTGATGCTTAGGCGATGGAGGAGGTATGTCGAGTGATCTCCTTCTCGTGTGGTTTGGCTTGCGAGGACTGTCGCATTGTTGGTTAGGAAGATGAAGTACCGAACTTATTGTGGGCTTGAGATAGTTTGGAATGTGTTTGTTTGAAGTTGTCTGATCATGTTTTTTAGCAGGGGAGGTGGTTCTTGAATTTGGAGGGAATTTCCCTTTCTTTTCCTTTACAGGAATAATACTGTTTCTTGTTTTTGTTGCCATCTCAAAGATAGCAGTTTTCAATATTACCTGCAATTAGGAAGAAACATATATGATAGTTAACCAATAAATTGAAATTTTGAATGATGTGTGTCTCTCAACAAAGATCACAAGCTCATTCAGAAACATGACACATAAAGAAGTTTAAACAACATAAATTTAGTATCTAATTCAATGTGAATATTGAGAGACAAACCACATAAAGACGAGATGCATAGAAAGCAGAAATACATGTAAGAATGTGTTATGTACCTTAATTGTTAATAATATTGCAAATTATTAATGGAAAAACTTCCCATTGTATCTTCTTGAAAGAAGAAGATTAAATTAAAGGTTTTGCAATGAATATCGATGTATGAAGGAAGAGAGGCTTTAGACAGTTGGGGTTATTATAATTAGTTGAATGATTAGCGTAAATCATGCTTAGCCCTATATTCCAATATGCGTGGGGAGCACATACGAATTATTTTCCCATTTCTTATTCCAACGTAACAGGTATTGGTTAAACAAATTAAACACACACAAACACCAACATAATACACATTATTGACATGTATCTTCGTGGTTTCCATTATATGTGACTTATTCATACGATAATGGACAGCATATAATCAAGGTTACAAAATGCTGATCATGAGGCCAATGATTGTTTAATGTCGAAGTGCTATTACTTGATTCTTCAACACATCAGAAAACAAGGGTGAATTACTCTATGATTTAACTAGGGGTGTGGGGTCTGGTTTTTGAAAGGGGGGTCTGGTTTCGGTCCTCCCAAATGCCAAACTAAAAACCGCACCATTTAAACGGTTCGATTTTGGTTATAACCGAAGTCGGTTAGGTTTATTCGAGCCGGTTTTGGTTTTCTTTTCCTTTTTTTTTTTGAAAAAACTAACGCGATTAACCTAAAATACAAATTCAAATTGTAAAATCTATACTAAACAACACATAAAAGACTCCAAAACAATGTAATAAGCAACACATTACTTAGTAGTTATACTTTACAAAATTTTAACCATCAACAATATAATAAAAATCATGATTCATCAATGAATAATAAAACACAAACAAATAAAACACAATTCGCAAAAAGCTCCATCACCATCCAAAAAACAACGAAATTTGTTAAAATATCCATTATCATCCCAAAAAATAATAAACATCATTGTCCCAATAAACATGAAACCATCAATCAAAAAAAAAAAAATGAAACAATCTCAAAATCATAATAGGAAATATCTATGACATTCTCAATTCAATTAAGAAAAAGAAAGTCCACAAAATGAATGCGCCATACCTAGATTCTTTGAAGACAATTGACTCCTAAGTAATTTATTCTATCTTATTTTTTAGAAACATAATTTATCCTAAAATAAATTATTACTTAATACTTAATAAACTCCTAATTAATTCCTAGATTACATACTACGGAATAAATAAATGGTTCCAGTTTCGATCAGGATAACCGACAATAAACCCCAAAACTGCTCCGTACGAGGAGCCGATTTCACGTTTTGCACCAAAATTGGACCGTCAAAACGGTCCGGTTTTTTTATCGAACCGTCGGTCCGGTGAACCGCCGATGCGGCCGATTCCGGTGCTCTATGCACACCCCTAGATTTAACTTTAAAGGCATCAAAATGAACGAGACATCAAAATAGGAATGAGTCTTCCTTTTAGAGTTAAAAACTTAAAACACATTATAAACAAACATTTCATGATTTTGCCTCTTCAAATCAAATCTAAGCTCTTAAGTACAATCTTCAGGTAATAAAAGTTCAACACATTTCAAAAACCAACATTTAATTAGCCCTTGCAGATGGGCTCACTCCCTCATCAAAGCGGACGACAATAACTTTTACGTAACGACCACTTCTTCCTGGGACGAACTCACATATGCATATGTCACCTTCCTTAATAGAGTTTTGATCACAAAACCTTCTCCAATCCCCTGTGTAATTTACTCGTCTTCCTGTCCATGGTGTGTACGTTAGATTATATGTTCGCCCTTCTGAATCGATGAGGTAGGTTACTTCTTTGAGATTAACGCACCCTGACTTTACAAAATTTAGAGGGACATACTACACAAGAAAAAAAGTTATAGCCATGTCAAATATGTGAACAAATAGTTTCAAATATTTGTTATATGCTTAATAATGGAAATATTAAAACTTTAGGCTCCAAGAACAGTCAAGCTCAAGAGGGCTAAATACACTTACCAATTCATTTCTTCGTCCCTTGATTCTTGATATAAAGTAAGGATTGTTGGGTCTAACGGCAAGCCCAGATTGGAAAATTTCTTCACCACAACTCATGGTGATTCTCTTCCTACGATGTGTTCGTTCACTATCAACATTTTCACCTAAATCTCTAGTCCTTTTCTTGTTGCGTCGTTTTTCATTTGTTGCACTGGTACCTCCTATATCAATAGTTCTCTTCTTGTGTCCTCTTGCACTCACTGTGCCTTCACATGAAGAATAATGATAGCAGTGATATGAAACTTGAAATTACAAATTATTTAAATAATCTATTCATCTAAAATATTTAGAAGATTAAAAATTTGCTAACAAAATAATAATACCTTGTTTAAATTGCACATGTTTGCGTCTTGGTCTCGTGTTGTCATTAACTGCAAAATTCTCCTCTTCACCGTCACTTCCATGGGGGACTTCAATTCTACCATGTCTACTCTCCTCATCTTCCTCCTCCTCGTTGCTATTGTCTTCTTCCTCCACTTCTTCTTCTTCCACTTCATCCTCTTCTCCCTCTTCCTTTTCATTTTCTTCTTTATCTTCCTCGTAGTCTTCGTCTTGGTCCTCCTCTTTCACCTCTACCCCTTCATTACCAGCTTCCTCTGCCTTGTCCTCTTTCGATTCTATCCTTTTGAATATTGATGTCTCAAATGCTAATTTCTTCTTAAAACCCCCAGAACAGAATAGTTTGACAATAAAAAAACCTTTGCCAAAATATTTAAACACTAACAACTCATAATTTTTGATAGAAATGTCCTTGATGAAAGTACTCCAACCATCATGAAAGAAGTACTTGTTATCGCTTGTTTTTCCCACCTTTACTTGCCACACGTGCTTGTTATGTTCATCTGTGAGAAGAACTAGTTCTGGCAATTGGTTTGGAATACTTTTGGTAAAAGCCAATGGTAGATCCTGCATTAACACGAACATAAATAATTGAAATTTGTGTAAAGTACTTAATGCAAAATCAAGTTGTCCATCGTATTATTAGGTTCTTCACTACACCTATTTTACTAATTCAAACACCAGATAAATAGCCATTCATTTAACATGCTTATAACGATGCAATGAGTAGGGTGAACAAGAAAAATATGACATACGACGTATTAGAGCTATACTATTCTTTTGATGTGAAAGCCCCGACCATCATCCAATTTAAATCTACATTATGCATATGTATTACAATGTATATATAGTATGATGCTAAAATTATCACATAATTTCTTTCCAAGAAAATAAATAAATGACTAGAATTCTAATCCATTTTTTTTTATATGTTATCAATGGTAGTGGGAATCATTTGCGCGTTACATGGATTAATGTCATATAAAATGCATGGGCAAAAAATACAACTAGTCTCGTTATTTATGATTTCATTCATTCTTAGTAATGTTTATTATTAGTTTATCTCTCAATATTATTGATTTTCTTCTTTTTTTAGTTGCACCTCTAGCTAGTTGTGTTCCAGCATAAGTTGATTAAACCTTCGAACCTCATTTACGCAATGTAATTGCCAAGTTGACTCAGTTAAATTATTCATTGATAGCATAATCTTAATTTCTCACGTTCAACTACATAATTTTATTAATAGTAATAAAAATTATAAGGAATCGGACATAATGGAGAGATAAATGTAATATCTAATATGTTTTTAAAAGAAGTCGATAATATTCAAGATTAGTTACTGGGGTTGTAGCAGTAAGTGCATTCATTAATTAACATATACATCTTCATTAATTTCTATTCAAAAGAATACCAACATTTAAATTTGTGTTGTGCTGAAAATATTATCGCTTTAAACTGAATCGTAGTTAAAGTTCACAAAAATATAAGAAAGAAAAATAATTCATAATTTTCTTAAAATTTTTACGTAGACGAGTTACGTAAGAATACATATATCGCACTCACCCCAGCACCTTAAATATCGTAGCTCTACATATGCGTTTGAGGAAAATATATATTATACCAATTACTTCAATGTTTTCAGAAAGTAGGATCTGACTTTTATTACCGTAAATTCACATAGTTATAATTCTTCTATAATAATATAAAGGAATCATTTTTCTTTAGCCGATCTCCCTATTTTTCCTCGATATTCTGATTTAATCGCTCATTGAAATTCAGTTTCTAATCTCTCAAATTTTTTAATACTTTTCCTTGAAGATCGAAATGACTTCTATCACCTTCAGTTCATTTTTTTGTTTTCATAAATCCTTTCATACAATCTAACCAATTACTACATTTACCCAAAAAAAACTGTCTATTGTAGCTAAAAAAATATTACTAAAAAAATCAATTAGAAAAAAAAAAGATTTTAGATAACCAAACATAAAGATAATTCAGATGTAAAAGTAAATCACATAAGAAATTAAATCAGAGAGAGAGAGTGAGCACCATTTTTTCGCTGAAAAGCTCCAGTAGAAAGAGTTTGAAGAATCCGAGAAGACTCATTTTTTGCCAATTAATGGATTGTTTAGGCATAGCTATACGCGGTAACGATTTACAATACAAGTTGAGAAAAAGATATGATTGTATTCGATTGATTAATGTGCGCAAGTGAAAGAAAGAAAAAGAAACACGAATGAAGATTTTCTGAATGAGGGAGCGTTACATTCGATGTTGTGCAGTAAATAGAAAAAAAATTAATAAAAAGAGGTCTTGAAAAGTAATCATTTAATGCGGTGGTTGTGAGATAAGGTATTAATACGGTCCAACATGTTGCACTGCCTACTACAATTATCGGCCCATTCATTTGACGAAAGGTGTTCAGACTGAAGATTATTTAAGTCTAATATGTTTGACAAATCTAGAGTCAAATAAGTTTATATGAACATTATTATTGTGCGAGTGTTGATGGTTACATACGCAAATATAATAGTGTGTAGTTATAGTGGATGTGGAGTTGAAGAAGTAATGTTGCAATTTACTATTAGAAGAACAAATATATAATGCTTTCTTTTAAAGAGAAGAAAACTTGTATTATTTTCTTAGGTTTTATTCTTAAAAACTATTATTTGTTTGAGATAATTAAATCAAGAAGAATAACTATATGTCTATATCGTTATAACAAAAGTGGATATACCAAAAACTGCCTCATGTTATTGCTAACGTATATGTATGTTATATGTATACACAGACACACACATACACAATCAAGTAATGTATCGAACTTTCTGTAAATCTCATTGTGAGAATATGGGAAGAATATTCATTTTGACTCATTGCCAAAGGAAACTAATAGATTCTATTGGTGAACTACTCTAGTAAAATGTTTGTTAGTTAAAGCTATGTCACATCTAAATATGGAGATTATAATAGGAGTTTCTACTTGGGTTGTGACTGATGCTAGTAATCAGCCTAGACACCATTTTCATGCCTTATCAAAGTCTAAAGCTTGATTAACAAATTTACTATTTTACCCTGATGAACAATGTGTTCCGCATGCGCGTTTCTCACATATATTTACATTTAGGAGAAGGCACCATAATATCTTGAATATGCACATCCTTACATATATATATATATATTTATATATATATATATACACTTACACATATATAGCTTTCTTTTGTCATATTTACGCATCCATTAAGTATTAGATACAATATTTTCATTTTTCTGTACAATAATGCCTCCAGACAATACTCAAACCTTGGTTAAGTGAGCTGATGCGCTTATTTTGTATTACGGAACAATATTTATACTATTGCTTTTGCAAGTGCACGGTCAAGTAATAATAAAATATTAAGTATAGTTATGAAACAAGTATTGTATCCCATGAGAGTACTTAACTCAACTGTTTTAGCAATACAATGTTGAAACCAAGTAAAACAAATACTTTGTGTGATGAAATAGAAAGAAAGATGTAACGTAGTTACGATAAAAAGTAAAGACACAGACGGAATTAAACTGATTGATTGATTGAGTTTTTCTTCAAATTAAGGAAAAACGTATTTAGGAACCAAAATTCTTTAATCTCATATATGGTATTTCATCGATAAAATGCCAATACCTCTATGTTATGCTTCTTCATGTTGAATCTTGTTTTTATTCACAAGTTGACGTGATAAGTAAAGTACACTCTCGTATCACTTAAATAACCCCCTTGCTCCTTAATGATGTCAGACTGTTAGGTACTCTCCCTTCTCCAAAATTTCAACGTGCCAATGATCCATACACAATTTAAAAAAGGAACTAGAGTTGCCAATTTAATCTAAATTCCTCGTTAGACTCTAGTGACGAATGTTTAGATATTGGCTTGTGTGATCTACTAT
Source organism: Linaria vulgaris (assembly GCA_948329865.1). Lineage (NCBI taxonomy): Eukaryota > Viridiplantae > Streptophyta > Magnoliopsida > Lamiales > Plantaginaceae > Linaria > Linaria vulgaris. The sequence continues at coordinate 50,155,588 of OX415251.1, read as the reverse complement.
GTAAGTATTGCGCTAATAATATCCTATGCATAATTCAAGTAATACATGATAGTTCAACTGTTAGAGTTTGATTGTGAATTCACAATCGAATTTCACCACAACAACTACAAATCAATTTGAAATCACAAACAACTGTGCAACAGATCAATGCAAGCAAGAACAGAGAAACGCAACACAATCACAACAATTTTACATGGTTCGTATTCACAAATCAATGTGATTTGTGAACCTACATCCAAAGGAGAAATGGAGGGACATTTTATTGATTTATGAGTGTCACAAAGGAGGAGAAACAGATCTCGTTCGAATGAGAAAATCAACTCCCTAACCAGCTTATAAAAGAGCTGAACTAACCAAAATTGACAGCCTACTGCTAACTACTTGAGCTATGCGCGAAATACCAGCTAACATGCACAATTTTAACTAAGTAACTGCCAATGTGAAATGACATAAATTCCCTCATTAGGAAATGAACCAATAACCTCACAAATCTCCACTTTGATTCACTAACTAAACCAACTAACATGGCCCTAACCTTGACTCTACTAGCTCAAAAAGTTAGACCGAAAACCAGCGCAAGACCTTAGCTATCTTTCTGCCAACTTTATCAGATCCAAACAATGATAAAATTTATTATTTGGAAGCACCATTGTGATCATGTATGAAAGATTATGATCAATAGACATTTTCATAACTTCAATGACCCCTTTGGCGACCATATCCCTCACAAAATGAAGCTTAATGTTTACATGCTTAGTTCTCTCATGATACATCTAATTCTTGGACAAATGTATGGCACAATGGTTATTATAGAAAATGGTGATGACCTCTTCCTGAACTCCCAGCTCTTTGGCCATGCCTTCCAACTAAGAGCTTACTTCACAGTTTCAACTAATGTAATGTACTCAGATTTTGTTGTTGACAAAGCAACAACTTTCTGTAAACTTGCTTTCGAGCTGATTGATCTCCCAAATTCAGTAAACATGTAGCTAGTTAATGCCTTTCTGGTGTCAACGCAACCAACATAATGTGAGTCCACATAGCCCTCTACTACTAGGGGTCCTTCATCATGCTTCTCTGCTCCACCATAGACCTGAACCTTTCCCAGAGTTCCCTTGATATATCTCAGGATCCACCTCAAAGCATGCTAGTGAATATTTTGAGGATTTGACATGAATCAACTGATAATGCTCACTCAATAAGCTAAGCCGAGTCTGGTACAGACCATAACATACACCAGTGATCATCCTGCATTTACATATGTAATGGTTTTCATATATTTCTTCTCCTCATCAGTCTACTAAGACTGATGAATACGCTACTTAACTGATGTGATAGAGGAGTAGTCACTAATTTAGCATCATGCATACCAAACTTCTCAAAGACTTTCTTGAGGTAACCTTCCCGTGAGATATATCAACCTCCTATCCCTATCTCTCTGGATCTCCATACCTAATATCTTTGCAGCTGATCCAAGATCTTTCATTTCAAACTCACTCCTCAACTCATTTTTCAACTGTGATACTTGGTGCTTGTTTTTACTAATTAGGATAATATCATCAACATAGAGCAAAATCATCATAAACTCTTCTATGGACAAGTACTTATAGTATACACAATTGTGAAATTTACTTCTTATATAGCGTAGTCATCAAATCTCTTATTCTACTACCTTGGAGAAGGTTTCACACCATAGAGAAATCTATGCAATTTGCATACATAGTTCTCCTTTCTTCTTACCTCATACCCCTTAGTTTGCTTCATACAAATAATATCATCTAACTCTCTATATAAGAATGTTATCCTAACATCCATTTGCTCAAGTTCCAGAGCATTGTGAGCTACTAAAGCCAACAATATCATGATAGACATGTGTCACAACGGGTGAGAACATATCATTATAATCAACACCTTCCCTCTATGTGAAACCCATGGCCAAAAATCTAGCTTTGAATCTACTTCAACACCTGAAATACCATGTTTCTTTTTAGAGATCCATTTTCAATTGACAAGTCTGGAATTCGCAGGCTTCTCTATGAGTTCCTAGGTTTTGTTGACCTTCAGAGAGTTCCTCTCTTCATTCATTACTTGAATCCATTTATGCCCCCTTGTACTATTTTGGTTCTTCTTCAGCACCTTACTAGCAGCTACAAGTGAGTAAGCCGTCAAATCAACATAACCATATATATTAGGTACTATATTTGCTTTCATTTCTCCGTCTCTTGTCAGCATATAGGTGCTATGAACATCTTGATACTCATCTATCTGAGTACCTTCATCATCAATATCATCCTCAATATGGTCTTCTTCATTTAATAACCAGATTCCTGCTTGATGCCCAACATGATCATCAGACTCCACTGCAATCTAAAGTCTATTCGGATCAGTGGGTCTTCTGCTTTCCCAGACCTAGTCTCTGATACTTTCTTATTGTGAGCCATTTTAGCTTCTCTAAATACTGGATTTCTGCTTATAATGCACCTTTTGTGACCAGGTTCCAAACACCAGAGCTTGTATGTATGCCTTCACACCTTCAGGATACCTGATAGAGAATTATTATAGTGATTTAAGTACCTGATTTCTAAGGATTTTGTACACTCCACGTGGCAATTTCACTTGTTTTAGTTTTGTTTCGTTGTTTTTTTAGTTTGAGTCGAGTTCGAGCAAAACAATGCTTATTTGGAGGATTTCAACACTTTTTGGTAATAAAGGGGAGTAGAGCTACGCCGCTACCAACCACACTACAAAAGGGACCAGAAAACAGAATACAGGGTGAGCAAGAGCATGATTGCGCAAGGAAGATGGAGAGATAGAGTGGCGCATCGCGCGCCAGGTGTGCGATCAAGATAAAAAGTAGGCCGATGTCAGAAACTAAAACTATAAAAATTATGCTATGTTCAGCAACTAGGGTACCAGTTTTCAAAGCACAAAACACCACTTAATAAGAGTTAGAGAGCATTCTAGAGGTTAGAGAAGAGCAGAAATTGTACTGTTCAAAGCACTACAATCATAGTTGAAGGAGAAAGGTGAACAAGAGGAGTCACCGATTAGAGTAGAGAAAATCGGGAGTTTAATCTTTTCTTTTCCCTATTTGAGTAATCTATGATGAACTTTTGTGATTTGAATATGATTATGAGTAGGTAATCCTCTCAATATCAGAGGGATGATGTAGTTAATCTCATATGGATGCACATTGAACCTAAGTTTTGATTATTTTTATTGATGATTTAGTTTTGTTGAATATTAATTGTTGGATATGTTACTTAGTTTGTTTTGATGCACGCGTTTCTTTGAGGCAAAGTAGTGACATTGAATAATCTTGTATTATGCTGAATTATGCATATGAGACCGTTAAAGCAACACTAGCATAGTAGATCTGGCAGATGAATATTTAGACCTTCAACATTAACGTGTTGGTGGAATCTAAATCATAGCTGGTAACTCTAATTCACTTATAAAACATTATATGGATCCTATTACATGGTGAACTTCTGATGAGGGGAAAGTGCTTAACGGCTTGACATCATTAAGGATTAGAATGTTCTTTAGTACATCGAAAGGTAGCTAATTTGCTACATCAACTTGAAAACAAAACGATCATCAATAGATAGCTCCTTGCATATGAGTCATTGGAATTTTTTCTATGAATTACATGCATCCGAGACGAATAAAATCTATCTCTTCGATACCTTTTACTTAGTCTATTTTACATCCTTAGATAGCAATCAAGCAATCAATCAAATAAATTTTGTTTTAGTTAGTTAGTTTAGTTTTAATGTCTTTTACAAATATTTCCAACTGCAATCTTGAGTTAATCTTACTTCAAGTATTCTAGTTTAGATCTTTAGTTGTTCATTAGTTAATTAATAGTTATCTGTCTTTATTTATTTCTTCAACAAAATTAAAAAGAAAAGAAATTCAGCTCATTAAGCGTGCGACAATATAATTGCTAAAATTAAAAATACTTACTCTCTGTGGGATGGGATCGACACTTGTTCAGTAACCATACTTTCAATACTTGCGATAGAGTGTGTATTGAGGTTAAATCAGAACACATACAATATACGCGCATCAATACCCTATAAACACACACTTCAATGCTCTTGGCTCCAACTTATCATGTTTGATGTGAGCATAAGCCACACATCCAAACACTTTCACGTGCTTTAGACTTGGAGCATGTCAAGTCCATACCTCTTCAAGAGTTTTGAATTTTAATGCAATATATGGACTCATGTTGATCAGATAAGCAGTTGTTATAACAACTTCAGCCCAAAATACCTTAGGCGAGTTTGCAATTCTGAGTATACACTTGACCCTCTCCAGAAGTCTTCTATTAAACCTCTTTGCTAATCCATTTTGATGTGGAGTTCTAAGTACTGTTCTATGCCTTGCAATTCCCTAACTTTTATAGAATTCATTGAACTGATGAGAGAAAAACTCCAATCCATTATCAGTTCTGAGCTTTTTCACCTTTCTCCGAGTTTGATTCTCCACCAAACTCTTTGAGGTTCGAAAGGCTTCAAATGTTTCAACCTTTTCAAAAAATAAATCCATATCTTTCTTGAGAAGTCATCTACAATGCACAGAAAATACCTTGCTTCACCATGAGACTGAGTCCTTGAAGGAACCCAAAGATCAGCATGAAGGTAACCCAATTTTCCTTTACTTATGTGGTATCTAGTACCAAACTTCACCCTGAAAGCTTTACCAAACACACATTCTTCACAGAAATTGAGTTTCTCCAGCTTATCATCACCAAATAACTGCTACTTACCTAGCTCCACAAGACCTTTAGTACTGATATGTGCAAGTCTTATGTGCCATAGTTTAGTCTTACTTAACTCAAGTGCTAATGTATTTACGGCGATGGTGGCACTTGCTGCCGGGGAGCGGACAAAGCCGCGACCAGTGCCGTGCAAATCATGGCAATTATTTCGTCCCTGAATGCCGTCGGCAGCCCCATAGTTGCATTCACCACTGCTGTTTCAATGTTTAGCTCATGTTGAACTTCTACCTTCGACCTCGGATGATCATGCTGGGCCTGTGGCGGAGGCAGCCTTTCAGTTGGGACCGATGGTGCCCTCGCCCCGTAGCCGGCAGTGGCCCGCTATACGATGCATCTCAGAATTGTTGCTCCCTGCTGCCCTGCTGCCCTGCTCTGCGAGCGGGTTACCCTAAACATCCTACCTAAGCTACTGGAAAAAATGGTGTTCCCACAGACAGCGTCAATATTTTGGTCTTATTTTGTCTAGGTTACAACACACCGAGAAATTCGTTACAATAGACCCGACTAAATAAAAATAATGATATTCCATTACAAGAAATGGACTAGCTTGGTTTGGAACACCTAACACAAGTAAACTAAACAAAATGACTAAAATAGCCCGAATCAACAAACAGTCGAACGATGACGGTTCGATGTTCCTTCAATGGTCAAATATGTAAACTAACGAATTCGGATGGTTCGATACTCTTAAGCCTCGAATTTGGAAAACAATCGAATCCTGATGGTTCGACACTCTTAAGCCTCGAATTTGGAAACTGCCGAATGACCTCAGTTCGATACTAGGAACTCTCGGACGAGGCCAGATCGATGGTTAACTATCGAATGTGAGAACAATCAAACTGGAGAATAGCCGAACGACTGAGTTCAATCGTTGTGGATTGATAAGTAGTAGTCAATGCGTGACGTGAATATCGAGGAACATGGTATATATAGACCCCGTTCCACGGGACCCACAATGACTGCAGAGAATAACAGTCGAACTGGGTCCCGTTCAATAGTTTCAAAAATAGTCGAACAAACCCAGTTCGATAGCTCTATTTTTGGGCCTTTTGGGGGTATGCCAGCCCAAAATACTTTTGGGCCTCCTAAAATACCCCTACCATATAGTCCCCCCAGTTTGGGAGTCGGTCTTGATTCAAGAGCGGGTTCCAAAATCCAAAAATTCTCTTGTTTCGAGTAGTGGTTCGCTTCGTGTTTCTGAGTTTGCTCTTTCATTTGGGGGTCGTGAATCTGATAGATTGGTTAACAAATAGATTTTATTTGGCTTCAAAATATGCCGCCCATTTGGGAGCCATGACTCGTAGGGTCGGTTGCCTAATAGATTTTATCTGACTTTGAATTATGCCCCCCATTTTTGAGTCGTGACCCGCAGGGTCCGTTGCCATATAGATTTTATATGGTTTCAAAATATGCCCTCCATTTGGGAGCCGCGGCCCGCAAGATTGGTGAAACAATCGAACCAGCCCTAATTCAGCTGTTTTAATAAGTATCAAATCGTACGTGTTCGATGGATATTTCATGCCTCACAAGATGGTTTTAAAATAACAGTCGAATGTGGGTTGTTCGAGGATTATGCTTATTGTCGAATTAGGCGTGATTCAATAGTTATTGTCTTATTGTTAGAACTTGCAAGATTCGACTGTTATTTACAATCGAATCGAAGCTAGTTCGATCATTATTGTAAGTATTTAATTTCTGCGTGATTCGATAGTTATTGTTTTATTGTCAAAACTTGCAAGATTCTACTGTTATTTACAATCGAATCAGAGCTAGTTCGACTGTTATTTTCGTGGGCCTAATAGGCCTGCTCACCTCTATATAAGGGTGTAAAGAGCTAATGGGATTCATTTCTTGCGGCATTGACAACTTATGCTCAAACGTAAGAAGTAAGGAACTAACCCCATTCGATACTCTTTTAGTATCGAACCAAGGGCTGTTCGATTGTTTTACTTAGATTTGTTTTCCTGTTTTTTAGTGCTTTCTTTATTTTAGCTCATTGTCTGTTTGTTGTCTGCAGTGCAATTTTCTCGCTGATTCTGTGTATTTTTGCAATTTTTATTCAAGGTAGTTTAACTATTCGTCATTTTCTCTTTTGTCATCTGTTTATTAGTTTTTTGCTTGTTTGCATGTTTCTCACATATTTGTGTGTGGCAAGGATGACGTACTTAATGTAGTCAGCTTTTCTTTCCTTTTATTTTTTATTTCAGTCCGTGTAAGACAAGATGTCCAACGAGATTGTGAGTGCTGACTTTTTGTCTGGGAGTTAGTCAAGTAGTACCTCTAGTACCGACTCTAGTAGCTTAGTGAGGGCTCCTGGCGCATGGTTCGTGGGTGATGGCTTGGGCAAGGAGAATGCCCCTAACCTAGTTGATATTGAAGATGTGGGAGGGTTTCGCGGACCAGGCCGCACCCGCTGGAACTCACCCATTCGTTCCTGCTCCGGCTAGCAGCTCAGTCCCCCTTGTTGGGGTAAGTACTGGAGCTAAGGCCGGCAAGGTATGCGGGTTCGCGTAGGGGAGTACGAACAGTCCGAGGAAGAGGCGATCAATGCTATGAGGGTGATCTTCCCCAGTTTTGCAACAGCCTTTCCGACCTCTATGGAGAAGCGAATGCAGTTGGAACAACTTGCACTCCATGTGGTTAGTTCGATAATTGATTTTAGATTAGGTGCTTTGTTATGGCAATTGAATTTTCCATGCTCATTAAGTGTTTCATTGTTGTCTTTTAGAATGACGGGGCTATTGATGCCAGGGTTGAAGGGCTCATGCGAGCCCATCAGGAAAGGACAACTGTGCTGGAGCGCCTGAGGGCGGAATTCCAGGGCAGTGATCCCGATGCATTGAATGCTGCGGTGGATGAGCAGGAGAAAGCCTTGAAACTTGCTAGAAACGTTGCTGCCCGAGCGAGTGGCAATCGAGAGGCTGTAAGAATTGCTAAGGCGAGGATTCAATAGCTCGAAGCGCAGGTCAACAAGCTGAGGGATGGAAAGACTACGTTGGATTTGCGGGTGGCGGACCTCGAGAAAGAAGTGGTCGTTGAGAAGGAGAAAGTTGCACAAGCAAAGGATCTTGGATACGCCCGTAGTTTGAGTAAGGTATGACACTTTTGATCGTTTAGATCTTTGATTATTTACTTTCCTTTGACATTTTCCCTGTTTTTTGACAGCCAACGTAAAAACCCCGTCACATCCTATGATATGAACCATACTATGAATTTCGTTGGGGCGTTCCCTACTCAGCGACGCGCTACATCGGATCCCGGGTGTAGTGATAAATGGGCAAGGGTTGCTAGGTCGTCGCCCGGAAGCGACGCGCCACATCGACGCCCGGGTGTGGTGTCAAATGAGCAAGGGTTCCCTCACCTTCCAGGACGGGTGAGGGTAAAGAAGTTAGTCCAGGAACGACGAGTTCGCCTTGCATCGTGGAATGTGGGGTCACTCACAGGAAGATTGGCCGAGCTAGCTGAGGCAATGTCTAGGAGGAGGATCAACATCTTGTGCGTGCAAGAGACCAAGTGGGTTGGTGAAAAGGCCAAAGTAGTAGACCCTTGGGGTTGTAAGCTTTGGTATACCGGGACAGAGAAGAACCGAAATGGTGTTGGGATCATCATAGATAAGCTTTGGCTCGAGGACGTGGTGGAGGTCAGAAGGAAGGGCGATATGATCTTACTGGTCAAGTTGGTCATATGCGAGGATATCTTGAATGTCATTAGTGCCTATGCACCACAGATAGGACTAGACGAAGCCGTGAAGCGTAAGTTTTGGGAAGATTTGGACGAGATGGTACAAAGGATCCCCAGTAGCGAGAAACTCTTCATTGGAGGTGACTTTAATGGTCATGTAGGATCTAGCCGTGATGGGTTCGAGGACATCCACGGCGGGTATAGCTTTGGGGATCGCAATGAGCCGGGAAACGCTATCTTAGACTTCGCCCTCTCCTATGATTTGCTTGTAGCAAATACTTGGTTTAAGAAGAGAGAGTCTCATTTGGTCACTTATAGGAGTGGGTCAAATAAGAGCCAAATAGATTTCTTCTTAGCTAGGAGGGCAGATAGAAGTCGTTGCATAGATTGCAAGGTCATCCCCGGGGAAAGTGTGGTTACGCAACATAGGCTTTTGGTGTTGGATATTAGACTGCGGCAAGGAGTGAAGAGGAGTAGGCGCCGGTTGGAACCTAGAATTAAGTGGTGGCGGCTTAAGGAGTCTACCCAAAAGGCCTTCGTAGAGCGAGTGGTTCAAGAGGTAGACTGGAAGACTGAGGACGATGCAGATGCAACTTGGACCAAAATGGCTTATTGTATCAAGAAGGTAGCTAAAGACCTCTTAGGTGAATCCCGAGGTAGTAGCCTGATAGGTAAAGACACGTCATGGTGGAATGAAGAAGTAAAGGCGGCAATCAAGGCCAAACGGGATTGCTACAGGGATTTGAAGAAGAACCATGATGGAGCAAGCTTTGAAAAGTATAAGCTAGCCAGGAAAGAAGCAAAGAAAGCTGTTGGACTAGCGCGAGAGGCTGTGTACAAGGAAATTTATGAGAAGAGGGATGGCAAGGAGGTCGAGAAGGATATATACAAAATTGCTCGCATTAGAGAGAGGAAGACTAGAGACCTAGGTGCAGTGAAATGCATCAAAGATGAAGGTCAGTCTGTCTTAGTGCGTGAGGATCAGGTCAAAGCACGGTGGAGGGAGTACTTCGAGGGCCTGTTCAATGGAGGCCCCACCCAAGCAGTGGGTGACATCTCGCAGTCCCCTCAGGACCTGAACCGCAATTTTATGCGCCGTATTAGAAGGTCGGAAGTCAAAGATGCCTTGAAGAGGATGAAGACTCGAAAAGCCGTTGGCCCAGATGGTATCCCTATTGAGGCTTGGAGAAGCATGGGAGAGATAGGGGTGATCTGGTTGACGGACCTCTTTAACAAAATATGGCGAACAAATAAAATACTAGAAGAGTGGAGGAAGAGTACGCTAATACCTCTATATAAGAACAAGGGTGATGTCCAAAACTGTTCTAACTATCGTGGGATAAAGCTTATGTCTCATACCATGAAGCTATGGGAGAGGGTGATCGAACACCGATTGAGACAAATTGTTCCCATATCTGAGAACCAATTTGGATTTATGCCCGGAAGGTCGACAATAGAGGCCATCCATTTGATTCGTCAGCTCATTGAGCGCTTTCGAGAAAAGAGTAGAGATTTGCATATGGTCTTTATCGACTTAGAAAAGGCATATGACAAAGTACCTCGAGATGTATTATGGTGGACCTTGGTGAAGAAGGGGGTACCCATTAAATATATCAACATCATAAAAGATATGTATGAGAATGTGGTGACAAGTGTCCGAACTTGTGGCGGTTTAACAGACGCCTTTCCAATTACAATTGGCTTACATCAGGGGTCAGCTTTGAGCCCATTTTTGTTTGCCATTGTAATTGATGAAATCACCAGAGCCATCCAAGACCGAGTCCCATGGTGTATGTTGTTTGCAGACGATATTGTCCTCATCGATGAGACGAGAATGGGAGTTAACGCTAAATTAGAACGATGGAGACAAACATTAGAAGCACGAGGATTTCGACTAAGTCGAACAAAAACAGAGTACCTTGAATGCAAGTTTAGCAAACAACGAAGAAATAACGATGGCACGGTTCAGTTGGATGGCAAAGAGATACCGAGAAGTGCGCATTTTCGGTATTTAGGCTCCATACTGCAGATGGATGGAGAGTTAGATGGAGACGTCAACCACCGCATCCAAGCTGGATGGACAAAGTGGAAGAGTGCGACAGGGATTCTGTGTGATCGTAACTTTCCTTTAAAGCTTAAAGGAAAGTTCTATCGTACGGCTATTAGACCTGCTTTGCTTTATGGCTCCGAGTGCTGGGCTATTAAACAAAGTCATGCACATAAAATGAACGTTACAGAGATGCGCATGCTTCGGTGGATGTGCGGTAACACTAGGAGAGATAGAGTGCGCAATGAAGATATTCGGCATAAATTGGGTGTGGCGGCCATTGACGAGAAAATGCGAGAAAATCGTTTAAGATGGTTTGGGCATGTTAAACGCAGACCCATAGATGCACCGGTACGACGAGTTGAAGATCTCGACTTAGGACAGACGGCTAGAGCTCGTGGGAGACCGAAAAAGACGTGGATGGAGGTCATACGGAACGACATGAAGCTAAAAGATCTAAATGAAGACATGCTCGTCAACCGAAACCTATGGAGGCAGAAGATTCATGTTCACGACTCGACGTGATTCATTTATGGTTCATATAGCCTACCCCAATTTAATTGGGATTACAGGCTTGGTTGTTGTTGTTGTTGTAATACCTTCTAGAAGATCAGTCTCCGGCGCGGAATCCAGGATGCCAAAAGGCTCAAGTGCTCACGGTTCAACAAATTAATAGCACCGGCTATTTGCATGGTGATTCCACCCATAGTGGTTGGATTTGTCATTGGGTCCTGATTGCAAGCCTCTGCCCTCGACTCTTGATAACGGCCCTATTCCTGCACACGAGTTTTCTAGTTTGCTGGAAAACGAGGGATTGATTAATCACGGGATGTATCCTTCTTCAACCATGCCAACCACATATCCTTCTTCAAAGGATGAGGATAATGTCGAGGCATAGGCACCTTGGTATAAATTTCTATTTTTATGAACAATTTATTCGTTTTGTTTTGGCGTTGCGTCGCCATATTGCCTTGGATAATTTAATCGCTTATATTTATTTTTTTATGTCGAATATTTCACTACTATTCGTCTCATGTTTGTGAGGGTCATTTATTTTTTTTAACTGCATACTCGCACGTTACTTTATAATTTGAGCTTTTAGCGTCTAGTTGTATGTATGCTACAATTTACGCATTTATTTGCCGTGCATCTGCTTTTTCAACGTTGTGCCACGGGTAGCGGTTTAGCTAGCACTTGCCTCATTTGGGCAAAGTGTTTATCCTTTTCATTGTTGTGGGACTTTTGGTTTGCCCTTGCCATATTATTGGTGAAGTGTCCATCCCTTTCATTTTTGTGGGACTTTTTGGTTTGCACTTGCCATATTCTTGGCAAAGTGATTGTCCCTTTCATTTTGGTCGAGGTTTATTGGTTTGCACTTGTCTTGTTTTGACTAAGTGTCCATCTCTATGGGCTTTGAGGCTCTTGCTTCGAGTTTCTGCATACCAGTACCTGTTTCATATCATGACCGTACCGGTCTCACAATACAGTGATCCGTTCTTGCTGTGCCAGTTAGAATACTTCTCAAAGTATTGCTGCAAATAATGTATAGACATTTTATCTAACAGAAAAATACATAGTACGTTGGAAGCCTTAGTGGCCTCCATTTTAGGCCTTATGTGGCTCCCACTTGGGTGTTCCTGTAACAATCCTTCAATGAAACATGTCATAACAGGGCTACGCGTAACCTCCTGTGGAGATAGAAATTAGATAATAGATAGGGCTGAGCCTAGCACATGGCCAGGTTGCCTACGTTTCTCGAGGGGTACCCTGGGACTCAAGCCTTCGTAGTTCCTATTTTAAGTTATTACATACCAGCCCCTAATGCACGAGGCAATTTAGGGGACAAATAGAAATTGTTCAAACAGTACGGGAATTGAAATAACTAGCATAATTAATGTCGATCCCCTCCATCTCCATGGGACCCAATGCAACCAGTGCCTCTTGCTCCTCTTGTGGTGGCAGCTTGAGTGACGCTACGTAATAGAGCCAGCCTTGCGTGTTCTTAGCAATGATCTCGCCCATCCCCCAAGTAGTTGGAAACTTCACCATTTGGTAGTGCGTTGATGGAACCGCTCGAAAGGTGTTGAGCATCAGCCTTCCTAGAAACGCATTGGGAAGGGTACCACCACATAATCGACGAACATTGTCTTCTTTTGAGGTGACGTTCCTAGCAAAGTGGGGAGAGACACAATTCCTCGTGGGACCACCTCAATTCTGCCAAAACCACACAACGAGGTCCTAACTGCCTCCATTATTCCATCTCTCAGCGCCATTTGATCCCACGCCGAGGCTATTAGCACATTGACCGAGTTCCATTATCTATCAAAACTTTTTCACCCCAAAGTTAGCTATATCAACCATTACTACTAACAGGCAGTCTAACTTACCAGTCTGGATTGCTTGTGGGCTCAGCTTCAATATATCGGCTATAGAGAAGATAATTTCCCTTGACCCCATTTCTTCTATCCTAAGCAAATCCACAAAGCCCACATAGTGGTTTGCGTCGATCTCTCTAGTGACCCTTTTTTGTCGTTTCATGAAATCAGTGCTTACTGGACCTCCCGATATCATGTGTATGATGCCCTTCCTGGGTTGGTTGTCCATTATCTGGGGATAGTCCAAAACCTGCAACTTATCCTACACCTTCTGCTTGTCCTTCCGGGGAGAGCGAGATCTATCTCAATTTTCTTTGTCCACTTCATCCTTCATGCCCTTGACATATTCAACGAGCTTGTCATCCTTTTTCAACCGCTCTATTTCATTTTTGAGGTCTTTGCAATCACCTGTGTCATGTCATTTTTTGTTATGGTACTTGCAGTAGCGGGTCGATAACCTGGTTGCTGGAGAATCTTCCATCTTCCTTGGATCTTTTAGCTAACCTTTTTTCTGTCCCATACACTATCATGATATCAGCGTTTAGGGGAGTGTACCGCCTTGGCGATGAATTCCTGTACCAGCTGCTCCTGTTCCTATTGTGACCCTACTATTCTCTTTCTCTTTTCTGTAATCCTGGGGGCATGGACAATGGCTTTGGCCGCCATCATCTCCTCGTGGTGCATCACCTGATGTGCCATGTTGTTGATCTCTTTGATCATCTTAGGCTTTGCCTTGAGCAAGTCCTCGCTAAAATATTGGTTCCTCGCCACGTGGAAAATGATGTTGGTGACCATTTCACCCTTAGGGTCGTCTATGTTTAATAACTCCGCATTGAACCACCTCATAAAGTCCTTAATGGTCTCCTTGTCCCCTTGTTTCACTTAGTATAGGTGAGAATGATCCATCACCGTCCTTGATTGACTTAAAAATTGATTCTTGAACTTCTGCCTTAGTTCTTGATAGCTGGTGATCGTCCCTGAGGGATCCTGGTGAACCAGTCCAAGTCCACACCAGTTAGCGTGGTGGCGAAAATTAGCGCCTACACATTCTCACTAAAATAGTTCAAGTTGAGCAAGCCATCCAAAGAGAAGATCTTTCGGATCCTGCTTCCCATCGTATGTCTTCAGGGTAGGAATTTTATCACCTAGTCCCAAAATTTCTGCCTCTATCTCGGGATAGAAATGAGTGCTCCTCAGTGGCTTCCCCAACAGTACCATCCTATTCTCGACCTCGTTTTTTTCCTTGTTTGATCTGTCTAACTTCTTTGTGATCTATGCTCGTTCTATCCTTGAGTCATTGCCTCGACTGACCCCGTGTCTTGCCGCGTTGTGATGCCTTCTGGACTGCACCTCGATCGATCCCAACCTCGCTCTTCGGCCATCCATCTGTGCCCTATCATCGGTCTCGTCAGTGGGATGCATAGTAGCAGAGGCCTGCTCCAGTGGAATTTCCCTCGAGCTCTCGTGCGGCGGTGGTGGCACTTGCTGCTGGGGAGCGAGCAAAGCCGCGACCACTGATGGCCATTATTTCGTCCCTGAATTCTTGCGGAAGCCTAAAGTTACATTTGTCGCTGCTGTTTCAATGTTTGGCTCATGTTGAACTTCTGCCTCTGACCTTGGCTGATCATGTAGGACCGGTGGCGGAGGCACCCTTTGAGTTGGGACCGATGCTGCCTTCGCCCACAGAGCCAGCGGGAGCCTCGCCATGCGATGCATCTCAGAATTGTTGCTCTCTGGTGCCCTGCTCTACGATTGGGTTACCCTAAACATCCTTCTAAACTACTAGAAAAAATGGTGTTCCCACAGACAACGCTAATATTTTGGTCTTCTTTCGTCTGGGTCACAACACACCGATAAATTCATTACAATAGGCCTGACTAAACCAAAATAACGTTATTCTATTTCAAGGAATGGACTAGCTTGGTCCGGAACACCTAACACAAGTAAACTAAACAAAATGACTAAAACAGCCCCGATCAACAAATAGCCGGATGATGACGGTTCGATGCTCCTTCAATGGTAGAATCTATAAATTGTTGAATCCGAATGGTGCGATACTCCTAAGACTTAAATCTGAGAAACTATCGAATCCTGATGGTTTGACACTCCTAGGCCTCGAATCTAGAAACTGTCGAACGACCTTGGTTTGATACTAGGAACTCTCGAACGGAGCCAGATCGATGGTTAACTGTCGAATGGGAGAACAGTCAAACGGCTGAGTTCTATTGTTGTGGGTTTGTAAGTAGTATTCAATATGTGGCGTGAAGATCGGGGAACATGGTATATATAAACCACATTCCGTGAAACCCACACCGAGTGCGGAGAACAACAATCGAAAGGGGCCCCATTCCACAATCACAAAAATAGTCAAATAGGCTCAGTTCGATAGTTATATTTTAAGGCTTTTTGGGGGTATGCCGACCCAAAACACTTTTAGGCCTCCTAAAATACCCCCACCACTCTGATCACGAAGCTTGCTCGCAGTTTCCTCAATCACATCATTTGAATTTGAAGCTACAAAAACCTTTCTCTCTTGTATTTTTGGTGTTGCAGTATTTTTTGATTCATTTTTCTCTTGTTCAATCACTTCCTGCACTTCTGTCTCATTTGCTTTGTTCCCGTTAACCATCACTTGTTCTTTATTTGCCACTGTTACCTTCTCCTCAACTTCTTTAGTGGGGTCAACTTCATCTTTTCCCTTGTCAATTTTAACTTTTATTTCATTCACGGTGTGTTTTGGTTCTTGGTCTAGAAGCCTAATGGTCACGGTCTTGGCATTCCTATAAGTTTCTTCTTCAGTTGTTATTTGATCGATAATCATTGGTTCTTGATCTTCTGGTAGTGGGACCTCACCGTTCTTTTCATTGATATCTCCATGAGCATTTGACGTCTGTTTTTAGCTTCTGTGATTGTAAGCTCACGATCCTCAGGTTTTGGGACTTCAGTTGTATTGGGATTCTTTCCGTCCTTTTCAAAGGGAATAACCGAAACTTGTTCCTTTGTAGTCAAAGGCGTACAAATTTCACTCCCTCTTCTCTTTACTACACCATTTGCAGTGTTGAGATCGCACTTCTTTAGATTATCTCGTGGTGCTTTCAAATTTGTTTTTCCTGAGAGGAAGATCGAAGAATAGGACTAGGCGAGACTCGTGATTTCTGAGTCGGGGTTGAAGGGATGTTAAACGATTTTCTTCTTTTGAGGATTGGCAGCTGACGTAACTCGGTGGGTGCGGACTTCTCAAATTGATGCTTAAGTGATGGAGAAGGTATGTCGAGTGATCTCATTCTAGTGTGGTTTGGCTTGCGCGGACTATACCATTGTTGGTTAGGAAGATGAAGTACGAAACTTATTGTAGGCCTGAGATAGTTTGGAATGTGTTTGTCTGAGGTTGTCTGATCATGTTTTTTGGCAGCGGAGGTGGTTCTTGAATTTGAAGGGAATTTCCCTTTCTTTTCCTTTACAGGAATTGGTGGGGGTATTTTAGGTGGCCCAGAAATAAACTTGGCTGGCCTGCCCCATTAAAGGCCCAAAAATAAGAGGGTCGAACGTGGACCGTTCGATTGTTTTTAGGACAATCAAACGTGGGTCATTCAATTGATATGGCCTGTACTCTATAAATACTCTAAATACTGACATTTATTCATTCAGTGACTAGTTCGACCTATCATCGATCTAACATCGCCAGTTCGACCTATCATTGATCTTACATCGCCAGTTTGACCTATCATCGATCTAACAATGACAGTTCGACCTATCATCGATATAACAACGCCAGTTCAACCTATCATTGATCTAACAATACCAATTCAACCTATCATCGATCTAACATCGTCAGTTCGACCTATCATCGATCTAACAATGCTAGTTCGACCTATCATCGATCTAACAGCACCAATTCGACCTATCATCGATCTAACAACACCAATTCGGCTGTTATTTGTTTAATAGCTCCAATATTTGATACTTACAGATAAATGAACTATGGTCGGCTTATTTCTTCAATGTGATACGTAAGCAGCTTGACTTGCTCCAAAGTTCAGTCCAAAATCAATAACACCCGATCCCTTGTGCCGTGATGCTTGGAGTGCAGGCTTGTAAAGGACAAAACTGATTTTAACACAACAATAAATCAAACTGTTGTGGAGTGTCTTATCAACTTGACAAGTCAGCAGACGAAAATACCCCAAAAAAGGAATAATATTGTTTCTTGTTTTTGTTGCCATCTCAAAGATAGCAGTTTTCAATATTACCTGCAATTAAGAAACATATATGCTAGTTAACCAAAAAATTGAAATTTTGAATGATGGTTGTCTCTGAACAAATAAAGATCACAAGAATTATTAACTCAGTCAGAAGCATGACACATAAAAAAGTTTAAATACCAACATAATACACATTGTTGTGCGGGAAACATATTAAGGGTATAGATGGCATTATTGACATGTATATTCGTCGCTTCCATTATATGAGACTTATTTATACGATAACGGACAGCATATCAAAGTGCTATTAATTAATTCTTCAACACATCAGAAAACAAGGGTCAATTACTATATGATTTAACTTTTAAAGGCATCAAAATGAACGAGACATCAAAATAGGAATGAGTCTTCCTTTTAGCGCTAGAAACTTAAAACACATTAAAAACAAACATTTCATGACTCTGCCTCTACAAATCAAATCTAAGCTCCTAAGTACAATCTTCAAGTAATAAAAGTTCAACACATTTCAAAAACCAACATTTAATTAGCCCTTGCAGATGGGCTCACTCCCTCATCAAAGCGGATGACAATAACTTTTACATAACGACCACTTCTTCCTGGGACGAACTCACATATGCATATGTCACCTTCCTTAATAGAATTTTGATCACAAAACCTTCTCCAGTCTCCTGTGTAATTTACTCGTCTTCCTGTCCATGGTGTGTACGTTAGATTATATGTTCGCCCTTCTGAATCGATGAGGTAGGTTACTTCTTTGAGATTAACGCACCCTGACTTTACAAAATTTAGAGGGACATACTACACAAGAAAAAAGTTATAGCCATGTCAAATATGTGAACAAATAGTTTCAAATATTTGTTATATGCTTAATAATGGAAATATTAAAACTTTAGGCTCCAAGAACAGAAGCAGATTAAACGTTTTTTTTTTCAAAACCAAAATTAAACTCAACAAATTCTGGAAAATAAAATCACCTTCAACATGCAACACACGAAATACTTAAATATAAAATTGATCTTAAGATTGTTGGTTACCGTGCGTGCACGTAAGCGTAATAAACAATAGAATAATCTACAAAACACGTATCAACAATTTATAGAAGAAATACTTCCAGAAACATGCATAGATATGAATTGAAACGCAACAAAAAATTAAAACTACCTCTCAGCAACTGATGATAAATCCTTGGAGTGGATTAGACGAGTCAGAAAATTTCTTCGAGAGAATTGGACGAGTTGGAAGTGAGACCTCCTCCCCTTAAGATCAATTTGCCGGTTCAGCTTCGAACCCTCGATGGCAACGACCTCCCAAGGTACAACGTCCGTCGCGGTGGAATAGTCTTGAAGCTAAGAACGATTCCTCTATCGAACTTTGTAATACTTGCGGAACTCAAAAAATTATGTATGCTATGTTATGAAAAAAAAAAAAAGCTTTGTTTTGTATGCTTGTTGGATGATTTTACACAAGAGAGGAGGCCTCCTTTTATAGGTGAAAAAAACATGTAACAACCACAAACATTAAAGGGGGTGTATTAAACTTGTCATTCAAAACATTTGAATGTCATCAAATTATTTTGACCTCATTCAAGTAATACAATAAGTGTGCATTTTTATTTA
The DNA here is from genome assembly GCA_948329865.1 of Linaria vulgaris. Taxonomy (NCBI): domain Eukaryota; kingdom Viridiplantae; phylum Streptophyta; class Magnoliopsida; order Lamiales; family Plantaginaceae; genus Linaria; species Linaria vulgaris. Next base: position 50,136,857 of record OX415251.1, on the reverse strand, counting down.
AAATTCAGATTTTTATTTAATCTTGAATTTTTATTTAACAAATAAAATTGCTTCTCAATAAGCAATTACAATTCACACACTTTTCACAAATATTTGGACTCAATTCCAAATTTCTCCAACAATCCCCCACATGAATGTAATTGGTTGAAATGCACGTGAGCCTAGCAATGCTAAATGCAATTTCCGAGTTCCGCGGGAACTTGTTGCATCAGGAAAGGTGGTTTTGGGCCTTGAACCTTCCTTAGCGAAATACCATCGGATATACTTGCCAATCAGTGGACGTGATGCCTTGAACTATTCGGCGTTTTGTGTATACCAAGACAATGATACTCACACAACTCATTCCAGTATTACTTTTCGTCCTTTCGTTGTTGTCCATTTCGGCCCTGGACTTGCCTTGGCAAAATTCATCGAACGCTCTAGAGATTTAGCCCTTTAACTCATCTCAACGAAGCGGCCCCTTCACATTCGACATAGGTGATCTCTCATTAAGGGTATCCTGTAATACCCCGCTCGTGTCACAAGCCATAAGGATCATTAGAACCTCAAGTTCTCCTTCACTGTACAAGTCTATCACTCTCTCATCATAGAAATGGGTTAGGAACTCAATTTCTCGAGTGCTTTGTTCGACCTCACCTCTCACAATTCGGTTGTCCCTTTGAACCTGCAAATTGGGGTTTACAATTCAGGTAGGGTTGCCATCGTGGTTGAAGGTCATTTTCGTGGGCTTCAATCCCATTCCCCTCGATGAAATTTCTACTTGGTCTCTCGCTAGACCTTTCGTCAATGGGTCTGCAATATTTTCTTTTGACCTCACAAAGTCTAAGGAAATTACGCCAGTTTTCAACAACTGTCGTACACTCTTATGTCTTCGACGTATGTGTCGAGACTTCCCATTGTACACATTGCTTTGTGCTCTACCTATAGTTGCCTGACTATCACAGTGCACGCTAATAGGAGCCACTGGCTTTGGCCACATCGGAATATCTTGAAGGAAGCTCCGAAGCCAGTCAGCCTCGTCAGTTGCAAGATCCAACGCTATGAACTCAGATTCCATAGTTGATCTTGCAATGCACGTCTGCTTGCACGATTTCCAAGAAATTGATGCACCTCCAATTATGAATATGTATCCACTCGTAGATCTTATATTCTTGGAGTCTGCAATCCAATTCGCATCCGAATAGCCCTCTATGACCACTGGATGTCTGGTATAATGCAATCCATAGTTAGCAGTGTATCTTAGATATCTAAGTACTCTAACTATCGCTTTCCAGTGCTCAGTACTGGGATTGATTGTATACCTACTCAGTCTATTCACCGAGTTCGCAATATCAGGTCTAGTACAGTTCATGAGGTACATGAGACTGCCTATGATCCTTGAATATTCTAACTGATGCACACTATCTCCATAGTTTTTGTGCAAATTACACCCCACTTCTATTGGTGTTCTCGCAATAGCATCGCTTCCCTTGTCAAACTTGTCAAGAATTTTCTTGACGTAATGACCCTGGGACAGTGCATAGCCATCTGGTGTCTTGGTGATTTTCATCCCAAGTATGACATCTGCAAGACCTAAGTCTTTCATGTCAAAGTTTCGTGACAACATCTTCTTGGTAATATTAATGTTATTATTATTACCGACAATGATCATGTCATCTACGTAGAGACAGACTATAACATAGTCCTTTTCCTCTCCTTTCACGTAAACACATTTGTCACTCTGATTTATACGAAATCCATTTAAAAGCATAACGCTATCAAATCTTTCGTGCCATTGTTTAGGTGCTTGTTTTAACCCATATAAGGATTTGACAAGTTTGCACACCTTTTTCTCTTTACCTGGAACCACGAACCCTTCGGGTTGTTCCATGTAAATCTCCTCTTCTAAGTCTCCATTTAAGAACGCCGTTTTCACATCCATTTGATGGATCTCAAGATTAAACAAAGCCGCGAGAGCAATGATTAAACGAATTGACGTTTTACTGGAAACATGAGCATACGTGTCGAAATAATCAACACCTTCTGTTTGTCTATACCCCTTGACTACAAGTCTCGCCTTGTACTTGTCAATGGTACCATCAGTTTTCATCTTCTTCGTGAAGACCCACTTGTGTCCTAGTGGTTTATTTCCCGGAGGAAGATCCACTAGCTCCCACGTGTGGTTTTGTAAGACAGAATCTATCTCATTGTTTACCGCTTCTTTCCAAAGAATCGAGTCCGAAGAGGACATTGCTTCCTTGAAAGTAGTCGGATCGTTTTCTAACATGAATGTTAGGAAATCTGAGCCAAAAGATTTCTCTTTTCTAGCTCTTTTACTTCTTCTCGGACTTTGTTCTTCTTCATCTTCTTGAGATTCTCTCACCCCCACATTTCTTTTCGTTTCCTCAATGAATCGAGTTTTGTGGGGAAATATCTCCTCGAAGAATGAAGCGTCTCGAGCCTCAATGATAGTATTCACACTCATCTCAGGTTATCTGACTTGTGTACCAAAAACCGATAGGCGCTACTATCATGCGCATATCCAATGAATACACAATCAACTGTCTTAGGTCCTATCCTAGTCCTTTTAGGAGGAGGAATTGGGACCTTTGCTAGACAGCCCCAAACCCTTAAGAACTTGTAGCAAGGCGCGCGTCCTTTCCACAATTCATAAGGCGTTTTATCCAACCTTTTGTGCGGTAGGCGATTGAGCACATGGTTGGCGGAGAGCAAAGCTTCCCCCCACATATTTCGAGGTAGACCAGAACTTATGAGCATCGCATTCATCATCTCCTTCAACATTCTATTCTTCCTTTCTGCAATACCGTTTTGCTCGGGAGAATATGGCGCTGTAGTTTGATGAATGATCCCACTTTCTGCACAAAGTTGTGCAAATGGCGACTCATATTCGCCTCCTCGGTCACTTCGAAGATTCTTGATCTTCTTTCCGAGTTGGTTCTCAACTTCATTCTTATAGTGAATGAACATGTCTATTGCTTCATCTTTACTTCTCATTAAGTAGACATAGCAATATCTTGTACAATCATCGATAAGCGTTATAAAATAACTTTTACCGCCTCTAGATTGTACATACTTAAGATCACATACATCAGTATGGATCAAACTCAGTGGTTCAGAGCTTCGCTCAATAGAGTGGAACGAGGACTTTGTCGTTTTCGCTTCGACGCAAGTCTCGCACTTGTGCTTATGGTTGATGTTAAATTTTGGTATTAAGTTTAGTGAACTTAATCTTTGTAAAGATTTAAAGTTCACATGACCTAATCTACCATGCCATAATGAGGCACACGAGTAATCTCTCACAGTTACTACATCAACGGACGTGCTAGCCTCATTGCTAGTCTTAATTTTAGCTTTAGGCGTTATTGTCGTTACAGACATCTTAAACAGATTGTCCGACAAATAACCCTTGCCCACAAAGGTTCCACCCTTAGATAGGATGACCTCGTCTGACTCAAAGACAAGTGTGAACCCTTTCTTGTTTAGCACTGTACCAGATATTAGATTCCTGTGAATCTCTGGAACATGAAGCACCTCTTTCAGGGTCAACTCTTTCCCCGAGGTCATCTTCACCACAACCGTGCCTTCGCCCTCAACCTTTGAGATAACAGAGTTCCTCTTATAACCCTGCTCATTCTCTACTGGTTTATAGGTCTTAAACATCCACCTATTGGTGCAGATGTGTCGAGTAGCCCCAGTGTCTACCCACCATCCGTTCGAGTTGTTCTTTGAATTTTCAGCCGCCATTACTAAATAATTCTCACAATTATTTCGATTAGTATCGCTGAGAATTCTCAACTCAAATATTTATACAGATATTCCCAGGCCGGTGGAGGGACGAAACCTCTTTAAAGTCCACCTTTCTGCGACAGAATATTAGGTTCCCAGGCCAGTGGAGGGACAAGTCCGCTTACACTCCACCTTTCTGCGACAGAACCGTCTGTATAGATATTCTCACTTTGAATTTCCTTCGAATTCACAAGTCTCAATACTTGGAATTATTTTGAAATTCTTTTTATTGATCCACGTGCAATTATGAACTTGTCACGAGTCACTTTGCAATTTCTTCTCAATATTCAATGGCTCACGTGCAATATCACAAGCATATAATCGACTAATTCTCTTTTTTTTTTCTCTCTAAAAGCTTAAAGCTTTTAATAATTTTTTCACAATTTAATTTAGTCACATAAGCATGCAAAAGCAATATCCTATATAGCAAGGGAGTTAAAGATTTAATACTAAATAATAAACTGCAGCACTATAGTCAAGTAAACATTTACGCATGCATTAAACAGAATTAAAAGCTGGTCTAGCAGTAGGGATTACAGTAAGGTATCCTGAGGTTACAGGTTCGAATCCTGCTTGTAACGCCTTTGGAATTTTTTTTTTAATTCAGCAGTTTTATAATGTAATAAATATGTAACTGCGCAATTAAACTTCAAGAAATGTAACAGCCTAACGGTAAAGATGGCTAGCAATAAGTAGGAGGTCTCGTGATCGAATCACAGTAGCAGCAGTTTTTGAAATATTTTTGGAACTTCCAGATTTAGTTTTCAATCCGTTAAAAACATAAGCTATAACAGACTTAGAAAACAGAAAATGATTAATTGTGAGCAACAGAACACAATTTAAATTCTGAACTTTACAGAAGCAGATTAAACGTTTTTTTTTTCAAAACCAAAATTAAACTCAACAAATTCTGGAAAATAAAATCACCTTCAACATGCAACACACGAAATACTTAAATATAAAATTGATCTTAAGATTGTTGGTTACCGTGCGTGCACGTAAGCGTAATAAACAATAGAATAATCTACAAAACACGTATCAACAATTCATAGAAGAAATACTTCCAGAAACATGCATAGATATGAATTGAAACGCAACAAAAAATTAAAACTACCTCTCAGCAACTGATGATAAATCCTTGGAGTGGATTAGACGAGTCAGAAAATTTCTTCGAGAGAATTGGACGAGTTGGAAGTGAGACCTCCTCCCCTTAAGATCAATTTGCCGGTTCAGCTTCGAACCCTCGATGGCAACGACCTCCCAAGGTACAACGTCCGTCGCGGTGGAATAGTCTTGAAGCTAAGAACGATTCCTCTATCGAACTTTGTAATACTTGCGGAACTCAAAAAATTATGTATGCTATGTTATGAAAAAAAAAAAAAGCTTTGTTTTGTATGCTTGTTGGATGATTTTACACAAGAGAGGAGGCCTCCTTTTATAGGTGAAAAAAACATGTAACAACCACAAACATTAAAGGGGGTGTATTAAACTTGTCATTCAAAACATTTGAATGTCATCAAATTATTTTGACCTCATTCAAGTAATACAATAAGTGTGCATTTTTATTTAAAATTCAGATTTTTATTTAATCTTGAATTTTTATTTAACAAATAAAATTGCTTCTCAATAAGCAATTACAATTCACACACTTTTCACAAATATTTGGACTCAATTCCAAATTTCTCCAACAACACGAACATAAACAATTGAGATTTGTGAAAAGTATCTAATGCAAAAATAAAGTTGTCCATTGTATTACTAGGTTCTTCACTACACCTATTTTACTATAATTCAAACACCAGATAAATAGCCATTCATTGAACATGCTTATAACGATGCAATGATTATGGTGAACAAGAAAAATATGGCATACGCCGTATTAGAGCTATAATATTCTTTTGATGTGGAACCCCCGACCATCATCCAATTTAAATCTACATTATGCATATGTATTACAATGTATATATAGTATGATCCTAAAATTATCACATAATTTCTTTCCAAGAAAATAAATAAATGACCAGAATTCTAATCTATTTTTTTTTATATGTTATCAACGGTAATGGGAATCATTTGTGCGTTACATGAATTAATGCCATATAAAATGCATGGGCAAAAAATACAACTAGTCTCGTTATTTATGATTTTATTCATTCTTAGTCATGTTTATTATTAGTTTATGTCTCACAATATTATTGTTTTTCTTCTTTTTTAGTTGCACCTCTTGCTAGTTGTGTTCCAACATAAGTTAATTAAACCTTCGAACCTCATCTACGCAGAGTAATTGCCAAGTTGACTCAGTTAAATTATTCATCGATAGCATAATCTTAATTTCTGAGGTTCAACTACATATTTTTGTTAATAGTAATAAAAAATTATAAGGAATTGGACACAATGAAAAGATAAATGTAATATTTAATATGTTTTTGAAAGAAGTCGATTATATTCAAGATTAGTTGATAGGGTTATAGTGAGTAAGTGCATTCATTAATTAACATATACATCTTCATTAATTTTCTATTCAAAAGAATACCAACATTTAAATTTGTGTTGTCCTGTCCTTGTTAAAGTTCACAAAAATATAAGAAAAAAAAATAATTCATAATTTTCTTAATTTTTTTACATAGACGAGTTAGGTAAGAATACTTATATCACACTCACCCTTGCACCTTAAATATCGTAGCTCTACACCTTAAATATTGTAGCTCTACATATGCGTATGAGGAAAATATATATTATACCAATTAATTCAATGTTTTCAGAAAGTAGGATCTGACTTTTATTATCGTAAATACGCATTATAATTCTTCTATAATAATATAAAGGTATCATTTTACTTTAGCAGATCTCCCTATTTTTCCTCGATATTCTGATTTAATCGCTCATTGAAATTCAATTTCTAATCTCTCCAAGTGTTTTAATAATTTTCCGTGAAACCCGAAATGACTTCTATGACCTTCAGTTCATTTTTTTGTTTTCATAAATCCTTTCATACAATCTAACCAATTACTCAAAAAAATTACTACATTTACCCAAAAAAAATAAAAAATTGTGTGTTGTAGCTAAAAAATTATCACTAAAAAATAAAATTAGAAAAAAGGAAATTCCAAATAACCAAACACAAAGATAATTCAGATGTAAAAGTAAATCACAGATGAAATTAAATCAGAGAGAGATAGAGCACCATTTTTGCGCTGAAAAGCTCCAGTAGAAAGAGTTTGAAGAATCCGAGACGATTCATTTCTTGCAAATTAATGGATTGCTTAGGCATAGCTATACGCGGTAACGATTTACAATACAGGTTGAGAAAAAGATATGAATGTATTCGATTGATTAATGTGCGCAAGTGAAATAAAGAAAAAGAAACACGATGAAGGTTTTCTGAATGAGGGAGCGTTACAGTCGATGTTGTGCAATAAATAGAAGAAAAAAATTTGCGAGAAAGAGGTCTTGAAAAGTAATCATTAAGTGTGGTGGTTGTCCGATAAGGTATTAATACGGCCCAACATGTTGCACGGCCTACTATAATTACCGGCCCATTCATTTGAAGAAATGCGTTTAGACTGAAGATTATTTAGTATAATATGTTTGACAAATCTAGAGTCTAATAAGCGTATATGGACATTATTATTGTGCGAGTGTTGATTGTTACATACGCAAATATAGTGGATGTGGAGTTGAAGAAGTAATGTTGCAAATGTTTTTTTATTTTTCATTGTGTTCGCTTATGCGACTAATCCAGCTGAGCACTGCCGGGCCCTTTTTGAGAGGGCGGCTCTCCCAGCGGTGTTTTTTACATCTACAGGGCTATTACAAGAACAATTATGTAATGCTTTCTTTTAAAGAGAAGAAGACATGTATTATTTTCTTAGGTTTTATTCTTAAAAACTATTATCTGTTTGAAGTAATTAATCAAGAAGAATAACTATATCGTTATAACAAAAGAGGATATACGAAAAACCGCCTTATGTTATTGCTAACGTATATGTACGTTATATGTATACACAGACACACACATACACAGTCGAGTAATGTATAGAACTTTTTGTAAATCTCATCGTGAGAATATGGAAAAATATTCATTTTGACTCATTTGCCAAAGGAAACTAATAGATTGTATTGGTGAACTACTCTAGTAATATATTTGTTAGTTAAAGCTATGTAACATCTAAGTATGGAGGTTATAATATGAGTTTCTACTTGGGCTATGACTGATGCTAATAATCAGCCTAGACAACATTTTCATGTCTTATCAAAGTCTAAAGCTTGATTAACAAATTTACCATTTTACGCTGATGAACAATGTGTTCCGCATTCGGGTTTCTCACATATCTTTACATTTAGGAGAAGGTACCATAATATCTTGAATATAAACATCCTTACATATATATATATATATATATATATATACATATATATAAGTACCTTACTAGCAGCTACAAGTGAGTAAACCATCAAATCAGCATAACCATATATGATAGGTGCTATATTTACTCTCATTTCTCTGTCTCTTATCAGCATATAGGTGCTATGAACATCCTGATACACATATATCTAATACCTTCATCATCAATATCATCCTCAGTATGGTCTTCTTCATTTAATAACCAGATTCGTGCTTGATCCCTGGTATTTCCAGCTTCATGCCCAACATGATTATCAGACTCCACCTCAATCTAAAATCTATTCTGATCAGTGGGTCTTTTGCTTTCCAATTACATAGTCTCTGATACTTCTTGTTTTAATCAATATCGACTTCTCTAAATACTGCATTTCTGCTTATAATGCACCTTTTGTGACCAAGCTCCAAACACCAGAGCTTGTATGCCTTCACACCTTCAGAATACCTGATAGGGAATTATTATAGTGATTTAAGTACCTAATTTCTTTGGATTTTGTACAGCCCTCGTGGAAATTTCACTTGTTTTAGTGTTGTTTCGTTGTTTTGTAGCTTGAGTCGAGTTGGAGCAAAGCGATACTTATTTGGATAATTTCAACACTTTTTGGTAACAAAAAGGAGTAGAGCTACGCGGCTACCAACCACACTACAAAAGGGATCAGAAAATAGAATACATGGCGAGCAATTGCATGATTGTGCAAGGAAGCTGAAGAGAGAGTGGCGCGCGATAAGTGGTGTATCGCGCGCCAGGTGCGCGATCAAGATGAAACGTAGGCTGACATCAGAAACGAATACTATAAAAATTGTGCTATGTTCAACATCTAGGGTATCGGCTTTCAGAGCACAAAACACCACTTAATAAGAGTTAGGGAGAACTTTAAAGGTTAGAGAAGAGCAGAAATCCTACTGTTCGTAGCACTACATTCATAGTTGAAGGAGAAAAGTGAACAAGAGGAGTCACCGATTAGAGTAGAGAAAATCGGAAGTTTAGTCTTTTCTTTTCCTTATTTGAATAATATATGATGAACTTTTGTGATTTGAATATGACTATGAGTAACTAATGCTCTCAGTATCTGAGGGAGGATTTAGTTAATCTCATATGGATGCACCTTGAACCTATGTTTTGATTATGTTTATTGATGATTTAGTTTTGTTGAATATTATTTGTTGCTTATGCTACTTGGTTTGTTTTGATGCATGCGTTTCTTTGCGGTAGAGTAGTAACATTGAACAACCTTATATTATGTTGAATTACGCATAGAAGATTATTAACACAATACTACATAGTAGATCAGGCAGATGAATCTTTAGACCTTTGACATTAATGTGTAGGTGAAATCTAAATCATAGTTGGTAACTCTAATTCACTTATAAAACACTATATGGATCCTATGACAAGGTGAAATTCTGTTGAGGGGAAAGTGACATCATTAGAGATTAGAGGGTTCTTTAGTACATCAAAAGGTAGCTCATTTGCTACTTCAACTTGGAAACAAAAAGATCATCAATAGATAGCGTCTTGCAAATGAGTCATTGATATTTTTTCTATGAAGTACATGCATCCGAGATGAATGAAATCCATCTCGTCGATACCTTTTACTTAGTCTGTTTCACAACCTTAGATAGCAATCAATCAATCAATCAATTAAATTTTATTTTAGTTAGTTAGTTTATTTTTAATGTCTTTTACAAATGTTTCTAACTACAATCTTTAGTTAATCTTACTTCAAGTATTCTAGTTTAGATCTTTAGTTGTTCATTAGTTAATTAATAGTTGTTTGTCTTTATTTATTTCTCCAACAATCAAATCAAAAAGAAAAGAAATTCAACTCATTAAGTGTGCGACAATATAATTGCTAAAATTACAAATACCTACTCTCCAAGGGATTGATATTTGTTCAGTAACCATACTTTCCATTTTATTATTACTTGACTCGTATACTTACGATAGAGTGTGTATTGAGGTTAAATCAGAACACATACAAAATACGCGCATCAATACCCTATAAACATACACTTCAATGCTCTTGGCTCCAACTTATCATGTTTGATGTGAGCATAAGCCACACATCCAAACACTTTCACGTGCTTTAGACTTGGAGCATGTCCAGTCCATACCTCTTTAAGAGTTTTAAATTTCAATGCAACATATGGACTCATGTTGATGAGATAAGTAGTTGTTAAAACAACTTTAACCCAGAATACCTTAGGCGAGTTTGCAATTCTGAGATACACATGACCCTCTCCAGAAGTCTATTAAACCTCTTTACTAATCCATTTTGCTGTGGAGTTCCAACTACTGTTCTATGCCTTGCAATTCCCAGAGAAAACTCCAATCCATTATCAGTTCTGAACTTTTTCACCTTTCTTCCATTTTGATTCTCCACCAAACTCTTCGAGGTTCCAAAGGCTTCAAATGTTTCATCCTTTGTTTTCAAAAAATAAATCCATATCTTTCTTGAGAAGTCAACTACAATTCACAGAAAATACCTTGCTCCACCATGAGACTGAGTCCTTGAAGGAACCTAAAGATCAACATGAAGGTAATCCAATTTCCCTTTAGTTGTGTGGTATCCAGTACCAAACTTCATCCTGAAAGCTTTACCAAACACACATTTTTCACAAAAACTGAGTTTCTCCACCTTATCATTACCAAATAACCTCTTCTTACCTTGCTCCACAAAACCTTTATCACTTACATGTGCAAGTATTATATGCCGTAGTTTAGTCTTACTTAACTCAGGTGCTAATGTAGCTCCTGCAATACCAAGTACTACTTTTCCCTCCAGTGTATACGCCATTTTTTCTGAATCTTCTCATCAAAACCAGAGAACCACTAAAAACCTTTGACACTGTTTTAGTACACTTGAAATGATACCCCTTCCTATGAAGTTCTCCAAGAGAAATTAAATTCCTATTTAACTTAAGAATGTATACTTTTGTCAACATTCTAGTTTTTCCATCTTGTAATCTAAGTCTTGTTGTTTCTATCTTACATAAATTAAATTCCTATCTTACATGATTAGTTGTTTCCTAATAGAATAGATCCTACCTCATTCTCATCATAATCTTCAAGCCACTCTTTATGAGGTGTCATGTGAAATGAGAAACTTGACCCATCACCCATTCCATCTATGGATCATTGTCAAACACCACCAAAACTCCAGCTGACTCGTAGTCATCCTTTGCTATAACAACATTACCACAATCATTGGTCTTATCACCAGCTTGATTCTTTTGTCTATGAGGATAAAATCTCTTGGTATGTCCTTCATTATGACAATGATAACATCTTATACTACTGTTGCCATTTACAGATTCTTTACCCATTTCAGAATTTGTATTCTTTTTCTTTTTGTCATTCTTGTTTCCTTTCTTCCTTGCTTTGCCCTTACCAACCAGTCTTTCACCCATAACCACAGCCTTAAAATCATTACTTTGATTCAATTCTCTAGAGTTTAGCGCAGATTGAACTTCATCCAAACTGTAGTAGTAGATCTCTCCTCCGACCTGCATGAGCACTTCATCTCCGAGGCATAGGATGATCACATTGTGTGCCTTTTCTAGAATCAATTTATTTATTTTTTCATTCATATCCTTATCCATGTTCGGTTCATCAAGCGTATCAACTAGACCTTGTTGTACCAGAAGAGCTCGTATCTTCAATTGCCGTAGTTCAAAATCGTTCAATCATGTGAACTTTTCAACATCAAACTTTGTCGTCAATATTTTCACGTTCACCGCACCAATTGTTAAATTTGATCACAAATTCACAATCGAATTTCACAACAACAACTGCAAATCAATTCAAAATCAAAAAACAAATACGCAACAAATCAAAGCAAGCAGAACAGAGAAACACAACACAATGACAATATTCTTACCTGGTTTGTATTCACAAATCAATGTGATTTGTGAACCTACATGCAAAGGAGAAATGGAGAGAGGTTTTCTTCATTTATGAGTGTTACAATAGAACAGAAAATCGAATGAAGAAATCAACTCACTAACCAACTTATAAATAGCTGAACTAACCAAAATTGACTGCATGCTGCTAATTTGAGTTGTGCGCCAAATCCCAACTAACATGCACAGTTTTAACTAACTAACTAACTGCCAATGTAAAATGACATAAATGCCCTCATCAGTCAATAAACCAATAACCTCACATCAACATCTCCACTACGTTTTCTAGAAACATGTAAGTGTTAAATCTACCAAGTAGCATAAGCAACAAACCAGATCCATCAAAACAATGTCTTCAATGGAAATAATCAAAATATAGGTTCAAGTTTCTTTCATTAAGATAACTACGTCGTATCCCAGACACTGGGAGATTTAGCTACTCATGATCAATACTTCACAACAATAATTCATCAATAATATCATAAGAAAGAAAAAAGAAAGATTAAACTCTTGATCTCAGTGAGATTTTGGCGTGTCTCTACTTTGATTCTCCTTTGCTCAACTCCGAATGATTATGTTCAATGATGATCACCATTCTCCTCAAACTCTGATCGCAATACTTGAATGACTAATTATGATGTGGAATAGTAGTGGAAAATGGGTGTGGAGTGTTTTGAGCTTTTATTCACAATAGATAGTAGTTGTCTCGTATGTTGGTCATCCTCTCCCTTTTATAGTTTTTAGTCTCTCTGTGTGTTGCCCTAAGGTTTAGATTGGCCGTCATAGAAGTTTGTATCACGCGATGGCGTGCGGTTCTCTGCCTGTGCAATGAGGGTCGTGACTCTCTTGGTGTTGGTTACACCTTCCTTTGCCTTAGCAACGCGAATTGCGCGGTCTGGTTTTCGACGTTGGCTCTACTGCTTAGTCTCGGATGTCGTCGAGATGTCCAGTTCCATGCTCATTTTACCCCAAGTATGCCTCGTTTTCCTTTTACTCGACTTTAAACTACAAAATAACAAAACTAGACAAAAGCCAATAAAAATGCTACAATGAGTTATCAAAAGTAAGAAAAAGGCACTTAAAATCACGTTAAATAAATGATCATCAAATACCATGAACTTAAACCATTGCTTGTCCTGGAGCTAGACTGTAAACGAAAGAAATAAAGTTCTAATAATGCCAACATACACAAGTCAAGATTTTGTCTCAGAATGCCACATATACTTGGAAAATGAAATAGCTAGTGAATATGTGCACAACAAGGTTAATCAAGCCTTCTTCATGTAAAATCTCATTGCGCTCAGTGGTGTGTTCATGTTGATAATAAGTATTGAATACAAGACTTTCATAAAGAATTCACAAAATCATTGAGTTTCATATATAGTTACTTCACTTTTGGTTTTTACCTTTCTTGTTATTCCTTATGCATGTGAACTTCTTATGTTGAGGATGTTCTAGGACTTAACTCAGCTTGTAATGTTAGGCTCGGGTGTGGGCTAATTGTGAGAAAAGATAATTTATGAGTTCTAGACATGTATCATAAATCCAACCCACTTCTTTTTATTTTCCTCACCTCATATAGTTTTTTTTCTTGGCCTTCACATTTTTCTTATAGGCTCTTTTGATAATTTCTTGCGTTTTCATTTGCGCAAGTTCCATTTCCACCCTATACTTTATGATTTTCGAGATGCACACCCAATCTTAAAATTTTGCCTTGGGTTCTTTGTGCTCTCTAATATGCTCATCCTTCTTTTCATTTTTCAGTCTTTTTTATTTTATTTTTTCCTTTTTAGGCTCATTCTTTTGTTTTCCCTAACTCAAACTTTTCAATGTCCTCAATGACCCAAATAAACATAAATATACATAACTAGAATAGAGGACTCCCCTGATATTTGTTTATGTCTCTAATGTGCTTTAGGGTGCCGTGTTGAATGCTTCTACGTCCTTCTCTTCAAGTTTGTCAATGACTTCATTCCATTTTTCTTCCATTACTTTATGTCGCTTGGAAATATCTGCTTTGATGAACAATTTTATTTGTTCCATTTGCTCCTTCAAAGCTTGTTGTACTACCACTTCAAAGGCCCTTGGCTTCTTTGGCTCGTCATGTCCAAGTTTCCCTTGTGCATAGGTGTCAGGTTGATTTTATGAAATCATGTCTTTCACTTCCACCTTCTTGTCGGATGATCTTGAGGGAACTTCTTCTTTCTTGTAAAGCTTTGTAGTAAGTCATCCAGGTGGGAATCCTCCCATTGTCCTGCCTCTTACGAAGTGGTCGATAGATACCGAAATTTCCTCCCCCACATTCATATCGAAATCCTTATAAATCCATGTGAAGAGTTTCCCTTTGCTACATGGTACAGTCGTCAAATGATTTATGGGATGTATGCGTAAGACTATGAAGTGATACTATGCTATGTATTTCGATAGTAATTGTGAATAAAGAATGTACGGATATATGCTCGATTTTGTGTGGAGACATGTCACTGGATATGAGATGTCGCTCACCGCTTCCTCAACATCAAAAATCTACTCTTGAAGTTAATACTATCCATCTCTAATCATGTCCTCGTCTAGATGGTAGAGTGTATTGATTATATCCATTGTAACCATCACCTTCTTACCTCTCATAACCGCATGATCTTTCAATGGGTAACTTGCATTGGTGTAGAACTTCACTACCATTGTCTTGTTGATCCATCCTATAGCTTCCACGAACTTCCTCCATCCTAGTGTTTCAACTTTATCCAGAAAAAAAAAATCAAAACCTTTTTCTATGATAAAGGGTTTCTTCTTCAATTCCTCTTCTCGGGATGGTGAGTTGCTTTTCTTATTTTTGTTGCTAGATGTAGTGGTTGGTGGTGATACTGGGGCCTTATCGTCGGAATAATGGACTTCTCTAGGGCACTTGTTGCTTGGATTTTTTGAGTAGACATGGTGAACTATAACAAGTAAAATAATATGAGGAAGAAGAAGAGTTATAAAAACTAAAGAGAGCGAACTAGGGATTGTGATATCTTGTGTTTGTCAAGAATGAAACATAACTTACTAATTACCCATTTTTATAGTATAATATATATATATATATATATATATGTTTAAATGGACTTGGATTCCATCATATAGGTGAATTAGGCGTTATGGAACCATTCAACTAGACATTAATTATGATTACGTAACTTTAAATAAAGCAATTCCCAAAATTTAAGTGAAAAGGAAAGAAATAAAAAAAAAAAACTTATTCGCAAATCGTCAAGAACTTTATGCGGTTTCCAAGAACCGTGTGACATGCCATGTTACGCGCCCCTGGCGGCGCTTCTCGCACGATTCACTCTATTTCTATGTGCATTGCGCCTATTGGCAAAGATTGGCGCAACTCACGCCACTTTAGCCACATGACATGCGCCTGAAATTTCAAAAAAGTTCTATTATTGCTCTGGAATCCATAAGTTGAGCATGCTTTTATGCCGCTACTTTTCTTATGGATTTCAGAGTCCGTCTTTTCAGCACTTAAACTGTTCTTTCTCGTCCAAGCATCATGCTCAACCTTTGCAGCCTACAATGCGATCGAAACTTAAAATTAAAATGACCAAAAAGTATTGACTCAAAAACAGTAAAGTTTTGGGTTGTCTCACAAACAACGCTAAGTCTTTACGTTGCTCAGTCCGACACGACTAATTCTAAAGTGTGGCCATTGCTCCACCATGGTTAGATGGATGCACGAAAACACAATTTAATTCACATTCATTGTTCTTGATTGGTGGATCAGTAGGATAGCTGAGTATTAAAGTTACAATTTCTCCTCCCAGGTCAATCAAAGTATTAACAATTGCTAATTATGGATTTCCTAAAATCAATGAAAACTTATACTTTTCACCCATGTCAAATACCACAAGACCGGTAAGAAAAATAAAATCACCATTTTTTACCGAAACATCATCAATAACCCCTTTAGGGTAACTCATGCTCCTAACTCATGCTCCTATTAACTAACTGTATAGTCAAATTAGTTGCTTTCTAGCTAGGTAAGTTCAATGTTTTATAGATAGAGTAAGGCATGAGATTTATACTAGTACCTAAATCACATAAAGAATATTCAAATAAAACATTATTCATAATGCAAGGTATAGTAAAACACCATGGATCCCTTAGCTTGACTGACGATTTGTCGATTGCTTAAATTGCACAAACTTTTTCGATCTTCAACTCTTCTATGCTCTTCTTAATCAAGGTCTTATTGCTCAAGTATTTCACATACTCTGGCACTTGTTTAATCGCATCTTTAAGTGTGATCGATCCCAGTAAGTCTTTGAAGATGGCAGCAAATTGTTCCACTGAATGAAATCTTGAAAGTAATGGAATCAGTGGATAGTACTCCTTCAGTACTGGTTTAACAATGTTGCCCAATATCCTCCTCGATTGAAATCACATTTACTTGTTTTTGTGGATATGTTTCAGTGTTGCTTGGTAGTGTTCCGGTCGATCGAACACTTAGCTAATTTGCAATTCAGTCAATTGTTTTCTCAATGTTTTTCAGCAATGCATCGGTTTTGACACATTGCTTTAATTTGTCTCAACTTTGCATCAGTGTTCGCAATGTAATTAAACATGGGTTTTTCATGATTGGACTTCTTATCACTCTTGACTACGTGAAGTCAAAACAAAATATTATGGTTTCGCTAGCCAAAAGGTTAAATACAGATCAAGTTAAAAATATCGAGAAAATGAGACTTAAGCCATGTGAAAAATAAGGTTATTACGAAGGAAAACCCAACCTTGTTGACTGGAGATGCTACGATCTTTGTTCATATAGGATAACCTAATTGTAAGACTTTGCATGGTCATTGTGGAGGTCAACCATCGTCCTATTCATATTATGAGACAATGATAATCGTAAAGAAAAAAAAAAGTTAAGCATTGTGCTTTTAAAGATTTTTACGCGTCGTAAGTCATAGCAGAGTAATGCATATTCAAATTGTGTGGTCATTCTCGTACGATGATGGATCAAACTAAAACCTGAAAGACTCTCACTTACCAAACGTTTGCTTAATTTTCATTCGATTAACCACAAGTAGTACTTTGCATATAGAAGTTCAAGATATGTTGATAAACAAAATATGGTACAACTTAAAATGGTAATGGGCTTTTGAAACCTAATTCATAAGATTGATGTCATGAGAAAATGTATATGTGGTTTTTAAGGTTCAGCGCTGAGTTGGAAATAAATGAGGATAAATTTTATGACTAGTAGTATTTGCCAATATTGTAAGGCGAAAGATAAGAATAAAGGAATGCTTAATAAAGCCAAATGTCGTTTTGCATACACTATTCATACTAGCCACCACTGCGACCAAGTTTTCATGATGAATCTATTGATTTAACTCTTTAGGCATAAACCTCATCTAATCTACACAAACATAATGAACTGATTCAGCCACATTTGATTCGGCCATTGAATCAAGGTTTGATTTTATTTTTTTTGATCAATTAGAGGTTTTATTAAGAACAAAGAAAAAGAGTATAAGCAATATATCATGAGAAAAAGCAGGGGAAAGTTAGGAGCCTCAACATTTTTCGGTTACCTACTCCAATCAACGGAAAAAGAAAATCATCTCTAGTGACTTAATCCAATGCCAAGTCCTAACCTTTACAAGCTCAACTATCATAAATATTAAGAGGTTCCGAACCGTAAAGGCTGTTATTTCATGTTGTCTATACTGTCCACTCACCTCTTCCTTTTTTTTTTTTTTTTTTTTTTTGTATTCGAATACATGCCTATCTTGATGAAAATGTTCCTTAGGCAAGACCAAAGTCAAGTTGAACCAATTATAGGTGGACATCCAATATAAAAACTTTGTAGATCACCTCACAGTTGAAAAACATATGCTCAATATCATTACCACCATTCCACGTTCACAATACCTCTCTTAAGGAGATTACAGTTAGACGAAATCGTATTCAGGACATATTTCTAACCATAAATAATCATTTTTAGTGGCGCTTTCATATCACAAAACACCTCAGAAAACTTATCGTTATTATTTAATTCACACGCAGAGAGAAGGTTGAATGCTCTGTTGGAGAAATTCCTAATTTTGTATTGAGACAAAATGGAATTAAAATTTGGAATTGAGTCCAAATAATTTAAGAGTGTGAATTACATTGACTTATTGAGAAGCTAAAAGAATGCTACATTTTTACATGTACATTTTAATATATGTTGTGAGAAAATGTAGTGAATTTATTTATTGAGTAAATAAATTCAAGATAAATATTTAAATTTTATTTAAATCACACTCAATGGTCTATTAATTCATTTGACTGAATTAATTCCCCCCCCCCCCTTAATGGTGTAATGGTTGTTACATGGTTTTTTCTCCTATAAACATATTTTCTTTGCATACAAAATACATAGCATTTTCGATTCTAAGAGTTCTGCAAAATACTTTGAGTGTCCGATTTGAGAAGATAGTATTGTCCTTCACTTACTACCTTATTGTGTGAGGACGTTGTACCTTGGGAGGTCATTTCCCACCGAGGGCTTGAAGGGTAGCCGGGAAAATTGATCTTAAGGGGAGAGGGCTAAGCCTTCGACTCGTCCTATGCTTCAAAGGGATTTTTCTGACTCGTCTAATCCACTACAAGGATTTTCCTACAGTTGCTGAGAGGTCAAATTTTATCTTATTGTCTATTATCTGTTTAATTACATATACGTTATTGTTTAATTTTATGATGTTATGATTCTAGAAATATAATCATGTTATGTGTATGTCTATTTTTATAAATTCACATGTTTATGTGCAACACGTACCCAACATGCTCATGATGGCCGTTTATTTACTAGTTATTATTTTTTAATACTTTCGATAAATCCTTGTAGCATTTTTATTAGTTTTTGTCATGTTTTGTCATTTTGTACTTTAAAGTCGAGTCAGAGCAAAACGAGATATAATTGAGGCAAAATGAGCATGAAACAACACAAAAGGCAAAACTGACATTTGGACGACATCCGAGACCCTATGAGTGGAGCCAACTCCACAAATTGGAACCCGCGACTCGTGCCGGTAGAAAAAGGTGCGAGAAGCGTGACGCACGCTGCACATGAAGAGAACCCCGCGGCATACCATAGGCTCGCCGAGTGACACGCGCCCGACATGAACTTCTATGACGAATGGATCCAAACCCTAGGGCAACACAATGAGAGCCTAAAAACTATAAAAGGGAGAGGACGACCAACATAGCTCAAAGCACTTTACGCCCATTTTTCACCACTATTCCACACCATAATCCATCGTTCGGGAAAAGCAATCAATCAGAGAAGATAACATCTAGAGCTGAACAAATGAGAATCAAAGGTAAGACATGCCGACATTTTATCGAGATTAGAAGTCTAATCTTTTTTTTTCTTTCTTGTGATATTATTGATGAATTATTTTTGTGAAACATGGATCATGAGTAGTTAAATCTGCCAGTGTCTGGAATAGGACATAGTTATCTCAATGAAGGAATCTTGAACCTATCGTTTGATTTTTCTATTGAATATAATGTTTTGTAAGATTTGGTCTGTTGCTTATGCTAATTGGTAGATTTAACACGTACATGTTTCTAAGAAGAATAGTGGAGATATTGAATTGTCACGTATTACTTGAATTATGCATAGGAGATTGTTAGCGGAACACTTTCATAGTAGATCGCACAAACCAATTTCTAAACTTTTGGCGTCTAACAAGGAATTTAGATTAAGTTGTCAACTCTTTTCTAAAACTCTGTATGGATCTTTGACATGGTGAAATTCTTGAGATGAGAGAGTACCTAATGGCCTGACATTATTAAGGAGCTAGGAAGTTCTTTAAAGGATACGAAATTGTGCTTAACTTATCACGTCAACTTGAGAACAAACAAGACTCAATGGGAAGAAGCATAACACAGGGTCATTGGTATTTTGTCTATGAAATACCCGTATTCGAGATTAACAAATTTCAATTTCTAGAACATTTTTTCTGGATCAGCAGAACAACCCAACCAATCAATCAATTCAATTATTTCTTCGTCTTTATTTTTTGTTATTTCAATTCATAAAGTCTGTTGCATTTTTCTTTCTATATCATTACACAAAGTAATTGCTTTACTTGGTTTTAACAAAACATTGCTAAAACAGATAAGTACTCTCGTGGGATAAGCTAATTGGTTCGTAACTATACTTACCATTTTATTATTACTTGACCATGCACTGGCGAAAGCAATAATATTACTATTGTTCTGTAATACGAAATAAGCGCATCAACCCACTTAACCAAGGTTCGAGTATAGTTTGGAGACATTGTTGTACAAAAGAATGAAAGTACTTTATCTAATACTTAAAACAAGTTCCTTAGTATTTAAGAATAAAACCTAAGAAAATAATACATGTCTTCCTATCTTTAAAACAAAACATTACATATTTGCTCTACTAATAGTAAATGATTTGACTATAGATCGTATTATATATATATATATATATATATATCTATATGCGTGTCGGTTACAAGTGAATGGTCTAGTAATACAACGAGTCTATCTCAAATCAGGCCTACACTATGTATTTCCCGTAGACTTGGTCCGGAACACCTCGAACTAACGCCTCGATGCTTGGATGGCAGTGGGATATCGGTGACTAGATCGAATGTATGTCGGTGATTGTCTTCGACATGATATCAAGGACGCCCCCCGACGTGATATCGGTGATGTGGTGGTGTGACGTATCAAAGGTGCACGAGGTAATCCCGATATCGAATGCGATATCGAGAGTGAGATCGGGGATGTATTTCGATGTGATGCGTGGTAGCTGAGGGATAATAATTGCTTTCTTTGGGATCCGGGCACCGCGTATTTATAGACCTCGGGATCCGGGGACCACAGTAACATATCGGTGATTATTACCGATATGACATCGAAAGTGGCTCCCGATATGGTCCAATATGGGCCTGGTTTGGGCCAGGCCCAATATGCAGGAAATGCCCATATCATGTAGTCCCCCAATTTGGGGATTCTTATCTTAGAGATAAGAATTCGAAAATTTAATTTTAAATTTCTGGGTTACCTGTACCCTTCGTCCCGCCAGTTCAAATGAAGGAGATCAAATATGCAGGAAATGAGCTTTGTGATGAACTTTGATGGGCCCCCTAATGCAGTGGCATAGTTTGAGGTCCTCGTTTGAATTCTGTCTTCTTTGGAGTTGAATTTCTTATAAATATTGGAGTTGCACTTCGAGGCTTTTTTGCGTAATAGGATAGGATATCGGGGTTCATCGTCGATATCACGTCGAAACGCATATTAGATATGATGTCGAAAGTATATTTCGATGTAGTTAAGGCCTCCGTCTATAAGTAGGGCTTGTAAGAGACTTTGAAGGTTATAGTTTCCTGCGTTTTCTCTGTCGTGTAGTGTAACCACATCGGTATGTATATCGGTAATCATATTTGATATATGCCCCGACGTGTATTTCGACCTCGGCGTTGTACTTGAATTATTTATTATTATTTTCTCATGCTGATACTCTGATTATTCTACAGGTGCATTATCTTTTTCTGAGATACTCCGTTAGAATGGGGTTTAGACAATTGATGCGTAAACTTCAAGCCAATCGTGATGCTCAGAAAGCTGCATTGGCTGAGACGGCAGCAGTCGCGGTGGCGCCTGAAAGAGTGTCTGCGTCCAACTTTGACCTGAATGATGCAGCCACTGAGGTTCTGCCAGAGGCATCGGGAGTTGAAAAATCTCCTCTTAGCTCTGTAGTTCCTGAAAGTATTAATAAGGAATGAATTGAAAGCGTTCCTGCCACCGTTGGGTCCTTTAGCCAGGACATCCTTAATGTGGTGGGAGGTCTGCAGGGTACGGCCAATCTCTTGGAGGTGTTGACCTCGAAACAGAAGGGTGCGGTTCTTTCGCCTGAAGGGACTGTGTTGGCTGAGAGACCAGATGTTAGGTCTCCTTCTGGCGAGTACGTAGCTCAATGTTCTGAGTCTATGGCCAACATTCCTTTGACCGAGAACGTTGGTGATTCGGGATCGAATGCCCATGTCATCTTGGGTGATTCGGTGGATGTGCCTTTTATCGTGGGGTCGGGCTATTCGAGCCCTAACCCTATTAGTGGCATGGGAAAGGCGCCTGTTTCAGGTGCAACCGACAAGGGTAAAGGGCCACTGCAGGAGCCCTCGATATTGGGGGGCTTCGCCCCTATCTTGCCTGGAGTTTCGATTACGAGGC
Source organism: Linaria vulgaris (assembly GCA_948329865.1). NCBI lineage: Eukaryota > Viridiplantae > Streptophyta > Magnoliopsida > Lamiales > Plantaginaceae > Linaria > Linaria vulgaris. Next base: position 50,114,524 of record OX415251.1, on the reverse strand, counting down.
CTGCCGTTGATCCGGCTAGGGTATCGGGTAATAAAAGGTCTCGTGATGGGACTATCAACAGTGTCCACTCGTCTTCGGGTTCGGGCCCCAAGAAGGTGGGTGCCGTCAAATCCTCCAAACGAGTAGAATTCCCTGAAGCAGATGTTGTACGGGGAATGATGCGGGCTTTTCCTCCTCCAGAAAATGTGCGGGTGCTCACAGAATTCGAGCGGGCCCAAAATATACGCCGCAACACTCACATGTTTCAGAGTGTACGCATCTTACACGACTTCGATTGATTTTATTTGACTGTTTAACATAATGTTACTGATTGTATTGTGCAGACGGCCAAGCTTGTGGTCTCGTGTCTGAAGACAATTCGCGAGTCCAAAGGTGACCCTGACGCTGTTGCTGCCGAGCTCGAGGCTGATATCTTGAGGATGGGGGAGTTCAACCCCATGGTGTTAGAGAAGTTGGAGGCTGAGAAAAAGGATGCCATGAAGACATGTCGTAAGCTCCGAGAGGAGTATGATTTGTTGAAGGGCAACTTTAAAACATTAGTGACTGAGATCGACCAAGGAAAGGCGCGTGAACTGGCGGCCAACAAGGAGCTGGAGAAACTGAAGGCTGAGGTGGTGGCGGTGAAGGCTGCTAACGAAGGTCTCTCGTTGGAGCTCCCCACTGCCAAATTAGCTCCCTTGGACTTGGTATATATCTTTGTTTACGATATCTGCTTCTATTTTTTCCTCCTGTATTTATTAGAGTTTAATTTGTAGGAACGTCGTCCTGATCTCCTCCGGGTTGGAGCGGAGAAATTTATGGAGAGCTTGAACTTCCAAGACTTAATCTTGAAGGTTCGGGAGGCAGCATTTCATGCTTGCGTAGGGCAAGTATGGAAGAATGACGGTTTCAAGGATTCCCTCGAACTGAGTGGGTTGAACCCGAGGCATGATCATAAGGACCTGCCGGTTGGCGGACTAGATGAGGTGGAGGAGGGTTTAGCCGAATCTGACGTGTTTTTTGAGGTTGTTGAGAAGAAGACTAAAGGGTCCTTGTGGGAATAGATGTTTGCTGCCTTTATTGTAACCTGAATTTATCCCTTTTCGGATTATTTCCAATTCGTGGTTCTGTAACTGAATATTTATTTCTCTGTTATCGACATAATCTGTGACTCTGCATGGCCTTGTTGTTTGATAACTTGTTGGTTTTTTATTGCCATGATGTCAGAGTATGCAGTATTTCGCTATCTGACCCTGCATTCATTTCGTTATCGTATCGATGAGATTTCTTTAATATGCTTGTCATCAACAAGGGATGATTTGAATTTCCTCGGTGTTGGTAGAAACATGGGTAATCTGCCGCTCATGTGTTTAGGATCGACCCCGTTATCACAGGGTATCTTTTTCTTGTGGGTAGAGGCCCATCCCGTTATCACAGAGAACTCGCTACCGTTCAACTGTTTAGGATCGATACCGTTATCCCAGGGAAACCGTTATTGCTCAAATGTTCATGATCGACCCCGTTATCCCAGGGAATATTTTTCTTGTGGGTAGGGGCGCATCCCGTTATCACAGGGAACCCGCTACCATTTAAATATTTAGCATCGACCCCGTTATCACAGGGGATATTCTTCTTGTGGGCAGGGGCCCATCCCGTTATCACAGGGAACCCGCTACCGTTCACATGTTTACGGTCGACCCTGTTATCACAGGGGATATTTTTCTTGTGCCGGCCCCGTTATCACAGGGAATTTTTTCTTGGATCGACCCCGTTATCATAGGGGATCTTTTCTTGGATCGACCCCGTTATCACATGGGATTTTTTGTTGGATCGACCCCGTTATCACAGGGGATTTTTTCTTGGACCGGCCCCGTTATCACAGGGATTATTTTCTTGGATCGACCCCGTTATCACAGGGGATTTTTTCTTGGATCGACCCCGTTATCATAGGGGGTTTTTTCTTGGATCGGCCCCGTTATCACATAAGATTTTTTCTTGGATCGGTCCCGTTATCACAGGAAATTTTTTCTTGGATCGACCACGTTATCACAGGGGATTTTTTTCTTGGATCGACCTCGTTATCCCGGGAAATTTTTTCTTGGATCGACCCCATTATCACAGGTGATTTTTTGTTGGATCGATCCCGTTATCACAGGGAACCCGCTACCGTTGAAATGTTTAGAATCGACCCCGTTATCACAGGGGATATTTTTCTCGTGGGTAGGGGCGCATCCCGTTATCACAGGGAACCCAATACCGTTGAACTGTTTCTTGTCGACCCCGTTATCACAAGGGATATTTTTCTTGTGGGTAGGGGCGCATCCCGTTATCACAGGGAACCCGCTACCGTTGAAATGTTTAGAATCGACCCCGTTATCACAGGGGATATTTTTCTCGTGGGTAAGGGTGCATCCCATTATCACAGGGAACCCACTACCGTTGAATTGTTTCTTGTCGACCCCGTTATCATAGGGGATATTTTTCTTGTGGGTAGGGGCGCATCCCGTTATCACAGGGGACCCGCTACCGTTGAAATATTTACGGTCGACCTCGTTATCATAGGAGATATGAGCATTTCCTTTGTCTTTTTGACTATGTCTCTTGGTGACTCTGTCGTCGTGGAATCTATGGGTCATTAAGCCCTGTAAAACATCACAGACAAGAAAGGTTTTCGATGTAAAAGCTAATATGAAAACACGAATTGATGTGCATGTGTTATCTGCGGGATGTTTCCTCAATCTGGGAATATCAGTTTTATACAAGAAAAGATGTTTCCACTGTGTTCTATCGTGCATGTTGTACATGTTTGTACCTGTTTAAATGGATAATATTGAATAATCTGGGATAATGCCCCATGAATCCCTCTTTTAATATTCCCTATGTCCTTTTCGAATATAGTAATGTATGATCCTTCGAGCCATGTACCTGTAAGAGGGCGATGTGTTAAACATATATCTAGGGAAATACTCCCCAATTCTTCGTGCCATTCTCTGCACTTCTGTAATGTCCGCTTAGGACATATCCCTGCATGAAATATGAGATTCCACAAAGCAACAAATAAAAAGGTAATGACGGATAACGGTCGAAGGCTAGGTAAACCTAACCCGCCTACGTATCCCGTTGAATGGGGAATCAGACCGGCGTAGTTCCCCCTGTTTTAAGTTACATGTCGGCCCACGAAGGGGCAAAATAAGAGACAACGGTCGAGGGCTAGGGAAATCTAACCCGCCTACGTATCCCGTTGAATGGGGAATCAGACCGGCGTAGTTCCCCCTGTTTTAGGTTTACAACCTAACTCGTGATGGGGCAATGTTTCAAATGTTCAAGCGTAATTTAAAAATTACTAAAATCTAAAATATTGTCATGTTGTTCCTCATGGTGATCACTCCCTAGCTTGATGATCCTGATTTGGCCCGATTGCTTCTTCCTCCGCTTCTCTAATTCTTGGCAACGTAAGAGAAGTTATGTAGCAGAACCAAGCCTCCTCCTGGTCAGCGACCACTTCTCCGACCCCTCCTCTTGCTGGGAATTTCATCTTCTGGTGGAATGTGGATACCACCGCTCTTATCGCGTTCAGGGCTGGCCTGCCGATTATGACATTGTATGCAAATGGTTGGTCCACGATTGTGTATTGAATATTAATAGTTCGCATGTGCAGTTCTTGTCCAAACGATGTGGGAAGGTTCACTTGCCCTAGGGGAATTGTCTCTGCTCCACCAAATCCTACCAGTGGCGTACGGACATGTTCAACTACGTGGTGGCCGAGTGCCATCTTCTCCAAAGCATGTGCAAATATAACATTGGTGGAACTACCATTATCTATAAGTACCTTGTGTACAGCGTAGTTAGCGATATCAAGCTGAACAACCAGGGGGCAGTCAAGCTCGCCTGCCTGGATGGCTTCGGGGCTGAGATCCAAGAGGTCCCTGCCGGAAAACGTGATAACCTCGTCTAGAAGCTCCTCAATCAACGTCGTGAATCTGACGAATCGGTCCTCGTTCAATCCACGAGTTATCTTCTTCCTCTGGTTGGTGGAATCTGCTCCCGCGGTCCCACCACTTATCACATTAATCACCCTCCTCGAAGGTGCATTATTTATCGTATTGTCCACTCTCAATTGCCTTAAGGCCCTCCCTTCTTGGGGATTGGGACCGCTCTCTTGATTCAGCATATTGCCCGCTCGCCTGAACGAACTCTATTAACCTCCCGTCCTTAATTAACCTCTCGATCTCATCCTTCAGGTCATAGCAGTCCTTCGTGTCATGGCCTTTTTGGCGGTGGTACTCATAGTAGCGCCTAGATTTCTTGGTGAACTCCGTCTCTTTGATTTTCCGAGGCGCACTTAGCCAATTCCTACTCTGCGCGACGGCCAAGATAGTGCGAATGTCCTGATTGAGAGGGGTATATCTCTTTGGCGACCTGTCTCTTCCTCCCCTGCTCTTGTTCCATACCTCTCTACCCCTTTCCCGGTCGGATTCCTAGGGTCTAAACTTAGCTGCCATCATCGCGTCTTCGTAAATCACAGTATGTGCCAACTCGTTTATCCGATTGATGGTAGGTTCTGCGAGCTTGATCAACTCTTTGGCAAATCTGTTGTATGTCGTTGCCCTGAATAGGGTCTGCAACACTTGTCCCCCATAGGGGTTGTCCACCTTCAGTAGCTCCTCATTGAATCTGTTCATCAACTCACCGAGAGTTTCCCTCTCTTTCTGTTTCAACGCTTCCAGATGGTACATGCTTGTCTCCATTCGCTTCTTACTGGAAAAGTGGTTCTCCAACCTCTCCTTCATCTGCTTGAAGCTAGAAATAGATCCTGTTTCGATTCTGTTAAACCAGTCTAATGCCGCTCCTATCAGTGTTGTTGCCATTATTTTTGCCTTAATACCCTCGGAAAAATCTTGTAGGTTCAAGAGACTCTCCACGGCGTGGACGTGATCCCTTGCGTCACTCTTCCCATCATATGGTTTTATGGTTGGAATCTTGTCTCCTCTGCACAATACCTCCTTCTTGATTTCAAAACAAAAGGGAGTCAACGACTGTTGGTATCCAACTGTTGTAGCTCCACGGTTTTCGTTCCTTCTCCCGGCTTCCATGCCCTTCGTCACTTTAACTATTTCCCTTATCGTGTTATGTCTGTCCTCCTCGAATGTCCCGGTCCTCCGGTCATTCTCAGTATCGTCACTTACTTCTACCCTCTCTTCACTTTCGGCTCCTGTCCAACAACCTCTTCCCACGTTGTCCCTTCGACCCCCTTCTATGATATCCTCTTCGTCCCGCTCTTGCCTTGTCCTTCGTCCCACCATGTGTGGCAACAAAGTCTCCATTGTAGCGTCTAGCGCCGCTTTCACAGAAGCGTTGATCTGCGCTAACATCTCCGAGGTTATGACGGCGGGGGGGATGGCGCTCCGCCTTGCGGCCCTCACCCCCTCTGAGCCAAGAGGATCCGTGTTTGGCACCTTGGTCAATGGAACATCTGCCGCGGGTTCTCAGTGGTTGGGCCCTCAGCCGCGGGTACCGCCGTATTTGGGGCGGCGAAGGTTGGACCTGCATTCGTGGCTCGCAGTGGCCTTTCGGGCCCGCGCCTTCGTCGCGGCTCGTTCTGCGCTGGAGGAAGATCCATCTCGGCTTGGGTCACTGTCTGTTCTTGGTCAGTCGGGTGTTGAGGGAGTTGCGTGTCCTCCATCCTGGCGCTCCTATTCACAACTCCGTTAAATTCGGATCGGGTCCTCCTTCCTTGCATCTTGGCGTCATTGTCCGTGAAATGGTGTTCCCACAGACGGCGCCACTGATTTGACTATAGATCGTATTATATATATATATATATGCGTGTCGGTTACAAGTGAATGGTCTAGTAATACAACGAGTCTATCTCAAATCAGGCCTACACTATGTATTTCGCGTAGACTTGGTCCGGAACACCTCGAACTAACGCCTCGATGCTTGGATGGCAGCGGGATATCGGTGACTAAATCGAATGTATGTCGGTGATTGTCTTCGACATGATATCGAGGATGCCCTCCGACGTGATATCGGTGATGTGGTGGTGTGACGTATCAAAGGTGCACGAGGTAATCCTGATATCGAATGCGATATCGAGAGTGAGATCGGGGATGTATTTCGATTTGATGCGTAGTATCTGAGGGATAATAATTGCTTCATTTGGGATCCGGGTACCGCGTATTTATAGACCTCGGGATCCGGGGACCACAGTAACATATCGGTGATTATTACCGATATAACATCGAAAGTGGCCCCCGATATGGTCCAATATGGGTCTGGTTTGGGCCAGGCCCAATATGCGGGAAATGCCCATATCAGTAAATTGTAAAATTACTTCTTCAATTCCACATCGACTATACCTACACAATACTAAATTTGCGTATGTGACCATCACCACTCGCACAATAATAATGTCCATATAGGCTTATTTTGACTCTAGACTTCACAAACACATTAGACTAATAATCTTCGGTCTGAATACCTTTCTTCTTCTAAGTTGGTAATTGTAGTAGGTCATGCAACAGGTTGGGTCATATTAATACTTTATCACACAATCACCGCACTTAATGATTACATTTCAAGACCTCTTTCTCGCAATTTTTTTCCTATTTATTGCACAACATCGAATGTAATGCTCCCTCGTTCAGAAAACCTCCATTCGTGTTTCTTTTTCTTTCTTTCGCTTGCACATATTAATCAATCAAATATAACCATATATTTTTCTCATCTTGAATGGTTACTGCGATAGCTATGCCTAGGCAACCCATTAATTTAGGAGAAACGGGTCATCCCAGATTCTTCTAACTCTTTCTACTAGAGCTTTTCAGTGAACAAATGGTGCTCTCTCTCTCTAAGATTAAATCGTTTTGGGCATTTACTTTTACACTTGAATTATCTTTGTATTTGGCTATCTGGAATTTTTTTCCTATTGTGATTTGTTTTACGTGATAATTTTTGAACTACAGTAGATTTTTTTTCTTTCTAAATGTAGTAGTTTTTTTGAGTAATCGGTAGATTGTATGAAAGAATTTATGAAAAGAAAAAAACAATTTATTGGGACATGCAACGTGTTTCATATCAAACAAGATGTTGTTATCTTAAAACTCTTTTAATTTCATTCTCACTCATTGGATAAGCAAAGAGGTGGTTGAATGAGTTACCGGTAAGCAACATTAGAGCATGAAAGCATTTGGCAAAAGACTTCTTAGGATAATTATGCTCACTAGCAAGAACTGAAATTTGTAAATTTAGTTGATTAGTCTTTATCTAAATAAATTTGATCAGATCATGTTTATAATAAGGGTAGCGATATAAACAGACAAATCTCCTAAATACAGAGAAAAACATATGAATTTACGTTGTTAACCTTCACAAAATAAATTAAAGAAACAACCATATAGTTTCTAAAATAAAACCCACTATTAAAGGAGATTAATTACATAATTATAGAAGAAATTATTATATACATCCGCTGTATGTACAACCGATGGTTGAGATTAAAAGGAGATTCCTAAATTGGTAGTGGATGTACATACAATGTCTGCATCAAATAATCTCTCCAATTATAGAGGTAATTGACACAATCTACATTGATTTTATGATTTTGGAAAGTATGCGCGATAAACTAGTCAAAATATTAAATGATTCATGTCGGATCATCGGATGGTTATTCAAAATTTGTTCTCGTGTTTTCCCCCCAAATAAATGGTTATTTATGATAAATCATGTTGGATGAAATTCTTTTTTTTTATAAATTGAATGTTTAAAAAAATAGTTTATGACCTAGTAAAAAGAATCTGATATCATATTTATAAATAGTGAATATAATTATCTTATTCCTTTGTAATCTATTTTATGTGGGATATATATCACGAACTGTTTATGCATGACATGCATCATCACATACATTCACATACTTGGAAATTATATTCGATAGTTTGATATATATATATATATATATATATATATATATATATATATACATACTTATACATATATATATATATATATATACATATCATCTTACTATGGATATACAAGTTTTCTTCATAATACTGAACAAATTGTTATTACTATTATTCATTGAGTTTTTTGCCCACGTTTTTTCGCGTATTAAGATAGAATAGTTTTAAAAACAGAGAATTTACTATTTTAAATTATATATAGTGTTAATAAATTATAAAGCATAAAATAAATCTAACAAGATAAAGCTGATTTATCAAAAAGATATAATTAAGCAACATAATCTAGTGAAGTAGAATTTTCATAGTTGAAACTCTTTTTTTGAGTATTTGATTAAAATCATGTATTGAATTTCCATTAACAATAATTTTATAAACACATTATTCATAAATTAAGTTATTTGATACTGGTTTGATGTGGAGAATACAGAATCCACGAAAAAAATCATTGTGATAGGATTCGGATTAACCACATATTTAGGAAAATGAGATGAGATTGTTGCCATATTTTGGAAAACGTTTCACAAAACAAAAATAAACGGGTATTTCCTAGAATCATGGAATGGACTCCCCTGAATTGTGGATTCTTGTATTTTGTTTTGATTTTGTCTAAGGTTAATATTGGGATATCATTAATTTTGCTCTTCATTTAGGGATTTTGCTATGTGTATATTATTTTTGTTTTATTTCGTCTCGGTTACAACACACCAAAAATACAATATAAGTAGGCATCAAACCGACCAAAATATGCTACTCTATTAAAATAAAAGGATCAACTTAGTACGAAACACCCAATACACGATAACTAGCATAGATTGACTAAAGTAACCTCGAACGGTCGAATCTGCAAATGGTCGAACGGGATAGGTTCGATGCTCTTGGAACTCTCAAACTATTAGACAATCGAATCGAACACGGTTCAATGCTGACAACTCTCTAACGGGATTGGGCTGATGTTTAACAATCGAACTAGCTCAAGAAACTGTCGAACTGAGGAACAGTCGAATAAAAGGGTTCGATTGATAAGGATTGGTGAACAGTAATTAGTGTGTGGCATGAATATCAGAGAAAAATGGTATATCTAGACCTCGATCTGTGGGACCCGCCCGGGCAATATCAATCGAACAGAAACGTTCGATTGTCCCGAAAATAGTCGAATTGGGCCGGTTCGACTATCTTATTTTTGGGCCTTTAATGGGGCAGGTAGCCTCTGTTCATTTCTGGGTCACCTAAAATACTCCCACCATATAGTCCCCCCAATTTGGGAGTCGGTCTTGATACAAAGAGCGGGAACCAAATTCTATAATGTTGTGTGGCTTCAAAATTTGCCTCCCATTTGGGAGCCGTGACCCCAATGATCTGTTGCCAAATAGATTTTTTCCGGCTTCAAAATATGCCCCTCATTTGGGAGCCGTAACTCGGAAGATAGGTTTCCAAATAGATTTTATCTGACTTCAAAATATGCCCCCCCCCCCTCATTTGGGAGTCGTGACCTAGAGGATCGATTGCCAAATAGATTTTATCTAGCTTTAAAAGATGCCCTCCATTTAGGAGCCATAATCCGGAGGATCTGTTGCACCGGTATTTATTATATTCATATTCACGGATAGTTCAATGGACATAGATTTGACTGGTATGTGGAGTATCAAATCGGGGTTGATTCGATCATTATGTTTGTAATTATTAGCATAGTATTAAAATAAGTGTCGAACCTGCTACGTTCGATATTTTATGGAGACTATCGAATCGATCCTGATCCGATTGTTATCGTTAGTGTCAAATTTGGTGTGATTCGATTGTCCAAGGAGTGTCAGACGCTTAATGGTTTGACAGTTGCGTTCGTGGGCCCTGTGGGCCAAATATTCTCTATATATAGGTGTACGGAGGGAAAGGAACTCATTTTCAACTCTTCTTCCGTGCCTAGTTGTGAAGTGCCGAATTGGACCTGTTCGATACACTTTTGTATAGAACAGGCTATTCGATCGCTCTGTTGTTCGATAGATTACTTAGAAAAACTTTTTGTAGCTTTTTCCTAACAGTCTATTTTCTGTTTGCACTGTGATTTCTTATGAAGTGCGTGTGCTCTGCAATGTAGTTCCCAATGTAGTTTAATTGTGCGCCTATTGTGTTCTTAATTTCCTACACACCCTCGATTATGTGCGTTTTGTAGGGGTTTGCAGACCTAGTATAGTCAATTTTTCTTTTTATATTTCTTTTTATTTCTATAAGCAAGATGTGAGACCAGATTTTGAGTGCTGATGTTGATCTCGGAACTGACTAGAGTAGCTCCTCCAGTACTGAGTCGAGTAGTTTAGTGAGGGCTCCCAATGTAGAGGGCGTAGACATTAATCTGGTCAGGGAAGGTTCTTCTGGCCAAAGTGATGACGAAGATTGGGCTTCTTACGTGATGAAAGGGTTGGGCGTACCTTGCGGTCCCAATAAATTTTGAGCTTTGTTTGAGGTAGGATGCAAGGGGAAGGGTTTTACCAAGTGAAAACCCTTAAGAAGCATAAATTTCCGAACATGGAGTGTACGGGGTATGGAAAGAAGTGGAAGAAAATGTATTTCTATATGCATGAGAGTTGGAATAAGGAATTCTCTCTTTTAAAGAGTCTGAGGTGGGGAAACACTTTTAGGGCCAATTTAGTAACCAATTATCAATTTAATATTAAATATTTGGTTACTAATGAGAGTCTATCTTTGGGTGGGTTGTCTACGGTTATGTACACAGGGGCCGATACTATGGGTATTCATTTACCTTGACTTATTTATGTTTTTTGTTTTGCGAGTTCTCAAAAGTGTTACTGGTATCTGTTTTTTGATCTTTACAGAATCATTCATTATGAGTCGGCATGCCCGCATGACTCAAGTTCTAGTTGCAGATGCCGATGCACCCCAAGTAACGGTGCCTATAGCGATCCCCCCACCCAAGAGAGGAAAGCCAAAGGGAAGAACCCACCCTCGCAGGCTGGGGTTTGCTCGGTCAAATGGTCCTTTTGACTCGTTCAAAGCCCTCAATCAGGGTGATCGAGAGATCTCACCTTCCCTTTGGGTGATGATACCTCTAGGGGTTTTGATGTTCCTACTAATGACAACGTCGGGGGTACAGAATTGGTCGAGCCAGCTGCTACGACTAAGAGAAGACGGGTACATTAGACTATGTCTGAAACCAGCAGTGTCGTGCCCCCTAGAGCGCCTCAAACTGGGAACATTATGTTGAAGAGGGGGTGATAAACATCCTAAGGGTGTTGTTTCCTGGTTTGGCTACACGGTTATCTACATCCGCCAAGAAGCGGGCGAAGTTGAAGAAGCTTGTGCTCCTCCTTGTAAGTTCGATAAATAGATCTCACCTTTCAATTTTTCGAAACGTCATTTTAAGTTTGGAATTTCTCTAACTGACATGTTTGACCTTATTTAGCACGGCGCAGTCGTTGATGTAATGGCCCATGACCTGGAGCGCGCGCACAAGGAGAGATTAGTTGGCCTTGAATGATTGAGAGTGGAGTTTCAAGACAACAACCCTAAGGCACTTAAAGCTGCATTGGATGAGAAATACAACGCCACACAGCTTGCCAAGGATTCCTCAACAAGATCTAGTAACGACCGGGAGGTCGCGAAGGTTGTACAACAGAAGACTCGCGAGCTTCAGGAGGAGGTTAACAAGTTGAGGGGCGATAAGACCACATTGAAGACACGCGCGGGGGAGTTCAAGGAGCAAGTCTCAACAGAAAAAAAGAGAAAACAACGCAAACGGAAGTATTGGGATACTTCTGTGGCCTAAACAAGGTTTGCTCCATTCTCGTTGTCATGTTCTATATAGTCTGCCTTTCATTAGTTGCTTACTCACGTTTGGTGTATGCAACCTCCTACCTCGGCGCAGCAGCTTCCAGTCATTGAGGAATTCCTATCGAGTAATACTTTCTAGGAACTCAGTCTCCGGCACTTCCAGTCACTGAGGAATTCCTATCGAGTAATACTTTCTAGGAACTCAGTCTCCGGCACTTCCAGTCACTGAGGAATTCCTATCGAGTAATACTTTCTAGGAACTCAGTCTCCGGCACGGCATAGAGGACGCAAATAAGTCACAGGTATTGATGGTGCATCAGATTCACAGCACTAGTTGTTTGCCTGGTGGTTTTGACCTCAAGTAGCTGAATTTAGCTATGGGTCCCGACTTCAAGCCCTTACCCGTGGTAACGGGCAGAGAAATTGCTCATTTACACAAGTTCACGAGCTTGTTGACTAAGGGAAGTTGGTTACCCCCGGGATATCGCCGCTTCCTCCACTGCCTGCGGCATATCCTCTTTCTAAAGATGATGCCGAGACCTGAGTGTTTCGGTTTAGTTTCCATTTTTATGTACAATTTCGTATTTTTTTGTTTGGCGTTGTGTCTTGTTGTCTCTCATTATAGATATTTTAATTTCATTTGTTTTTGTTGTGTAGACCCATTCCTTTAGCACCTCATGTGTGGCGTGAGTGAGGCTAGTTTTCCTATCGCATTACATATGTCAGCCTCGTGGACTAAGTGTTTTACACCGTTTCCTTTGTTTATTATAGTGTTGTGTATTCTCTCGTCCTAGCATTTTTTTCTTGTGCTTTGCCGTATTCGGTGCTTGACCCAACTGAATTGTGTATATTAGCTTAATTTTGCTCTATACTGGCGAAGGCTCCTTTAATGTTTCGAGATATTCAGGTTTGCATTTGCTTTGCATTGGCAAAGTGTCCATCCTTTTGGTGTTCATAGACTTTAGGTTTGCACTTGTCTCGTTTTGGCGAAGTGTCCCTCTCATTTGTTCTTCGAGATTTTTAGGTTTGCACTTGCCTTGTTTTGGCAGAGTTCTGACTTCCAGCTATGTGTGTGTGGCTTCCGCGAAGCGAATGAGGTAAGCTCGATGAGCTTACAGGTGAGCTTACGCTTATTCTCAGCCTCCATCTCTTTTGTTCTTCGGGACTTTAGGTTTGCACCTCCTTATTATCCCTTTTGTTTTTCGAGATCTTAGGTTTGCACTTACCTTATTTTGGCGAAGTGCTCATCTATTTTGTTCTTCGGGACTTTGGGTTTGCACTTGCCTCATTTTGGTGAAGTGTCCATCCCTATTGTTTTTTGAGATCTTAGGTTTGCACTTGCCTTATTTTGGCGAAGTGTCCATCTCTTTTGTTCTTCGAGATTTTGGGTTTGCACCAGTGTTTTCAGACCGCCCCGGTCATAGACCCGATGAGGCTATTGGGTAGTTGGTCAACAGGTCGAACCGGTCAGACCACTAGTTGGACTGGTTTGTTGACTTTACTCAACATTCAATAAAAAATATAATAATAAAAATTAATTGTATAAAAAAATTATAAGATTGTGAGAAATATTTAAAGTCACTAATATTTTGTTACATTGTAAGAAAAATAAGAATATGACTAGGACTTGAACACGTGACATCCAACAAAATAAGTTCTTGGAAGTAGTGGAAATCGTTGAGCTATCAAACAAACTAAATATTTAATACAAGCTAAAAAATTGTTTTGGATTTTAAAATGTTGGCCAACAGTATCACAAAATTCAATACAAGAAAAACAATATGTGACAATAAAATCTAGAAAATGAACTTAGGATCGGACAAAATACTATACATAAAGTTCTCGAATGCACTCTCGTTTCGCATCAAAATCAAATTAAGGATGGAAAACAATGTTTGCGGTGGATAGATCTCGTCGAGATACCTCAAATAAAAAAAAACAATTTATCCAAAAAGGACGCTCCTACGCAAAGTTATGGCCTTTCAAAATTTTACATTTTTTTCTTTTATTTTCTAAAACATTTCGAGGCAGGTTTATAATTGTCAAAATATTATGGACATTCTCATATTTTCTAGAAAAAAAAACAAAAAGAAAGGAGCAGACTGGTTCATTTCGGCGGTTCACCCACGGATGCTCAGCAGCCCGGTGTAGCTGCTGAACCGGCCCGACAAGGCCACTGGTTCCTGGTCGGACCGGCCAGTCTGAGCCGTGTTTTAAAAAAATGGTTTGCACTTTCCTTACTTTGGCGAAGTGGCCATCTCTTTTGGATGCCATTAGCTTCCCGTCCTGGTTGATTTTCCACTCTCTGGTACTTGTCACATTACTCTTATTGAAGATCACAATAACAAACAAACAGCGCATAGTTACATTATATAAAGCAGTGTAGGCCAGGATCGATCGGGTCTTAGGGTCGATGACCCTCGTTGTGTGTACCTATTAGGGCACTTTCTTGAGCATCATGATAACACAAGGAACATAATATTCAACAGATAGTGTAATGTAGTCAAATCTTAGGTTAGATGGCCCATTTTTTGACCACTTGGGTCTCAAGGTGGCAAGTCTTGAGTGTACCTGCTATGACCCATTTTGAGCATCATGATAATGGCAACATAAGCATGTGCAAAGATAGAAGTCTAATAAAAGATAGGGCAGAGCCTAACACATGGCAGGTTACCTACGTTTCCCGAGTGGTTCCCCAAGGCTCAAGCATCCGTAGTTTCTATTTTAAGTTTTACATGACAGCCCCTAAAACATGAGGCAATTTAGGGGACGAATAAACATTGTTCGAATGTACTTGAAAAAGAAACAACTAGCAAAAATAGCAAAAACTGGGTCAGTCGATCCTTTCCATCTCAGCGGACCCCAATGCAGCCAGGGACTCATGCTCTTCACGAAGCGACAATTTGAGTGATGCGACATAGTAGTGCCATCCCTGTCTGTGATCGCCAGTCACCTCACATATTCGTGCTATGGTTGGAAACTTTATCATCTGGTGGTGAGTCGACAAAACTGCTCTCGTGGTGTTCCCACAAACAGAGCCAATATTTTGGTCTTATTTCATCTGGGTTACAACACACCGAAAATACAATATAAGTGGGTCTCAAACCGGCCAAAATATGCTAGCCTATCACAATAAAAGGACCAGCTTAGTCCAAAACACCTAATACACGATAACTAGCCTAGAATGACTAAAGTAACCTCTAACGGTCGAATTTGCAGATGGTTGAATGGGATAGGTTCGATGCTTTTGGAACTCTCGAGCTGCTGGACAGTCGAACCGAACACAGTTCGATGCTGATAACTCTCGAATGAGATTGGGCTGATGCTTAACAATCGAACTTGCTCAAGAAACTGTCGAACCGAGGAATAGTCAAACAAAATGGTTCGATTGATAAGGGTTGTGAATAGTAATTAATGCGTGGCTCCGCGTATATATAGACCTTCGTCCGCGGGACTCGCTCCGCGTACGAGCAATATCAATAGAACGGGAACGTTCGATTGTCCCAAAAACAGTCGAATCGAGTCGGTTCGACTCTCTTATGTTTTAGCCTTTAATGGGGCAAACCGGTCCAGTTCATTTCTGGACCTAAAATACACCCACCATATATCATTACCCTTATAATAAGGTCATCACTATCTCATTACTCTTATAATAAGGTCATTATTTTCTCTTTTATTCCCAGGCCAATCAGAATGTGCCATGACCATTTACGTAAAGCAAAGAACTATTATTATGGGTCTATGTCTCCTCAACTTCCCATTATATCACATATTTATCAGAAATATACCGTGTACAGTAAAATATACAACATTATGTTGATCAATCCAAAGTTCTAATTTTATTTAGAGAAAAAAGACAAACTAGACCCATTATTTGCCCGTTTTCACGAACCTATACCCATCCTTTAATTTTTTGCAAAATTAGGCATGAACTTTTTATTTAAGAAAAAACTAAATCCCAACTTTTATCCGGCCAAATTTGAAATTTTATAAGAGCAAATCGGTACTAAAAAAAATAAAAATAAAAATCCCAGCTCGTCTTCCTCACAGACCCCCACCCCTGCACATTCGCAATTCATCACCACCACCACACCTCCGTCATTGTCGTGATCGCGAATCCAGTGGTGGTGCTGATGAACTGCGAATCGCACCACCACCTACCGACGTCAAATCGCGGCGGCGCGATTTGACGCCACCCGCCACTTCAAATCGCGATGGTGGTGCGATGCGTAGTGGTGGTGGCGTCAAATCGTACCGCCGCGATTTGATGCAGGTGGATGGAGGTGCGATTCTGGTCCGTTAGGGTGGGGGTGGGGGGAGGGTCTGTGAGGAAGACGAGCAATTTTGTTTTTTTTTCAATAATTAAAATTCTATATTTAAAATTACAATTTTTTGGTGTTTCTTATTATTGGATTTTAATAATTAAAATTCTATATTTTAAATTACAATTTTTTGGTGTTTTTTTATTTATATTTTTGGATTTTAATAATAATAATTCTATATTTTAAATAACAAATTTTTGGTATTTGTATTTTATTTTTTTGAATTTCAATAATAAAAATTCTATATTTTAAATTACAAATTTTTGTGTTTTTGTTTTTTTTGGATTTCATTAATAAAAATTATATATTTAAAATTTAATGGCTTTTTATCTATTTATTTTCTTATTTTCTTGAGATATAAAGAAATATTTTTTAAAAAGTTCTTATCATAGGGTGTAAGTGTAATTCTAAGATATTATAAGTGAAATGTATGTTCTGCCCTTGACCAAAACGGAGTGGTGTTGTCATATGACGTTTTTTAGTCGGAATGAAAGTTGGGGTGTAGTTTTTTCTGAAATGAAAAGTTCAGGCCTAATTTTGCAAAAATTGAAAAGATGTGTATAGTTTCGCAAAAATGGGCAAATGATAAGTCTAGTTTGTCTTTTTTCTCTTTTATTTATACGTGAAATTATGTGTTTGTCTTATACATGCATAATAAGTCTCATATACCATAGTAGTAATAATATATAATATATAAAAAAATAATCAAATTGTTATATTATTTTATTTATATTTCAGACTTTCAACAAACTTGAAACAATAGAAGGATTTTAAGTAGAGATATAGTTAAACAAGAGCTTAAGGCAGTTTCCTCTAATTTATAGTGACATATTATTTGAATATTTTTTTGTGGTTTATTATAACACTAACAAATTATAACTGCAATTGTGTTACTATATATTTATTCTCGTAAAATATATGATGCTTTTTTATAAGTGCGATTTGTGGTGACTAAATATTACTTAATAAACAAAAGAAACTCATAATAAATTTTTTACTTTTTTTGGAACAAAATAAAAGTTACTTATATTATACGATGAACAATTTTTTAGTTTCACATTTTTGCCCCAAACTCAGAATCCTGGCTCCGCCCCTGGGTATAATGTCATCGACGTATGTCTCTAGACTTACCGTTGTACAGTGATTTTATTCTCTGGTAATTGTGGTTTGGTTATCATAATATACACATACTGCTGACACAGGTTTGGGCTAATTAGGACTATGAACCAGGAATATCGTAGTTATTCGACTACGTCATTGAATTTGTCTCGTCAGAAACATCTGTTGGAAAATTGGTTGCAACAATATTATATAATTTATTTCGATTAATTCCTATTTATAAAATTAGAATTAGCTCAATGAAATCTACATTTTGTGTAGATGAACCTAGTATATTTAATTGTTCAAAACCAATTTGGGATGAATGAGAAATTAAATGATAAAGTGAGCCAGTTGAGATAAAATATATTGATGGAAGAAAAGGAAATAAGTGGCAAGGTGAAAAGATGTTGTGGATAAATTCGCAAGTGCACGAAATCGTAACAAGTAATAAAGTGAAAGATAGGGTTGTCGATCCCACGAGGAATAAATAAATAATTACCAAAATTTATTAACTCTAATTTTATTTGAGAAATCGGATTTCAGATTGTTCAAGCGAAAAGATTAACAATTTACTAACTACAGTAAAAACTTTTAACAAAGTATGGCGTTGAGACAATAGAATAACAAGAGTATTTCAATAAATAAGTGTAGACAATAAGAGAAGAGCTTGGAATCATGATTTCACCGTCATTAGTCTGATCTAACTTTTAATTAAGCATATTATTACGAGTTTCACGTTCAAAGTTGTTGTTGGTTATCACCATCTATGCTTTATGTACTCTTTCTCAAGTTATACATAAATTCTACAGCTTTACAACTAGAAAATGAGTCTTGTTACGAAGATGTGCACATGTATGTTCGGTGGTGATTTTATCAACCACGTGAAAACGATAGATATATTTCTATTCTATTGAGAATTCACAGTATTTACTTCAAAGCTATTTCACAAAAATCTCATCTCGGTTTCAATTCGATCCTTAGTTCATCCAAAAGTTGGCCAGAATTTTAGAAGCATTATATTCACAAATAAATACACCAACTATTTTGACATCGTAACAATACGTTTTAATTAAAGGTTAGATCATCGTAATTAGGCTACGTCACTATCCCAACAAAGTAAATTTAGCACATAATGGAATATAGAACAAGACTGTAAGATAAATATAACATCATAAAGTAAAGAGAGAAAAGTAAAGAGAGTTTAGAGATCGTTACAGATTTTTACTTCCGTAAAGCCTCCGGTGAACTCCCCCGTACAAACTCCGAATTACTCCTCCAAAATTACAAACTACTAGTGAATACTACTACTATCGAAAGACTACTAAGTGAAGAGAGAATGAAGAAGATTGGTGTGTTGAAATATGGAAAATGTGAGGTCTATTTATAGTTGAAGCAAAAGCATAAGACGACATCTCGACTGTTCATCTCGTTTTGATCCAATGGTCCAAAGTTGTCATATAATTCATGAATTATTGATCACAAAAGTCATCTGATTGATGAATTATTGATCACAAAAGTCATGACACTCTAGAGTCTTCCATTTGGAAGCTTGCAAGACTGAATATAGACCATTGATTAGTCATTTTGATCCGACGGTCATCGAGCGCGCGAGTTGCGTATGTACATTTCAGCTTTGTGCAACTTCACCGTTTTGGTCATAACTTTCTCTCCAGATATTGGAATCACAAACCGCTTGTTGTGTTGGAAACTAGATATCTGTGGCTTTCCATTGATATAAAGAACCAAACATAACTCAATCTACACAGGTGTCGATGAATTTTTGAATTTTTGGTTCTTGATTGACAAATCATATTTCAACCTACTAAACATGAAAACAAACATAAAAATACCACAAAATTATCAAGAATAATCAATTAAACAAGTGTAAAAGTATGATAATGATGAGAAAAATGCTTTTTGTATGATAATCAATTAAACAAGTGTATCTAACTCATCACACCCCCAAACTTGTTCATTTGCTTGTCCTCGAGCAAAATGCTTAAAGCAAACAACGCAACGTCTAGACTAAAAAAAAATAAAGACAGAATAAAAAATTATTTCACATTGTCATTTAAATCATGGATCAATTTCGAGAGTTTCTTTATTGTTTGATGAGAATGCAAAGAATCAGAGCAATGACACACTCGTTCACAACCTGGCGGTTTATCAAGTTTTCACAAACAAATCTCCATGTGCAACATGTGAACAATAAATACAATGATTATTGAGTTTACTTGGATAAGTTCATCAAAACAAGTTCACCAAAGTTAATCATCCTAACTCCATATGTATAACTTTCACGCTATCCCTCTGCTAATCTGAATAAGATTCACTACAGATCAATAGGACTTTTTCAGCTTTTTTCACATATTTCCTTCCATTTCAAGTTCCTGAATGCAAATCAGCCTCTAGAAAGGTAGGATAACTGTTTGTGGCTACACGGGATAGGTAAGTGAGCTCATAAAAAAAAGGCTTTAATGAAAGGCTCAGAGGGTTCTGGTAATTATTTTATTTGTGAAGGGTATGGCTTGAAAGGCTCAAATGTGTTAAAGAAAAGATGGCCTAAATCATTTATGTAATGAATCATCATCAACGATTTTGCTTCAAGAGGTGATCAATTATTTATAAAGCTCGGGTGTATCTCCCTTAGTTTACTTATCTCAATAACCGTTCTCCAAGTATGCTCAACCACCAATGCAAATCAATGTGTGAAAAGTGTATATGAAGATAGCATGCTCAAACATAGATTAAACGAGACGTTATTCACATAGTATATCATGCTCATCATCATCACAAAAATCACCATAAGTATCAAACTTCTCATCATTAATCCATAATCTGAACAATTATGTGAAATAAAGTGGTAGGGTTTTTTTTAACCAATATAAAGATAATAGAAGCCATCACAATCAAAAATGTTCCCCAAACTTAGATGAGACATTGCCCCTAATGTCTAAAACCAAAGAAACAAATATAAAGAATAATAAAAACGATGGCACCTGATAGGAAAATAGTAGTTGTGATTGTGGCTCACATCTTTCTCTGGTTTTACGTCCAAAAACGACATAAACGCCTTCTATGAGTCGAGGATTGGCTTCCCATCCAATTTTCTTAAAAATTGGCAAACATGTCTTTTAACGTCAGATTTCCAAGACGCCACTAGCTGCTTCCATGTTAACTGTAAAGAACATGAAAGAAAAAAAAAAGCATATATACAATACAACTGAAAATAACAATAAAAAAAAGAACTAATATGGGTTGCCTCCCAAACAGCGCTTGATTTATAGTCATCGACTTAACTTCTGGTAATGACTTCAAGTGGGATTATGTAGAGTCATGAATGTTTCCTGTCTCTCAAACTCGCCTCCAATGTAGTGCTTCAGTCTTTGCCCGTTAATTTTGAATGCTTCCTTGTCATTGTTTTGAATTTCAACAGCTCCATATGGAAAGACTTTCATGATTGTAAATGGGCCAGACCATCTTGATTTCAACTTTCGAGGTAAAAGTCGAAGACGTGAGTTATACAAAAGTACTTGTTGACCAGGCTCAAAATCACGTTGTAGAATGCGTTTGTCATGCCATCGCTTTGTTCTCTCTTTGTAGATTTTGGCATTTTCATAAGCTTCATTTCTGAATTCTTCCAAAGCATTGAGTTGTAGCATTCTCTTCTCTCCAACCAGTTTCATATCTATCTTCAGCCTTTTCACAGCCCAATAAGCTTTGTGTTCAAATTCGACCGACAAGTGACAAGCTTTTCCAAAAACCAAACGATACGGTGACATACCAAATGGAGTTTTGTAAGCAGTGCGATAAGCCCAAAGTGCATCATCAAGCTTTTTGGACCAATCTTTTCTTGAAGAATTCACTGTTTTCTCCAATATTCGCTTTATTTTCATGTTTGATATTTCCACTTGGCCACTGGTTTGCGGATGATAAGCAGTTGCAACTTTGTGGCGTACTCCATATTTAGCTAATAAAGATTCAAAGTATTGGTTAAGGAAGTGTTTACCTCCATCACTGATGATTGCCCTGGGTGTGCCATATCGGGTGAATATGTATTTTCGAAGAAAATTGATCACCACCTTGGCATCGTTAGTTGGTAAAGTAATGGCTTCCACCCACTTTGAGACATAGTCAACTGCTACCAAAATGTATTTATTGTAGTAAATATTTCCTGTCCTTTGACATCGATCACACGAACTAACAAAAACATGAGCATCTTTAAACAAAGTTGGCCAATAAAGTCCACACTGAAGTACATTCGCTGCATTTCTTGTTCCACCAAAATGTCCTCCATATTCTGAAGAATGACAGTGTTGTAATACGTCAGTAATTTCTTCTTCTGGAACACATCTTCTTAAAAGTTGATCATGACAGTGTTTGTAGAGGTATGGATCATCCCACAAAAAATGTTTGACTTCAGAAAAGAATTTCTTCTTCTGCTGGTAAGTTAATTCAGATGGAATAATATTGCATGCAAGGTAATTAACAATATCAGTGTACCATGGAGTATAGGTTGTTTGCATAGCGTATAGCCTCTCATCAGGGAATTCTTCATTGATTGGTTGAAGTTCATGTGATTCTTTAACTTTCAATCGTGATAGATGATCTGCAACAACATTTTCTGAGCCATTTTTGTCACGGGTCTCCACGTCAAATTCTTGAAGAAGCAGGATCCATCGAATCAACCTTGGTTTTGCATCTTTCTTTGAAAGCAAGTACTTGATTGCTGAATGATTTGTGTACACAATAACTTCAGAACCAATCAAATATGAACGAAATTTATCAAATGCAAAAACAATTGCTAATAACTCCTTCTCTGTTGTTGCATAATTCATTTGAGTGTCACTTAAAGTTCGACTGGCATAATAGATCACATGTAAGACTTTGTTCTTTCTTTGGCCCATCACTACTCCAATAGCATAATCACTTGCATCGCACATCAGTTTGAATGGAATATTCCAATCGGGGGTGGAAATTACTGGTGCTTCTGTTAGCTTCTTTTTCAGCAAGTTGAAGGATTTGTGACATTTTTCATCAAATGTGAAAGTGGATTCCTTTGCCAACAAGTTGCACAAAGGTTTTCTGACTTGAGAAAAATATTTGATGAAACGCCTGTAAAATCCTGCATGTCCAAGAAAACTACGAATACCTTTTACTGATGTAGGAGGTGGAAGTTTTTCAATTACCTCAATCTTGGCTCAATCAACTTGAATGCCTCTGGCAGATATATGATGTCCTAGGACAATTCCTTCTTGTACCATGAAGTGACACTTTTCCTAGTTCGAGATCAAGTTTGTTTCTTCACATCTTTTCAAGACTAAAGACAAGTTAGTCAAACAGTCATCAAATGACATACCAAAGACAGAAAAATCGTCCATGAAAACCTCAATGAATTTTTCCACCATGTCAGAAAAAATAGACATCATGCACCTTTGAAAAGTAGCAGGGGCATTACAAAGACCAAAATGCATTCTTCTAAATGCAAATGTACCATATGGACAAGTGAAAGTTGTTTTCTCTTGATCCTCAGGTACAATGGATATTTGATTATATCCAGAATAGCCATCAAGAAAACAGTAATAAGGGTGACCTGCAAGTCGATCCAACATTTGATCAATGAACGGTAAAGGAATATGATCTTTGCGGGTTACCTTATTTAGTTTTCGATAGTCAATGCACACCCTCCATCCATTGTTTGTTCTTCTGGGAATATCTTCATTATGTTCATTCTTCACTACAGTCATTCCTCCTTTCTTGGGCACAACATGTATTGGACTCACCCATGAGCTATCCAAAATTGGGTAAATAATTCCAGCATCTAGAATCTTTAATACTTCAGCCTTTACCACTTCCTTCATATTGGGATTCAGACGACGTTGATGTTCGACAGTTGGCTTGTAGTTCTCCTCCATTAGTATTTTGTGCATACAAGTCGAAGGTCTGATGCATTTGATACCAGCAATGGACCACCCTAAGGCAGTTTTATGATCTCTTAGAACTCGCAACAACTTATTTGTTTCAACATTAGTTAATGACGATGAGATGATAACAGGTAGAGTTGAATTATTTCCCAAAAATGCATACTTTAAATGAGAAGGAATTGGTTTAAGATCTAGAGTTGGTGGCTTTATAATAGATGGGATTGTGATATTCGTACCTTTCTCTAGCTCTTCAACCTTTCCTTTGTAATTAATCGGTATTGCATCAAGGGCTCAAATACATCTTTCAATATCATCAATATCAAAATCTATCTCTTCTTTTATGAGACATACCTCGAGTGAATCCTCCAAGTGGCTCTTTTCGAATACTTGTTCAACCAGCTTATCGAGAATGTCAATTTTGAAACAACTATCAGCTTCTGATGGGTATTTGATAGCTTTGAAGACATTGAAGGTGATTTGTTCATCTTGCACTCTCATGGTAAGTTGTCATTTTTGCACATCAATTAGAGTTCTCCCTGTTGCAAGGAATGGGCGACCAAGAATGATTGGAATATCATGATCTTCTTCCATGTCCAGGACAATGAAATCTGCAGGGAAGATAAACTTATCAACTTTAACCAATACATCTTCAACCATACCTCTAGGATACTTGATTGATTTGTCTGCTAGTTGAAGGGACACGGTGGTTGGTTTGGCTTCTCCAAGGTTTTAACTTCATGTACACAGAAAGAGGCATCAGGTTAATGCTTGCACCTAAGTCACACAATGCTTTCTCAAAATGTGAATTCCCAATTACACAAGGAATTGTAAAACTCCCTGGATCTTTGAACTTTGGTTGCTTTCTCCTCGGTTAGGCATACAGTTTCATGTTCTTCCAGCTTTCTCTTATTTGATAAAATTTCTTTCATGAATTTGACATAGTTGGGCATCTGTTCAAGTGCATCTGCAAAAGGAATGTTAATGTGCAATTTTTTAAAGATATCAAGAAATTTAGAAAATTGCTTATCCAGTTTAGTTTTCTTCAATCTTTGTGGAAATGGAATTTCTTGCACATTTGGTGGTCGTGCGTCGGCATAAGTGTGCTTTAGCTCAGATTCATGTTCCTGTTCATGTATATGAAACTTCTCTGCTTGTGAGGCAACAGGTTCTGGTAACACTTTTCCACTTTTGAGTGTAATTGCCTGCACATGTTCTCGAGGGTTGGTTTTTGTGTTGCTCGGCAATTCTCCTTGTGCTCTTTCGGCTAGAGTGGTGGCAAGTTGACCCATTTGTACTTCTAATTTTCTGATGGATGCTCCTTGGTTTTGGAACTGTTGCTTGGTTTCATTGATGAATTGGTCAGTTCTTGAGGCTAATTGGTTTGTGGTAGTGGCTAACTGAGTGACAATGTCCTCCAAGGAAGGTTTCTTTTCTTGGTGCAGTGGAAATCCAGGAGGAGACCTGATATGGTTCTGGTTGTTGCTCCAAGAGAGGTTAGGGTGGTTCCTCCATCCAGGGTTATAGGTGTTGGAATATGGATTATTATGCGGCTTGTTAAAATTTGACACAAATTTTGCTTCTTCATTGTGAGCAGAGTTTTCAGAATTGCTTACCAAATGGCAGTTGGCAGTTGAATGTGAGTTTCCACAAAAATAACATGTTGTTGATGTGGACTAAATGGCATTTACCCTCATTGTTCCCAGTTGCTTGGTGAGAGTAGCGACTTGTGCTGTTAATGTTGTGATAACATCTATCTCGTGCACACCAACCGGCCTTTTCTGTCGTTCAGAAGGTCACTGGTAATTGTTCACGCCATTTCCTCCAATAGTTGATAGGCATCTTCTGTGGTTTTCTCCATTAAAGCTCCTCCTGCAGCGGCATCTACTAAAGGTTCTAGTGTTTCCACTCAACCCATTGTAGAATGTTTGAACTTGCAACCATTTGGGAAGTCCATGGTGAGGACACTTTCTAAGCATTTCCTTGTACCTTTCTCATGCTTCGTACAGATTTTCCATGTCGTGTTGCACAAACTGAGTGATTTCATTCCTCATTTTTGTTGTTTTAGCTGGGGGAAAGAACTTAGCTAGAAATTTTTGTGCTAATTCTTCCCAAGAAGTGATACTACTTTGAGGAAGTGAATTGAGCCAGCTCTTCTCCTTGTCCTGTAATGAGAATGAGAATAGTCTCAACTTGATAGCATCTTCTGAAACTCCATTGTGTTTAAAAGTATCACATATTTCTAGAAAATTAGCTATATGTGCATTAGGATCTTCACTCGGGAGTCCACAAAATTGAACCGATGTTTGGATCATCTGAATAATTGCTGGTTTAATTTCAAAATTATTTGCAGTAATTGACGGCTTTTGGATGCTTGTGTTGGCATCTAAGATTTTTGGAACAGCGTAGTCCCGCAAGGCTTTTGATTCATTTTCTATAAGTCCACTCATTTTGCTTTTACCCTTTTCTATCCTACGCAGTATTTGTAAAGTTTTTTCAATTTCAGGATCAAAAGGTAAAAGTGTTGAGTTCTTACTCCTTGTAACTCTTTTTAATTTTTTATGTTTCTCAATTTTGAAAGTAAACAGAAAAGAAAAAACAACAGCAAAAAAAAACAAATTACCACAGTAAAACATAATAATTATTTACCATCACAAAAAATAAAAAGCTTGCGAGCAACCAAACGCTTTTTTTTACCAAGGTGATTTTTTTTACTACAGTAAAATATTAACACATATAACACATAATCTCAAATTAACAATAGGGTTAACTAGTATTGATATTAATTAATTTTATTCCCCGGCAACGGCGCCAAAAACTTGTTGTGGATAAATTCGCAAGTGCACGAAATCGTAACAAGTAATAAAGTGAAAGATAGGGTTGTCGATCCCACGAGGAATAAATAATTAATTACCAAAATTTATTAACTCTAATTTTATTTGAGAAATCGGATTTTAGATTGTTCAAGCGAAAAGATTAACAATTTACTAACTACAGTAAAAACTTTTAACAATGTATGGCGTTGAGACAATAGAATAACAAGAGTATTTCAATAAATAAGTGTAGACAATAAGAGAAGAGCTGAGAATCATGATTGCACCGTCATTAGTCTGATCTAACTTTTAATTAAGCATATTATTACGAGTTTCACGTTCAAAATTGTTGTTGGTTATCACCATTTATGCTTTATGTACTCTTTCTCAAGTTATAGATAAATTCTATAGCCTTACAACTAGAAAATGAGCCTTGTTACGAAGATGTGCACATGTATGTTCGGTGGTGATTTTATCAACCACGTGAAAACGATAGATATATTTCTATTCTATTGAGAATTCACAGTATTTACTTCAAAGCTATTTCACGAACATCTCCTCTCGGTTTCAATTCGATCCTTAGTTCATCCAAAAGTTGGCCAGAATTTTAGAAGCATTATATTCACAAATAAATACTCCAACTATTTTGACATCGTAACAATACGTTTTAATTAAAGGTTAGATCATCGTAATTAGGCTACGTCACTATCCCAACAAAGTAAATTTAGCACATAATGGAATATAGAACAAGACTATAAGATAAATATAACATCATAAAGTAAAGAGAGAAAAGTAAAGAGAGTTTAGAGATCGTTACGGATTTTTACTTCTTTAAAGCCTCTAGTGGACTCCCCCGTACAAACTTCGAATTACTCCTCCAAAATTACAAACTACTAGTGAATACTACTACTATAGAAAGACTACTAAGTGAAGAGAGAATGAAGAAGATTGGTGTGTTGAAATATGGAAAATGTGAGGTCTATTTATAGTTGAAGTAAAAGCATAAGGCGACATCTCGACCGTTCATCTCGTTTTGATCCAATGGTCCAAAGTTGTCATATAATTGATGAATTATTGATCACAAAAGTCATATAATTGATGAATTATTGATCACAAAAGTCATGACTCTCTAGAGTCTTCCATTTGGAAGCTTGCAAGACTGAATATAGACTATTGTTTAGCCATTTTGATTCGAAGGTCATCGAGCGCGCGAGTTGCGTATGTACATTTTAGCTTTGTGCAACTTCACCGTTTTGGTCATAACTTTCTCTCCAGATGTCGGAATCACAAACCGCTTGTTGCGTTGAAAACTAGACATCTGTGGCTTTCCAGTGATATAAAGAACAAACATAACTCAATCTACACAGGTGTCGGTGAATTTTTGAAATTTCGGTTCTTGATTGACAAATCATATTTCAACCTACTAAACATTAAAACAAACATAAATACCACAAAACTATCAAGAATAATCAATTATCAAGTGTAAAAGTATGATAATGATGAGGATTTCCCAAGCTCATCAAAAGCCACCATGCCACAAGGGAAAAGAGAGCTAACTTTTACAACTTATTAGTTGCTTGTTTATGATAGGGTTTGGGCCCCAAGGGGTACCACAAGTCTTTGAAGAGGAGAACACTTAGATGGGATATGCTTCAATTCAATCCCACACGCGCGCCGCCGCCGTCACCGTCTGTCCGGACCGGACCTGGGCCGGGGTCGGGGTCGTGGGCCTGGGCTTGGGCTTGGGCTTCCCTATCAATTACTTATCTTTTTAGACAAAGTTTAATTAAGTAATTAATTAATTGTCTGAAAAATAATAAAGCAACAAATTAAATAATTAATTAAATCATGATTAGGTGTAAGAATCTGGTCGATTCAGTGTGTTCAGTGGCTGAAAATCTTGCGGGAAAGTCCAGTCAGCGAATAGTCACTTACGCACCTAGTCAGCAAAAACAATGTCACATTTCATCCGAATAGGTGTACAGTCAGCCGAAGTGGTGCAGATTCTGGCAGGAAAGCTATGACGTGGAAAGGACATGTATGTCCAGTCACCCCCTAGGCCCACTTTTGACATTTATAAAATGCAGACTCCTCTTCCAAAATCATTCAATCAAAAACATTCTTTCTTTCTGTCTGTTTTGTTCCGAGAGTTCAAAATAATTTTTTAGTTCACCGTTTCTTAATATTCGAAGTGCTGTCATATTAAGAAGATAGTCGTTTTATCTTGGGAAGCGATTGTCGATCAAACCGTAAGCACCGAGCGGGGCAAATATCGTTTTAAAGTGAAAGAGTCCAACTCTTGCCTCGACTTTAAATCTGGTTTGTTTTCTATTTTACACCCGTTACGTTCAACAATTTTAAAACGATATTTTGCTTGTGTATTTCAGAAGAAAAAAAAATGGTTACGATATCGCATGTTCATGGTGGTAGTGAAAAGCAACAAAAGTTTTTCGGCACTGATTTCAAAAGGTGGCAACAGAAGATGATGTTCTACCTTACGACCTTGAACTTATCAAGGATGCTGACCGAAGAGGCTCATGTGGTGGCAAAAGACGTGATTGATCCTCGTCCAAGGGCTGCCTTCGACGCTTGGAGTCAAAGTGACTTTCTGTGCAGGAACTACATCCTGAATGGATTAGACAACTCACTGTACAATGTCTATTCCACCATCAAGATGTCAAAGGAACTCTGGACGTCCCTTGACAAGAAGTACAGAACAGAATATGTTGGGTTGAAGAAGTTCATCGTCGGCAAATTTTTGGACTTCAAAACGGCCGACTCGAAGATGGTGACGAGTCAAATTCAAGAGTTACAACTGATCCTACACGACCTAGATGCAGAAGAAATGAAACTTAGTGAATCCTTCTAAGTTGATGCTATGATAGAGAAGTTGTCGTCGTCCTGGAAGGAGTTCAAGAACTATCTCAAGCACAAGCGCAAGGAGATGAATCTTGAAGACTTGATACTCAGACTTTGGATTGAAAAAGATAATCGAATGTCTGAGGCCAAGCCAAAATAGATGGAGATGAAGGCTAGAGCCAACGTGGTGGAACACAAGCCTAACTCTAAGAAGAGAAAGAATAAGGGCAGTGGTGGAGGGCAACAAAAGAAGAAAAAGAAGTTTAAAAGTAACTGCCACAACTGTGGAAAGCCGAACCACATGGCTACAGACTGCCGACTCCAGAAGAAAGACAACCGGAACCCGAACCAGTCCAACCTGGTTGCTGCGGTTCAAGACAAGAGCGTTTCGGTTGACATGAGTGACCTGATGCTTATTGCAGTTGTCCTCGAGGCCAACATGGTGGACCATCCAAAGGAGTGTTTTGTCGACACCGGCGCCACCCGCCACGTCTATTTCGACCGAGACATGTTCTCAACATACTACTCGTTCAACAACCGGAAGTTGTACATGGGGAACTCTGCAATGTCTGACATCATCGGAAGTGGAAGAGTGGTGCTCAAGATGACTTCGGGCAGAGAGATAACTTTGGTTGATGTACTGCATGTTCCAGATATTCGAAAGAATTTAATATCTGGTTATGCACTTGATGCAAGTGGTCTTAGACTAATGTTTGAGTCTGGTAAATTGGTGCTCACTAAGAATGGGCAGTTTGTTGGTAAAGGTTACGCGGTCAACCGCATGTACAAAATGAATGTAATGACTGTAAAACGTGACCTTGAAAAGAATAATAAAACTATTACTTCTGCTTACTTGGTTGAGTGTTCAGATTTATGACATGTTAGATTCGGACATGTTAACTTTAATACTCTACGATAACTAGTAAGCTTAGAGTTATTATTCAATATTGAATCTCAAAATAAATGTGAGATTTGTGTAGAGGCTAAATTAACCAAATTATTGTTTCCCTCTGTAGAAAGAAACATTGAACCTCTAGACTTAATTCACACCGATATATGTGACTTAAAATTTGTGCAAACTAGAGGTGGTAAAAAGTACTTCATTATTATTGATGACTGCACAAGATACTGCATAGCCTACTTACTAAGAAGTAAAGATGAAGCTCTACAAGCTTTTAAAATCTACAAACTTCAGGTTGAAAATCAACTTGGCAAACAAATAAAAATTATCCGAAGTGATAGAGGTGGAGAATATGGAGCTCCATTTGACGAATCTTGTGCTTCTTCAGGCATCATTCATCAAATAACAGCTTCTTATTCACCACAATTGAACGCAAAAATCGTACTTTTAAGAAGATGATGAATGCCATGTTGATCAGTTCTGGTTTACCACAGAATTTGTGGGGGGATGCAATCCTCTCAGAAAATCATATATTAAATATGTTACCTCATAAAATTAGAAATGAAACCCCTTTTGAGTTATGGAGAGTCGAAATCCTTCCTACAAATACTTAAAAGTGTGGGGGTGTTTAGCAAAGGTAGAAGTACCTAAACCTAAACAAGTAAAGATAGGACCTAAGACCGTTGATTGTATATTCATTGGATATGCGCACAACAGTAGTTCTTATCGCTTCTTAGTATATAAGTCTACAATCCCTGATATTAATAAGAATATGATCATTGAATCAAGGAATGCAGTATTCTTTGAAAATATATATCCTTGCAAAGAAAGGAAAGAATTTGGTTCCCTTAAAAGAACTTATGAAGTTGTTAGGGATAATCATCAAGAAAATGAAGAACCTAGACGCAGTAAAAGGGCTAAAACAGCTAAAAGTTATGGTCCTGATTTTCTAACTTATATGTTAGAAAACAAACCGAGGACAATAAGTGAAGCCTTGTCCTCTCCAGAAGCTCCCTTTTGGAAAGAAGTTATCAATAGTAAAATAGAGTCTATTTTGCACAACCACACGTGGGAGTTGGTTGATCTACCAGCATGCTAGCAAACCTTTGGGCTGCAAATGGATACTGCAGAGAAAGTATAAAGCAGATGGATCTATTTATAAGTACAAGGCCAGATTGGTAGACAAAGGGTTTAGACAGATAGAAGGCCTTGACTTATTTGACACATATTCACTTGTGACTAGGATCACATCTATTAGAGTGCTCATAGCGATTGTTGCATTGAAATGTCTAGAAATACATCATATGGATGTCAAGACAGCATTTCTAAACGGTGAATTAGATGAAGAAATCTATATGGAGCAACTTTAAGGGTTTGTTGCTCTAGGAAATGAGAAAAAATGTATGTAGAATCAGTAAGTCATTGTACGGGCTTAAACAAGCAGTGGCACGAAAAATTTGACAGAACGATGTTGTCAAATGGTTTTAGTATTAATGAGTGTGATAAATGTGTATATGTAAAAGGCACACCTAATGATTACGTGATTGTCTGTCTACGTAGACGATATGTTAATCATGGGAAGTAATCATGACTTAGTCATGAATACCCAGAAAATGTTGACCAAACATTTTGACATGAAAGACTTAGGGGTCGCTGATGTCATATTAGGGATTAAAATCGCTAAGACATCAAATGGGATTGTATTGTCACAGTCTCATTATATTGAGACTATACTTAAGAAGTACATTGCATATGACGGTCCTCCAGTTAAGACGCCAGTAGACTTGAGTCTACACTTAGGCAAAAATCATGGCGAACCTGTCTCTCAAGTAGAATATGCTAGGATAATACGATGTCTCATGTATATCATGAACTGCACTCGTCCGGATATTGCTTACTCGGTAAATAAATTGAGTAGATTTACGAGTAATCCAAACAAAGATCATTGGAAGGCGTTAATTAGAATACTTAGGTATCTAAAATACACCTCAGATTATGGATCACATTACGGTAGATATCCAGTTATATTAGAAGTATATAGTGATGCGAACTGGATATCAGACTCTAAGGACACTAAATCCACCAGCGGTTATGTCTTAACCATTGGATGTGGAGCTGTGTCGTGGAAGTCCTCAAAATAAACATGTATAGCTCGCTCCACGATGGAATCCGGGTTTATTGCCTTGAATAAGGCTGGTGAAGAAGCAGAATGGCTTCGTAACTTTCTTGAGGACATTCCTTGTTGGAATAAGCCAGTGCCTGCTATTTTAATACATTGCGATAGCCAAGCAGCTATTGGAAGGGCACAAAGTGGCATGTACAATGGTAAGTCTAGACATATTTGTCGCAGACATAATACCATAAGGCAGTTGATCTCTAATAGTGTCATTTCCATTGATTATGTAAAATCGAAGGAAAACTTATCGAATCCGTTGACTAAAGGCCTACCAAGAGATCAAACATACTGCCTATCGAGTGGAATGGGTTTAAAACCCAACACTAAAGAATTTTTATGATGGAACCCAACCATATAGATTGGAGATCCCAAGATCTTGGTTCAATGGGAAAACGAAATTGTAAGGATTCAGAAACAGCACTTTGGAGTAAAACTCCAACTCATTCACGTGTACGATGAATGTGCTACCTATAGAAAGGGTAAAGGTAATTTTGACTTTTAATGATTCCTAAGCTTAAATAAGCAGAGTATGACAGAATATTCTTTGAAAGAGATCACCTATGTAAGTGTGAAGTTTGGCCGTTTCATAAGAAAACACTTATGAACCCAAGAGTTGTCCAGGGCCAAAACGGACACAACCATGAGAACAAAATTTGTTAGGGGAGTTACTGTGTGGATACAGTTGTCTTGGTTTACACCAACAGCTGAACGATTCAAGACATCACGTTCACTGATCAGCTAAGTAAATCCGATGTATTTCACTAAGGAATGTTCAAAGCCAAAAGCTACCTATCCTGATGCAGTAACCTTTCCGCTTGAACTCTCTCGAATGTACACATTGAATTTTCATTCATGTAGGAGATTATTGGAAAATTGGTGTTGTGCCAATATTATATAATTTATTTAGATTAATTCATATTTATAAAATTGGAATTTCGTTTGCTCAATGAAATCTACATTTTGTGTAGATGAACCTAGTATATTTAATTGTTCAAAACCAATTTGGGATGAATGAGAAATTAAATGATAAAGTGAGCTAGTTGAGATAAAATATATTGATGGAAGAAAAGGAAATAAGTGGAAAGGTGAAAAGCCACCATCCCACATGGAAAAAAGAGAGCTAACTTTTACACCTTATTAGTTGCTTGTTTGTGATAGGGGTTTGGGCCCCAAGGGGTACTATAAGTCTTTGAAGGGGAGAAGACTTAGATGTGTTATGTTTCAATTCAAGCCCACACACGCTCGCGCGCCGCCGCCGCCTTCCGTCCGAATCGGACCCGGACCCAGGCATGGGCCGGGGTCGGGGCCGTGGGCCATGGGCCTAGGTCTGGGCTTGGGATTGAGATTGAGTTTGGGCTTAGGCTTCCCTATCAATTACTTATCTTTTTAGACAAAGTTTAATTAAGTAATTAATTAATTGTCTAAAAATTAATAAAGCAACAAATTAAATAATTATTTAAATCGTGATTAGGTGTAAGAATTTGGCCGATTCAGTGTGTCCAGTGACTGAAAATCTGGCAGAAAAGTCTAGTCAACGAACAGTCACTTACGCACCCAGTCAGCAGAAACAATGTCACCTTTCATCCGAATAGGTGTACAGTCAGCCGAAGTGGTGCAGATTCTAGCGGGAAAGTTGTGACGTGAAAACGACATGTCCGTCCAGTCACCCCCTAGGCCCACTTTCGACATCTATAAAAGGCAGGCTCCTCCTCTTCCAAAATTATTCAATTAAAAATATTCTTTCTTTTTGTCTGTTTTGTTCCGAGAGTTCAAAATAATTTTTTAGTTCGCCGTTTTTTAATATTCGAAGTGTTGCCATATTAAGAAGATAGTCGTTGCATTTTAGAAAGCGATTGCCGATCAAACCGTAAGCACCGAGCGGGGCAAATATCGTTTTAAAGAGAAAGAGTCCAACTCTTGTCTCGACTTTAAATTTGGTTTGTTTTCTGTTTTACACCCGTTACGTTCAACAACATCAGCTTCCCTTCCTATCTTGTCAGATACTACGATTTATCCAAGTTTATACTGGTTGGAACACTTGCCCTATGCGGATGCAACCGTTACCTTCATTCGATTTTCTGTTGTAAGTCGTTTGCGTAGTTCTCCATTTTGTACTCAAACAGTTACTTGTCTTACATATTATATTGTTAAAATAGAACAGCGGTTTATTTAATAATGAAAATATTCGGCATTGAAAGGGAGGTTTAACTATAAATTTGTAAGTCAACACAGGTGTAATGCACTATTACATGTTACCACATATATAATATAATGTGATGGAAAAGAATTAGGTCATGAGGACCCGGATGCCACATAACACCATATATGGACTTGTGCTGCTCCTTTAACACAATAACTATTGAACTACGTACGTCGGTTTGTTAGAGCTTGGATCATTTCATGTATTTATGTTTGCAGTTGCGTGGTTAAGGATTTTTTGTAAATGATGAGATACAGTAATATTTATTATATAAAGAAGTTAAAATTTTGTA
Organism: Linaria vulgaris; assembly: GCA_948329865.1. NCBI lineage: Eukaryota > Viridiplantae > Streptophyta > Magnoliopsida > Lamiales > Plantaginaceae > Linaria > Linaria vulgaris. The sequence continues at coordinate 50,080,213 of OX415251.1, read as the reverse complement.
CTGTTAATTTTAAAATTGTACCCTATGTAATATACGATAAATAAAATAGTTTTTCTTGCTGTTAAACACTGTCTATGTTTATCTATTTTTATATTCTTCTTCCACTCCCTACTAGCTAGTACTGTCCACTTAGAGAATGACTAATTAATGACATTCATTATTTATAGTTAGTGCTGTTGATGTGTAACAGCCTACATGAACGTATACGAAATGAAATATATAGCAATGCTTAATTTGTCTCTTTTGCTCACCCTCCGCCAATTACCAAACTCATCATCGCATTAATAAGACTACGTTCGTACCATTGACAAGAAAGAAATTTCTATTTAATTTAGGTGCTACCTCTACGTTACACTTTCTTTACTTTTCTTGTAGTCTTTTTCAAGTTGCTTCTTTGAATTAATTATTATTAGAAATGAGATAAAAAGGAATAATTAAGGATCCGTATGATCTTTTTCTTGCTTAATTGCCGTAGTACTCAAGTAGAACTCCGGAAGCCGGCATAAACCATAACCCTAAAGACAACCTAATTTTCTCAGAAACATTACAAGTCGTTGTTGCCATCTTTAATGCAACTCATGATCATCTGATATGCTGATCCATATTATTAATTCGATGAAAGATAATATAAACTATATATCTGAGTGTCATATATATAAAATCAAGTGTGCCCGCACTTACTTACAAGTACTGTTCTCTCTTTCTTCTTTTTGTTGTTTTCTTATTTTATTTTTAGTGCTCACTTGTTCTGAATACTAGGCTAAATTCATAAATTCCAGAACCAGACATGCACGCACCTATATATATAGGAACACAGTCGCATCAAAACATAAAAACACACAGTGCATACCAATTAAAAGACCCGCACTAGCATAACAAATTAAATACAGAGACTTGGAGGAATATAATTAATTAAACAAAATTATGGAATGGAGGAAATGTTATATGGATGTGATACTAGTACCATTGGGTTTTATGATAAGCGTGAGTTATCACGTGTGGCTAGCCCATAAGGTCCGGACACAACCCCTCTCTACCGTTATCGGAAGAAATACACGTGCCCGCCGATTTTGGGTCTCCGCCATCATCAAGGTATTTTTAATTTCTTAAGAAAATAAATAAATTGTTATTGAATGATAAGAAAAATGTGGATATATAAAAACATATATATTTCAAGAACTTCTGAAATGTTTTACCAGATCTTCTTCGTCAAAACTCAAAACAATATAAGAAAACATGCTTTCATCAATTTATGAATAGTAGTAGAAATGTTACATATATAACTTTTTTAAAGTGTAACGTTCATTAATTATTAATTTGCATATTCTGGCTGTAATCATCATCGTAATTCTAATTATTAGAGTTATGTTACGATATAGTTGCATGCATAACATAGTACCAAACCATTAGTAAAATAATAACTTGAACTATTTGTAACAAATATGAATTATTATGATCTTCAATTATTTTGTTCGTGTTTATTAGGAGAATGAGAAGAAGAACATCCTGGCCGTCCAAACGCTACGTAACGCGATCATGTGTTCCACGGTGATGGCCACCACCTCCATCCTCCTCTGTTCCGGCCTCGCCGCCGTCATCAGCAGCAGTTACAGCGTCAAGAAGCCTTTAAACGACGCGGTATACGGGGCCCATGGTGAGTTCATGGTGGCGCTAAAATACGTGACGCTCCTCCTCCTCTTCCTCTTCTCGTTCCTTTGTCACTCGCTCTGCATTCGCTTCATCAACCAAGTCAATTTCCTCATCAACTGTCCATTCGACGGCCTCGTGTCGCCCGAGTACGTGACCGAGCTTCTGGAGAGGGGCTTTCTGATGAACGCGGTGGGGAACAGGATATTTCAGGCGGCGGTGCCGATGTTGCTATGGATTTTTGGGCCGGTGTTGGTTTTTCTGTGCTCGGTGTGTTTGGTGCCTTTGCAATATAATCTGGATTTTGTTTTCACGGAGGGGGATGATAAGAAAGTAATGGGGAGTGAAAAGAATGGATTTGGAAATGGACATGATGAGAGTGTGTTTGCGTGTGAGAGAGAGAGAGAGAGAGAGAGAGAGAGAGAGAGATTTAAAATATATACACAATGCACGCTCTTATGATTATAGATGGAATTGGTTATTATTCACAATGGTGGAGATTGGAATGGGTTTAATTTAATTTGTGTTATAAAAGTGTGGCACATTTTTTTGTTTTAGAGCAAACTTTTATCTACTTTGAATATGTTTAACTGTAGCAAAGAAAGAAACTTCATAGAAGTCGAAATTTTGGTCCGAAACAATAATAATAATTGTGTACTTATTGAAGAAAGAGCTCTTGTATTCAACTTAGAATGTTCCTTCCGAAACGCAAAGCCAATATATTTCGTAGCAGCTAAGGATGAGTTCGATCTATTAAGTTCTCTGGCTTGTTCAAAAAACGAGAGAAAAGAAAACATTTCGAGTCATTTCTTGGTTAACATGAACCGCCATAATCTCTTCGATCCCTTCATTTATGTGTCAAAATAGAGACATTTGGTAGAAAAGTGAAAGAGACTTTTTTGTGTATGTTAATCAAAGGGAGTGGGAAAGTTGTATAGACTTGATAATAATGCATTATGGAGTCCAAATATATCTCATTATCTTAAATTCACTACAAGATATTTGGTAGATACGTTGTACTAAATACTTTTCGGTATTGAAAGTCTCTACCAAAGCTACCAATCATTTTATGAATTCGGATTAGCTAGCGTAAGCATGGGATACAACTGGACGGCAGAGTGCTTGCCGGTTGATCTTGGGCATGTCTTCCTTGACCATTATCCTCAAATATACGAGAGTTGTAGTATTCAAGCGAGATCAACAAACTTGTACCACTCCTTCCATATTTTCCTATAATCACTATGGGCCCACAAGGAAACAATAATTCTTATGGGATCTAACGCAGTAGAAACCCTCATATCCAGTCTTTGAGGTAAAGTGACATTTAATAAATTCTAAAATTATATCGGCATGCACGGCAGTCCGTAACAAGGATGAACGAAATGATGGAGCCCTTAGTATTCGGAGTCACCTCGGATGGGCACAATCCTATACTCTTCAGAATTACTTGCACTTGCTCCGGGATGGGAACCTCATGCCATTAATGAAATGCTTGGCAAATACGGTAATCCTCCTAGGTGGTGGAGAATGCATCCCATTTCCTTGGGTGTCGCAAACTTAATCAGGTTAACGCTTGTCACTGTTAAAACTCTTCTAGTAATACTTTTTACTACGTTAAACTGAGAACACAACGTCCTTATAAGATATGACAATGTGATATTTGTTGGGTTTAAAGTCTACTTCACTATCTTCCTCTTCGAGGTTCTCCGCATTGACCTCAAGATCCGTCATCGGCCTATCGACATCTACAATTTGTTCGTTATGCTCCATATACCAGTCAAACTTGTCATGTGAAGCTGTCTCGTTTACAGGCTCCAAGGGCACAAGGCGCGCTAAAGTAGCCCCAGTTGTATGAGATTCAGCCACTCTATCAGACTCCGACTCAGACTGAGAATTACTCGACCCGCTACTCGATGTGGACCTACCTTTATCACTATTATGTTCTCCTTGATTTGACATGCTCAATACTAAATAAATAAAAACGAGCTACGCTAGACTAAAAGCTAGACGACGGACGGGACGTCAAATTCAATTTTTTAAAAAACGAGAAGACACAAGTAGAAAATCCATAAGATCTGCTACATATGGACAGAAGGAGAAATGGGTACATCAATAAGTTATTTTGATATACCTGCAAAATTCGATAAACGCAAATTTTTTATCTAAGAGCAAAAGTTCTCGCGTCCTCCAAAATATTCAAAATGAGCAGAGTGAACGGCAACCTCTATTTATAAGCGTGGATACCGCCTTTATCGGCATTAAAATGTTCCATCAAATCAAGGGCATACATCGAATCAAGGTTTATATAGATCGATATTCAACTTCGATCTATTATTATTTTGTGCCCTTTAATTACACTTATGCCACTTCTACACAGAATTCATCGCCCATTCAAAGAGCACACTTAAATTTGAAACCCGATCTTTACAAGAATACTTTCTAAATTGGAGAACTATATGATGTGGACTAATATAGTGGCTTAAGTAAAACCAACCATGGGCCAGTCTGGACAACAACAGGCCTTTTGGGATACATAGAATATGACACTTGATGTATCTTGAGAGGGGTACATAGATTATTAAACTCGATGTACTTGAAATATTCGATGTGTCCGGGAATTGTGGATTATGGTTCTGAATCTCGCGGCCTATAAATATCCTCGGCCAGATAATCAAGATAAGTCATTTATTTTAATCTATTGCTCATCACTCTTACATCGAATATAATACTCGGTCTATTATAACATTGCTTGTACGTTGGTACTCAATATATTTAGAGTACTCGATATATAGCAGGTTCAAGAACTATACTCCATGTATCCCTACTTCTGAAGTATCTGGGGAATCCTCGATATGCCAGAATATTCAACCTACCAAAATATTCGATATATCTTTATATTTGATCTACGCCAAATCCTTGACATGTTGCCTAGTGTTGTTGTTCATTTGATGCCTTCCAAAAAAAGCTAATCTAAGAGCCCCCTCAAAACCTCTAGATTAGCGTAGTTGATGCATTTATTCTATTTCTGTTGTTTGGATTGTTTACTCTGTCGAATTTATACCAAACCATTGTCGTTCATAAGAATGTTGTCGGTCCTAAAATTAATCCAACTGTCATCATGGGCCTTTTGGAAGCCGAAATCTTTGATGGTCTAATATGGACTATTTAATCCTCAACCATTTATTAGGCATATGGATTCTACATGAAGATGAAAAGAATGAAGCAAACCCAACATAGCTGAGAGAACGACGAAAAAATAATATCAAAAGAAACAGGTAAATGTACAAAAAGTAGTAAGAATGCTAATAATGCAATGCATGCCAAACTCCTAAAGGGAGAGGCACCAACATCGGCACCATATAAGCCATGTATTACAAGTTGAGCGGGTATGAGTCAATCCTCGGATGAACTCTAGCCTTCTGTAACCTTATACGACAAAGGAGGTATCTCATTCAACTTCAAATATGTGATTTTTTTAAAATCTCCTTGCCATGATGGTCCTCACTTGTCTTTTATGAGAAATTTTTAAATATTATTGGGATTAGGGTAAATCACATTTTCTCCCCCCACCCAGCGTTTGGCCATTTTTACAAGATGCTAAGGTTTCAAAAAATGTGAAATGTCCCCCCTTCCCCCCCCCCCCCCCCCCCCCCCCCCCCCAACGTTTGCAACATCCCCTGAACCTTTAATCAACAAATGTTGGCGAGGACATTTCACTTTTTGAAACATAGGGCACTTTGTGAAAATCTCCAAAGGTTGGGGAAGGGGAAAACGGGATTTATCCTTGGAATTATGTCACAAAACTTGATCTTTTTTTTCTTAAAGATGACACAGAGCCTAGAGGCGAGAGGAGAGGTGAAGCTTAGAAGTAAATTAGGACAATAATACAAAATGTTGAAGTATGTTTCATGAGGGAAAACAATGAGGTGAAGATTCCTCCATCAAAAGGGTGTAGGGGCTAGTAGGCCAAGTGATTCCCCACGTACCGGAAAAAACTTATATGGACCACGTCCATATGAATAGTATGGACCTTGCGGTCCACATTTGCCAAGGTATTTTCCTTTTAGCCCCTCAAATTTAAAAGATAATAAATCTTGTATTTCACTTTAAAAAATTATGTTGCAACCCTAAGAAAGAATTTATTTATCCAGACGAGTCCAAAATTGGTATCAGAGCCTAGGTTTAATTATTAAATGTGGAAATTTATTTATTATGTTAACCTCTAACTACCTTATGAGAGGAGTAATTTAAAAAATTATGAGTCCGAACTAAAGTTCGAGATATTGTCTCAACAGGAAGTTCTCCGAGCAATTAGAAAACAGGAAACAAATTAAAGTGATAATAAAAAATTATCACACGAGATGAGTAATTTGGTCTTACCAAATTTTAACGAGCTTTAGACCGATGGCTCTAAGCTGTCTCAGAACCTTAGAGAACTTCAGAAGACGGTTCAATCATATGGTAACCATCAATACCATACGCCTGAGTATATTCAAGAAATCCAAGCCAAACTGGAAACCATGTCCTAAAGACAGAAGGAGATCTCTGAGAACCTTCAGGATATCCAACGACGGATGAAGAACTTAGAATCCCTTCCAAGATCAGCCGAAAGAATAAGAGGAGAATGGCTACCACCATCTTTCGGAAACGAGTCCTTACTCCACCAAAAGGGTAAGGCGGTTGAAGTCAAGAGAGAAATGACGAGAAATGAGAAACTGGAAGCCTTGATACGAGGGAAGGCAAGCACCTCCTGACAAGTATGTCCAGATTCAAGCTTCACAAAATCAACTACGGGGATTTGCAAGATCTTTCCGATCTAGCCGAATCGTTCTCGGGTTTAAAACTCGTTAACATCCAGGCCTTAGAAGATTCGATTGTGCCAAGACAAAGTCCTCCCCAAGAGCAATCAACGGTAACCGAGAGTTTTGGATCTTATAATCCAAATCAAAACCCGATTCGAGATGAGCCCATGCCATATCAGAACGATTTTGTGGCCGGATCTATGTTCACGGTGGTGCCAACTAGATCAAGACCAAGGAGGCATGATATTCATGGGACACCATATGGAAGATCCCAACTTGATCCAATTCATCCTTATGGGCTCATGCTCAATCTGGATATATTGGATTTCAAAAATCGAGAAGCACTGATCGATGAATGCGCATCGGCAATGAGAATTGCGGTAGCAATCTGGAACTCAACAAAAAAGGGTTCATAATGATGTTACAAATGAGCCTCGAGGGATCTGTCAAAATCAGATGGGAACATGCCACTCCGGAAATTAGGGATGGAGTGCTATCCGGCGAAGCCCTTAAAGACATCGTTAACAGGATGGCAAGACTTTTTAAAATCTACTTCATTGGAGAAGGATATTTCGTTGATCCCCAAACCGAATGAGGAGACCAGGAAAGAGCCAGAAGATACGAGCAAGCCTTGTATAGCTTGGAGTTACATGATATATGTAATGTCGATATATACATCAAGCTTTTTACTTAGTACAAATGGAAGAGTCGAATCAACGAAGAAACGGCGATCCCATTGTTCTTCGCCAAAATACCAAGTCCATGGCGAGAAATGTTATTACAAGAATATACACATGTCGGGATGGATACAGTAGCCCGAAGGATGTCCTTTCTCAAGGTTAAGCTAAGCGAGTGGTGCCAAAAGGCAGCATTCCAGAAGAATTACAAGAGACTAAGAGGAATCAACAAATCGGTCCATCTTTGCTGCGACGATAATGACATCCCAACAGTCATAGGAGCACCCAAAAGACGCCGAAGAAAGAAGCATAGGGATCACCCCTATGAACCAAGAGGAAGCAGGTTTCCCAGAAGATCTTCATGAAGACCACGGAGATTCTGGTCAAAACAAAAGGCCCGAAGTTACAAATCAGAGCAAAGACAAGGACCTAGCTGGGGAAGGACATCTTCCAGTCAGGGAGGTACAAGCAGACCACCAACGAGGAGGACTTTCAGAAGAGCGCATACGCGTGCCAATGAGAGTTTCAAGGATTGTAACTGTTGGACATGTGGTGCCAAGGGACACATCTCAACAGAATGTCCGGAGAATCAAAGAAGAGGGGTTAGACAGTTCGAGGCTACACCAGAATTCGAAGAAGCTGTCTATTTCCAGGACCTCGTTCAAGTATACCAGTTTGAGGATATTCCATCAGATGAAAGTATATATGAAGAAGATGAGGGCCATGGTGAGTCTTTGAAATCAGAATCAGAATCAAACTGAAGACGAGGAGATCTTCCGTCAGGAAGTATAAGAAGATCTATCAGATTCTTCTCTCAAAAAAGCATATCTCACAAAGCATTAATGAGGATCATGCGAGAAGACCCAAAACTTCAAGTTTACGATGGGTTTACCATTGGAAAAATGGAGAGAACCTTAGCCAATCTAGCTAAGCTTCAAACAACGAAAACATCACATTATCTACAAAGTTACGGCGGGAGAGATAGCGATCCCAATGGAACTAACAAGTAATGTGATGGAAATGCAGATGGTTCCTATGAATGAAAAAAAAAAAGAGGAACTAGGAAGACTCAATCCAGAGGTTGCCCAGAAGATGTCATGGATCCATATCGGAGCTATAAGAATTTTGATCAAAGCAACATTCAAAGAAGGAATCAATTCGCCAATCGATGTTGCCATCTTTGATAGAATAATTCAAAACCTACGGGACGCCTATCTTGGAGGAATATCAGGTAATCTATTTACTGGAAATGTGGCAACGTTCGTTTATCCGAAGATTGCCTATAATCTAGCCGATCGAGATTTCAACAGGGTCCTTACCCTACATCAAGACTTCAAGAACAAGGAGTTAATGAAGGAAGGAAATAGGCCATACTCCATCACCTATAGTATCTCCTATGCCTTCTCCAACACTCGTCATTCTGGCCTTTTCCGAAGGAAAAGTTTGTGGAAATACCTGAAATCTTTGATAAAGTGGCCCATGCAGTCAAACTAGAGATTTCTGATCTTTCACATATCCATGAGATGGATATGTTCATCCGAGATCAACCAGTGTTCGGAAAGAACACTAGTCAAAGGTTCGAAGCTAGAAGAGTTTCTTTCCAGGAAAATAGGATGCACAGCCTAACATGGGGAAAGAAACCAATTGTTGAAGTTGTAATCGAACCAAAGAGGTTTACAACTAAAGGAGAACTCCAATGTCCAGGAGGATGGTGCGAAGTCGAGGTAATCTTCGACATCACTCAGAAGGAGAATACCCTTCCATGTGACGCCTTGTATTATCTAAAACAGTCTTTAGTTGGAAGATATCAGGGAAACTTAAAATTAGGTGGAATGGATTTTATCATCAACGGGCGAGCAGGGAAGACCCTGGAACAATTAGTTCTTGGGATTGAATTTCTTGAGGATCACAAACCTTGGGAGAGATTACCGGAAGGAATGGAATTCACAGTGGACGGGAAGAGATACAGATTCAGATGACCACTAGTCCATTCTCAATTTACATCTCAGTCGGGATGTTGTATGAGAAGTTTCGAGCTGAATACTTCGCGGCGTATATCGATTCAGGGGCAGGTATTTGTACAGCCAAATCAGGAGTTTTCCCCGAAGAGATTGAAGAAAATTTATCAGCAGTTGCGGGAAGGGATTTCTCGAAGAAGAATATCATCTTCAAAAGAGGGATAAAACAAGCCAAAATATTGATGGGTGGAGCAGGCGGTACCCCATGGTACAAGGTCAAGACACTACCAATCTATTTTCACGACACGAAGCTGATATCTTACTCGGCAACAATTTCCTACAAATGTTCAAGCGTTTTACCCAGGATAATGAAACAAGACGCCTTATCCTCACAACATTTTGTGATCATAAGATCTTGGTGCAAAGGTTGACACATGCATTTTATCGGAAACTGCCAATTCAATTTCGCAACAAGCGTGGTGATGAGGGAAAACTTCACCACCCAAAAATGAGAGATCAAAGGAAATATGGTAAGGCAATCCTTCAGCTTAGGATTGACAGCCTAGGTGGCCAGAAAGATGAAAGGACCAAACCGAAACAATCGAGATCCTGAAGGCCAGTTTAGAACCAAGTCCTCATTTAGACATCACTAACGAAGAACAAATCTCGCTAGAAGATGTCAAAACTAAGATCTGAAGAAAATTCAACGAAGATCCTTTGGCATGGTGGAACAAGAACGAACTCAAAGCATCCTTAAAAATCAAAAAAGGAAAGGAAATGAGTTTGTTAGATACAAGCCCATCATGATGAATCAAAATAATCGGAAGGATATGCAAAAGATTCTTAAGGAATGTCTTGACCTTAAGTTAATCTCTCCAGGAGTCTCTCCATACAGCAGTCCTGGATTCTTAGTCAGAAACCATGGAGAAATCAAAAGAGGAAAACCAAGATTGGTGATCAACTATCAAGGAATCAACAAAATCTTGGAATTCGATGGATACTATATCCCAAGCAAAGAACACATGATCAACTGCATCCAAAATGCAAAGGTCTTCTCAAAGTTTGACTGCAAATCAGGGTTTTATCAAATTAAGATGGAAGAAGAAAGCAAGAAATACACAGCTTTCTCCACACCACAAGGACATTACATCTGGAACGTTATGCCAATGGGATTGGCTAATGCACCCCAGATATATTAGAGGAAAATGGATAATCTTTTCAAAGATTATTTCAGATTCATGTTCATGTATGTCAATGACATTCTCATTGCCTCAAAAAAATGTCAAAGAACATATCAAGCATCTGGAGATTTTCTCATATGTCTGTCACAAGGAAGGATTGGTGCTATCTAAAAAGAAGGCGGTAATCCTAACAAGTAAAATGGAATTCCTTGGAATTGAGATCGATGCATCAGGTATTATCCTCCAAAACCATTTGGTTGAAAAGGTACGTGATTTTCCCGATGATCTCAAAACAGTTAAACAACTCCAGAGTTTTATGGGGTTGGTTAATTTTGCTGGAATATTTATTAACAATTTGGCAAGTTACAAAAAAAACTTTTAGTCCATTACTTAAAAAGGAGGCAGAGTTCCAATGGACAGAAGAACACAAGAGAACGGTGCAGCAGCTTAAAGCCATTTGTCAAGATCTGCCCAAACTGGCAATTCCTAATGACGAAGATGATCTTGTGCTATATACAGATGCAAGCGACCATTGGTGGGCAGCGGTTCTAACAAAAGTAGAACCAAGAGGAGAAGTCCCTTGCAGATATTGCAGCGGACTCTTTTCTGACAATGAGGCAGTAAGGTGGCATATCAAAGAGAATGAGTTCTTTGCAGTGCGGAAGGCCTTTAAAAATGGCCGTTATTCCTACTAGCTAAAAAGTTTACTCTAAAAATTGATAACGCTAGTGTAAAAGCTTTCTTGAAAAATAAAATTGAGAGTAAACCTGAGAAAGCTAGATTACTTAGATGGCAAGCTGAATGTCAATATTATGATTTTGATGTTCTTGTTATAAAATCTCATGAAAACATTCTTGCAGATTTCTTGACAAGGGATGGAGGCAAGTGAAGCCGATACCATTCTAACAAGATGGAGACACCACAGGGAAAACCTAGAGGAGCTCAGCAAGGCGATCGATAGTCTGGCAATTAATGCTAAGGCTTCCGATCGCGTACAGGAAAGGGATCTGAGTAAGGTCCAAAATGCGATGAAGACTACCTGGTTAGGTAGCACAAGCCTTTGGGAAAGTATCATGGACCCAATACTACGAGATGCTTCCACATCCAATGTGAAATCTGAATTACGAACAATAACGCTTGATGATGGAGATTCAAGCAATACAGGTCCAGTCGGTGATCCTTTCGAGGAAGACACCAATGAACAGATCGATTCGAAGGTAGAAATACCTAAAGAATCAATTGATACCTCAAAAATTAAAGAGGACGAGATCAATCTTTGACCTAGAACTGAGACTTCTAAGATAAACAAGAACGAGCAGAAAGAGCCTTTGATTGAATATTAGAAGACATGGGACAAGCTTTACACAAGAATGGGACTTGTCCCAGGAAATCCCGTGGCTGATTGGTCTGGGAAATATCCGAGAATTTGGATACTGCCAGGCTCAAAGCCTGAGAAAGTACGAGAGTGGTTTGATTTTGGCTGCATAGCCTCAGTCTTCACCACATCACCAGGATTTCTGAAAATTTCAAAATTACCAGAATGGATCTACGAGAAAGTGTATGAAACATGGAAGAACAATCCTACACCTGAGAGAGAAGATGTCATGGAGTTAAAATTCTTATCAGCACCTTTAGAAATTACAGGGAAGGGGTTTCATTCGAGCTTTCATTTCATCAAGCTACAGAGACCCAATATGAAGGCGGTGGATTATATCAAGCCACCACCAGAAGAACAATTTTTAGTGTCCCCGATTTCCGAAGACGACATTTCTACCAGAAGAGCTTGGGGACTCTGGGTCTGTCTCACTGAGATGGATAAGGTCAAGTACTCGTTCAAGATTTTTCAAAAATCAGAAAACGAATCGTTTATGCTCAACAGCATAACAAACACTACCACAAGATTTGCTGAAACGATATTCGAAAACAAACGGCAAACATTGTGGAAAAATGAGATTCCGGCGACGGCAGAAACCAGCCAAAAATTCTGCAACATTATGCATGCCAGTCGATGGAAGGAACGGATCTGTCCAAAGTGTCCCGATCAGAAAGAACCTCTTTTTGGGAAGGGATTCCCGGTGAAACGTGAAAAATGGAAAAAGGACAGAGAGGGTCCTTCAAGACAAGGAAAGGTTCCACGTGGTGCTGGAAAGTGGACTAAGGCAGCTGGCAAAGCAAAAGGGACCATGTGATAAGAATCTAGAATACCTCCACTAAAAGGACAGGCGAATAATGGAGGGACCAGACCACGAGCTGTAGTGAAAAGAAAAGAATCCACTAAAACGACAGGATAATAGTGGAGGGCCAGACCACGATCGTAGTGGGAAGAAAAGCATCAATATGTAGTTGAATCCGCATTTGAAGTCCAGAATTTCACCTATATATAGAACGAGCTGAAGGAAGCAAAGGGCATCGAGCATTTTTCCCATTGTTTTCTTACAAAAAATAAATAAGAGTCTACAAAGAGTCTGTAATAAGTCGAGTGTTTATATTTCAGTTTTATTGTAAAGAGTTTGAGTGCATGTGTGCAAGAAACAACGCTACTATGTGTAGCTAAACAAGTAGCTTCTCTGTAAAGGGGTTATGAGTGTTATGTAATAAATAAGTTTCCACCGATAAATAAAAGATAGGCTTTTGCCTGAGTATGTTGAAGTAGCATGTTCTTTTAAACATTTCATTCTAAATTATACCTCTTACACCCGGAGTAGGAAACGAACCAGGGTTGTGATGTTCATCGTTGCAGAACCATCGGTTGCGATCGAGTGGTTGAAGACCGGCGGTCTTTGTAAAAACTGGTGGGATACCCGACGATTTCATGGTCAAAACGAGGTATTTTTAGATTTTATGTTCTTAAAACATTATTACGGAAGCATGTTGGGCCTGATATGGTCGTAATGGACTATTTCTAAATTTGAGATCTCGATAAAGAAAAATTCTAAAACTTTTGGGGTTAATTTTTAATTTTAAAAAGTTATTTATTCGATTTATTATTTATTAAATGAAAATAATGGCTTGAAGGTGGGACCATAACTTATTAAGACCAAAAGGTTCATAGTTTCCATTATGAACAAGATGGATATAAGTCTTATCCCATTAGGTCCTTGGCCCACGTGTAACCGTCACATTGTCAATGAAAGTGTTAATAATAGAGAAAGCGTAATAGAACACGATCTTTACCATATATTCTCATTGCGTAATGCAACAAGGACTTGTGTAACAAATAAATTGTTGTAATTAAACAAACAAGAAATAGTCTTGCGTGCATTTATTATTTTATACAATAATTTTGTAAATGAATTTATAGTGCTTTAATTTGTAAGGGCAAAATAACAGTGTCACATGTTACAACAATATATTAAAACTCTATTTATTTAGCATAAAACAAGCAAGCATGTGAGGAGGTGCATAAAGTAATACTTTCACGGTTTCACCCTTGGAGCTAGTGTGTACACAGAAAGTCATCATAATTTTTGTTAGTAAAAATATAATAAAGAAAGAAGAAAGAAAGTCAAACATATATATATACATCCATTGTTAGCTTTCTTTTGTTGAAGATGGATAAGATAAGTTCGTGCATGATAACGACTCGCATGGCATGTGAAGATAAAGTTGTTGAAATCGAAAAGACAAACGTCAACTTCCCCCTCATATGGATATATGATGGTACGCAATCAATCAAATCAAATGACTAAAACAAAAAAAAAATATCATTAACAAAATAGAAAGAAGATAAACACAGAGTGAATCAGCAAAGCTAAAACATATAATCTCCTCTAGTTTACAGTCTACTTAATTCAACTTTAATTACCAAAACAAGAATCAGAAAAAATGGGTGCAGAAGGAGAAAATTCGATAAAGAATCATCATCCTACTCCTCTTGTATTTGCGTACTATGTCACTGGTCATGGCTTTGGCCATGCCACCCGTGTTGTTGAGGTCCACACCCCTCTCCCTCTCTCTCTATATATTTATAACTCTTATATTTTTTTTGGTTTCTTAATTTAAGAATTCTGTTTAACCGTTTATTATGATCAATTCTTTATACTTTGTGATCCAGGGTACTTGCCTCTGCTTATTGACAAGTGGGAAAATCCTGTTTCTTGTTTTTTCTCTGTGTTTGTTTCACTTCTTTTTTTTTTTTTTTACGTGGCAAGTCGCAGACACTACGTTTTGGTAAACTCGCGGATTGGCGCAATAACCTGCAAACCTCGCCAAGCCAATAAGGCACATCACGCTAGGCTAAGTGACAGGCACAGGCCTAAATGGCATAGAATCAAGTCGCTATATTTGGTATTTGGTGATGAAGTGTTATAGTAGCGTTCGCATATGATGTTTACTACTTTTGGAACTTTAGAGGAGTTGAAACCGACTATTCACTTCCCATGAGTTTTATTAGATCAGTTCTGGTGAATGTGCATCAGTGTATTAACTAACTAAAGTTGTTCATATTGTAGCTGATAATTAAGCCTTTGTGGTCCTGAATAACATTATTAAGCCTATAGGTGTTCTGAACTAAAAGCTCTAGGTCTCTAATGTTAAACCGCAACTCAATTTATATTTGTCTTCTTCGATTTCAATCATTACTCATTGCGTTGTGGACGTGCTTGTAGTAGCTAGTTTTCTTTTTACAATGGACTTATTTTGCACTTCATATTTTGTGCTCTTGAGGTGATCAATTTTAGTTTCTGTATGCTGCTTAGGTCGCACGACACCTCATTCTTGCGGGACATTATGTTCATGTCGTAACCGGAGCACCCGATTATGTTTATACAACTGAAATACAGTCTCCTCGCCTTTTTCTTCGGAAGGTCTCTTTTGTTTATATGCAATCTTTCGTAATCGATATTCTTGCTTATCAAACGTCTTCAAACAGTGGGGTTTGTTGCACTTGTAGGTGCTCTTGGACTGTGGAGCAGTTCAAGCAGATGCATTGACAGTTGATCGGCTTGCATCTTTGGAGAAGGCATGCTCATTAATGGATTTGAATATCCACTCTTGTAGCATATATATCTAAAAGATATTGGCATCAAATCCTGCAATTATTAACAATTTATGATTTTTATTTTAGTATTCTGAGACAGCTGTGGTACCTCGTGATGCTATTTTGGCAGCTGAAGTAGAGTGGCTCAAATCCATCAACGCAGACCTTGTGGTATAAAATTTATCCACCGTTTGTGATTGAAGAAATTAAGTCCATTCTTATTTTTTTCTTGAGTATAGCTAGGATGTGCAAGAATGAGTGCAAAAGGAGCTTGAGAGATATTTACTTTTCCAACCAAGATATTAAATTCTAAGAGAAGATGAAACTTGTAGAAGATGAAAAGAAAGAAAACGAAGTTCACCGTCAACTTCAAAAAACTTGGAAAATAGGCAGTTAAAACCTTTGCGGGAAAAATCAGATATGCATGGACATTGAGTTTTTTTTCTTTTTTAACTTTTCTCATACTCTTCGCCTGAGACTGTTCACCACGTAGCATCTTTCAAAGTGATTTTGCCCACATTGAACAGTATGACCAGAAAGTGGGCATGAACTATGAAGTATGAACTACTAACTGCCCTTCAAATTGTATGAATTAATCTTTTTTGTCTTCTATACAAACTGCATAGGAAAGTTTTTAGGAGGGTATAGAACTGTTTGTGCAATACACTGAGATTCTAGAAGTTGAACCACAAAGTAGATCATTGCATTGCAGTGTGCTACTTGTAAGGGGGTAAGGCAAGAATATGACTCAGAGTATGGTGAGAAGAGGGAAGATATTCCTTGTAAACAGATTTATTTTATTTTTCCCATTATTCTGCTTTTTCCTCTGTTTGTTGATGTTTACACTTGATATATCAAATGACTGTCTTGATGTTATGCTTATGCTGCAAAACGGTGAAAAGATATATATAAACACGTTGGAGTAATAGATATTCCAGGGAAGCTTTGTCTGGTTAAAAGCAGTTTGACGCAAAAATTGAAGTAGGATGATTAGATGTTCACTCTTTTTGATACGATTATCTGGAAAGACAGATGAAATCTCAATTTAGTTTTTCTCTAATACCAAATCAGCCGCTCTGATATTTTCAATGACGTAATTTCTCCCTTGAACCTGTGCTCCAAGAGACTTGTTCAAAATGCAGTGATGTCATTTTTATTTTTGTTGGAACTATTGACGATAGGTATCAGATGTGGTTCCGGTTGCTTGTCGAGCAGCAGCTGATGCTGGGATCCGCTCTGTTTGTGTCACCAATTTCAGGTTTGTCTCGAATATGACAATTGAGCTTCAAGGATACTCAAAATGATTGCCTTGGCATAGCAGAAGGACCTGAAGCCTTATAATTATCTGCTACAAACTTATATGTTTTTACATACCATTCATTGTACAACAGAGTCTTATCTTCTTTTAGATGTTCCCTTCTCTTATCGTTCAATTTTGGTCTTTCTATAAATGTATGAACTTCGGAATTTCTATTACAGTTGGGACTTTATCTATGCTGAATACGTAATGGCTGCTGGTAATCATCATCGATCCATCGTTTGGCAGGTGATGGTCAAAGCTGACTGTGTTGTTCTTTTACTTTTGTTTGTTTAGTTAATTCTGATCCTTCATCTGTAGGTCTACTTATCTTTTGGAGTAATAAATTAGTCTTAGGAACTGCAAGTTCCACATGCCAAGTAGAACAAGGTTTTGCCGTGCCTGTTTGAGTTAGATTTTAAGCATATTCATGAGTGCCGATTAGAAAACTGATGTAAGCTAGGTGTACAGAGCTTCATGAGTGCTATCTATGTTCAATTTTCTATAAAAGTTAGTTTTCTCAAAAGAAAGAAGAAAGCCGTCATCAATGTAATGGCAAATGTACCGTGACATTGTAGAAGTTCAGAAGATGTGCATTGGCAGTACGGAAGTTCATCCAAAAGTAGATTTTTTTGCGTAGCATATTCTTTCTAGTGGTGTGGGATTTTTTAGCGGGTGGCTGGGGAGGTATGAGGTCAGCTGAAGGACATCAGGATAGTCTGCTCAATTGCTATTTTATGTTAGTTTAATCAATGGTTAGATTGATTCTACGTCTGTGTTTTAGTTGAATACTCCATCTATTTGCTCTATGGAAAATCTTTTTCAAAGTCTTTAACAGATCTTTGAATCCTTTTGTGTACATTCATCTCCTCTTTGGAACTTGCTTTTTACTTATCTCCAAGGTTATCTTTGGATAATGCAGATAGCTGAGGATTATTCCCATTGTGAATTCCTTATCCGACTTCCAGGATACTGCCCAAGTACGCCAACATAGACACATTGATCTCAATATTCCTTTTACCCACCAGTAACTATAAATTGAGCACCGTGGCAGCCATTTTTTTTTCTTACTCCTTGTTCTGCGTTGTTGCTAAAAAAAAACAGTGCCTGCATTCCGGGATGCAATAGATGTGCCTTTAGTTGTAAGGAGATTGCACAAGTCACGGGAAGAGGTATAGGAAAAGAAACTTTAAGTCATGGAGTTACTGGTCAATGTATTACTTATATTTAACCCATTTTATTTTTAGGTCAGGAGAGAACTTGGAATCGATGAGTACGTGAAGATAGTTATCCTCAACTTTGGTGGACAGGTAATAGACATTCCCTCTTTTACAATTCTGTTTTATGGAATTATTGATTGAAGGGTTTAGTGAAGTAATGAATCTTTGCTTTTTGTTTGGACCATAACCGGTGCAATCAACTTGACATGCTGAGGAAAGCTTTTAACTCCTGGGCTGCTTTCCAATAATTTATTGGATAACTACGACGTAACTCTAAAAAAGTATTTTTCACTTTATAAACTTTGTTTTTAGCAATTCACTAGAGATTTCAGTCAAATTTGTGCAGCTGTGAATGCACAGGTTGCCTTTGCGCAAGAAAATATACTTTGTATTTGGTGGTCGCTGAATATGTGTTTATCAAGGCAAAATTATACGTCGAGCTTGAACTATTAGGCTTGCTCAGTTCAAGTTTAGAGTAATTCAGAACTGTATAGAAGTCCCTAATGATTTGAAATAGCCTAATGTGAGGATAAATAAAAAAAATAACTAATTTGCAGAAAGTTGGACAAAAGATAAACTGTCCCTAACAATCTAACATAATAAGCAGATATTTTGTTTTGTAATATGTTTTTCTAAATGGTGGCGATTTATGTCTCGGGCAGATTACCTTTGTCCTTCAATATGTATCCTCGTAGACCAGTGATGGGATGTCATACATATCTTATTCGTCAAGAATACCAGTCACAAATTGACTGATCTGCTAAAAGATAACCATCAGAGTGGGAACTATAGTTTCCTGACACTGTAGAATGAGAGATACAGTGAGAGATCTGCAGAAAAGAATCATTTATACTGAATTAAATCGATAACATACCATTCCAAGCTGTCAAACAAATGATAATACACCTTGCAGATATTGAGTACTTGAGTTCTTATACCACAGTCGGTTACGTTTAGAAACGTCAGTATCGCTCCTGATTTTTATCATATGAACATTGTTTGCAGCCAGCAGGTTGGGCTTTGAAGGAGGAGTACCTGCCACATGGTTGGATTTGTCTGGTATATCAGTCTGACAGTCAGACTCTATACTGCTTGGTTAATATATCTGGGATTTCTCTGATAAAGTCTAATATAATATGCTTTAAATTCTGGGTTCAGGTTTGTGGTGCCTCTGATACGACGGACCTTCCCCCGAATTTTGTGAAGCTTGCAAGAGATGTATATACTCCTGATATTATAGCTGCCTCTGACTGCATGCTTGGTCAGCGATTCCAACCTTTTTGTGCCTATATGATATGTTATTTTATATAAAAATCATTGCGGAAACCTTAACAATTTTTAACTATTTCAGGAAAAATTGGATATGGGACAGTTAGCGAGGCATTGGCATACAAGATACCATTTGTCTTTGTACGCAGGGACTACTTCAATGAGGAGCCATTCTTGCGAAATATGCTTGAGGTAAAATTCTATGGTTGCCAGATCTTAGTATTTGAAGAAAAGACGCTTCGATATTGCAAGGATTTTCATTTCTCTGCTCCTCATTTTGTGCAAATTTTTGTTTGTGAATTTGACTATTAGTCTTGTGGTTCAGTTCTATCAAGCAGGTGTCGAGATGATTAGAAGAGATTTACTTACTGGACACTGGAGCCCATACCTTGAACGTGCAATTACTTTGAAACCATGCTATGAGGGGAGCATAGATGGTGGTGAGGTATCATTGTCCTCCTTTCTATGGTTGTAATTAATAAGATCAAAGATCAAGATTCTGGCAATATTTAATTTCAGGTAGACATAAATGAATGTTTGGAGACTATGTCTTGGTGATAGATCCAAAAACTAAGTAGAATTGTTGCACTTCTCTTTTTTATTTTATGTTGTTTTGCGTTATTGTTTTAGATACACTTTTGACTGAATGGATTCTCGAACATAGGATTGTTTCTTCAGATACTAAGTTGCCGCTTACAAGTTCTTCTTCTGCATTGTGACGACGCTGAGTTGCTTGAATGCTGGAGATATTTTGATCATTCTCTTTATGCATTTTGCAGTTGAAGTAGCACTTGTTTTCAACATGAGTTGCTGAGTTATCTATTCTCCTAAGTAGAAATTGCTCACCAGTGACATGACTGACCTTTCTATATGATAAGTAGTCCATGTTTACTCAATTGGTATTTTTCCTGCTGTACCTTCTTAGAAGGAAAAGAATGGCCTTCCTTCACGACCTTTGAAATGTGTAGGCTTCACCATATTGTAAACTTATGGCTCTGATATTTATTAAATTCCAGGTTGCAGCTCATATTTTGATGAATACGGCTTCTGGAGAAAATTATACATCGGATAAGGTTGGACTACATCTAGTACTGCTGACAATTTCGTGACAAACTACCTAAGTTTCTTCAGAGATGCCTATTTGATTTTGATGTGATTCTCTCTTAAGTTGAATTTTTACTCTTGTTTTTTTGAATTCTAGCATAGTGGGGCTAGGAGGCTGCGTGATGCTATAGTTCTTGGGTATCAATTGCAAAGAGCTCCTGGAAGAGATCTCAGCATTCCAGATTGGTATGCAAACGCTGAAAATGAACTTAGTCTTCGTACAGGATCGCCCACTGCTGAAATGGATGACGATAGTTTTAACACTCTCTCGTGAGTGCTTTCCTTCAGCTAGTCGTTGTCACTCTTATAATGATGGATAAGTTTTTATATTGATTTTTTACTAGACACCCCAAGGAGTTTGATATTCTTCATGGAGATCATTTGGGGCTATCTGATACTGTGAGTTTCTTGAAGAGTCTGTCAAAACTCGATGCTGCCTTCGTCTCTGGAAGGAGTCCCGAGAAGCACCAGATGCGGGAACGAAAAGCTGCTGGTGGTCTCTTTAATTGGGAGGTATCTTGTCACCCGTTACTTCTATTAACAGTAAATGTAATTTTATTGACGCCTTACGTGAACATGATATAACCTCTCAATGTTTATAACATGGATTTGAAGGTATGTTAGCTCTTAGTCACTCATTCAATTATAAGCCCTTCAATGCGCAAGTACATAACATATGAGTGGCACACGTAATAAAGATTTTCATGTTAGATTAGGATTCATACATCATTGAACCAAACCACGAAAGCCTGGAAATGAGAAGGAAGTGATATACTATCATGAAGTTCACATGGTTACCTTTTAGCTTGTAACTTAATTCTTTTGCTTAAATAACTCGGAATGATTGTCTTTCCTTCCACTGTTTATGTTACGCTTGTGTGATGGGCACTGGTACTTGATTCGATTATTTTTACAATAAATATCATTTGATGTAGGAAGACATTTTTGTGGCAAGAGCACCTGGAAGGTTAGATGTCATGGGTGGAATTGCTGACTACTCTGGGAGCCTGGTATTACAGGTACTTCCCCCCTTCCCAGTATTGTGCTAAAAGAATATTTATAATTCTTCTGCTAATAAATAGCTTTAGTAAGTAACAGTGTTGAGATGGTGATTATACTTAAAACTTATTCTATTTGTCACTAAAATAAAACACCCCACAAACTTATTAAACTTTTCTGGTGTGATTCTCCCGATATTTCTATTGAAACTTGACACTATCGGTATGTGATATAGCAAAATTGATTTGTTAGACGGGTTTTGTTTAGTTTCTTCTTGCATCATGCAGCATATTTGCTGTCTACAAGTGAGATCATTTTGTGATATCTAGAAGAAAGTACCTATTCTAAGTTTTTGCGGTTATCTGAAAAGGCTATATCGACAAAGCTTATGGTCCCATTTATAAAACCTACTCTACATGATTTTTATTGTTCTACTCCTATAATTACTATAAATCTTACCTATACAGATTGTTTCAAGTTTAGTGGCTTTTCCTTCTTGATTATCTGACCATTGGTAAGTACTGTGGTTAAAGGCTTCTTAAGTGGTAGGAATGCATGAAATATAAGTCTGAGCGGCGTGTTGCTTTATTTACCTTCTGGAAGAGAAGATGTTCGCACAACATTTGTTCCCCCCTCATGTTATCATTGCTTTGAAAATTTTCTTGATAGTTTTATAACATATCTACAGTTGCCAATCAGAGAAGCTTGTCATGTTGCCTTGCAAAAAATCCATCCAACTAAACAGAGGTTGTGGAAGCATGCTGAGGCTCGAAGAAGTGCAAAAGGACAAGGACCAAATCCTGTTCTGCAAATTGTACGAGACCTGCGATAAACTGAAGTTTGTGTAGCTCAAATAATTAAGATGTTTATGTCTGACGAACCTAATAACGGCATAGGGTGATTGAACCCAACTGAGCTATAATAAACATAAATAGATATTGTATATCTTTTTGTATATCTTGTATTATCTTTTGATTATATCTTTACATAAATAGATATTGTATATCTATTTATGTCTATTAGGCTAATGTCAACTTGTTTCTCAAAGTTTCCGATATTGATTATCAGATTGCATTGTAAATATGTGAGGTCACAAGTGATACAAATAAGTATTCCTTTTGTGGTTTCATGCCAAGAATACTACAAAACTGTGAAGTGGTTACTGTACCATATATATATATATAGCATGAGTATTAAGAGGCTCTATGTGTATATTTTTTCTCTCATTGATAACCATGTTCACAAAATATCCTGATTTTCTAGGTGTCATATGGATCTGAGTTAAGTAATCGTGGACCAACTTTTGATATGGATCTTTCTGATTTCATCGAAGAAGGGCAGCCAATGTCTTATGAGAAGGCCAGAAATTACTTTGCTCGGGATCCATCTCAAAGGTTTAAATCTATTTTATGATTTATTTGAATGATCTATTCATGTTATACTAATTACATTTTCGTCCTAGATGGGCTGCTTATATTGCAGGAACTGTTCTTGTTTTGATGAAAGAGCTTGGTATACAATTTGACGATAGTATTAGCATGCTGGTACAGCTGCCTCTATGATTTAAGAATATTATTTCCTTTTCTTTTTTTTTTGCAGCGTATCTGCATTTTATTGAAAAAATCACTGGCTTTACCCATGATAGCCAAATATCTTATTTATAGGTTACATCAAATAACTGCTTGATTCAGAAGTTCTCAATTATTTTAAAGGCTATTGCTTGCCTCTTGCCTCTTGCCTCTTGCCTCTTGCCCCTCGTTCGGAAGTTATCTAGTTACTGTTTTTTTAATCTTGAGACCGGAAGTTAGCACCACTTATTGTATTGGAGACAGTAGTTCACATAATCATACTTCTTTAACTTGTTTGGAGTAGTTTGTTGAATGTCTCCAAATATATACACTTACCTTTTGGTTCTTCTTCATGTTTTTTATGCTTGATCAACAATTCAATCGAATGTAGATTGCACCATTTTGTTACTTCTATTGTAATAATTCAAGGAAGCAGCAAATGGCTGACTTGCATCTTTTTCAACAATTTAACAATGTAGAGCCTCTTCTACTTCTCTAGTCAATATGCAATGAACGTATAAAACTTTGAAAAACTTGTCTTCATGATACTTTCCGCAGTCCACGAGAAAACCTGTGAACTAGGTCTCAGCCACCGGTGTTCGATATTAGATTCGGTTTATTTATTGGATTCTTTTCATAAACGATTAGTAAATTCAAAGGGTTACGAACGTGCAGGTTTCTTCCGCTGTTCCGGAGGGGAAAGGCGTCTCTTCTTCCGCAGCTGTGGAGGTTGCTACTATGTCTGCTGTCGCTGCTGCTCATGGTGCCAAATAAAATTGTTTTTTCTTTCATGATCACCTTGAAATTTATAGTCTCTTATTCTGTTTCCTGTTTATTTAACTTGCTTGCATTACCTGTGTTTCTTTTTTCTTTGAGCAAGCTATTACCTGTGTTTTTTAGGCCTAAAAATAAGCCCCAGAAAGCTTGCTTTACTCTGCCAAAAGGTTTAACTTTTAATTAACTTCATTTTTGTGTTTCTTGTGTATTTTATAGTTCTATGATACCTAACCCGTGACAATATATTTGTGTGGGGGTGAAGGTGGAGAACCATGTGGTTGGAGCTCCTTGTGGTGTAATGGATCAGATGACTTCTGCATGTGGAGAAGTTAATAAACTTCTTGCAATGGTTTGCCAGGTAGTGGACATAAATTCATTGTAAGAGAAAACTTTCTTGTATTATATTGGTTGATAATGAGTTTGAAAAAGGTTTAACTTCAACATTTTCCCTTTGTCAGAGAACAATTTTAATTCCCTGAATCTTATGTGCAGCCTGCTGAAGTACTTGGTCTGGTCGACATTCCTAACCACATACGATTCTGGGGAATTGATTCAGGGATCCGGCACAGGTATTTAATTCGTCTATATTACATGATCTTAGGATCATTGTGCACACCAATTTACTTATCCAGGTCTTAGAGTTAATTTCTTGCTATAAAATTGACTACTATGGGAAGGTGTCTCACAAAGTTATGTTAGTAATATATACCATTGATTGTTGTAGAATTTCAACTTTCAACGCACTAGTTTAAGTTGTTGGTTAAATAGTTGTTTATTTTTGCAGTGTTGGTGGTGCTGATTACGGATCTGTAAGGATAGGAGCCTTTATGGGTCGAGCAATTATAAAGTCATTTGCATCAGACATGTTATCCCAGTCATCGGCTAATGGGATGATCTCTGATGAGCTGGACGATGATGGAGTAGAACTACTGGAAACTGAAGCGTCCTTGGACTACTTGTGCAATCTACCACCGCACAGGTAAAAATTGCCCGCATATCCCGCTTGCCATCAGAGAAATTTATCCCTTTCGACACTGTGTTCAGCACTCTTTTACGTTCCCAAGTTTAGAGTTTGCTCAGTAAACTCATGTTTCATTGTACTACATGTACAACTCTCATCTGAAAGTATATATTTTCTAAAGCATTGGTCATGAATTGAAGATACTGAAGCCATGTTCTGCCCCCAAGTGAATTATATAGTTTCTGTTTGTGGTCGGATCATGGTTGGTGAATACTAGTTCAGATATGAATCTGATTTTTGTTTTTTTAAAACTTTATGTCAGATATGAAGCCCTTTATGTTAAGCAAATTCCGGAGACCATGCCTGGTGAGACATTCTTGGAGAAATATATTGACCACAATGATCCTGTCACAATCATAGATAAGAAGCGAAACTATGGAGTACGAGCAGCTACCAAACATCCTGTATATGAAAATTTCCGGGTCAAGGTAAACAAAAATCTTAGTCAGACTCCATTTTTAATGATTCAAGTAAGTCACGAACAAAATATTGCCTCTGATTAGATGCAGTTTTGGCCTCAGTTGGAGTTGGCTATTTTTGTTTATATTGCTTTTCTTTTATGTTTGGGCACTCATGTTTTAGTATGAAAAAATCATCTTTGGCCTTTTTTTCTGCTGTCCTAATATATTTAGCAAGACATTAACAGTAAAAGTTATGTGTTACCAGGATTATAGTAAATCATGCTTATTTTTTATCTTTTGGATATTAAAATTGGTTTGTAATTTTATATAATTACAGGCTTTCAAGGCATTGCTAACATCTGCAACTTCAGATGACCAATTGACTGCTCTAGGAGAATTGATGTACCAGGTATTTTCACACTTTTGGCATTTATTATTCTTGTTGACTGTTCCTGTGATCTTTTCCTACGATTCTTCCTACGGTTGTTGTTGGCTGCACTTTGGTAAAAAAGAAAAGAGAGAAAAGAAGAAGTGCCTCAATCAACAACATTAATTCTCAACTGAATCACCGAATCATTTGACATGAAATAATTGAGTCGAATACATGTTTTACTTCTCCACTCATGGTTAAAAAGTGTTTAAGTCGTATATATTTGTATCTCGTCAGTCATGTTTTCTTAGTCGGTTTTGCATTTGTTCAATTCTCGTTGTGTGGAACAACGTTGTTATCAAATATAATTTCCAGTACATATCTGATAAATGAATTGTCTTCTACAGAATTAAACTACCAAATTTGTTTCTCTACAGTGTCATTACAGTTACAGTGCTTGCGGACTAGGTTCAGACGGTACGAACAGGCTTGTTCAGCAAGTGCAAGAAATGCAGCACAGTAAAATTTCAAGAGCTGCTGAGGGAACTCTGTTCGGTGCAAAAATTACTGGCGGAGGATCGGGTGGAACTGTCTGTGTTGTTGGCAGGAATTGCTTGAAGAGCAGCGAACAAATTCTTCAGGTAACTAATCATGTACTTTAAACATATACACAGGCGAATTTATGAACGTTCGGTCAAAATATACCATATGTGTTCAAGTGAAGGAACTTTAGTGAAAACTGGACTGCAGCGAGAAAGTTTTAATTTCATGGTCTTAAAGATGCCTAATGGATTAAGAAATTTAAAAGTGTTGAATGATTTGACAACAGTTAATTAGGAGTTTGTTATGCGTTATTAATTTGTAGCTTTTAGACAGAATTTTTGTAATTTGACCAATTATCATGTCGTTACAACTAGATCTTCAATATATTGATGTGGTAATATGGTAACATATTCATTCATTTAACATCTCGAGCTTCATGCAATTGTGTTAATACATTTCTCTCCTTTATTTTCTCCTGATGGCTAAGCCTATTTATATAATCAGGGCAAAATATTAGCTGTAAGTGTTTGAAGTTTAACAAAGGCTTGTCTTTCATGTGTAAAAATGTGCAGATTCAGAAGAGATACAAAGCAGCCACAGGTTATCTGCCTATTATTTTTGAAGGATCATCGCCTGGTGCAGGGAAGTTTGGCTATCTCAAAATTCGTCGCATGAAGCAGATTTGATCTCTTCTATCACTTCAATTCTTACTAATCGCACACATTTCGTTCGAAATGGTGACTTAATTATGATGCTAAATGTCCAGAGATGGGTGGAATAATAATCCTCCTGTCTATGTAATGTAAGAAAAGTAAGGCTTTTACTTTGGATGTTATTTCTGTGTCCTGTCCAGGTAAAAAACATCTTATGCAGGAAGTTTAAGGGCATATAAGGACAGATAATATAGTGCAACAGAAAAGAAATTAGGTTGTTCTACTGTTCTGTTAGTTAACATACAAAACAAATAACCATCTGTGAATGGTTTGTGTATATTTTATAAATTCCAACGACATAAAGTGTTGTGTATTTGTTGTTATTACTTATTGAAGAACAATTCATCTATAAGCATATTGGGGCTTTCTTTATGCCACTCATCATTAAGAATCCGTATGATCTGCAGAACTCAAATGTAAATTAATATATAGTTCCAACATCACTAAAACATTATGTTTCGTGAATGGATTCTTATTAAAACGAAAAAAGAGAGACTGAAATCTCAAACGTGACCTATGGGGAATAAACGAAATTCTATTTGCTTCATTTTTTTTAAATTCAATTAATTTTCTATCTATTGAACAACCAAAGCTGGTTATGCTTTAGTTTTTTCCTTTTTTTTTCTTTTTCTGCTAGACTACCAACTTTACAAGGGAGACGTGAGCTAGCTCTGAAATTTGATCAGACATCGCAGGGAAGTATCGCGATTCACCCTTTTGTAAATATAACATGAACGAACGATAAATAGAAAATCAGAAAAAATCAAGGTACTAATAATACTCAAAAACAAAAATCCACATAAAGAAGAACTACCTTCATCTTATAATTCTAATAATCCACATAAACATGGAAAAAGACTGCAAGCTACATCATGACAGTTGAAAAAAAGTAGTGTATTCCATTTAAAGACCATTTTCGGATGCCATTGGTACTTATAGTTTGGACTTATTCCAAATCATCAATTTTACCTGTACAAAGTAGTTTCTGCTGAAATATTTTTTACTCAGACAATTTACTTATCTGACTATTAATCCAGCATGACAACACTTACTCCTAACCATCTTCACTGGAAGGAGTTGAATCATTATAAAGAGCGCCAGTTATACGGAAGGATTACTACTATCGTTCCTCTGATAAAAAGACTCGTACGTTTCGACTCGAGTCTTTGCATCAGATATCTCCAGCTCTTCCACAAAACCTTTTGTCATGTTCAAGAATTTCTCCATATGCAAATGTTTCCACTCCTACAGTTGATATCATAAGAACAACATAGGGATTACGTGGAGCAATGAGACAGTGAGAGTATAAACAACGAGCTGGTTAAATAGTAAACTACTAAAAGACTTGTCCACATTTGGACAGAAAATAAACAATATTTCATGTTTGAGAAGTTAGAAAAATACTCTTGCAAACTATAAGCAAATTTAAAAAATCAAAAATAGAAAATCCCCTTTCAAGACACAATGAAAATAAGATAGTGAACAAGTATATAATCGCACGCCATAATACTAGACTTTTCCAATACTGGAATGTTTTATCTTAACAATGATGGAATAGGATAAAGAACATCAAACCCCATATGGAACACTTCATTTGGCATAGTGCCCTGTATTTATCCTAAAACAGTAAACCCCTCGCCACAAAAAACATATCTAAAATGTGAAGTTTGCGCCTGGTCAACTTTTTATGAAATATACCATCTTCTGTCAACTTTGATGGAATATTCCGTGTAACAATGCCAAAGGTGACCAAATGATAAATTGCATATTAATAGATTTGGGAACAAATTTCTCTATTTTAAACAGTTGGGGCACACTGTGAAACGGAACATACCACAGGAGCTTTTACCCTTATGACGCAATGGAATAAAAAGCTATCTGATGCACTATGACCTTCTAAAATAAAGACAAAAACTCACCTCAAAGTCCCACTCGCCATATAAGTCAGGATCTGTCTTGTTAACCCAAACGTATGTGTAAGCTTGCAACTTGTCAGAACCATCCTGCAAAACTCATTAGAAAATCGGTCTGTATTTCATAGTTTAGTTAAGCTGAAGCCCACAGCATACTAGCAAACTGCATTATTGTTTAAAAGCAAATCGAAATCATGTAATTCCATGGAAAAGCTTGGCCATAAGGTCAAATGCACTAGCAGGTTTAAAACCTTTTTGAACATACATTACTCCACGGTGTCATGTTTCCGTGCGAATGTGAGAACTTACATTGCAGATAAAAGAAGTCTATATAGAATATATAGATATGCAAACCAAATAGACATACTTTGAGGGAAACATCAATTGGCGTCCTTTCGTACTCATCGTCCTCAAATGCATCTAGAATACGAAGCTCAGAGGGAGTGATGCCAAGGAGTACCTGTAAATCAATCAATTGGTCATTGTCTAAAAGCAGTTGATATCAACAATGAAACGTGAGCGCAGTACCTTCCCCGGAACTTTGTTATCTTGAACAGGTATTATCGCAGGGTAGACGCGTTTCTTGATGCTAAACCTCTGGCTAGAGTTAGTAAAAAAAGAAAGGAAGAAACACAAAAAACCTCAGCAATATAATAATATCAGTATGATAACACAAAATTCCTCAGCAAAATCTTGAACAATATTATTTATCAATAGCAGTTCACGGTTATTATCATCATTAGATAAATGTAATTGACGCAGTTGTACTTTAAGCATCAGAAACTATACGTCACCAGATCTAGAGAGAGAGAGAGAGAGAAGACTGACTAGTGGGGTAATAGAGCAGGGGAAGAAGGAGGAACGCGACGGAGGAGAACGCGAACGACGTCGTCCGCGAGGAGGCTGCCGTACACGAACACGTTGCTGGTGGTGGACATGGCCGCTGAATTCGGACCTGAACCTGATGACCCCATTCACAATCACCAGATTCTGAATATATGTTTTTTCCTTTTCCCCCACCTACAAACCCCAAAATCGCACTTTCCTTCTTTCCTAGGTAATATAAATTTCAGATCATGCATGGACTAAATTAAAGAATATATTTTTTTCTGAAATTCAGGCATATTTAATTTAAGAATTTAAAAACAAAAAAAAAATACGTGAGCTATTTTTTTTGCTTACCAAACTATATGTCTAAATCACTGGCTGGAAAGTTACAACAGTTAAATGATCAAATAATAGGAGTAATTGGTTCAAAACGTCCCTATAGTAACGATTAGATAGATACTTTATTTGCTTAATTATATTGGAGAGCTTTGGTAGGCTTAGACCTCGTTGGAGTTAGGTCAAAATACAACAATGAAATGTGAGGTTAGACTTATTATGTCTTTCCAACGACATATGACTCATTGCCGACTTCGATCCTAAAAGATAGTGGTGAAGTGCACAAATTTCGCTTATATTTTTGTGTTTTGGCTCTCTTAAAATTTAAGCGGCTCTTGGACTTAAGACTATGCGCGTCGCGTGCTCGATCTAGCAATCTTGGATAGTTCTTTTGATGAACTATCAGTCTGCCACTAAACTAAAAAAAAAAAAAAAAAAAGTATTTACTCAAACTTTTGTGCTTCATCAAATTGTCATGTTTTTCCAAATTATGGCACATCAGCAGTCTCCTAGATTAGAGTGCGTTTGTGGAACAAACATACTTCAAACTAAATAAGGTGCCAAAGTTTATTTATGTCTAGTCCTTTTAGCTTGATTTATAATGAATCTTGTATTTAACCGCTCGCTGTTAATTTGCCTCCTTGTGTATACTATCAACATATCCCCCCTTGAGTGACTGGGGAATTATTAAGGCTCAGTTTGGTTTCCCGAAAAATGAGACAAAACGAGGGAAAAGAAGGAAAAATTGGAGAAAATAAGATTTTTCAGGAAAAATAATGTGGAAAATAATTTTTCTTTTATTTTCCATGTGTTTGGTTGTATACTGGTTTTCTTGTAAATGGTTAAAGATTCTTATAGATTTGTTCTTATTTGAATATATTTTTCAAAGATTTCCTTTATTTTCCCGAAAAATCTTAACTTGCCAAACAACGGAAAAAAAAAATCCGGATTTTCTTTTCTTTCCCCCATTTTCCTGGCAAACAAACTGAGCCTAAGATGTCATGTGTAGGTTGTCTTAACGTGATCGACATAGTTATTGTGATCGAGTAGCGGACAGAGTACCTCCAATTGCCCTGATGGGGTGGGTTGAGTTTCAGGGTAATTCCTTGCTTCTGTATGGGTTAGTGGCACGTCAAGTGGGTGCCATATGTCTAATCGCTTGGTTCTTTAGTACTACAAACATTTGAATGACCTCTTTGGGTGACAAAAGATTCAGTTCATCCCATTCCCCCCCCCCCCCCCGAGTCCAGTGAGTTGGTGGCGGTGAAGATGTTAAGGTGGTGAGGTTGGGAGTTACGTTAAAAACAAATTTGAATAACTTCCAGGCGTTGCAATAAATTTACAAATAGAAAAATTAAAATCTGACTTGAGCCACCAACTACACTTACTACATTTCGAAACTGGCCACTATATGATTCCATTCCCCAACAAATTTACATTTGAAACTGCTTGGTTTTAACATTAGTTTGGGAGCCACACTCGATTTGTTAGTGAGGATAATAATTTGCATGCACATAATCTCAACTTTACAAGAGAAAAAGGAATGGAAATGATGGGTCACCCAGCCTCAGACAAACGACATAATAGTTATATTAATCAAACTCAAAACCATTTTAAAATTGAAGCTTACTACTACTTAATTCCCAGTTTTACCTCAATAAACTCCAAATAGTCATAAATCCCCCGGCATATAACAAAATAAATGAGGTAGTGACATCTTTACTAGAAGTATATTTCGATCGTTAAGCCTTTTCTACTTTTCTGCAACTGCAATAACCACAGGAGAAACCTTCTCCGATGAATAAAAAGATGGATGATGGTCAGATGATAATATATATGAGCAGAATCAGGGTGCAATTCTTTGAGGATCACGTGGGAAGAGTGATGTCTTGCGGATGTTGTTGAGCGCACAGAACAGCATCACCACCCGCTCTAACCCCACTCCAAACCCACCGTGCGGAGGAGCGCCATACCTTCACCAGACAACCAACCATATATGAACATTGGCATGTATGCAAATCGCGGAAAAAAGAACACACGTAATAATTTCATGACTCAACTTTTCTTAGCAAAATGTCAGCTTTCAGTAAATTACCAGGAACAAAATAAGCCGCACTCGTGTGGGAATATTGCCACGAGGGATGATGGAAAATTAAAAAAAATGATTTGATACAAGAGAGGAAATAAATAATGGACAAAGTTACCTGAAGGAATCAATATAAGTTGATATTGTCTTGACATCAATTCCACATGCTTGAGCACGCTCCATCAGGAATTCAGGCACATGGACACGCTGAGCTCCGGATATGATTTCCTCACCTGACCAGAAAGAAACAAGATGAAACACCAAATCCATACCTCATCAGGGCACTGACTTAAGGATAGAGCAAACATCTTGACAAATACAAAGATATTTCTGAGTTTTTTCCCCTCACAGATGAAACAACCAAGTTGAAGCTTCATGTCAAATATTCATCATCAGTGGTGCTTCATTTATATTGCACAAGTCCGAAAGTAAACTTACCCCGAATAAAAACATCGAATGAGTTGCTATAATTTGGACTGTCATGGCAAGGCATTGTATAGAATGGTCGAACAGCCAGAGGATAACGGTGAAGTATATAGAACTCAGTGCCATACCTATTGATCAGGAAATAAAATTACTAATCTCAACAGATCTTGGATTTTGCGGCAAAAAGAAATAAATAATTATATTTAAGAAAAAGGAGGAATGAGGAAAAGTATCGACCATCGCAAGTCAAAAGTTTGCTACAATATGGAACAGTTAAAAGTGACAGCATATAAGTTTTCTTTCAACCTCATAGCCCAAAATTAAACATTTAAGAATAAAAGCAGAAGTTGGTATACTTCTCCAGAACAAGTTGGCCAAGCTTTCGCTCCGATTCCGTGTTAAGATCTCCAAGGGGATCAATTTCAACACCAGCTTCCTGCAAATATTAGTCCAAAAAGAATTACAACAGGAAATGCTCAAAAGAGCAACACAAGACAGTCAAATTCACATAGCTTTTGTTATATGCAGCATTTAATAAACATAAATACACAAATTTTAGAAGGTAATATCATCAAGAACATAATTGTTTTTGCCGTTATTTTTCTGTGTTTTTCGTCCAAAATGAAAGAAATATCTAGCTTGCGTCATTTATATTCATACAATCAGTGTTTTGTTAACCAAGTAACTGAGTAATTATGCAGGCCAAAGTGGGAATCTTATTTATATCAATTTTCTGCCAAAAAAAGGAAAATTATACCATTGTTCATTGCACCTCTTACCTTAAGCATTTGAATACCCTCTTCAAAGGTAAGCCGTAAGGTTTTCTGCAAATACTGTATATCCAAGAGAAGTTAACAATGAGTATCCAAACAAAAGTTTAACTATACTTCTTTTGGAACAAGCTGAGTGCAAAATCAACAGCTTTTACACATCAATACAAATTTGCTTTAGATGAATCAGTATATCAGTAGTTAAACCTTCAGCTTCTCAAAAGGGTATTGCTGATTAATGGCCTCAAGCTCCTTTGAACACGTCTCATTTAAGTAGTCAAACATCGCTACAAACAAACGGTCAACAATGTCCATCACCTGCAAGAATACTGAGATCATCACCTACAAACACCTATCAAACGAAGTCCAAGCTCTAAACAAAATAAATACCTCTGAGTAGTGTTCCTTAATCTCCATTTCAACATCAAGACCCGTGAATTCACACAAATGTCTGTGTGTAAACGAGTCCTCTGCCCGGAATACAGGACCAATCTCAAACACGCGGCCAAAATCGCCACAAATAGACATTTGTTTATGAAGTTGAGGCGACTGAGCCAGACATGCAGGTGTTCCTTTGTAGTCGAATCTAAATACAGCTGAGCCACCTTCACTGGAACCTGCTATCAATTTGGGGGTGTGAATTCCAACAAAGCCTTCAGACAGCAGAAACTGCCTAAATATCTGCGCACAAAAAAAAATGTGGAATAACACCGCATGTCAGTACGGAAAATCTGAAATTAATGTGGGAGCAAAATGTCAACTAGTGTCAGAAGAAAGTGAGTTGAAAAACTCGGCCAACTCTGAGGGTATCAATCTATTGCGAAAAAGTGCCATTTCCATATTTCAACACATCACTGTCTCGATTATATTTCACCATTGAGAAACTAAAAACATTTTTTGAATAAAGTAATTAGCTGATTTACTTCTAACAAGAGCATAAACGTACATGTATACAATAAAAATCTAATGGGGCCAGTGACTTATTTCCCATGAATTCATTAAAAAGAAGGATGGACACTGAAGAAGACAAAGATCAAACATTTCAATAGATAAGTACATACATTTTCCACTTGACACTGAATGCGGAAAATGCCTTGATTAGCAGGAGTGCGGATGTCAAGTACTCTGAAATTCAAACGTGTATCCTGATTCACACGAACAAACTGTTCACCAGCCTGCATAAGAAAAAACATGACCAGCATCAGCTGTAATGGCAAAAAGCATACAGAACACATCCACGCATAATAAAATACAACCAAGTTTACCTACCTGCAAAGCCTTTTCTATGTCAACCTCACTTCTCGCAGCATCCTCAATGTTAATGGGCAACGTGGGGATAGCCTTATTGACGCAATAAAGTTTTCTGACTTGAATTTCCACCTAAGAGTATCAAAATAGACGTGAGAAACAATACAATTTCCTTAACAGCAACACACGAGCCACGGATAAAAACACATCTATAACACAACTACTAACTCACTTGCATGATCACACAATCACTGAAACATACAGAATAAGCGAACAACAATCACACACTGTAGATAGAAGCTAAAACAGCACACAACAAGCAATCAACTCTCATGAACAGAGAATCCACCCAAACAAACGACACGTCTAAGATCAAATTCCAACAACATTGCGCATTAAAAATCACATTCACATCACACTACTCGTTTCGAAACAGAAAATCCACCTGTTGAGTGGCACCAGTGATGGGCTGACCAGGCACTGAAACGATCCCTTCGACATCAACAATCGACTCTCGGCTCAAACTCGTGGCGAACTTCACCATCTGCGGGCTAACGAGATCAGGCGCCACAGTCAAAACGCACTGAACAGTAAAACCCCGTTCCCTCACCACCAGAAACGCCATCTTCTTCCCCACGGCGCGAATCGCCTGCGCGCGGCCGCGCACCAGCACCGCCTGCTGCTCCTTCAACTCGGCGGTCAAATTCTCGACTTTGGTCCATATCCTGCCGGAAATCTCCTTGGACTGCAGGTCGTTCAGCGGGATTTCGCCGTAGTTGGCGGATAACGGATCGTCGGCCTCGATTTTGACGGCGGAGATGGCGGCGGAAGCGGCGGCGGCTTCCTGGCGCTTGCGGAGGCGTTCGAGTTTGGCGAGGTCTTTCTTGGAGAGTTTCTTCTCTTCGGGGTTGTTGTCGTCGGTAGGGTTTTGGGGTGCTTCCTCGGACGACATTTTTGGATAGGCGGCTGGCTTCACTGACTCAGTGTGAGTGCTGATTTCTTTTTTTTTTGTGAAATTGAAGTTATGTGTCGTTGGGCCGGAAGATCATAGGATTTAGAGATGAACCCTGCCTTGCAAGAAGGAACCATTCGTGGACCCAAAAACCTATCCTCTACGACGGAGCTAGAAACGTCGACACGCGGTCTTCAGACTCTATACTCTTTACTCGACGTAATTAACAATTTATTATAACATAGTTAATTTATATGGTAAAATAATTTTAAAAAAATACTAGGTGTTGTGGATATATAAAAATCAAAAATTAGTGTAATGCGACTTTTTTTATATAATAGTATAAATAATACGTCATAAAACTATTACATCAAAATATTAATATATATATAACAAAGAACGACAATCAAAAATGTTTCTTCTTCACTAACATTAGAGTGTCTTTTAATTGCCACAAAAATAAAATAATAGAAGTATACTCACAAATATAGCCAACATATAAAAGTAAGGAGAAAAAAGTCGACTTTGGTACTCTATTTTTAGCACGTTTACAATTTTGCTCCCACAACTAATTATTCCTTGATTTTAGTCCCATAAAAGTTGGCACCACCACCCCATCTCTTCCCCACCCAGCAGATTGGTTCGTTTGGACCATTTGATTTTTCTACTACTCATCCTCTCCATTTGATTCTCCTTCGAGATCAACAATAGTGACGGTCGCCTCAATATGCATCTTTTTCAGTGGCGCCATTGACGTTCCAATGCAAAAAAAAAATTGCCTTATCGACAGACAAGCACAAAAGCGCGGTGAAAGATGGATTGAACGTTTGTAACTGCAAGATTTTGCGATACCTGAGTTTTGCCGGGGGGGGGGGGGGGGGGGAGGGTTCAGGAAGAAGATTCGTTTTGTTCTTACTCTCTTTTTTGGCTACAAAATGATATTAAGGTTATGTTATTATTTTGTTAGTGTTTTAGCTTTTAGCGATACACATATAGAAATTTAAGAATTAATTATTATTTTGTGGATATATGTTTCAAGTTTTAAGAATAAGGAAATTGATTTTAAGGATAATAATTATAAGTATTTAAATTATTTTATTTATTTGTAAGGTTACATTTATAAATGTTTAGGAATTAGTTAGTTTACTTATTTATATAAATATAAATATTTATGAATCTTTTAATTTACTTTTTAGGGATATAAATGTAGTTACATAAGAATTAGTTTAGTTCATTTTTCTAGGAATATACATATTAAGTAATTAATTAATTTAGTTTTAGGAATTTAAATATAAATATTTAGAAATTAATTAATTTTACATGTAAATATCCACATGGCATTGAGTTTTAAAATTGGTCAAAATCACCAAAACTTGGGTTAACAAAGGGTCATGTAGACGATTGGGAGCGACAATGGCAAATCGACGCCGTGTCGGCATTAAAACTGGGGAGGTGCTAACATACGAGACTAAAATCGAGAATGACTGGTTGTGGTACCAAAATTGTAAGTGTGACAAGTTGTGGTACAAAAGTTAATTGTTTCCCTAAAAGTAATATATTGTGGGGCTTATTTTCATGTAAGGGTCAACATAAAGACTGGGATCGGTTGGACATATCAGTTATCAAATCATTGGTTCAGTAAAAGTTTGAACTGACAACCTGGTGTATTTTTAGCTGCTAAGTTGACATGCTAACTCAAAACTTCACGTTATACTAATGTAGTGTTGCAGTTGAACTAGTTTATTCTATTACATACCTGGACTCCAAGCGACATACATGATTACTAGGTTATGACGAATAACGTGAAGGTCATTTTAGGCTACAGTTATCGATGTTTCGGACCTTAGATCTTATATGTGTGATTTTGTACTTATTGATTTCAAATTGAGCGTGTAACTCGGACAAATTGCCTATGTCCCATCTAGGAAAGCGGGATAAACGTAATTTATTGTATCTCATGAAAGTCAACTCTAGCCTGATTTGAATGATTCACCTGCAAGGGCGAGTCCTCATGTCAAATCTAAGTTTAATATGCTAACACCCACGACGCTTATAGGTCACACCCACTACTTTTGGGCATAATTTGATATCTTATAAAGAAAATACATCGAAGCTAGGTTAAAGAGGCCAAACATTGGCTGAATATGTCAAAATGAGCTAATACTTTAGCTTTACACAACTTTGACGGTGCAAACGACTGTAGATACACAATCAGCACCACATCCCTAAGTGAACGATCAAGTAATGAAATTGAATGCAAGTTATACTTTAGTACCGTATCTTGTCCATGAAGACTATAAATCAATCCACTACAAATCATTTTCTCAAATCTATAGTGGTTAATACTTGAGGTTGAGAGTTTATTATGAAACTACTACTTATAAATAGAAAGTACCGACTTAATAAGACCAATGTGCATATCTTGGAGGTTCGGTTTCACTAGTTTATCCACTATGATCATCCACATACGATGATCCAAATTACTCATCTATTTATTTAAGCTCTTTCCAAAGCAAGATCGATTTGTGTGGTCGGATTCCTCCTCCCTAAACACTTAAGCGCCAAATTATCCGTCTGAATTGTTTCATCAACCGCGCTAATGATCCTTCAAAAATCTAATCAATCTTACTACATTGGTTTATTGTAAAAAAATCATTGAGACGGAGATAATGGATATAAACAATGAATGAACAATTTACAAAGTTAAAACATATGTCTTCACATAGCTTCAAATTCAAGTACCTCAAGACTTAAGAAAAGAAAAGAGAAGGTGGGTAGGAATAAATTACCAGCAACCAAGCGAAAAGATACTCAAGGTGGTGGGATTCAAATTAATTCAATGGTGGAGAGTGTGGCCCCGCTGAACACAATGAAAATATTATCTTGGAACTGTCAAGGTTTTGGGAACCCTTTGACAGTTCAGGAACTCCGACGTATGATGTTTCAACATAATCCCTCTCTAATTTTTGTGATGGAAACTCGTTTTACCAAAAGGGAATAGGAGGTTATTAGAGATAGTTTGAATTTACTTCTGATAGCAGTGGAGGTTAGTGGACAATTGGGTGGCTTAGCATTGTTATGGAAGAAGGATCTTGATGCATGACTTGTTAGTTTCTCGAAGTATCACATGGATGTGTTGATTTTTTTCTCAAGGCTTTAAGTTGAATGGAGTTTTACAGGATTCTGTGGGGAACCAGATGTGACACGTTGTCACATCTTGTAGGACCTTCTTCGCCAACTCAATTAGGCATCGAAGAAACCTTGGTTATGCGCAGGGGATTTTAATGAGATCCTTAACAGCGATGAGAAGCAAGGGGGGACTCATAGGGAGGTTTGGGAGATGAGGAATTTTCGTTTAACACTTGGGGACGCAAACCTTGTTGACCTCAGTTTTGTTGGGTCGGCCTTCACGTGGTGCAATAGATGGCCTAGCCCACACACATTTTGGGTGCGTCCTGATTGAGGGTGCGTCAATGGTGCATGGAATACGACTTTTAGTAAGTCGTGCATTGCTCATATTGATACATTATACTCGGACCATGCAACCGTACTTATCTGTTGTTCGAATGGCATGGATTCAGCAACATTTTGGAAAAAGAAGAGTTGGTTTCGTTTTGAGGTTGCGTGGTCACTATGAAATGAGTGTCAGAGGGTTCTGGAGGATATCTGGAATGCACATAGTGTGGATGGACAACCTTTATTGGCAAAGTTGGAGGTATGTAGCAAGGGGTTAGTGTAGTGGTCGGTTATTTTGAGGGCGACATTACATATGCGGATTGAGCAGCTCACTAAGGAGATTTTGGGGCTAAGGATGAGTGTCATCACCAAGGACTCAAAAGGTAGGGAGATCTCGCTCAATAAGGAACTTGAGCAAGTATTGGAGCAAGATAAGACATATTAGAAACAAAGAGACATAGTTCAGTTGCTTCGAGAGGGGGATAGAAACACATATTTCCTTCACTCCAAGGCATTATAAAGGAAGAATATGAATGAAATCTGGGGCATCAGTGGTACAAATGGTATTTGTAGGGACAAACCGAATGAGGTAGACAGTCGAGTTATGAGGATATTGAGGGAGTTTTGAACATGATGCAGTCCCGCATTACCGAGAAGATGAATCAAACCTTGATCCAACCTTATTGTGTTGATGAGGTAAAATGGGCTCTCTTTCATGTGTTCCCTTTTAAATCTCCTAGTCCCGACGGTTTTTCGGCTATTTTTTTACCAAAAATATTGGCATTTTGTTGATCGTGATGTTACTGAATTCTGTCTTGATTTTCTTAATCATAAAATTCTTCGTGTTAGTAAGGATTTTATGAATATTTTGCTTATTCATAAATGTGATCAACCTGAATTCATGAATCAGTTTCGCCCTATTAGTCTTAGTAATGTATGTTACAAGATTGCATCTAAAGCTATTGCTAACAAACTGAAAATAATTTTTCCCACTATTATTTTTTAATCTCATCCCGCTTTTATTCATGTATGTTTGATCACTAACAATATCCTAGTTGCTTTTGAGATTAATCATTATCGTAAGGTGAAGAAAACAAGTAAGATATGGCAAATGACTCTCAAACTGGACATGAGCAAAGCCTAAGATAGAGTCGAGTGACCCTTTTTTGAAACAGGTAATGCCCAGGTTAGTTTTTTTGGAGATTTTTGTTTCACTTATTATGTTGTGTGTTCGCTCAATTTCATATTCTTTTTTAGTTAATGGTCGCGAGTTTGGTTCTATTACACCGGAAAGGGGCATCCGTCAGGGTGATTGTAACGCACCTAAAATTTGAACAAAAATATAAATTTATAGTTTAGTCCTCAAACTTTTGAAAATAACATTTTAACCCCAAATGTTTGAGAAAAATTGCATTTTAATCCTTGAACGAAAATTAACCATTTCTTATTATCTTATATGCTTCAAATATCTTTACAAAATATATTTTACATGTACATATTGATCTTGGAGGTTTTTACCTAGAAAAACTTACATAAGTAAATATGTGTAAAAATATATATTTATTCATATTTAATTTTATTATAAATAACAAGAATAATATCACATCTTTTTGAATGATTTTGAAATCAGCCACATTACTCTTGTGACAATTGAAATCAGATTTTGGTGATTAGTTGTTAAGAAATTAAAGTGGTACATTAACCTAAGTTGTGTTAACATGTATAAAATAAATATGTATATATTTATCTATATGTATTTTGTTTTAATTAGACATATCATATTATAAGTTGTGGAACAAAAATCTGTCACATCTCCCATTTATCTGATTTGAATCTGGATTATGTGGCCAAGGATAAAAAAATTAGGATGGGACCTTAATCAAAAGTATTTTAATTTGATTTTTTGGCTATAAATTGTAAGTTTTCTTCCAACAATGTTCACACACAAACCATTTCGGTTTTATCAGCTTTCTTCCTACCAATCTCTTCATTTTTAAGTCTACTTTCAGGAAAATTCATCCCAAGCCTTTATTTCATCTTGTTCTACTCGAATATACACCAAAACTTTTATTGCACAGAAATTGTCTATTCAGCCCTACACCTTCGAAAAATCATAACTAATTGTAGAAAATTTCTTTTTGATTAAGGTCAATGGACGAATACTCCTCATGATATCCTCTAACTTTCATATGAATAGATGTTTTTCAAATAATGTGATCTAGAGGGTCAAAATTCCTAAACCGTTGACTGATGTCTGAAAATTCGAAAATAGGTTCTATGTTTTCAAGAATTATTTAGCATAGCAAACCTTTGGATTCTCCCTCCCATTTGGGTACACATGTTCTTCATGATGTTAGGTACCATAAAACACAAAAATATTTGGGTACCAAGTCCATTTGGATATCCGATCGAAGGTAAACCCAATATTGCAATGATTTTCAGCTTATTTTGCGTACTTTATGTTCTTAGTTTATGATTGAAAACAATCATCATGATTTCATGATTTATCACTGACTCTTATAAGATATAACAATTGTTAGAATTACTTTAATATAATTTGTAACTACGGATTAATATTTTTGAGATTTTTCAATAGTATATAAATAGTATGTAACATATCCTTACATAAGTTTAATAAGATTATCATATATACTTCTGTGGTTTAATCCTCTTATATGATTATGTATCATATTAAACATTCTTTGATCATTTACCTTGATTAAGTTTACGTATTAATATTTTTTTATAAGTTATAAATACAATGTTATGTAACTTAAGATAATCTTGAAACAAAATAATGTTAACTAAGTTATACAATTTACTGGATTGCTTCATAAGATGTCATGATTCCTGAAAGATCTGGATGTACGAGAGACTTAAAGAACGATTTTTCATAAATCAGTTAAGTAATATATTTGAAGATTTATTATGCCTCAAATGAAATAGTTTATCATACTATACTTAATATTATTGTATACTTACCATTTGAAATGATTTTCTAACATTAGAAAAATTATAACTACAATTATAAATATAAATCTTGAGATATAAATTACTTATACAAAGTATATTTGATGTTTAACTTAACCTTACGACATCAAAGTTTATCACATAAGATTTTCATCAATGATATGTGCTATTTACTTAAATTAGTATTGACTACCTTTTTAACAAGAACTTACTCAAATTTCATCAACACGAAAGTTGAATAGTACATATGTTTATTGTGGTGAGTTGTGATTATTCAGTTAACTGATATTATCTTAATGTATTAAAGGTTTGACAAATTAATCAACGACGATGCGCAAGATTCTCCGTACAAATAAAGGTAAGGTTCGATTTCTGATTTTGTTCTAGTCCCGTTTGGCATCCGGCCTGAGAAACTTGGACAGAAAATACATTAACCTGTTACCAAATCACGAACAATATATTTTTCATCGTATTCCTATTTTTGCATCTCATCTCATAACAATGATTTTCTTACTCATCGTTAAATCATATTCAATAATTATTTATTTATCACATATTAAATCATAATCATGATAATTCTTCGATATTATAATCTCATCTGGTGGTTCTTGAACTGTGCAAAGATCAACGAACTGTGTGCTCGGGACATGTAGCTCAGAGAGCAATGGATATTATCCGGTTTACTAGCTTGTTTGTTTATCACCCATTGGGACGACTTTGGAAAGTTGGGCCCAGGGATTGAGTCGATTTGCTGTCGGGCAGTAAGAACTTTCGGTTTAAGTAATTTCGTTTGATACCCATTTATGTAAGCGCCACTTGCAGTAAGAAGTTGACTATAACCCGCGTGTTGAATCAGCATGTACTCGAGCATGTCGCATGTTTTGTTTGCGAGGTTGCTCCTCGTCGGGAGGTATAAGGCAGTATTTGGAAGACATAAGGTTGGATTTGTTTACTGTTAAGCACATGTTCATAAACTATTCTAAGAGTATTCTGGTTCTATTGCTACATCAAATTATCTGGTTAAACTATTTATATCGGTAAGATCACTCCTAGAAATATATCAATTGAATTACTGTTAATTTTTGCATTGCAGTTGTTATGTATGAATCTCCCTAAGTCATCAAAGACTTATTCCTCGATTATACCGTCTGTCCCTTCCTCAGGATAAGACCGACGTGCAGCATGGATCACATGAATAATTTTGCCTTTTGGAATATTCATGTAATTGAAAATGGTTTATCATCAGTACATAATTATTAAAGTTAGACCATCTCATAAAGATCAAGAAAGTCTTTGAGGCGTCTCATGTTGCTAACTGTGTCGTTGATAAAAATCAAACAATCATCTGCATAGGCAAGGTGGGTGACCGGTATGCCGCCTCCGGTTTTCAAAAGCATTTGTGGGCGTTCTGCATATAAGTGATATAGACCCCGTGAAAGAAAGTCCGCCGCTAAAATAAATAAGGTCGGGGAGATCGGGTCGCCTTGTCGAATCCTTTGGGTGGATCGAAAGAAGTCATTGGCTTCGCCTTTGACAAGGATAAAAAAGTAACGATCTTTGATGCATTCCTTCATAATATTGATCCAAGTCTCCGAGAAACTAAATTTTCTAAGAACTTAGTAGACGAATCACCAATGTGTTCGATCATACGCTTTCTCTATCTCTAACTTAAAGAATGCATTCTGCTTGTCCTTGCTACTGTAGGGATGTGCAAAAAAATCGGATCGATCGAATCGGGTAAAAATCGATCGAATGATCCAAACCGAGGATTGGATCAAATATTTGATATGATTTTTGATTTTTGCCTTAGGATCGAACCCCCATTTGATTCGATCCTCGATTTTAGAGGCTGAGAATCGGATCGGATCGAATACTCATCTTATTTTTTAAAAATAAATAAATATATAATAGTATATATAATATTATATTTTTATCTATAAAGCTAAGCCTATTAATGCTACTAAGATATTTCTATACATAATGCTAATATTATATTTTTATATATACACCTACCTAACATTTATTTCTTGGTCCATTTGAAGGCCACATTTCTGTCTTTGGGAAACATATA
Source organism: Linaria vulgaris (assembly GCA_948329865.1). Lineage (NCBI taxonomy): Eukaryota > Viridiplantae > Streptophyta > Magnoliopsida > Lamiales > Plantaginaceae > Linaria > Linaria vulgaris. The sequence continues at coordinate 50,036,632 of OX415251.1, read as the reverse complement.
CAATTGTAAATTTGTAACACCTTTCTCTCACCATATGATAGTGAATTTTGTAATTCAGTAACTCTGTTTGAATGTTGTGATCGGTCCCATTGATATTAAATTAAATAAGAAAAAAAAAAGAAAAAATGATCGAAATCGAATCGAATCAGATCGAACTCGAATGATTTTGGATCGAATCGGATCGTTTTAAATTGATTCGATTTGGATCCTCATTTCTCCAGGATCGAAATCGACTTCCAGGCTCGATTCGATTCGATTCGATCCGATCCGATCCAAATGCACACCCCTACTTGCTAGTGCCAAGATTCGACACAAGCTCTTGTGCAAGAAGGACATTGTCACCAATAAGACGGCCTTTGACAAAGCCGCTCTGTGACGGTGAGATTAGGCGAGAGAGCACTTTGGCAAGTCGATCATTAAGCACCTTAGAAGAAGTCGGTCATTCCACTGGGATTTCGACCTTAGGAATGAGATCAACGTTTGTGGCTTTAAAGCCAAGGAGAAGGTGTATGCCATGAAAGAAGTCTAAGACCGCATTATAAACACCATCTTGAATAGTATCCAAATAAGTTTGATAGAAAATGGCATTGAAGCCATCCGGACCGGCAACACTGTCAGCCTTAAGCCCAAATACAACTCTCTTAACTTCCTCAAGAAAAGGTGGAAGCGCAAAGCCAACTATTATCATCAACCGTCACAGTTGAGGGTGTTAACAGGATGATAATTCACCTGCTTAAAATAAACAATGTCAATTACTGGAATTACCAAATATATTATTATATGGTTATACGACCTACTTCCACGATACAGGTATCACACCTCTTGGAACACATCTCCCACACAACAAACTACTGGAGTAAAAGCCAACATGAGGAATACGAAACCAAGGCAGTCTCAAAATACGAAAGCTCTCGGAAAGAATGAGCCAACGGACAACAGTCCCAGAACCTTGGCAAAAAACCCTTCCTTGACTATACATTCCAAACACGAAAGCTCTCGGAACACTACTCTCGACGATCAGACTAAAAGTCAGAACTTTACAAAATAACTCAACAAACCTCTCTGGACACTCGGAGAAAGAAGAACACCTACCCACGATAGCTCAAAACCTCTCGGAGATCAACTCACCCACACCCTCTCGGAAAATATCTTGAAACACTTACTCCAGAATACACATCTCTCGAAATAGCACTATCATTAAGGGAATACTCCAACTTGGCCCTCGAAGCCACCATTAGAGACAGCAAAGAAACTAATCTACCCCGTATCACAAAGAAGACCAAAGCCCTCGGAAGAAGAAAGGATACAGTCAGCACTCAAAGTGAACACGTTATCTTATTGGTTGAATAAGCATTGTAACACGTGTAAACATAACCACATGCATAACGACACCTGTAAACACATGCACCGTGACACCTGCCCCTATCCAAACCTATATAAAGGGAGATATCAATAGAAGAAAGGACAACTCAAAAAAACGAGACTCGGAAATGTAAGAAAATCCACTCGGACGAAAGAATGAAGTATAGTCAATAAAAGGAAGGAAGGTTCTTGTCCATTTTTCCTTCTCGTGATGATAGCATTTAGCTTTTGAACCACGGGCAAAGGCGTTCCAACCCTAATAAATAATTCAGTTAATAGGGAATAATTCTAAACTCGTTAACGGAGGGGATAAAGTGAAGGTTGTGGCAAGTAATTGGCTCACAGTGAGTAGCAAGGAAACATTCAAAATATCTCACAGCCGAAGCCCCAATCTCATCCGTGTCTTCAATAATTATGTCTTCATCCCGGATGTGAAAAATCTTAGCCCTCACTTGCCTTTGCTTCGACATGGCATGAAAGGTTTTAGTATTTCTCTCCCCTTCCACAAGCCATTTGCATCTCAATTTTTGTCGCCAATATGCTTCCTCTATTACTTTCTTTTTTCGTTCATCCTTTTTCTTTGTTGTTTTCGTTTTTGGCTTGGTTTATGCTCCTTTTTGATTTATTTTCACATCGGAGTGGTAGTTTGGTTTAGTCCTTCATCTTTTGTTCTTGGAGCAGCTTGTTTGAAGCTCATTTGGTAACAGTGAGTTTCAAATTTTTGCCCACTGGTGTCACCATTTTCACCATCTTTCGGCGATCGCCTTCACTTTCTAAACCCACTATTGTTCTCAGAAGCTCATTTCGAGTTGAGTGTTAAGTTATCGGGCATTTGGTGCACCTTGTGTTAATGGTGACTTTTGGTGGTCGTCATTTCACCCTATTCTATCCATCTCTTTCACATTATGAACTTTCCAGACATCTTTGGAGTGTTTGCAGAAGTTGGTGTGAAGTTTTTGTGCGTTTTGGCGCATATCTTGTTAACGTTGAGTTTCTCAGTCGTCGTCATTACACCCCCCTCTGGCCAACTCCTTCAAATTCTGAACCAACCACTCGACTTAGAAGTGATTTATGAGTTGGGTGTCAAGTTTTTGTTAATTATGGAGCAAATTGGACTTTTTATCGGTGAGCCAACGGTGGTGCACGACGACTCTAGTCCATGTCGTCGGCCATCTCATTAGTGATGAAGGAGTTGGTTCCTTGGGGCTCGCACCTGATTGGGACGACTTAACTTTATTTTGAACGGTGGTTAATGGCTGTCAGATCATCTGACACGTCAGGTCTTGAGTCGTGTCAGACAGCGCCATCTGCAGAACATAGTCAAAATGACATGATTGCGACTACGACTACTCAGCACGACACCGGTGTGCTTTCGGCGCAGTAGTCGAGTCAACAAACGTCATTTTCTACATGCGTGCGACAACTCTTTAGCCACATGCTGACTTTCTCGCAATACTTGGTCGGCTGATACGCACTGCCGATGCAACAACAAATGCATCACCTGGTCGACTACTTGTCGATACACCAGTTGCTCCAGCATCAGTCGTTGAGACTTGTGCTAATTGTTGTCGTCATGATGTTGGGTCAAACCCAAAATGCATTATACCAACGCTCATTGATCAAGTTATGGATACACCACCTATGTTGGTGATCTAAACTGCACATAAATACACAATTGGCACCAAAATCTAAAGAGGTTGTGCCTACTTATGTTGCTACATGGAATTTTCTTCTGATTTCATCTAATTTTACTAAGGCATCTAATGCTTCGGTTGCTTTGACCACCCGTCATTCAAAGAGCAGAGCTAACACATCAAAGGAACGACATCATAGTTCACAAGATCTTCTCATGGCCCCACCCACAACTGGTGCTAACGTGGGGGGCATCACATGAGCATTATGATGTGGCCCCAAATGAAGGTACACGTTCTTTTGCTCAAGCTTTGACCCCCAATAAAATATCCCCACATTCCTGTAAGTTACATGATGTGAACAAATCACTTGTGGACGGACCAAGTGATAAACGTGAAAAAATTAGGAAGAAAGAGTTATCTATTGTTAAGGGGCGACCGACCCATATTTACAATGAGGAAGAATGCAAAAAAATGGATGCTTGTTTGTCTCGTGCTCTTATTTGCAAGTTCCTTTTGCAAATTTTGAATTTTGCTTTTTTTACAAAGAGCATTTGAGAGACTGAATCTGAAACAGGACTTTACTTTTGGACTGTTGAGACCGAAACACTTTCTCTTGAATCTTGAGGTTGAAGAAGATTATTCTCGTTTATGGGACAAATGGGCTCTTGGTTTTCTTGGCATAAGGGAAGACACTATATTCAAATGGACTTCTGATTTTGATAGTGATGATGAACCGCCAATTGTGCCAATTGGGATTACCTTATATAGGTTGTCGGTTACTCTTTGCCACATATAATGTTTCATGGACATTAGGCGATATTTTGGGATGCCGTTACGTATTGATGATGGGGCAGCTATTCTTGCAAAGCCGGCGATGCCAAGAATTCTTGTGGAGGTTAATATCCTCAAACCAAAGTTCAAAAATATTTAGCTATCTATAATCCGTAATAATCTCATGACAACGTTCACCCAAAAGGTGATATATAAAGATTGGCCAAAATACTATGCCAAGTGTTGTGTCCTTGGGAACGAAGTGTATGAATGTGGTGGTGCCATTTCAAAGGGAAAAATTGATGATGATGTTTTTATGGCCAATGCCAACTATGACAACTTCAAAAACAAAAGAAAGGCCATGTTTGCTCACCGGGTGCCAAAGAAGGGTCAAGAGTGGTAATTGGTGAGCAACAAGAAATCTTTAAGTCCCCAAAAGACTTTTGTGCAATAATCACAAAACGACAACAATACCGGTAACCCATTTTGTGCTTTGAATACTAACGAGCAAGCATAAGACGATTTATTAGAAGATACTGTTATCAATGACGCCTATGATAACATTGCTCAGCTGTCCGACTCAGAAATTGTCAAGAATTATAAGGCAACCAAAGTAAGTTTGATTAAGTTAATCCCTTTGGGCAACAATCGAGAGATGGCAAGTTATGCAGGGGCCAATAATACCACCGTTCAAAAGGCTAAGAAAAGTCAAAAAATACAAATATAAAAACAAGTTGAAGCTGTTGAAGAAGTTGAGAGTGATGATGATGAGGATAACGATGACCCAAATGATAATGACTCGGACTCACAAAATATTGATGATGATATCACCCCGAGGGCTCACACTGATTCGGCTAACCTTAGGGGCGGATCTCATTCGAGAGGTAAGAATAAGAACATTCACATATGTAGTAACAATGAAGATGCGACAACTCCGTCTAAAAAAATAGTTGCACACCGAAATGTGAGCAACAAAGAAACTTGAGCCAAGTGAGCCGAAACAGTGTTGAGGAACAAGAAAACACTTGCCAAAAATACTTGGTGTCAACAGTGGAAAAAGAGAAGCAAAATGCCACTGTTAGCAAGAAGAAGAAAGATAAGACTAAAAGTTGTGAAGACAATAAGATTGACAAAGCCGGCAACAAGATGCAAAGAGCATTGGGGCAAGCACTCCATAGGAACAGTAAGCAGTGAATGTGATCATCGTTTGGAACATTAGAGGGGTCGAGAACGATCAAGCTTGCCGCCACGCTTATAGCATGAGAAAACGACATATGCCAAAGTTACTTGTCCTCATTGAGTCGATAGTTGATCTTGACGAAACAAGATATTTGAGGAGGTTCAACTACGACTATGTTACGACCAATGGCAATAATCGAATTTGGGTCTTTTGGAAAAATGGGTTCACATCAATGTGTTGGTCAGTCACCCTCAATTCCTTCATTGTCGGGTCAATACCCACGAGCAACCCATGGACTTCTTTTACACTTTCGTTTATGTAGCAAACAAACGGCCTCAACATCGATCGTTATTGCGCGGGCCGCGTTGCATTACTCAGACTCCCCTTGGATGGTGGTCGGAGACTTTAACGAAGTCATGAAACCGTATGGACGTAGTGGCGGCAAGGGTATCACCCCTAGATCGTTGAAAGAATTTTGTGACGCATCAATTGACTACATGTCCTATGCAGGTGTAGGCTATACAACTCTATCACCACGATATTTGCATGATCATTCAATTTTATTCATTTGAGAGTTTGTTGGACAAGTAATGTAAAATGAACTAGATTTGTACAACTAACTTGGGGTTTAGTTTAGTACATGGTTGTATGAGAAATTGATGCACACGTTAGATAATAAAAGCTAGAGATATAAAAAATCCAAATTTATTATTTTATTTTGCTTAAATAGAAGTATTTTATTTTTTGCTACATTATTTAAACGAAAACTATAATAAGCATAAGAGATGAGAACTAATTATTTGACTAATTAATTATCTTAAAGAAAATATTTTTGATCAAGATTTCGAATCATTTTTAAATTACTTAATATTTTCAAATTAAGCGGATGCTTACTACGCAAGTAATTATCAACTAGCGCCTCTATTATTCTCGCAATGCCGTTAGGGAGTGCTGAAAATCAAGATGAACAAATATGGCACTATAGTAAGACGGGAAACTTCTCGGTAAGAAGCGCATACCACATGATTGTTGGCCAAGGACTAAATAATAATGTGAACCTAACGTCCAGCAGTGAAGAACGAGATTGGCGGAGTATTTGGATATTCAAGGTACCATATAGAATTAAAATCTTCTCGTGGAGGTTATGCTCGAACATTCTGCCCACAAATTCAAACCTTGTCCATAGACATATTGCAGCGAATGCGGAGTGTTGTATTTGTGGTGCAAAGAATGAGGATATTTTTCATGCGTTATTCTCGTGTCACTTTGCACGTCAAGTATGGGCTCTTGTGTGTATTTCTGTCGAGGCAAAAGCACGTGATCAGGAACCGCTTGTGAGATGGGTGCAGAGAGTGAGTTCAAGATGGGATGTGGACATGGCAGCATGAGTAGTGGTGGTATGTTGGGCAATTTGGAACAATAAGAATAAGTTAGCGGTCGGGGAGAGAGGTCGTTCACCTATTGATGTGGCGAATTTTGCTAATGATTTTCTCCAAAATTGGATAAATGCAAACTGCATAAGGATTGAGGGGGAAAAAATCGAAACTAGTCCTTTATTGTGTCATAGTTACAGTTTTCGTCCTTTATTGTGTCCTTGTTTTATTTTGGTCCTTTATTGTGCATTTCATTACAATTTTGGTCCTTAGGAAGAAGTCAGAGTCGAAAATATCACGTGGGAACACTTGCCGGCCAAAATAATTTTTTTTTTAATTCCCACATGCAAATTCACATGTGGAAACGTTGGTTTCAATTTTTTATTTATTTATTTAAAATTCTGACCCGGCTAACCCGATTTGATTGGGTTATCCGGATCATACGGGTCAAAATTTTAAATAAAAAAATTAAAACTATTGTTCCAACATGGGAATATGCTTAGGGAAAATTCAAAAAAATTGAATTTAGGGCAGCACGTGCTCGTACATGACATTTTCGACTGAGATTTCATCTGAAGGACCAAAACCGTACTGAAACACACAATAAATGACCAAAATAAAACAATGACACAATAAAGGACGAAAACTGTAACTAGGACACAATAAAGGACCAATTTCGATTTTTTCCCAGGATTGAGGAGATGTTTAATTTGGAAGGGACGACTTGGATTCCACCGCGACAACCGTGGGTAAAAATAAATTTTGATGGAGCTACATTTGAAACAGACAATGCTATTGGAATGGGGTTATAGCTCGCATCTGGTGGGACTATGATTGCTCGCGTCAAAAAATGTATTATGGGAAACTTGGCTCATAATTCTGAGGTGATGGCAGCGCTATGAAGTGTTAAATTGTCTTTGGAGCGGGGATGACAAAAGGTTATTTTTTAGGGCGATAACTTGGAACTTATAGATGCTATTGTTCATGGAAATATGAGAGGCGAAGAGGGGAGTAATGTAATTAGAGACATTCGAAAAAAGTGTTTGGCATCCCCATCGTTTTTCTTTAATTGTATAAGGCGTGAGGCAAATACGTCCGCTCATAATCTTGCTCGAGATGATTGTGCTGTTTTTTATGCATTGCACAGGTGGAAGAGGAGCCGAACTAATCATTGTTGTTGCTTGGTTTTTCTTTTTTATTTTCATTTCTGTCTTTATGGTTATGCTTATATGCTGCTTACTGCTAGGTATTTGTATGATGTACACTCTTAACAATTTGCTTTGTCTACTGTTTGTACTGTTTGTGCCTGATTAATGAAATTTATGATTCTAAAAAAAAAAGTAATTATCAATTAGAATTTGCGTTTGACCAGTATTTTCCATTTATTCTCTTGCATTAGCCTAGAAAAAGAGTCGATCTCTATAAGAATTTCATAATAAAATATAAGACATCACACATAAAATTCCTTGTTCATTAAAATATTTTGAGCTAGTCTTTTGGAGATAGAGGGAATGTCACAAATCGAGCTCTCCGGAGCAGTCCGTGTTAATAGTACCGCTTGTACTCGTTGTATTAAGGAATACAAATGTTGCGTTTCTGAAACACCGGAAAGGCAAATATCTTTCAAGAAAACAGAAAAGTTTTTAGCTTTCCGTTACATCTTCGTTCATTGATTGAGGTTTATTTATTTACTGTATTTGTTTATTATAATATATTTGTTGTTTAACTTTTGTTAATGGATATACGTTATCTCTGTTTCTTTAATATTGTTTCATACCATTGTTACTAACAATAGGACTATGAAATAGTTATTCGAAATGACACAAAAACGCTAAATAACTTCGTAGTGCTGCATGAAACAATTTAATTTCTAAAAGTTTGATGATAAACGCTTGTACTTTGATCACAAGAGAGACAAATTCACGTGCTCAAAGCCACCGTAGTTCTCCGCATGTCGCTCAACAATTTACTGAAATCAATGAGAAGCAAAAATTTCATTTCGTCCACAGATTAGGGGGATGAAGGCATATATAATAAATGAATAATTCATTCGAAAAATAATAACTCATCAAAAAGACATATACATGTTTTTTCTTTTCCATTTTCTAATCAACGTTGGGATTGCTTTTATATGGTCAAAAATAAGGTTCAAATTCAATAAAGGGGTTGGGCCGATGGGTCACCGTCTGGAAATTAGGTGGTTGCTGTTAATCTTAATCGTACTCTGACTTGATCATCGAATAAACGTTCACTTTAGTTCACAATATTTAATCTCTCTCCAAATGAGAAGCACTAGTCTACCGTAGAACACAACATACAATTTAGAAAAAAATAGAGGTCAAAAGTGACTGCAACGTGTTTGAATTGTTGTTCATTGAGCATTTTTTTTCTTACTTTGGTTTTTTTATTATATATATATATATATTTCCGATGATGTGGTATTTTCATTGCAACTCGATCAGATAATTCTTCGAAGAAGGTAATAAATATACGGAGCCAACAGCTCAATATCTTCTTATTTTCGATCGTTTGTTGTAAATAAACTTGTAATAGAAATCTCTTCTAGAAAGATGATTGAGCAATAATAATGACATACCTTTAAAAAATTAATATCTTGAAAGAGATAGTTTATTAAGAAAAAATTGTGCATCAATCGACGTGTAGTGTCATCTTTTTAGGGGAATGGTTTATTGAAAATGGATTGTGTTATTTGTGCGTCAATCAGCGTGTGTAAAGACATTTTTTTTCTTCAAATGTATATTTAACATATATAACAGTTAAAAATGAACACAAATATTAGAAAATCCTAAAACTGGACGTTATACAGTGTGGAGTTCATAAATCTTTTAGTGCCTCTAAAACGTTGCAGAAAGTAACTAATTAATGCCGATACTCATACCAATGATTAAATGAAAAGTTTAACTCTCCAAACCATATTTCCTCTATGTTTAACAAATGTCAAAAACCCACACTTTAAAACTTTTACTAATAATCCTAACTACTAAGAGTAAGGTGCAGATATCGAACCATGACCTTGTGACCTGACTACTCTTATTCAGGACTGACTACTCTTATTCAGGACTGTCAAAGTCTTCTTAACAAGCCTTGGAATGTTACATTTAATTGGCGAGCCGCTAATAAAACAACGGATGCTCTTAGTCATATGCATGGTGTTCATAGAGAGAGTTTTATCTTTTGGGATTGTCCTCCCTCTAGTTTTATTACTAGCCTTATTACTAGTGACTTGATGTAAAACTTTGGTTTGTTCCTTATTTATCAAAAAAAAAAAAAAAAGAGTAAGGTGCAGATACAATCCGTGTATTTATGTCTAATTGCAACTATTTGTTATTTTATTTAGCAAAAAAGGCATTGTAATGTTACGAAAATACCAAAAAAGTAAATCATTACGCTCATTAATGAATCTGCACGTATACAATCAATTACAAAAGCTTGAATTTTATTGTATTTATATCATACATAAAGAACTAATATTTCCAAAATAATTTATTTATATGCATGCTTTTTAGACTATTAGTTTCTACTTTCTAGATATGTGAAAACATCAAAACTTTGCCGATTAGTTTTACTTTACTTAGCTTTTTTATAACTTCAAATAAACTTTAAAAAATATAATATATATCGTTTACAAAGATTTGTTATGAATAGAAAAATTACGATGCATAAAAGATCTTTATTATCTATACAATTATAATAGAAATATATATTTCGCATTTTCTTTTTGCTAGTTTTTAAACTTCACGTGGGGGTATTTACTTATAAAAATAACCCCCGCAGCTATTTACAAATTAGAAATATAAGGATGTTTTTGTTATATATATACTCAATATGCTAATCTCATCGCTCATCGTCACATCTATTAAAAAACGTCATAGACATAAATTAATTAATCCATTGGTTTTTTTAATCTTCATATAGTAAAAGTAAATACAATAATATATATATTATATAGCACGTCAAGTTTGAATCTGTAGATTCTAAAGAACGGAGGTAGGTTGAAGTTGGACCAATAAAGGAGCTGACCATGGTTAGGTTCCAGGGTAAAATGCTTCAACTACCATCGCGGCCTAACCCTACCCTACTATTATCGTACCTTTAATAAATAAAACTACCACCAACAAAAGAATTTAATTTGAATTAAGAACAAACCATATCCCCACCCCTTGAAAACTCAACCAACACTCTCACCCACGATATAAATGACCAGATTGCCCCTACATTTAATATTTCAACCTTGGTTTCTCCGAAACAATAATCAAATCAAATCTTCTATAAAAAAGAGTGTTTATTTTTTAATAAAAGAGTGTTGTACTACAAGCAATTTCGTGGTTACGGATGTATTTAGTTTTTAGTTTTAACTATACATGTAGATTGTCTTATGGTTTATTGTATCATATAATATTCATTATGCCTACTTTTGGTCATAAATAAGAGAAGCAAACTTATTTGTACTATGTAAGTAACCTATATATATATATATATATATATATATATATATATATATACTACATACAGATTTTAGGGGAATTTCGAGACAATAAATTGATCCAATAAATTGGACCACGTACTGAATTAACATGAGCATTACCCCTTTTTTTATAAGTAACATAAGCATTACTTATGATTCATGAAAGGATAGTATAATATCTTTATTTTTGTTTTTCTCACACTGACACCATTTTTTTTTGAAGTGAAAACCGCCGCCTGAATGAACCTAGTTTTAAGTTTTAACCAAAGTTAAATACTTTTTCAATATAAATGATAAATTTAAATTTATTTTGTGAGTCTTCCATTAAAAAAATATTATTTTGGATTTTAATTTTAAGGGCATTCGTCTTTAATCTCAGAAACAAATCAATGTTGGTACTTTAACTTGTCATCTTAGCAGACTTGGTACCTTAACTTGTCCAACCTCACAAATGGTACCTTAAATTTTCATTTTCACTCATAAGTGGTGCCCATGTGGCTGAGATGTTCGATCGTCGTCTCAAATGCATACATGGACCACGGTTCACCTTAAAATTAGGGAATTTAACCATTGTTTTAATCATGGGTGTGGCAAATTTCTAAAGGAACGATATATGGTTCTAAAGGAGAGCTCATTTTTTTTTTTGTAAAATTATTTTTTTACTACATGTCATGAGTCACGTGTGGCAAAAACAATGACCAAAATTCATAATTCTAAGGTCAACGGTGGTCCACGAGTACATTTGGGGCCGCAATTGTGCAGCTTCTCCTCGAAGGAACCACTTTTGAGGGAAAATGCAAATTTAAGGTTTCATTTGCAATATTAGACAAGTTAAGGTACCAACGTTGATTTTTTCTTTCTTTGATCTATAGGACAATGAAGTAAATATATATTTGTATACATATCAACCTGAAATATTTCCCTAAAATTTCTATTAGAGTTCTAGACATTTTATGCCTTTTCTTTTGTCTCTTTATTAGCTTACGTTGCATCAACTCCGCTCTTAAATCCTTAAGATAATCTTCTATAAAGTTGTTTGTGTGTGTGTTTATTTTTTATACATGAAGTAAAGAACTTATGGTCTTGTTGCCACTCTATAAATAAAGTGCTTGATAAAATTATTATTACAAAACTATCGTAAATTTTCAAAACAAATTGAAAATTAACAATAACTATAACAACTCTAGTTTGTGATGTTAGATGTTTGAACCGCCAAATACACACGCTTTCGTGATTAGTTCATTATAAAAATATGTAACAACAAAAACAAAGTATGGTTATAATATCAAAATATGAATTTAACGCGAAAACTTAAAATAAAATAAATTAAACCACGAAGCCTACAAAAAAGTACACCATGTAAAAGATTATTATTTGATCACATGATTTACGACATAACCATACTTACTATCATTGAAAAGTTCCATTCTTCGCAATAAAGTTAAACCAATCAGTATAAGTTCAATCATTTCAAGTTGGTCAATGTTGAAAATAATCTTGCTGATAATTATGGAGCAACTTCTAGTTTGACTCTTTAGTGAAATCATCAACCACTGACATGAATTTTACTATACACTTTGCATTTGCGATAAATGAATGTCGTTTCCGTAGACTAGTAAGCATTAACATGAACATCGTGTATCGTCTTAACTTGAGGGTCACATGCCATACTTACGTGAATGCTCTACTTCAACGAAAGTCAAAATTATGATACCACTAACATGTATTTTGAATTATGAAATAAGTTTCTCCAAAATTGTCCACTACGAAATATATAGCAACATGACTAAAATATGATGATAGTAACATGATGGAAATTTAATATAAAAATTCCAAAAGCAATAAAAAAACATACGAGGGTTCTGACATAAATATACTATGTAGAAAATTATTACAACAACACAGTTTTTCATATAGCGCGACTGCGTAATGGCTGAAGAGTGTGTTATTTGGTATAGTTATTGCACGAAAATCACCATTCCGATACGACTAGATGCAACCTATGCAACCACGCGGATGAAACGGAGTTGCACATTCTCCGTTATTGCCCCGCTGCGAAGAAGGTTTGGGCGAAAGTCATTGAGAAATATGACTTATCTAAATTTGAGGTGTCTGAGGATGAATCGTGGTTGAGCGCCAACTTGAGGTTGCTAGAGGTGCGTAATAATATATCGCCAAATGTGGCATGGCGTTGGATATTTACGGTGTGCTTATAGATCATAGGGAAACACGGGAACGCGAGGGTATTTCACGGAAAGGAACAAAATGTGGTAGGGCGCCTATTCCAGATTAAGAGCCTTAGCCGCGACTTGTTTGAAGGACGAAGAAGGAAGTCGAACTCGAAGGGAAGAAAATGGAAGAAGCCGAAGAAGGGATGGTTCAAATTAAATGTCGACGGGGATACAAGTGTGCAAAGAAACACGGGTATGGCCGCCGGGGTGCTGAGGGATGAGAACGGTGGATGGATTTAGGGCTTTGCTAAGCACCTTACGACACCAACTGTGGATGGTGTGGAGTTAGAGGCGTTGAAGCATGGACTTGGTCTAGCTTGGGAGAGGAGAGTGCCGCAGATTGAGGTCGAGACGAGCTCACTTGTTGCGTATAAGTTATTGAAGGATGAACTCGAACCACAACTGGAGTTTGCGGCTCTGGTTCGTGAGTGAAAGGTTGTCGCACAAGCCGTGGAGGTGCAACCTTAATTGGATTCCAATGGAGGCGAACGGTGTGGCCGATGGTCTTACGAAAGGAGACGCGCATGAACAAGGACGAGTTATATTTTAGATAGACGTCCTCCTAGAATTTTTATTGCTTTCGCTAGAGACTTGTCTTAAGGCCTTTGTTTGTTTTTTTCTCTTTGTCTCTAAAAAATAAAAGTCGGAATAGATACAAAGATTATTACTTCATCAAACAAAACTTATCAATTAGGCATATTTGGATTATGATATCATTAAAATTTATGTGAAAGAAGCCAAAAAAGACAATTGGAGTGGTGGCAAAGAAAGGGCATATCTGTCTTTTCACACAACTCAGAAAACGATAAATAAGTATATCCCCTCTTCTTCTCTCTCTCTCTCTCTCGTGCTCAACGTGGGTTTTTCTTTTCATTTCATTTTCATTTTCATTTCAAACACAGTGGTTGAATTTTAATTAGATCGCCGGAGGCTATGGCGGCGATGAAGCTCTTCGTCGTATTCACCGTATTAGTATCCGTACTTTTCACCGGCATCAGAGCTGAAGCCGATGCTTCAGTCGATACCGAAGTCCTTCGATCGGACGGCCCTGATTCCGCCATCCTCGACCAGCTCAACTCCAAGATCCAAACCCTAGGTTTGTTGCTTCAATTTTGAGTTATCAATTTCAAATCCTAACTGAGTTTATTATTATTAATCCTGTGGTGATATACTTGTTAGCTGTACTGCTGCCTGCTCCTTTTAGCTAGATTTGCACTAGTCAATTTAGATTGCTGTTTTTCTGTTTGGAGAATCTACTTGCGATAGCTCGATTTGGCTTTCACTCCGAAATGAGAAGAATCGTTATGAAACTATGCTTACTGTATAAGTGAATTCCAAAGCAATGACTTCCTATTGCGTGCCGACATTGTCGAATCTGGATTTATTAGGTTCAGTCTTTTGATCTTCAGGAAGGCACATACTTGAGTTAAATGCTCCTTATCTGTCTGTGGTTCTGGCGTATACTTGGTTTCTACGTGGAAATGGTTTTCTCCATTCTCTTATCCTTTTTCTTGTATATAGAGTCCCATATTGAGGAAAAGACTCGAGAAATAAAGGACAAAGACGAGGTGATTGATGGGAAAGAGAAGACTATCAGAGAGAAATCCGACGCTGTTGTGTCATTGGAGAATGAAGTCACTTCTCTAAGAGTGAGTTTTTTTTGGTTATTGAATTGTGTATTAGAATTTGATATTTTTCTAATGCAAGTTATCAGATTTATGTTTGCTCGAAATTCTCTTAGTCACGTCAATGTGTCTAACAGTATTAGTTTTTATTTTCCCCCAACTTTAGAAGAAAGGAAATTTAGATGCTGCAGAACAGCTGGTCAAGGCACATGCAAGAGCTGATGAATTGGAAAAGCAAATTGAGAAACTCAGAAAAGATACTGACCTAAAAATTAAGGAGAAAGAGAAACTGGAAGTACGGGCAGCTGAAGCTGAGAAAAGAGCTTCTGAACTCAATTCTAAATTTGAGGATGTAAGTGTGTTCTGAAGTTGTATCATAATGTGGACTTTATTTTTTCTCTTATAGTGTGGAGTTGCAGTGAAATTGTGACGTGTTTGTTACTTTGACACGTTGAACTCGGATTGTCGTGACTTATGCTTGGTCTTAATAATTCCTGCATTTTATGCTAGTAGCATTCTCAGTGGAGTGCTGAGTATTATCTGAGCTACACATTATGCTAATTGTAGAAATTAGAGCCCCCTCATATTTCCCCTTAAAAGGCCTTATTAGAGGGAGAGGGGGAAATTATTAATAAACAGAAGCCCATGGTAGTCCCCAACCAATGTGGGATAAGTAATTCAACACTAATATGATTACAACTCACGTGTAGCGTAATGAATTAGTAGTACTTGCATAAAGAAGTAATTGTAGTCTTTACATATCAAACACTAAGTGTGATCTGGAGTGAAATTTCAAAATCTGCTAAAGCACATATCCATCTATTTCTCCCCTAAAAATTGGAACAGAATGAAACCTGGTGCACGAGCAACTTAATTGCTGGGAAAAGAACCATCAATTGGAAAAAAATATGATCTCGGTACGTGAAGTGTGTTTATTTTTCTTCATCTTCATTTTTGTTTCCGGGGTCTTGCCACATCATCATCTTGTGCACGAGAGTGGATTAGAATATATGTTAGTGAGTAGAGATATTCTGGCAGTGCAAGTGGCAAGTTAGATCATACTGGTGCCTTTTCTGGGGCCTCCTTAAAGTATGTTTAGTTTGATTGGGTAGACCTAATGCTCAGTAGGTATTTATCTATTTTCATCAGTTTATCCATATGAAACATTCAGTGCTTTGACTATGGGTATGTTGTTGGGTTCTCTTATACGTGTTCATCTGCTAATTAGCTTATACTTAAATCACTTATTCGCCTAAGTGTTATAAATAGAGAAACAAACCGATTTCTTAATTTTAGGTCTTATTTATAAATAAATTTGGCGTTGACCGTTCGTTTTCTACTGTACAGCTTCAAAAGACTATTGATGACCAGAAAATTAAGTTACGTAAGACTCAACGGGCGCTTCAGATTGCTGAGGTATGGTATCAATGGTTGAACTAGTTATTTTTCGATGAGACGATATATATCACTTTTTCATTCTTTTTGAAAATCCTATGCAGGAAGAACTGATGAAGGCAAAGTTTGAAGCAACATCCAAAGCCAAAGAGTTGATTGAGGTACTGTTCCGTTTATTGATTTTTTCTTAATACAACTTCAGTGCCAGTGGGCCTTAGTCACCGTTTTCTCATCTTCCGTGTTTAAGAATTCTTGTTCACCTGTATTCGTATCTTACTGTTTACTAGATTTCTTTTAGAATCAATCTAATTCTTAGAGTTTATAAGACTTACTTCTTTGGTTATGTACTGATGAGAACAGTTATTTTGGATCTTTCTTGACCTATCGATTCATGAACAATGAGTCAAAGTGAAGGACAGAACACTAATTTGTAAAAAAAGGTTTAGTAGATGCATCAAATTTCATTTGATTGTCTTTTGTTTTTTTACTTTCCGGCAAAATTAGCTTTCATAAATGTGCAGCATTCTGCGGATCACTTGAATACATGATTCGATCATAAGAAAGCTTGTTTATAATAAATTACAGGGAGCGTTATAGCTAGACCCTTGATGTTTGATATAGTTATGAAAAACTTTTCCCATTGCTTTGAAAAATTACAGATACATCTATCGAAACTTAAAACATGTAATTTTAGGGGTTTATCTCTAATGTGTTTTAAGTAATATCTCTATTATCATTCAAACCTAAAGGGGGTCTATTGGTTAATATAATTATGTTCTTTTTAAAATTTTAAGACGGGTACATATAATTATTCAAACAGTAGGGGATGCTTATGTAACTAGACCAAACCGAAGGGTGTGTGCTAGTGATCATCCACAATATATACAAAAGGGCTTTGGGCGTACGCGATCTAAACTTGTATTCAAAGGCACCATTACTCTACTTTGATATCATGAATAGTATCCACCAGAGATGTTCCTCTTTATCCATCCATCTCTCTTAGACAAAGAGCACAATAATAATTAGTACTTATAAACCTGGATGACATGCGTCTGGAAGTTCAGGATGAACCTCCAGTGTTGTTTAAATTGATTTTTACATTCAGGAAAATGGGTGGAGAATGATGAACAAAGTCGATAACTTACTTTCATCAGTCCAGGCACATTGATATCCATTTTTGCTTATTTATCCACTTTCTCACATATCTAAGAAGTTAGAAAATGAACTTTCTGAACCTTATGTGATGCACAGATTCAGCCAGTCGGTATCTTACATTCAATATTTTCTGTGTATCGGAAGCTTTATCCTTCTGCCCTTAACAGTGTTTGTTATTTGATATGCATGATCAGGCTCATGGTGCTTGGCTTCCACCGTGGCTTGCTGTTCATATTATCCAGTACCAGGTAGTGATTTATGCCTTAATCATGCAGAATTCGTTTTGTTGCATTTTGTATATTTAGTTGGTTTTCTCTTTGTTCCTAGTCACTTTTAGAGGAGAACTGGAAAGTGCACGGTAAACCTGCTCTGGAACTGTTGATCCAGAAGGTAAGTGTTTGTGTTTATGAAGAATGGTGCTATTTATGCAATAATCCGTGGTTGTCTACAGATTTATTGATCAATCAGTCACTGTTTCTCTGTATCAGGCCATTGAGAAGAAGGCCCAAGCTGAAGAATGGGCTGCTCCACATGTAGAAACAGCAAAAACTGTAAGTTAGATTCACATTGATTTGTTAAATGCTTTGTTTGTGAGTACTAAGATTATGAGATTTAGGTTTGATGCAGCAGAAGTTTTTCTTAATAATCTTTTGGTAATTGTTCCTTTCTTCTTCCTGTTAGTTATTCGTTGTTAAACTGTTGTTAGTCTGTCTATTTTTTATAGATACCTGCGATGTGGGTTGTTTATGTCGTTTTGGCCCTTTTCTGGTGACAAGGCCATTGGTCTAATGTAAAAAGTGTGGTGTGTCTGATTGGATGGGATTACAGAGTGGTTGTAGACATGTTATTCCTTATTGCAAATTGATAATTGCTCATTGGACTTACACTAACCTGAATGCTTCTTTGTCTTGTCTTGGTGTGTCCTTCATGAAGAAATGGGTGCCAGCTATTAAGGAGCAATGGGTGGTGGTATCCACAAATGTAGAACCACATGTCCAAAGGCTAACTACCAAAACCATTGAGATATATGAAGTGTCTAAGAATGCTGTAACTCCACACATAGTTAGAGTTCAGGAACTTGCTGATCCTTACTTTCAGGTGACATGTGAAATATTGGACCTTCTTTGTTTACCTTTTCATCTCGTAGAGCTAAGTTAATTCATAATGTTGCAGGAAATTAGGAAAATCAGCAAGCCATATATTGATCAGGTTGCCACTGCAGCCGGACCTCATGTTGAGAAGTTACAAACGACTTTGAAGCCCTATACACAAGAGGTTGTTAATGCATACGGAAAATTCCTCGAGTCGGCAACTACATATCATCAACAGGTATTTTAGTGCATTAGGTCTTATATTTTGCAAACACAGAGACCATTTCTCATGTGTTCTTGTTTTATTTTACCAATCGAGCTATGCTATTATACACCTCAACTGTCCTCAGGCTATGTAAGGATCAAATGTTGTAGACAGAGTGCAAGCTTGCTTCCACCTCTTTTGTGGTTCACTACATTTAAAATACCGAATTTAGTGGGTTGACGACTACATATGGTGTCCTTAATCGAGTAACAGAGAGGATGATGACAGTTGGATTTTCTAGTGGAAAGTGTCCATCCATCACCTTCTTGCTATAGTAGTGAAAGAAAGTATTTTCGACATGGCTTTTAAGCCTGTGTTACATGTATTGTGCTTATATATGATAACTTTAATTAGTGAACTCTGTAGCTGTTCTAGGAGATTGACGCTATTAGTTTTGAAGAAGCACATTAGAAACCCAAGACAGAGGTGACAAGACAACTGTTGTCCGTGGTCAGTTGAGAATTCAAGTGTTTGACTTCTCTGTAACTTGGTTCTCTTCTCTAGGTGTGTGCATATGGATGAGTTGAAATCAAACCAGTCACATGATCCCGCTCCATCATGTGATTTACAATTTAAACTGCAACTTCCTAAAAAATATGGTAAACCTTGTTTTGGCTGTGGTGAGGAGCAATTGGGAGAGGGACTTTGTTGTGGTAACATGAAAATGATTAATTTGGAAGATAACAATGCTCTTGTTTAAATGCCCGACAAAGATCTATATGACCGGTGCATAAACTATAATCGTCAACCTAGTCTGTTCGGTGGTCGCAAGCTAATTATTTAGTGGGAAAAACCGACCAAATATTCAAGAGAATTCAACAAAGTTTTTCCTCTTGAACAGTGAGAGTGACTACTTTACATCTACACAATCTTACTTATTTAAGCGGAGAGTAAGGAAGTTACTTTACATCTACACCATGAAATCTATGCCCTGTTCCTGAAGACATTATCCAAGGCAAGGAAGTTGGTTTGCCTCTTGAGGTGAATAAGAAATAAAATAATCGACCCCCAGAATCTGTCTCCCACTTTCCTCTCTTGTGAGGTGCATTATAAAACTGTGTTTGTGGCAGCTTTTGGTATCAGCTGTATACTGGGATATTTGTTTTTGAGCCCATTGGATTCAGAACCAGTTGGCTTACGTTGCGCGGGTAGTTCGATAGGGGCAATATTTGTTCATGCTTACTCCTACCCCAGGAGCATAGAGACTGTCTCATGAGGACCAGAGGATGGTATGTAGAAGGTGTTGGTGGTAATAGATAGATCAAATAGATGTCCATAGCAGCTTGTAGCACTATTTCTTTCGGACGAGGGTTATAGTTTCAATGAGAATACATGGAGGAAATAATAGGTTGTTCAAGTCACTATTTAGGGTGGTGCCACTGTATTCTGTTTCTGTAGAAATGTTCTGCACAGTTTTTGATATTTTCCAAAATTTAGGTGAAATTATATGAATAATATAATGCAGTTATATAAACACATAACTGTATACCATTCGTTAGTACCTAAATCATCTGATTCTTCTATGTCATGGGATCTCTCAGATAACCTCCCGTGACCGGAACTGAGGTAAAGCCATTAAAATATCGGGATTCCTGAAGAGAATACATCTATTATGCCGTTCTATTATAATCCTTTTTAAAAGAGCTGGGGATATGGCTTTTGTCAACTCCTGTTATGGTCATTATATTAGGTATCTAAAGCGCTAAGTAGATGAAAATGTCGGGATTGTAGGAGAGATGCATCAATTCTCAAGAGAGCTGGTGGGTATGGCTTTTGTTAGTTCCTTCTTTAATGTTCATTACTTTTGGCATCAAACTGCTGGCTAGTTCGTCTGAAACAACTGTAGATGGTTTGTATAATCTTCTAATGGTTTCGAATATGAATCCCCACTTACACCATGAAATCAAAAAGCAAACTTATATTATCGATGAACCAGTTTTGATCTGAAAAGATAAGTTTACTGGTTCTAGTTGCACTACTATCTGTAGTCAATTTTCCAGTAATAGCAGTTATTAGTTGATCATTCCATCCTGATAGTTCTTAACCTTTAATGAAGGTTCAAGACACAGTTCAAGAAAAAATGAAGAGTCACGAGCTCACAAGACCTCTGGCGACCAAAGAGTTGGTTTGGTTTGCTGTAAGTTCTTTTTGATATTATTATGTACTCTGTCCAATGTTTTAGTCCAAAAGCGGCGCATCTGTTGCTTTTTAACTGACCATTTGTGTTGTAGGCCTCTGCTCTACTGGCTTTGCCAATCATTTTTCTGTTGAAAATGCTCTCAGCAATTTTCAGGTTAGTTCTTTGTACTACTTACTATCTGGTTTCCTGAACATTTGTGTCGATTGGATTTGTAAAACGTCAGATTAATGTTTGTAAACATTTACAAGGGGGCCCTGAAATCCCAATTGTGATTTTCTTTCTATAGTTAAAAATGTCTCCAGTTGTATTAATCTTATTGTAGTCCTACTTGGACATTGGATTGATATTCTTTTCTCCACTGCGATTATTACAGTAAAAAAGCAACACCACCTGTTCGAAATGGTACTTCTAACCATTCACGTCGCAAAACAAAGCGCCCACATTCTGACAAGTGAAGCTGGAGAAAGCGCTGAAACCACTTTTTCTCTTTTCAATACAAGGTTTGGTTAAATTTTATGGTATCTTAATTTATCTGCATCTGGGATTATAAGTTTGTCTACCCTGTGTGTTTGCATATGCGTATTACGCATATGGCTATACATGCTCATGATTGGATGAGTGTGACCCATATTACATTAGTTATTTGATGGTATTAATAGTTGATACTTCTTAATTCTGCGCAGGCTAGTTTTGTTTTCTGCCATGCAAAGGAGCTTAAAGAGCCCCACCTGTTACTGTTGGTCTTGAAGTTTTTGCAAAATTTAACAGAGAATGGGGACGGGTTGTTGTAGTTGCTGGTAATTTATAGCTGTTGTTTTGAATGGTTAAGTGCAGGTATTTTACATCATAGCCCTTGTTAATTATGTTATCCCTCTGTAATTTTCCCTCGGTTTCTGCCTCAAACTATATTTTGGACCATAGTTTATGCAGCTTGTCTTCGTCTGTTAACTTATTAAATTTGTTTGTTACATTTCATTCTTAGTGTTTTATAATACGTTGTTCTTATCGTAGTCTCTTAGAGACACCAAAATTGCAAGTGGTGCGCTAAAGTCTGAACGTATCGTGCTTGAATAATGGATTAATGGCGATTCATGTGGAATTTCAGTCTCGGTTTACGAGTTGCACAAAAGCGAAAATATGTCTAAATTTTTAGAATTTTGAAGTAGTCATGGAAATTACAATGTTTGGAGTTCTTCCCATTTCAATTTATATATTGTTGGTCGATAAACCCATTTTATATGAAGCCTTATTCCAGATATATGTTTGTTGTCACTGTTGAATATTACCGGTAAACCCTTTATTACTAATATCCAGAAGTCCTAATGTCGTGATTTGGTTAAAGCGTTCGTTCCATAGGACGTTTAATTATGAACTCAATTGTCAGAACTCATCATTAAGTTAACTGATGCTAGCAGTTTTAACATGCCGAGGCCCATGCTTTTCTAATTGATAGTACATCATTGTAACGGAGTTGTTGTGCTGGGAGTTAATTATTGTTGCATACATTTTTTTGTTGGTGTTGTTTCATACAATTAAAGTAGACACATTATATGTATATATATCATATTATTATTACAGTATTAAGGAAAAGCATACAATCGCACGGCCAGCCGACTCCAGCGAGTCACCCACTGGATGCTATATAGTATTCCCTGCTCTAAACTGTGCAGTTCTGTTCGTCACTTCGTCTTGCATTAAGTAACCTTCGTTTTTAATTTTTTAATTATTGTTTGAAACATTGAACTTTTGTTAAGGATTATCTTCATGTGCTAGATGCCGTGAACTTCTAAACGATGGACACTCATAAGATTGGTAGAGGCTAATATGGATTGAATGGCATCGGTTTTGATGAATTTGCTTATGAGTTTGTTTTTCCTTTTTGATGATTTAGGCATTGAACGGGTTCGTTTTTTCGTCGCTTTAATAGTGTTAAAGTGTGAATATAGCAGCCAAATGTAGTAGGCAAAATATTGGACAAAAGCGGTATGTTCGCTTTTCATTTTGCAAAGAAAACAAAAAGGAGAGCTAAAAATTCCTCAATTTAAGGCAATGCAGATGGCATTTTAGCCCTGTGCCTGACTTTGCTGGCAGGATAGGAGTATTTCCGCCAATGTTCAGCCATACTGGAGTGCAAAAACTGCCCTTTGTTATGTCTTGTTAAACTAGTGGGTACCGAGTTTTGTAAAAGCACTTTGTTCCAAGTCTAAAATAAATAATTAGACTCGAGTCCGGTAGACATATTCGCAATTAGACATTTAGAGAAAGGAGTGTGTGAAATGTAAATACTTGTTAAGAAGTAAGTGGACTTGAATGCTTATTAAAAAGCAAATGGATTGTGTCACGACGAGAGAGTGGTACAATTCTATCTTGAAATATGTGTTAGAAAATGTGTAGTAGTGGCGAGATAGGACTCCCTTGCGCCATCGTTGTCTGTCGTCCATCTCAATTCGCTTCGTCCCTTCTCGCCTCGTCTCATATTTGTTCGGCTTGGCCTTGTTGCGTCGTGCCACATGGCGTTGTACTTGTTCTTGTTGGAAACGTAGTTCTAATTTCTGGAGAAGTTTTATTCCCTAGTCAATTAAAATAATACGATTTAAATAGTAGCTTATATCTTAAACAGTTAAATGTTTGAATTCAAACGAACGCACAAGTACATGACTTAATTGTTGTGTAAGGCTGGAACGTTTTAGAATGTTCAATAGCTGGAATCTCTCTACTAGATTTATTGCGGTTGTTACACGACTTTTTTGTTCGATAAGGACCTCCGCTCTGAGGAAAAACCTAACAAACCAAAAATCATTTTTTTAGTATATACCTGTTTCGACATGGAGCAACTCTTTTTCTTCTAATATTATTTTAGTGATGGACGTTTTACCTTGAGTAGTGAGTGCCGACGAGGGGTTGAAGCTATAGCCGTGGGCATAGTGATCTTTAAAGAGAAGAGGCTTACTTCAAACTACCCTAGGAGAAACCGCGGTCACTCTCGTCCTCCTTAGGGGTTTGCACCGTCTATGTCTTCTAGACTCTGGGTCCTTATCAATCGTTGCACACCTGCAACCCGATCGTTTGTCAACTTTGCAGCATTAACGGTCACGGGGCACAGACTTGTCGTCGTTACCTCATGCCTAGTACTAATTTTGCTGCGTCTCCGCCTTCTTCAGACTCGCAACGTACTGAGTGGCTTGTTGATTCTGATGCGTCTCACCACCTCACCTCTGACCTCAACAATCTTGCTCTTCACTCTGAGTATAATGGTCCTACGAAGGTTTCCACTGCTGGTGGTACATGTTTGCCTGTATCTCACACGAGTTCCTCTCAAGTTACTCTTCATGATCGTTCTTACGCTTGACAATATATTGTGTGTTCCGTCTTCTCGAAGGAATCTTTTATCTGTGCATCGTTTTACTAAATCTAGTGATGTATCTATTGAGTTTTTCTCTTCTTACTTTGTTGTCAAGGATTGTCGTACGGGGGGTAAACTATTTCGTGGGGCGTTTATGGATGGCGTGTATCGTGTACGGTTACCTTCTGTTGGACGTGCTTCGGTCTTGGCTTTTGTTGGAGAACGTACCAGTGTCTGGTGTTGGCATGACATGCTCGGTCAGCCTCCGGGAAAAGTTGGCTAATTTCTTAGTAGAAAGTTTAGTTTACCTATTGTGTCGTCCGCTGCGTCGGACCCTAATTTTTGTTCTTCATGTTTGTCTAACAAAAGTCAAAATATAGTTTTCGTAATACGTCACTTGTGTCAAACGATGTGTTGCATTTTATTTGTGGTGATGTTTGGGGTCCTTCTCCCAATGTGTCATGAACTGGTTATTGTTTTTACTTACTATTAGTGGATCATTTTACCAAATTTTGTTGCATTTTATTTATGGTGATGTTTGGGGTCCTTCTCCCAATGTGTCATGAACTGGTTATTGTTTTTACTTACTATTAGTGGATCATTTTACCAAATTTTGTTGGTTTTTTCCTCTAGTTTCTAAATCTGATGAACATCATACTTTTATTCAATTTAGAGATTTAGTGGAAAAGCAATTTGGTCGTCCTATTAAGAACTATATTCAGACAATGGTGGTGAGCTTGTGGCTATGCGGTCTTATCTTTTGTCACATGGCATATCTTGTCTTACTATCGCCCCACACACGCCCCAACAAAATGGCATAATTGAGCGTCGTCATCGTGTCATTGTGGCGATGGGGCACACACCTCTTAGCCGTGAATCTCTGCTCTCGACTTTCTGGGACTATGCATTCTGCAAGGTCTTCTACCTCTACAATCGACTTCCTACAGTTGTCTTGGGTTCTCGTTCCACGTTTGAGGCTCTCTTTGGTCGCACTCCTAACTATTTGGGTCTTCACACATTTGGATGTCTATGCTTCCCGCATCTTCGACCTTACTTTTTGGGCAAACTTACTCCTCCGTCCCGGGAGTGCATCTTTGTGGGCTAATCTATGTCGCAGTCCGCCTACAAGTGCATTGATATTGCTACGGGCCGGATCTATGTTTCACGACATATACGATTTGTAGAAGATTGCTTTCCTGGGTCAGCTTGACCCGCCCAAGATTCATTATCGGCGCCTCACCTCGTGGACCCTAGCCCCATCACTCTTGGGCCTTCTAGGGTCATGCGGTCACACCGGCAGCTGCCACTAGGCTCGCTAAGGATTCGCCCTCATGGCCCAACCCTAGCGCTCCGCCCTCTCTCCTTCGGGCTGCCAGCCCAACCACTAGGGTCGCCTCTTCCCTGCAGTCACCTTCGGCCCACCTCCGGTCCACTTTGGCCCAATCAACTTTGCCCGCGGCCCAGGCCCCATTGTTCGAGGCTAGGGCTCTTTCGGCCACACCCATTAGGCCGTCATCTATGGCCCATGATGAGGCCGTCCTTCCTGACTTAGCGGCCTCAACTCGTACGCACCCCATGGTCACGCGGTCCTAAAATAACATCTTCCATCCAAAGATGTACACCGCCACCAAACATCCAGTCCTTGAGTCGCTTGAACCCACCACGGTGAAATAAGCTCTTACTGAACCCATGTGGCGTGCTGCCACGACGGAAGAAATCACGGCCTTAACCACTCATGGCATGTTGTCCTTGGTCTCTCCACCCCGTCATCGATCCATCATTGGGTCTAAGTGGGTCTTTCGCATTAAGCGTCATCCCGATAGGTCCATTGACCGCTATAAAGCTCGCCTTGTAGCCAAAGGCTTTCACCAACGGCCTGGTGTTGACTTCAAGGAGACCTTTAGTCCCGGAGACCTTTAGTACCGGTGTGAAACCTGTGACCATTTGGACCGTGCTTTGTCTTGCCGTGATGCATTCTTGGCCACTACGGCAGCTTGATGTCAGCAATGCGTTCTTGAATGGCTCTCTCTCTAAAACGGTCTATATGAGCCAACCGCCTGGGTTCGTTGAGAAGTCTAAGCCAAACCATGTTTGTCTTTTGTATAAGTCTCTGTATGCCTTTAAATAAGCCCCTCGTGCTTGGTATCTTGCTCTCAGTCCCGCTCTCCTCAAGTTTGGGTTCACTCAGTCTAAATCGGACACGTCCCTCTTTATCCTCATGAGCAATGCGGTTCGTGTGTATGTGTTGGTTTACGTTGATGACATCGTTGTCACCGGCTCGTGCACCTCCGCGATCACTTCTCTTATTACCCGTCTTAGTTCTGATTTTGTGGTTAAGGACTTGGGGTCTCTTAGCTATTTATTGGGTGTTGAGGTGTGTCGTACGGGTGAAGGACTGTTCCTTTCGCAGCACAAGTTTATTCTCGACCTCTTGGCACGTCATAAGATGGATGGGGCCAAACGCTCGCCACCACTATGGCTCGGAATCCACCAGTTCCCACTTCGGATGACCCCGTTGACGCGACAACCTATCGCCAAATCATTGGTGGCTTGCAATATCTTACTATCACACGGCCAGCCCGACATAAAGTTCTCGGTTAATAGGTTGGCTCAGCGCATGTCGGCCCCATATTCGACTCACTAGTCGCGTTAAAGCGTTCAGTGGCTTCAACACCTCTTTATGAAAATCGGCCTTTCCCTTCGTTCCGTTCCTAGGGTGCGTTGTGACAACATGGGGGCTTTGCGTCTATCTCTTCATCCGGTGCAACACTCACGAATGAAATACATCTCCATCGATCTCCACTTTGTTCGTGATCTTGTTGCCAAATGCCTTCTCACTGTCTCCTATGTTAACACTCTTGATCAATTGGCCGACGTTCTCACTAGCCCCTTGCTTGTTCTCGGTTTGAGCTTCTTCGTTCGAAAATCTCCGTTATTGAAGGAACGTCAATTTTGAGGGGGTGTTTTAGACGATAGTATACTATTATTATGTTGTATTATTTAGTAGGTTGTATATAATATTTAATCTTGAACGTTATTACCTTTGTAAGTTACTCTAAGTACCCATGGTGATTAATGAAGTAATTATCCACTCTAAATTATTTCTCTTATAGATTTCTCCTTAGTGGGTTAGTAAATTGGTAGACCAATAGTCGATTACGGTCTGTTTAAGCACATGTTGTTATTTGGATTAATATTATAAATGGAAGTATTTCTCAGTAAAATCCTCTATCCTTGCTCGAATAGGGAATTATAGTTGGATGCTATCTATCAGAATTAGTAAACTCCTTCTATTTCAATATTGTTAGTATATATATACACACACACATATATATATATATATATATATATATATATATATATTCCTAATATCATCTTAATTTAGTTTTACACCCTACACATAAAAGACGATAATTCATTGCCGTATAGAGTATTTTATGTGAGCCAAATACAATATTAGATTGTGAATCCGTCCGTATGCATGAACAAATGATGTAAAGGTAAGATTCTTACAACGCTTTGGGGCTGTGGTTGACTGGAAGTCATAAATCTAGCTATACCAATCAAAGTATCCTATATTCACGCAATATTCTCCTTATTTATATTTATCTTTTGGGGACTCCTAAGTTTCGGAACAGAACTCATTGAGAAATTCAAAATTAAATTTAATTCCCACGAGTAGTTCTGAAAGGCATTCAACCATTCTCCCAGCAACCCCAACAACGAAGATATCTCCAGAAGGCAAGTCAAGCTACTTTTAGATTTTCTATTGTCTATATATGATAAATGGAGCTCTCAATATATATATATATATATATATATATATATACATACATATATATATCAAATATTGATCGATGCCGTTATTTGACATGGTATAAAACTTTAACCATGAAGAAATATTTATTGAAATATATTGAGTGAAAACCTCAACATCATCATGAGAAAGATCTTCTACATACTACATATATAAAAAAAAAGGATATCAATTATGTTTGTGTGCGACGCGACATTCACGAGGAGACATTTAACAATAATTGTTTCTCTTCTATCTAACGCTTAGTTTTGAAAAGGCAATTATTAAGGACTTGCAGCAGCTAACGGAATTATGATTCATGTGGTGAACAAAATTGTTTGTTGCTATATGTTTGAGCAATTTATGTTATTATAATGACATTTGATCAAAATGGTAAATTTCACGTTTCAAAACTACTCTCTAACTAATCAGCGATACTGAAAATTGGAAAAGCGATTGCTACTTATCAACCTTATCACTAATTTATGTTACGAAATTTAATATATTCAGAATATCTAAAGATTTATTAAACTTTGTTTTAAATATATTATTTTTCTTCCAATCATCTTGATCAACATTTCCCGTAACTTGTGTAAAATGAAAAATATGATGTAAATAATCACTGATTGTTTAATTACTTATGAAACTGATGATGTAAATTTATGTGGTTGGTGCGCTACATCATTGGTTGAGAAATCAAGTTAATTTAGACGGTACCTTCCTGTTTGATCAAAATGCAGGGTTGGGGCCAGTGGGAAAAGAGATTGGTTTGAAAGCCTTTTAAAAGAATTTAATCAGAATGGCGTTAACTCCCGTACAATATGCTATCATCGTGGCCATCCTGGGCTTTGCATCCTTTGTATTTGGAATCTTGGCAGAAGTCAAAAAGGTACAAAGATACTTTTAATTAATCACATGAATATATTGGAATTGTTTTGGACATTCATGGTAAATTGTAGAACCTATGAGCATAATTGATTTGTGCATTAAAATATATAATTATAGTTATTTTATTAGTTTAATATTACAGTTTTTTGATGATATGACAGAAACCTAATCATATAGTTTATAGACCACGTCTACCTAAATATTTTTCGAATATGTCACACCACCCATTACCCCCATGAAGTGATCCTAATGTAACAACCCCAAACAAATCTTTCAATTACTACCTTTTTAGTATAGGTATGGGAATACCAATTGATTTTTAGAATATAGATTGACTTTTACTACAAGAATAGAGATCGACTTTGTGACACTCAATTAATATACAATTCGTACACATATATATTGATGTGTTTCATGTATATACCTTGCAGCCAGCATCAGGGCAAGCGATTGTAGGAAAAGAAGTTGTTATCTGTAAATATCCTTACGATCCTTCAATAGTTTTTGGATACGTTTCGACTGCATTTCTTGCAATTTCAACAATTGCTGGAATCCACTCTTTGTTTTATCCATACAAAGGCAAATCAGTTCCTCAGGCTGAAATCTTGGGCAGCACCTTGCGCATCTCATACTTCTGTATTGCAGTGTAAGTTTTTTTTCTAATTAATTTTTTGTCAAATTCCATCATGACCATGATCATTCCGGGTTTCAGTTTCAAAAGGCAAAAATCTTTTTAGAATGTTTAATAAACTTAATTTGTTTCTGAAAGTATATGAACCTTTTTATCTTAAGTTCCTTTATAACTAAAATATTTCTTTACTTCATCTCACTGTCTGATACTCAACATGCAGTGAACCTATACTATTCTTTTGCTTCTGTATTCAAATGACGGGGTTTCCTAATATTTTTAAGCGTAAAAGTATTGTTATTAAATCAACAAACTATCGATTACTATTTGTCTTAATTTACTAATGATTTCACAGCTTCTCTTCGTTAGTATATAACTAGACGCTATATGCTATTCAACTAAATTAAAATTCTCGACACCTTTTAAACCTTAGACTCGAAGCCAAGGACATGAACACAAAATTGTCAAACTTTTCTTGTTCTTTTGACATTGAAATACAAATGCGTCTCCTCATTGCATACTAGGAATGTCCCCAACTTAATTTATTGCATATTAGCTAGAAAGGACCGCACTTTAACGACTTATGTTAATTGCATACTAGGAATTTAACAACTTAATTATGTCATGTTGAGTACTAGAAATAGAAATGTCCAAGTTTTAACTTTTAAGTTTTGTCACAAATTAGTTCTAACTCTAATTTCCTATGGGAACTTACAGGTTTACATCTCTTTTTGCTGCGGTTTTCCTTATATGGCCAACCATTCAAGGGCACCTCTACCACACACGAAACGTGCACCGCGATCTTACTTTTGATTGCCCCACTGCTAAAACCGGTCTACTTGGTGGTGGCGCTTTTGCATCCCTCAATGCTTCGCTCTTTTGGCTAATATCTCTTATGCTTACCACAAACCTTCGTCAGGACTACTTTGAAGATGAAGACCAACGCGAGATCATATGACACAAAACTATCAAAGAATAATATTTTCTTATAACAATATTAATTCAAGTATCATCAGGTATATGCCTATCGAAAAAAGAAAAAAGGAGTTATTATATTTTAATATTGTAGGTTTCTTTTTTAGATCTTATATCTTCCTTTAAGATATCTTTAGGACTGTTTGTAAAGGTTATATGATTATTTTAGCAGCCTAGGAAATGAAAGTTATATATGTACAGTATCAAGGAATGGGAGGAAGTTGTTCCTTAGTTCTCTTTGTATATAATCCTACATGATCAGTTGTAATATGAATTGAAATTTCGGTCTCAATATATCTTTTCGTTAGTTAACTAATATTATAATTTCTTCTCAATGTTTTAGAATTCTTGGAAATATAATTCCTGCAGTAATTTTTTTAAAAAAAGGGATCCACTCCCTCCATGTCGTGGAGAATCCCAAGAGATTCATCATCCGATCGAGGAACTTCCAGTTAACTGAACTGAAGGCCTTCTCAAAATCTGCTTTGAAAAGAAGGCCTGATCTTTTTTTTTTCTTTTAGCTTCGTGAATGACTTCATTTACCAATATGCTGCTTTCTAAAATATGTTTCCCTCTAATAAAAGCGGATTGCTCTAGGGGAATGAGTGAATCAATTACTTTCCCGAGTCTCGTGGCCAAAAGTTTTGACAAAATCTTGTAAAGGCTGCTGATGAGTGAGATGTGACAATAATTCGTAAGGCTCTATGGATTGATCTTCTTTCGGATGAGGATAATAAAAAATAAATTAATACCGCGTACCAGTGGATTGAAAATCTTAAATAAATTTGCATACATCATCT
Source organism: Linaria vulgaris (assembly GCA_948329865.1). Taxonomy (NCBI): domain Eukaryota; kingdom Viridiplantae; phylum Streptophyta; class Magnoliopsida; order Lamiales; family Plantaginaceae; genus Linaria; species Linaria vulgaris. Next base: position 50,005,494 of record OX415251.1, on the reverse strand, counting down.
TTAAAGAGATTACAAATTCTCTTGAAAATATTAAGATTATATCCGTTCGACCCCAGTCGCAATGCTTGTGTGCATGTGTGCAACGGACAAACTGGTTCTAGCATTACTCCGAATCAGTCTTGGAGTATCGTATCAGCCGACCACTTGTTGTAGACTTCAGAGAAGCCGAGTCAGCAGACAATAACACCTCAAACTAACTGGTATCAAAGAATCTTATCTTCAAGTGGTATAAAAGAATATTACCCCCAAGTGGTATCAAAGAATTTTACCCCAAGTTGTATCAAAGAGCTACACTCCAAGCAACCTAAGAAGTTATCCCAAGTGGTATCAAAATCAACTCCCTCAAATGGGATAAAAGAACATCTACCTCTATGTGGTGCAATGTAAAACCCCTCAAATGGGATAAAAGACGTCTACCCCTACGCGGTACGATGAGAACCCCCTAAAATGGCATAAAGAAGTCTACCCCAACGTGGTACGCTGTATACCCCTCAAATAGGACACAAGACGTGTACCCCTAAGTGGTTCGATGCATACCCCCTCAAATGGGACACAAGATTGGTACACTTACGTGGTATGGTGCAATCTTATCCCTACTGGGACTCAAGACGTTTACGCCTACGTCGTACAAAGCAATCCTACCCCAAGTGGTATCCAAGACGTCTACCCCTACGTAGCATCATGCAATCCCACCCAAAGAGATATAAAAGAGGTGAATCATATGTGTATGACACAAATATACCCCAAAAGAGAAGTCTACTCCTAATGAAGTGATACAATTTTACCTAGGGAGGTGTCACAACAATCTGCTCTAAGTGGAACGTTACAGATTTACCTCTTGAGGGGTCACCAAGTCCTAAATGAAGTCAAGAGATGATACGACAACTGATGTAAGATTGATTCAGAATTGCGTTAGAACCAACTTTGTTCTTTGTACACTGGCACTCCATGCAACACGATTAGTTAGGTCTCGCTATACGTTAGCGGAATTACAGGTCGGGCCGCCAGAGGGGGGGGGGGGATGGGGGATGGGTAGGTTGGGCAGGGCTGTTAGCCTCGCGCTCGCGCATGACACTCTCTCGACATTTTAGCTCTCCTATCGATCGTGCCCCCTAATGATATCATATTGAACTTTGCACCATGCTAAGATGCCTACATATTCAATTGAGAGAATCAAGTGGAACGTAGTTCATTTGTCTATTCTTAGGATTGAGCTCTGACCAGACCACATGATTCACTTACTTTTATATTGCACGGGTTCACGATTTTAACCTTAACTCCTCGTAGGTCGGTCGAAACCTTGTTCAGCTTCTTGATCTAGAAACTACACTCACATAGCCTTCGAGTTATATATTGCTTACATCGAGTATAAAACTCGACATACCCATATGTCGAGCAACTTTCCGCAACTTTACTGACCAATCTTCTTTGTGGGTAGGTCAAAATCTTGATTTGCTTCTTGATATAGAGCGTAGACTCAGATATCTGCGTTACATCGAGTATTTCCATATGTCAAATTTATACATCAAATTATCCGATGGTGAGTATCCTACTCGACGTATAATTAATACTCGGCGTATAATGGCTCTCAAATCTCTCTCCCTTCTCGTGGTGAGTGATGAGGTACATATATGCACCAAAGAAGGGATTTATGTCGAGTTTTCAGGCTCGGCATATGTACCAAAACTTGATGTATACGCCAGCTGCATTAGATGTGCGCAACTTCACCACTTTGCGCATAACTCTCATATGAACCACCAAATCGCATTTCGCCTGTTGCATTGTAAACTTGACACTGATGGATTTCCAATGATATATCAGCCAATGTCTAATTAGTTATGTAGAAGTATATGTGAACCAAATATGATTCATAGTTATACTTTCTAGCATTCTTAATGCTTTTGAACACTCATTGGTAAATTCACAATGTTGTGGCTTATAGGTAACAATACATGTTGTTAGCATACTATGTTACACCATTAGTGTCCCATTTGGAGTGTGCTTTTGAAACACAAACATACTTCAAACAACGATAAAGGTGCCAGAGTCAAATCGACTAAATTTGAGGGTGATAGGCGGATACCTATACACACCAAGGTGGCTGGAAAGTTGAGGCTATGCCGAGTACACCCACTCACTCCTTCTTTTGTTGTGAACCAGCCACACTATCTCCAATGCGTCGTCACCTTGGGATATAGCGAATTGTGCAACTTGACTAAGAAGAAGGATGAGTAGAGGAGAAGGAGAAATTATAGTTGTGGCTTCGTTGTTTTCTATTTAGTTTTTAGGAACCAAAACATTATTGCAATAAAATTTGGAAACAATATACAAAAGAACACATTTTCATTTAGATTTTGTTTTATTAAATTCCTTGGAAAAGAAGTTAAATCTTTAACTTTGTCCCTTGTTACCATTTTCTCTGGAAAACGATATACCAAGAAAATCCCTTTGTATTTAATATTTAACCTGCAACTAAAATTGATTTTATGTGAGTTTCGATTACTACAATCCATTTCCTACCTTTAGTTGGTGCTTGTAAACTATGGAAGAACTTGAATCTTCATTTAGTCCACTACAAGATTTCCAGGTCTTTTGCGACCGGAAATTTGCAACCGCAATTGCGGTTGCAAAAACGTTGGGGACCGAATTTGCAACCGCATTGCGGTTGCAAATTCCTATAGGGCCGGTTAAATTTGCAGCCCAGCAAATATGGGCCAACTTTTGGCCCATTTAGAAAAAAAATTAGCTTTCTGCAACTGCAACGCGGTTGCAGAAACAAACGGCCAATTGTTTTTGCAACCGCAAGGCGGTTGCGGAATTCTAACCGTTACTATTTGCAACCGCAATGCGGTTGCTGAAAACATTCATACTTTCAAAATACCATTTTTTTGATGATTTGAGGTACCACATTGTTATTTTGGTTGATAACTATCCTAATAATGGTAAAAACAACCATAATTACAATTATCATAACAATTTCAAGCGTTACATATGTGGGACAAGCCGTGATATCTATGATTTCAAACGATAACGCTCGTACACACACATACATATATATATATATATATATATATATATATATACAAATATCATCCCTAGATACATATAGAAATAAACGTAATGTAAAAAATTTATCTACTAATTCAACCAATTAATCATATTATCAGTGAAGCAAATCATAATAACAAGAAGAAATATGATGATGAGTAGTAAATAGAACATACAATATGTTCATGGTCTAATAACTCCTTCGATCATTTCACATTCAATCTACTCTTTCATTTCTCAATTACTTGTTTTGTAACCATTTATTAGTTTATATCAAATGCAGCATTGAAGTTTGCTGTTAAAAATCAGAAACGCATTGAGAAAGTCCCATAAAATTGCGATTTTCATGTATGCATATTTTTTGCAACCGCAGTGCGGTTGCAGAAAGAGGCTATTGGGACCGCAAAGCGGTTGCAAAAGCTAGTATTTGCAACCGCAATGCGGTTGCTGAAAATATTCATACTTTCTACAACCGCGTCGCGGTCCCAGAAAGTGTTCATACTTTCTGCAACCGGATTGCGGTTGCAGATACTATTATTTTAAATTTTTTAAACTTTCAGCAACCGCTTTGCGGTTGCAATTTGTTCAAAATTTTTGAAAATTTGGGCGGGCTAGGGGGGGAAATTTGAATTTTCGCGAAAATTCAAAATTTCACCCCATTTTCTATATATACCCACCAACACTTCTCTTCTTTTTCCAAATCCAAAAAATCACCAACACTTCTTTTCTTTTTCCAAATCCAAAAAATCACCAACACTTCTCTTCTTTTTCCAAATCCAAAAAATCACCAACACTTCTCTTCTTTTTCCAAATCCAAAAAATCACCAACACTTTTTTTTTTTTTCCAAATCCAAAAAATCACCAACACTTCGCTTCTTTTTCCAAATCCAAAAAATCACCAACACTTCTCTTATTTTTCCAAATCCAAAAAATCACAAACACTTCTCTTCTTTTTCCAAATCCAAAAAATAAAAAACAACCCAACACTTCTCTTCTTTTCTTTTCCAAATCCAAAAAATAAAAAAACACCAACACTTCTCTTCTTTTCTTTTTCAAATCCAAAACAAATAACTCCTAACACTTCATTTTTTGCATTTTTATTTCTCTTCTTCTTTATGTTTTTTTGTTCAACTTTTTTTTTTATTTTTCATTTCATTTTATTCATTGTTTTTCATTATTTAATTACATTTGTTCTTGTATTTTCACTATATTAATTTGCTGCCATTATCTATTTGTAATTTTAACAAAAACCAATAATATTTCGGTAAATTACCGGAATATTATTGTTTTTTTTTATTTTCGTTCGCAGGTCATTTGCAACCGCAACGCGGTTGCAAATGGTATGAATATTTTCTGCAACCGCTTTGCAATTGCTAATTTTCTGGTCGCAGATGCTCATCTGCAACCGCGATGCGGTCGCGGATGACAAGTAACCGAGGCTTTACGAGACCTCGGCATCTGCAACCGCATCGCGGTTGCAAATGAGTATCTGCAACCGGATTTGGGCCTTTTGCAACTGCAAATGCGGTTGCAAAAGACACTGCAACCTTGTAGTGGTCTTACCGAAGATTTTTATGTGGTGTTTGCAAACTCTCAAAAGATGTTATAAAACTCACATTTTCTTTTAATTTCATTTAAGCATTTTTAGAGTATCCTGTTAACAAGCGAATTCAACAAAAGTAATTTTCTTTAAACTAGTAGTCGTGACAATCGAAAAGTTCTATATGCATGTTTTAGCTTTTGTGCTAGTTTTTTTTCTTGTGTTAATATGTTGCAGTTTTCTTTTGTTTTTTCTTCCTAACCATCAATTAATACTTACACAAATTTTCAACTATAACTTAGGTTATGAGATTGTGATTTTAGAGAATAGTTAGCAAAATCAATATAAATTGCTTGATTAACAAGTTAACTATTAAGCAATCACTTTTTTTAAGTAAAACTTAAGGGTTTTTGGCAGAAAGCCCCCCTGTGTTGTTCGAAACAGGCAAGAAACCCCCCTTGTGAAATGAAAAGAAGCAGAAAACCCCCCTGTGTATTGAAATACGTAGCAAATAACCCCCCTTTGTACGAGAGTGTGATGCACTTGCCAAGAAGTGAGAGTGGGAATTAATTTTCTCTTATAAAATGACTTTTCTACCCTTATTCTTAGTAGGATTTTTGGCAGAAAACCCCCCTATGTTATTTGAAATGGGCAAAAAAACCCCCTCTGAAAAAAAAAAAAATACTTTTGCCTACATTTTTGGCTGTAATTTTTTAGTATTGTTAAAAATTTATCGGTAAAACTCTTATTTAGAAACATATCTCTTCTAACATATTTTGAAATGTAAATTTTCTTTTGAATTTTTACGTACAATTAAAGTAGTACAAATTTAGAAAACTCATAGAAGCTCATCACATGAAATAACAAAATTTTACATACAATTATTTTCGGTATAAAAAAATGAGAGAATTATTATTTCTGCCCAATAATAATTATTTCTGCGTGGGGAAGATGACCTTTTTCACTTTTTTTTTTGGATTTCACTAATTAAAAAAAATCTTCATTTAATTATATTTAATTTATTAAAGTATTTATATATTTTAATAAATATTACGAAAATTTATGTTCATTTAAATATTAGAATAAGTTAATTTTAAAATTTACAGTAACATAATTAGATGGGTTCAAGAATCCAATATTTTTTTAAAAAATAATTAAGCATAAATATAAAATGGGAAAAATGGTGGGAGAAGAAATGAATATTTTTAATTTGGGGGTAAATGTGTCATTTCTGGTGAAAATACGTATAAAGAAAGAGAAGGGGGCTGTGAGCTACAATTTGTTTAACACATGGGTGTTTTTGCCTATTTTATTTTCATAGGGGGGTTTCTTGCCTCTTTTCCATAACACAAGGGGGTTTCTTGCTAGTGGCTCAAAACTTAACTAGGGACAGTTGTATATAAGTTAACATTAGAAGCTTATTATAACTTTGACGGAGAAATCAAGACTGCATGAATAATTTAATATATACAATGTTTGTATATATTTCACAATATGTTCGTTATCATATGTAAGTCCAATATGTCATAATTCGCAACATAGTATTAATTACAGAATATCCCAACTCATAAAATAAAAACAAGCTTGTCAATATATTGATAAATATAAAATCAATCTTTTATCTTCTTCCTCCACACTTTCTACACCCATTGATCGGATATTTTTCTTCGTCAATTTTGCTGGGCTTAAAGGTATAACAAGCGTCACAATTTTTCTTGTTTGAGGTTTTACCAGAAGCGGAGGGGGCATCAAATACTTCTTGAGTTGTTGGAAAGTCCTTTCACATTCCTCAGTCCATGAAAAATCAGTAGCCTTCTTCATCACTTTAAAAAATGGTAGACTCTTTTCGGCCGAAGTGGCGGTAAACCTCCCCAATGCCGTAATCCGTTAAACTAAACATTGTACATCTCTCACCGACCGTGGGAACGGTAGGTCCATGACCGGCTGAATCTTATCTGGGTTGGCCTCTATACCCTCTCATTAACAATGTAACCCTGAAACTTACCTGTCGGTACACCGAACGTACACTTTTTGGGGTTGAGCCTCATACCATAATTCCTCATAATACTGAAGGACTCTTCTAGGTGCTTCATATGATCTCCAGCCTTCGAACTTTTCACTAACATATCATCCACGTAAACCCCCATATATTTGTCAATCTGGTTATAGAACATCTTGGCCACTAGCCTTTGGAATGTCGCCTCTGTATTCCTTAGGCCGAAGGGCATTACCCTGTAGCAATATACTCCGGTATCTGTAACAATATTAATTCAAGTATCATCAGGTAAATGGTCTTGGATTTGTTGAGAAACCTACCTATGATGTTACTAATTCTGTGTACCTGAAAACATGTTTTGTCAATGAAACTAAAAACTTGAGTTGCGTCCCTATCAACACTGAGAAAAGTAAAACTACTTACATCTGTCAATATTATTTTTAACCTGGTCACATTAAACCATTTTGCAAGAAATATCTAAAAGTGAATGGAAAGAAAACAGTTACTGACCCTAATGTTAACTCAACAACTGTTATTGATGTTACCCGAACTTTAGGAGCTGGACAGAAAAGTAGAACTTGGATTGAAAAGCAAAAATCTCCTAAAATTTAGATTGTTTGCAAAGTAGTCTTTTCTGCCGTTTACTCTAACCTTACAGGTAACTGGTACTTTGACAGTGGATGCTCAAGACACATGATTGGAAACAAAGACAATCTTAAGCAAATGATTCCTCTCACGGTTGGAACTATCACCTATGGAGGAGGCACCAATGGAAGAATCATTGGGAAAAGAGTACTGAATGTTGAAGAATTTCCACCTCTCAAGGATGTTATGTTGGTTGATGGATGAAAGCAAACTTAATTAGCATTAGTCAACTTTGTTATGATGATCTGCTAGTTCCTTTTGATAACTTGTCTTGTGATGTATATGACAGTGACAATATTCTTGTGTTAACATGTACAAGATCAAAAGACAACTGCTATCTTGCTCAAGAAGAGGCAGATTGTTTCCATGCCAAAATAGATGAAGCTGCTATCTGGCACGTGAAACTAGGGCATGTTCATTACATGAACTTGGAGAAGCTACAAAAGGTGGATGTTGTAAGAGGACTACTTAAGTTAACTATCCCATGTAAGCTTGTCTGTGGATACTGCCTCAAAGGTAAACAAACCAGAGCTGTTCATACACCACTTCAGGTACAAAGTACTACTCCTAGAACTAACAAGTGTTTTGAACTGCTGCACATGGACTTAATGGATCCAATTGAAGTTAGTAGCTTGAATGGTAAGAAATATGCATTTGTTACTGTATATGATTTCTCTAGATATACATTGGTGAAATTTCTTAAAGAAAAGTCTAATGCTTTTGACCAATTCAAGATTTTATGTGCTAGTATCAAAAATCTTTATGGCTCTTCTATATCTAGAATTATGTCTGATCGTGGAAAAGAATTTGAAAATGCAGGTTTTGATAACTTCTGTAATGTAAAATGTATCTTCCATGAGTAGTCATCACCTAAAACACCTTAGCAGAATGGCATTACAGAGAGAAAAAACATGACTCTTCAAGAAATGGCATGAGTTATGCTCAATGCTAATAACATATCTAAAAGACTCTGGGCTGAAGCATTGAATACTGCATGTCGTATCAGTAATATAGCTTATCTTAGACCTGGTACAAATATGACACCTTATGAAATCTTAAAGGGCGTGAAACCATCACACCTTACGGACAAGGTGGAAGAACTTTACTATGAGTGTAAAATAGGAATTACAACTCTCCGACTTTTACCGTAGTAAAGTCCCACAAACTCTCTATTTTTACCTCACAATTACAACACTCTAAACCACTCTTTATATTAATTATTTGCTAATTATATATAAGAGAAATACTTGTGTTTTGGATGAAAAATTGAGCAAATGGGCCTTGGCATTTATAGGAAGGTTTCATGGACAAAATCACTCAAATATCGTGTGCACAAGCTGCATGAAATAATGACACATGCAATTAGATCCAAATTGCATGTTCTCTTCAATTATGCATGTCTTCATCACATGCTCATTAAATGTAAATGCATGTTCTAGGTGGCAAATGAATTAAATAATCACCGCCAACAATCTCCACTTGAAGATTTGATTAGGGACTAATCAGATCTTCACATAGCTATTTCTACCTCGCCCTTCATGTTGCTTACGTTTTCACCAGACCACACGAGGACCGATACTGAACAAATTTGTCAGCATTAACACTCTTCGTATCATCTATGATTTCCACCGGCCTGTCGCCGATCGCCGCGAGACACCCATCTTTTCGCAAGATGGCTTTAATATTCAGTTTCCACAACGAGAAACTACTCCCGTTGAATTTTCCGATCTCGAATTTCGCTGTCATTGCATCTATCACGTTCCACCGTCACTGAAAAATAATTTCAATATGACACCCACATATATCACCGAGACCCCGGATATGAACCGAGGCTCTGATACCACTTGTTGTAAAGTGGACCCTTCAGATAGAGCGTAAAACATGACAATAATTGAAAGATGGAAAAATAAACGACTCACAGATTTTACGTGGAAAATCCCAAATTACTTAAGGGTGAAACACCACGGGCAAGGTAGAAGAACTTAACTATGAGTGTCAAATGGGAGTTACAACTTCCCGACTTTTACCGTAGTAAAGTCGCACAAACTCTCTATTTTTACCTCACAATTACAACACTCTAAATTACTCTTTATATTAATTACTTGCTAATTATATATAAGAGAAATACTTGTGTTTTGGGATGAAGAATTGAACAAATGAGCCTTGGTATTTATAGGAAGCTTTCATGGACAAATTCACTCCAATACCGTGTGCACAAGCTGGATTGAATAGTGGCACATGCAATTGGATCCAAATTGCATATTCTCTTCAATTATGTACAATAGATTGGAGAATGTAATGTGGAAGTGATGGATTTTATTGATGACTGAATAGCATATATATAGTACAACAATGATAACAAACTAAGGAAATGGAATAAACTAAATACAACAGAATATATATAGTTATATGATTGACGTAATTAGGAGATACTGACTATAATTAAGGGATACTATATATAATTAAGAGATACTATCTATTACGCCCCCGAAAAATTGACGTGCCTTCGGCCACCGAAATTTTGGATCGATTAAGAAGGAAGCGAGAGCGTGCAAGAGGTTTGGTAAGAAGGTCTGCCAGTTGGTCCAAGGTGTTATGTAAGAAACACGCAGAAGACCCTTGGAGACAAGGTCACGAACAAAGTGAATATCCACCAAAATATGCTTTATGCGGGAATGCTGAACCGGATGGAGAGATAAACGAAGAGCTCCCATATTGTCACAACGGATTAATGGTACAGAAGGAAGGGATACACTAAGCTTGGTAAAGAGATGTTGAAGCCAACGAACCTCAACACATGTCGAGGCAAGAGCTCGATATTCTACTTCTGTTGATGAGCGCAAGACTACTTTCTATTTTTGGGAGGACCAAGAACTCGGACTAGAGTCGAGAAAAATGATATAAGCTGAAGTCAAAGCGCCAGTGAGAGGATCACCCGCCGAGTCTGAATCACTGAAGGCTTGTAAGGCAAGAGAGGTGTCCTTACGAAGTCGAACACCGTGACAGGCCATGCCTTTAAGATACCGCAATACTCGTTTGAGGGCCGACCAATGCGATGCATCCGGTGCTTTCATGCACTGCGCAAGGCAATTTACAGCAAAGGCAATATCGGGGCGAGTTAAAGCGAGATACTGCAGACCGCCAATGATTCGGTGAAACTCGGTGACATCAATAGGATCCGATGGAGAGGAGACGGGTGAGCTGGACGTCATAGGAGTGGCAAGAGGTTTAGCTCCATCCATGTGATGTCGCGCAAGGAGATCCGAGATATACTTATTCTGAGAAAGGAAGAGGCCTTCACGACATCGAATAAGTTCCACACCAAGGAAGTATGTAAAAGCTCCCATGCCTTTGACGCAAATTTAACACCGAGCTGCCGAATAAGAGATGAAATAAAGGATTCTGAAGATCCGGTCACAATAATGTCGTCGGCATACACAAGTAAAAATATCCGAATTCCATCGTGGGAGAAGATAAATAGAGAGGTGTCAGATTTGGATTGCATGAAACCAAAGGACACAAGGGCCGTACTCAAGGCTAGATACCAGGCTCGTGGGGCTTGCTTCAAGCCATACAGAGATTTACGAAGACGACAGACGTGGTGTGGTAAAGACTTGTCGACAAAGCCAGAGGGTTGTTGCATATAACCGGTTTCTGTGAGTTCATCATGTAAAAACGCATTGCTGACATCCAGTTGGCGAAGAGGCCAAGAGTACATGGTAGACAAGGATAAGACAGTACAGATAGTGACTGGCTTGACTACCGGGCTAAAGGTCTCCTTATAGTCGACACCGGGACGTTGATGGAAGCCTTTGGTAACGAGGCGGGCTTTGTAGCGGTCAATAGAACCATCCGGATGTCTCTTGATTCGGAATACCCATTTGGACCCTATAATGGTGCATCCCGGCGGAGGAGAGACGAGGGACCATGTACCATGCTGAGCTAAGGTAGTGAACTCTTCGTCCATAGCCTCACGACCTTGAGGGTCGAACATAGCTTGACTCGCACACGTCGGAACTAGAGGCCCGGGAAGTGGATGCTTGGTGGCGACGCCCGCGACTTTGGGCTTAAATATACTATTCCGAGAGCGAGTTATCATAGAATGGGAGCGATTAGCGGGCGGTGCAGGCTGCGGCGCAAGAGGCAGAGCAGGGTCGGGTGATGCCCGAATTGGCGGATCGGGTAATGGAATAGGCCGGGGAGCAGGTGTAGGTGGAGCTGGGCAACAAAATAATGGATATAGGCAACGAACCATTAGGATAAGTAGTAGATGAGCTACGGCTCTAAACACTCGTGAAAACATTCTCAACGAAGCGAACATGACGAGATATATATAGGCGACCCGAATCAATATCCAAACATTTATATGCAGCCTCAGTAGTATAGTAGCCAACAAATAAGCACTCCTAGGAAGATAGTTTGTTAGGGATATAAGGCTGGAGATGTGGATAGCAGAGACACCCAAATACCCGGAGGCGAAGATAATTTGGTGATTTACCAAAAATAGCCTTAAATGGGGAGCGACCACCAAGAACCGGTGTGGGAAGCCGATTGGACAAATAAACCGCACTGCACACAGCAAAATCCCAGTTATCCTGAGGTAAGTTAGCACGCGTGAGAAGAGAGCGACTGATGGTCATCACTGTCCAGTGTCGTCTTTCACTTGTGCCATTCTGCTGTAGAGTATGTAGGGCAGTGGTAAGCCAACTGATGCCATGATTAGGGAAATACTGACGTAAAGCCACAAATTCACCACCATTGTCAGAGTAATTTTTTTAATAGATACTCCAAACTGTTTTTCTACAAGAGCACGAAACTGAAGTAAAACACTGAAAACCTCATATTTAGTAGCTAACGGATATACCCAACAATACTTTGTAAAGTGATCCACAAGTAAGAGATAGTAACGGTAGCCATTAACAGAGGTCGAAGGTGCAGGACCCCATACATCACCATAGATAAATTGCAAAACACGATTAGAGACAAGAGAGCTTGGGGTAAAAACAAGTTGCTGGCTTTTATTACATAAACAAGACTTGCAATGTTCAAAATGTGAGTCATTTGTAGTACACGGTAAATTAAAGGCAGAAATAATAGAGGAACTAATCCGTGTGGACGGGTGTCCAAGACGGTCATGCCAGCAACTTTTATTAACTCGTTCTCCAACCGAAGCACTGATAGGCGGCCGCAACTCATGTGGAAGATCAACCCTGTAAACTCCATCAAGGCATTTTCCCGTAAGCAAGCTAGTTCCTAAATTGAGATCCTTAACAAAAAAATGATACGGATAAAACTCAATCAGAACATTATTTGCCTTGGTAAACTGATGCATAAAGAGAAGATTTCGCCTAGAACTCGGGACACATAAGAGATTATCAAGTGTAAAAGAACATCCACGACAGATAAAACGAGATGACCCAACATGAGAAATAGACAAACATGTGCCATCAGCAGTAGTAACCTCATCGGGGCCGTCGTACTAGGAATGCACAGTGAGATTCTGAAGGTCAGAAGTCAGGTTGTGAGAGGCCCCGGAGTCAACGCGCCAATCATTGCGAGAAGAGTCCTCGGCATGAGGTAAGGCAGCAAAGTGAGTGGCCGGTTGCGAGAAGCGACGGCATGTTCGTGCGCCATGTCCCTGAATCCTGCAAAGTTGGCAAACAATTGGCGGCCGAGGGTAGTGGGCTTGGGCCGATCGCTGTGCGCCAGGATTTTGATACGGGCGCCCATAATTTCCGCATTGGGCTGACCCCAAGCCACGACCAGAGCTGTTGAGTCATCTTCCCGAGTTTCGAGAGCCGTTTTGATAATGATTGCGCGGTGAAGCGGAAGCGGGATTTGCGGTGGCAACGAGGGTTGAGCCTTCGGATTCCATGCGCCGTAAGTAGCGCTCCTAGTTGACAAGGAGGTCATGTGACTCTGCAAATTTGATAGGGTGCTCACGAGCACGGATGGGACCGACGATGTCACAATACATGGGCCCTAGTCCGTTCAGTATATAGAGGGTGAGATCATGGTCTTTGAGGGGACCGTCGATGATAGCGAATTCATCAGCCTTAGTTTTGATTGCTTGAAGAAATTCGGATACGGATTTAGCCCCAAGTTTCATGGTACCAAGGCCATCTTTGAGTTGCATGACCCGAGAACGCGAGCGGTTTGCATACACTCGTGAGAGAGTCTCCCAAGCGTCCGCAGCCGATGTGGCGTTAGAGATGAGCGGCGCAATGTTGGAGGACATAGATCCGAACAAGGCGGATAGGAGAAGGGAGTCCTGGCGTTGCCAAAGAAGGCGAGTGGTCATTGAATCAGGGTTCGAACCCAAAGGCGGGCATGGCGTGGAGCCATCCAAGAAGCCAAAGAGGCCATGATCGAAAAATAGGTGGCGCACCTGCGAACGCCACGTCGAAAAGTTATCACCATTGAGTTTGAGAGGTAATTGGTGATGGGCATTGATGGGAATGGGGAGTTCTCCACCGGAGCCGTAGGAAGGCTGGACGAGGGAGAGGATTGCGTGGCGCTAGAGGAGGTGCGGCGCTGTTGGGCGTGGAGAGGTCAGCCATAGGATCGGAAAAACAAATCTCTTTAGAGAAGATGGCGTCTTGATACCATATAAGAGATTGGAGAATTAATGTGGAAGTGATGAATTTTATTGATGATTGAATAGTATATGTATATAGTACAACAAGGATAACAAACTAAGGAAAAGGAATAAACTAAATACAACAGAATATATGTAATTACATAATTGACGTAATTAGGAGATACTGACTATAATTAAGGGATACTATCTATAATTAAGGGATACTATCTATTATTATGCATGTCTTCCTCACATGCTCATTAAATGTAAATGCATATTCCAGTTGGCAAATGAATTAAATAATCACCGCCAACAAGTCTTATGCTATTAATAAGACATGGAGATATTAGTGAACATACGAGCGCTACTCGGTAAACTTCAAGTATTTTACTCTTATCACCTTGTGCGGAAGGTTGATTTTGGATGGCTCAATTTGTCTTTCAAGTTTTATGTGCTGATTTCGGGCATTCCGTTTTTCTCAGAGAGAACTACATTAAGTTAACAACAATCTATTTTTTTTTTTTTTGACTCCGCGTAATTTAAGGATTAGTCATCTTATAAATTAACAGATCCTTGTCCTATAACCTCATCCGGAACTTGGGAGGATCAAAAGTAACATGTTTCTGCGTAATCATTCCCTAAAGACGTCGTACTATTAGTTTTCCACAAGTTAGAGATAAACCACTGAAAAGAAGTAGAAAATGCTGCTGGATACGAACTTGGATATAATGCTGCTTTATATTGATTTCACTGCCCCGACCTATTTTTTGTTTTTCAACTGCTTGTAATATTTCCAGCCTGCATCTGGAACAATTACAACTGGGAAAGGTGTTGCGGTTTGCAAATATCACTCCGATCCGACTGTCGTATTGGGCTTTTTGTCTTCTGTGTTCCTCCTCGTCTCTACTATCGCCGGTAATATCTCTTTATTTTACCCCTACAAAGGAAAGTTCCACGTGCGGCTTTTTACCAATCACGGAACTCATGCACCAGATTCACAACATTCATCACAATTTGGAAACAAAGTGCTCTACAGCGAAGACGGGGCTTCTAGCTTTGATGTTGGCGGACAATGCTCGTGAGGATTACATCGAAATTTCCAATGTTAAGGCTGCAACCGATGAACACTTGAAGGGCACTGTTTGAGTGGTATTTTCCCTTGTATCTCGATAATGGGTGTTTAGCTTTGAAATATGATTTCAGTGTAAATAATTTCTTTATTTTCCTTTATCGTCTTATTGATCTGATGGCACTGGTGGAGTCAAGTATGTATTAGCAGTGTAAGTGGTAACTTATTTGTCTTTAGCTTCCCTAGCCTCTCCCAACACAAAAACAAATGATTAGCTACCAGTACACTCTATCTTTAAACTCACCCACTTGGAAAGAGCATACTTTTACTTAGACTCCTTGATCCAGCCAATCCGTCTTCGAGGCCGCATAATGAGCATTTTAGCTTCTAGACATGTTCAATTAAACGATGAAAGGAGGATGTTCAGCGTAGATATGTCGTATATACCGTATGACATTGCCATTCCCTGCCCCAAACTCGTTTTCATGTGTAATAACACGAGCAACTTTCAGATTATTCCGTTCAGGAACAGCAACATTCCATTCATTTTAGCCATTTGAACCCCAGGCTCGCTGCCAAAACTTCTAACACACGCCTTTGAGATCTGGTAATGCAAGGGCAATTGCAGTCGCAAGCAATCACACCTAGACACACCAGTACTCCTTCCACCACGAAACAGCAGCCCCGCCAAAACTAACCTTAAAACAAGATTGAAGTGGAGAATCCAGCAGGACCATCCCTGTTTCAAGATCTACCTCGTTGCTTCCAGCACGAGTTTCAGCCCATGTACAACTATAGGCTTATGCAAACACAAGAACCTCGAGAATGACGCAGGTTTTCCCTTCACCAAGATTCTGTTAAGGTTACCTGAGATAGCCCAACATATGACTATAATTCTTGTTACAGTCCCAACATCGAAGCTCTTAAAAACTCAATGAAGTCAAACACGTCCACCTCCTTCGTGTTACCGATACGGCAACAAGGTGTAGGTGTTGATGATGCTACAACTAATCACAAGATAGAATTTCAAAGTGGAATTTCGTAAAGTCCTTTTTAGTTTGTTCATCTCATTTTAAACCATATAATTCTGCATTTTTTCTATGATCAATAATATTCTAAATATTAGTTAATTAACTATTTAACTACTTTCCTTAATTAGTAAATTATGACCGTTTTCTCTAATTAACAGATTAGCTAACTTAATCTTGGTTTAACTCTTAATTAACCACGCAAAACGCCTGCATACTTCACTTTGCATTGCATAAGTTTGTAACAGAATTCTCAATATATCATTCAATTCAGAAAAACTCTCTCTTTAAATGTCTTTACTGTTCTTCGTATGTGATTCAATTCATGGGTTTCAACCATGAATTCGTCATCTCATCATCAAATCGTTTTCACAAAACCTTTCGAGCAAATCAACTTGAGTTGAACATCTATAACTTTAAAATTCTGATCTTCACACATTAAATGCGTAGTTTTAGTAACAAAATTAACAATTAATAAATTATGGAAATAAACTATTTTAACAAATAGATGCTAAACGGATAAACTCCATGACTACGCTTATTGATAAATAATAATCTTTAAAGGCTGCAAAGCCATCTTTCGGTCTTGCTTTGACAATGTTCATGAATTTGGATGGGTGGTCTCCGTACCTTTTGCAAATTATGCACCACATCTCCTTTTTAACAAAACTATTTTCCGGAATATTGTACAAAATGCCATTTGCGTCTTTATTACAAGTGCACAAAATCTTCACATGTTTTATAAAACTTTGCCGTAAACTCTTCTGTGGTTTTCAAGACTTGCACAAAATTCTCTGTTATAAAAAATCATGCACTCTAGACCTCACTAGAATAAGAAAACTAGTCCCAAATACGACAGGCGTAATGTATTCTTCGTTGAATAATTAAAAGGGACAAAAGCATTAGATCTCCCAACATTTGGGGTAATTTGCAGCAAACCATGATACGGCCCAATATCCCTCAAGGCCCAGACGTGTGGTTAGTCAGCCCAAGAGGTTATCACATTATTATGTCTAGTTATTATTAATTGTTTATCTTAATTATCAATGTTATTTTCTTTATCAAGTAGTGGGAGTAGTGGCTTATGGCAGTTAAGTGTAATCAGTTTATTTAGTAGGACGTTTGTAATTTTTTTTATCATAAATAAATATCAAGTTTATTCTATTTTCTCCCCAATTTTCTTAGGAGATTTGTCCAGTCTCGAATTTGGACACGTTGATACACTGTAATTCGTGTTAAGGTGCATCGTTTGGTGCTTTCATTGTTCCTATGGCACCTCGAAACCAATCACAAAATGTTGGAAACGAGGTTTCTTTTGCTGAATCATTGCGTCAAGATCAACAGGAGTTGACCGAAGTTCGATTGGCTCATGATGAACAACGAGAAAATTTCGTTGCCGAGCATGCTGAATCTAGCGAGGAATTTGCCAGAATTCATGCAGAAAATCGACAACAATTGGATGACTTGTGCGTGTATATGGCTACTTTATTAAAATGATCATTAGATGTAGAACTAGTTCCAAGTCCGGCCCATTCCGCCAATCATAATCCTTTGTATTCAAGTTCTAGTTCTTCTACTGTTCTGAAGCCAACATAGGTGACATTAAATTCATTTGATGGATATAATGCTGCTGATTGGGTCAGTCAAGTCGAATGGTATTTTCAGTTGTATCATATTCATATGGCATATCGCATTGGCTTGGTCTCGTTTTACTAGAAGAGTAAAGTGGTTAATTTGTTTACATGGATGCAAAACAACGACAAGCTCCACGATTGGGTACAATTTTCAAGTGATTCACTTAAACGATTTGGCCCATCTACATTTGATGATTATTAGGCAATTTTGTTTAAGTTACGCCAAGGAGGAAATGTGGTTGAATTTTATGAAGAATTTGAGCGCACAATTAATCTAGTTAAGGGTTTGTCGGAAGATGCTTTGATGAACTATTTCATTTCTAGTTTAAAATCAGAAATCCGGGCAGAATTGGCCATTCTGAAACCCATGGATGTCCATCATGCTCTTGATCCTGCTAAATTGGTGTAGGCAAAGGTTCGTGAGACTTGTGCTCGACCTACTTATTTGCGTCTGTCGATGCAATTTCGTTCAGATCCGATTCTACCAGCTTATAAACCACCTCAACCAGTCCATCGTGCATCTTCTACATATCCAATTCGACATTTATCTCAAACAATAATGGAAGAACGTCGCAAAAGGGATTGTGTTACAATCGTGATAAAAAGTATGTCTTTGGACATAAATGTAAGACTCCACAATTTCTCACACTCATTGCTGATGATGAGCCATTGTGTAACGCTCCGACTTTTTAAATCAAATAACATAATTCGACTAAATAATCCATAAAAGGTTTCATAATTCCAAAGGCCTAAATGCACCAAAATACCATGACAAAATCCAGTGACATGAAAGAAATATCTATAAACAGGAAAGTAAGCTAGTTCTCAACATCAAAGTCTCAAAATAAAGAAAAGTATCTCTAACAGAAAAGGTAAAACTCTGCAGCTAAGCTCTATGCTTCCTTGGTCTCCTCTCTCCACTGATCCCAATATTTGCCTACATCAAACTAGAAGGAAGGGCACGCAAGTGAGATAAAAATCTCAGTGGTGTTACGAGTGTGTGCAAGGTGTACAAGAATAAGACAGTCAAATGCAACAGGTTAGGCAGTCAGGCACGTACTCACATTCAATCATATTAGAAGGGCGTTTACCGTTTGCTTAGTCGTTGACTCATTCCCACCTTATAACATCAACGTTCATTACCTTGTCACTCCGTTCAAGGAGCGACCTTGAAAACGTTCACGCATGCCTGGGTACATGCTCGTTGATCCCCTCAAAAGCAACGAACTCCCGATGCTTATGAGAAAGAGGGGCAAGGCATCACGAGATCCCACCAACAGCCCGTCGCTGTCCAGAAGTACCCCGTGCTGACCAAGCCGTGGATCCAATCAATACCAAAAACGTTCGATACTCAAAAATTATGACACACACACAAGTAGCAAGTTGTACGAATACAATAACAGACGATAATGATAAACGAGTAAACACATTTACTACTTAAGTATAAATACATGCAACGCTATCACTAAACATTTAGCACATACCTTCCAGCTTTTCGAAAATAATTTTAGTACGTATATATATATATATATATATATATATATATATATATATATATATATATATATATATATATATATATAAACACGCACCTGTTACGAACTGTAGAGAGCGATAGCTGCTCACTCGCGGCTACTCGAAATTGCCTAAAAGTCATGAATTTAATGTCAAGAGACATTCAAGATTTATTTTTCATCGTGCTAAACTACTGATCTAATACTTAAATAAAAGATACATATTAGTAAGGAACTAGTTTACTTTCATAACCTATTGTACTAATATGATAATATAATTATATAATATATATACGTAAATGTGTAGGGACACTACATCTTAACAAGGTTGGTTGATAAAAAAAACCTTAACTAATGCTAATCACTCACTTACGATTTCATAGTATGATATAACAAGAAAATACATGAATGAAGTTCACAGGGATTTGGCTCTAACTACTTTATTGAATATGCATACTAATGTGATTTTGGCGCCTCAGAGAACCTTAGATCTGATCATTCTTGATCATGCTACTAATCCTATTAACTTGCATAAACACAGATTAAACAATTATTCATGTCGAAGTATTGCTTCCATTAAAATATTCATTTTAACCAAACCATTTTGATTCCCTCGTGAAAGCTTGGCAAGAAAATAATATATTACTTTAACAAAATGCTTCTTAACCTCTATATGGGCCCGCGCCACGATTTAGTTTTCCAATTAATAATTCAATTGTATCAATTCTTCCACTGATTCCTAAACTAAGACATATGAGTTGAACAATAAATTAATATATTAAGACAACAGTACCTGCAATAGCTTGACTGAGAGAATCAAAAATCACTTACGCAATGCGAGAGATATAGTCATATAACGACAGAAGAAAAAGAAATTGAGAGATTAACTAGACTAAGGCTGCGCTAAGACTTTTCCTTATAAACTTGTAACCTTTCGTTTCACCTAATGAAATACATTTAATAACATAATTACTAATAATTATATCTATTAAGCGTTACTACATTCACTATTATAATCAGTAGAATTCTAAATTGTACACCAAAGCTGATATGTCAATCGTCATATATTAAAATTATCCATTTATACCAACGGTTGTTGGCTCAAGTGGTAATGGACTTGAGTTCACTTAAGCAAGGTCTCGGGTTCGAGTCTTGTGAATGTAAAAAATACCGCTGAGAGAGCCGCCCCCTCAAAAAGGGCCCGACAATGCTCGGCTGGATTAGTCGTATAAGCGGACACCAGTGTAAAATAAAATAAAAAAATTATCCATTTATTAGTAAACTTAATTAATAATAATCTAATATTAATAAAATAAAATAATTATCTGAAATCAAAAAAAAAAAAAAATAATTATCTTTATGTAAGAAAAATTGGGGTGTTACAATCTACCCTCCTTAATAGAATTTGGTCCCCAAATTCACATATTAGTTAAAGAACTAGTCAATAAGTCAACTCTATGACAAATCTTTCACGTTGCCAACATACACTTATACGTTTTCGTTCTTGATAAGACAAGTCTTTCAATCAAAGTAGGAAAAGCAAGCGATGTCTTGTAACATAATCAGCATAGACAAAACAAACTAGATATAAGGCATACAACAACATACAAAAGTTAGGCAAGAAAAGAAAGGACATCGGTCATGGTTCACCTATGCTACAAGTTTAAAGCAATTGACTCGACAATTATATCCTAGAAGTAAGTTATATGCAAGAAGTATTGCAGAAAGGTAAAAAAGAATGAGAATGATGAAATCAAACATAGCTCTAGCAACATCAAAGGAAATTTCTAAAACAAGAATTATAACATAAATAAACATGACGTGAGATGAACAGAAAAACAAAAGTTTCAGTCTGTTGGATTTTTTTTTTTGAAAGAATTAAAGCAGAAGTGCCATGTGAGGAATTTAATTAAAGAATATTGCGGGAGCATGTCAATATAATGTTTAAAGATGGATGAATAGCAATGACATTGAAGATAACAAGATTCAAGGCTTCGATCATTTTACTTACTATCACAATGAAAATAATATGGATTTTACTTACAATATAAGAGCATAGAAACCATGAGATAAAATCTGAAATATGTGAGATTCCATAAAAATAATTAAAGAGCAAATCAATGACAAACAAAAAGGTCAGGTCGTTTCCTTTCTTTGAGAAGACACCAAGAACCGAATAAGTCAATTTCATATCATATTTTAACATGCTTTCATGTGTTTGCAGGTTCTTCATTAAATAAGCCGTTTGGATATAACAGGTAGAGAATGAACAAGAACTCGAATTAGGCTTAGGCATAAAAGCACACAAGGACAAATAATAAGTCAAGCAAGATGAAAAGCTAATTATATTTGCCAAGTTCGAAATAGTTAAACTATGAAATATCTTATGTTGTCGTCTTGACTCTCAAAACACTCAAAGTCAAAAGTCAGAACTTAATGTCAAAACCATAGTTTACAAGCACGCAATGTTCATAAAATTGTAAAAGTTATCTTAAGCTAATAGTTGAAAATGAGAATGCTAAATCAAATAGGACTTTCAGCAGCATCGAGAGCATTACTAAAACATGCATTATCACATAGATAATCATATAAGACAAAAAAAGTGAGCTTGCCAAAGTCGTTGATCATTTAGGAAGAAACAAAGCAAAAGTGCAGTATGGACTATATTAGAAAGATTGTAGCGGAAGCTAGTCATTATAATATCTTATCTTAAAGATGGATCAGAGAAACAATAAGATCGAAGGTTTTGATTATTTAGCTTGTAAGCACAAGAAAAATAAGAAATTCATCTATTTCAGTTAAATGATGAGAGCACATAAGCCACATGGTGGAATCTCAAGTAAGTAACATTTAATGGAATAATCAAAGGGCAAATCAAAGATAAAACAAAGGTCAATTTTTTTTTTCTATTCTCTAAGAAAAGAAAAAAAAAACATGAATATGTATTTCGCTATAGCATTCCTAAAAATCATGCCAAGTTTCACTATATAAAATCCAATGAAGTTGTCAATTATAAAGGCATGCAGTTCATAATACTAAGCAGCTAATCAGGTAGCATGTAACGAATAAAGTGAGAAACTTAGCGCATTTAGTTCATGAATTCAAATTAGGCAGGTATTCAAAATCAAAAAAAAAAAAAAAAATTTCAAGTGACCATAGATAATTTACCAAGGAGTTGTATGAATAAACTATAAGACAATTATCAAGAAAGCCAAGTAACACGGTTATAACGAAATGAAAGACCAAGTAACTAAGTTCATCAGATCACTTCTTAAACCAACTCTCTAAAGATGGGTTGGTACTTCACACCTTGGTTCACGATGGATTATCAAAGGTCGGCCGCCCAACGATAATACATCAACCCTTGGTACTTAGTACGCCCTATGATTTATGCGGAAGCTCTAATGGTAGGTCAAACAATTATAACTAGGTCCGAAGATCCTATCCTGACAAAGCCTGGGTGGTTATTAACCCAAGATCTGATACCAATTGAAACACTCCGACTTTTTAAATCAAATAACACAATTCGACTAAATAATCCATAAAAAGTTTAATAATTCCAAAGGCCTAAATGCGCCAAAATACCATTACAAAATCCAGTGACATAAAAGAAATATCTATAAACAGGAAAGTAAGCTAGTTCTCAACATCAAAGTCTCAAAATAAAGAAAAGTATCTCTAACAGAAAAGGTAAAACTCTGCAGCTAAGCTCTATGCTTCCTTGGTCTCCTCTCTCCACTGATCCCAATATTTGCCTACATCAAACTAGAAGGAAGGGCACGCAAGTGAGATAAAAATCTCAGGGGTGTTACGAGTGTGTGCAAGGTGTACAAGAATAAGACAGTCAAATGCAACAGGTTAGGCAGTCAGGCACGTACTCACGTTCAGTCATATTAGAAGGGCGTTTACCGTTTGCTAAGTCGTTGACTCATTCCCACCTTATAACACCAACGTTCATTACCTTGTCACTCCGTTCAAGGAGCGACCTTAAAAACGTTCACGCATGCCTAGGTACATGCTCGTTGATCCCTTCAAAAGCAATAAACTCCCGATGCTTATGAGAGAAAGGGGCAAGGCGTCACGAGATCCCACCGACAGCCCGCCGATGTCCAGTAGTACCCCGTGCTGACCAAGCCGTGGATCCAATCAATACCAAAAACGTTCGATACTCAAAAATCATGACAGACACACAAGTAGCAAGTTGTACGAATACAATAACAGACGATCATGATAAACGAGTAAACACATTTACTACTTAAGTATAAATACATGCAACGCTATCACTAAACATTTAGCACATACCTTCCAGCTTTTCAAAAATAATTTTAATACGTATATATATATATATATATATATATATATATATATATATATATATATATATATATACACGCACCTGTTACGAACTGTAGAGTACCATAGCTGCTCACTCGCGGCTACTCGAAATTGCCTAAAAGTCATGAATTTAATGTCAAGAGACATTCAAGATTTATTTTTCATCGTGCTAAACTACGGATCTAATACTAAAATAAAAGATACATATTAGTAAGGAACTAGTTTACTTTCATAACCTATTGTACTAACATGATAATATAATTATATAATATATATATACGTAAATGTGTAGGGACACTACATCTTAACAAGGTTGGTTGATAAAAAAAACCTTAACTAATGCTAATCACTCACTTACGATTTCATAGTATGATATAACAAGAAAATACATGAATGAAGTTCACAGGGATTCGGCTCTAACTACTTTATTGAATATGCATACTAATGTGATTTTGGCGCCTCAGAGAACCTTAGATCTGATCATTCTTGATCATGCTACTAATCCTATTAACTTGCATAAACACAGATTAAACAATTATTCATGTCGAAGTATTGCTTCCATTAAAATATTCATTTTAACCAAACCATTTTGATTCCCCCGTGAAAGCTTGGCAAGAAAATAATATATTACTTTAACAAAATGCTTCTTAACCTCTATATGGGCCCGCGCCACGATTTAGTTTTCCAATTAATAATTCAATTGTATCAATTCTTCCACTGATTCCTAAACTAAGACATATGAGTTGAACAATAAATTAATATATTAAGACAACAATACCTGCAATAGCTTGACTGAGAGAATCAAAAATCACGTACGCAATGCGAGAGATATAACGACAGAAGAAAAAGAAATTGAGAGATTAACTAGACTAAGGCTGCGCTATGACTTTTCCTTATAAACTTGTAACCTTTCGTTTCACCTAATGAAATACATTTAATAACATAATTACCAATAATTATATCTATTAAGCGTTACTACATTCACTATTATAATCAGTAGAATTCTAAATTGTACACCAAAGCTGATATGTCAATCGTCATATATTAAAATTATTCATTTATTAGTAAACTTAATTAATAATAATCTAATATTAATAAAATAAAATAATTATCTTTATGTAAGAAAAATTGGGGTGTTACACCTTGGATGAAGACTATTTGGAACCCAATGAGGTGGATACATCCCCACAAGAGGCAACCCATTCCTCAATGGTACATCCGACTGGACCTCTGTCTCCCAAATCTGCACCACATAATAACCATATTTATATGTCAATGGCTGCTTACATGGCATTCACATGCCACAAACTCTAAGGGCAACGGGGTTGGTGAATGGTCACCGTGTTAGTGTGGTGGTGGATTCTAGAAGTATACATAACATCATTCAATCTAAAGTTGCGGATTAACTGAAATTACCTATTTTGGCTCAGGATTTTTTTCCATGTAATGGTAGAAAATGGGGCTCACATACAATGCTATGGGCAATGCAATGATGTTGTTCTATCTTTACAAGGTACTGCCTTTAATCTTTCTATCCTTGCGTGTACCTATTCAAGGTGCTGATATTGTATTGTGAGTTGAGTGGTTATGTATGTTGGGTGATTATTCTGCAAATTATAATGTTCCCTGACTTAGCTTTTTTGATATTGCAAAGTGGGTCACCGTAGTTGGCGAATCTGCTTTATGGGAAAATACTCCTACCCAACTAAAACTAATGTTGCATACCTGTTTAGTTGCTTCAATGCATGATATTACTGTTTTTTTGTACCACACTTGATGAGATTGCAAGCGTCAACGTCTACGCCTACCGATCCCACTGTGGATGCGTTACTTAGCCAATACAAAGTAGGTTTAGCCGAACGTACTTATTACCGCCTCATCGTACACATGATCACAATATTCATTTGGAACCCAATGCCAAACCAGCCAGTATTAAACTTTGTCGTTACCCACATTTTCAGAAATTAATTATGAGTCAAATGATCACTAAAATGTTGGCCACGGGCCAGATCCAACACAGTACGAGCCCGTTCTCATCACCAATTTTATTGGTTAAGGAGAAGGATGAAACATGGTGTTTCTGTGCAGATTACCGAGCCGTCAATGCAGTTACTGTGAAAGAGTTATTGGATGAGTTACAAGGAGCATGCATTTTTTTGAAGTTGGATTTGAGATCTGGCTATCATCGGATACGAGTCTCTTCCAAAGATATTCATAAGACTGCATTCCCAACGTGTGACGAACATTATGAATTTGTCGTCATGCCTTTCAGTCTAATGTGTCGTCTAATTTTCAGGCAACTTCGTGATCATTTGCGTGATTCTGTGCTAGTGTTTTTGATGATATATTAATCTACAACCGCTCTTCTACAGACCAGTATAAGCATTTAGAGGTGGTTTTATCATTGTTAGAAGCTATTCAATATTTTACGAAGTTGTCAAAGTGTGTTTTCGTTGTAGACTATGTGAACTATTTGGGACATGTGATAAGTGCTGCTGGGGTGTCGGTCTATTCCGACAAAATTCATGCCGTTTTGACATGACCAATGCCTACTTCTCAAACGACCATACATGGATTTTTGGGTTTGACTGGTTATTATTGGCATTTCGTTTGCCACTATGCTACCCTCGCCGTGCCGCTCCCTTCTTTACTACGAGATCAGTCATTTACATGGGGTACATTGGCACACCATGCTTTTGATGAATTGAAGATTTTCATGACTACACTACCCGTCCTAATTCTACCTAACTTTGAGGAGCCCTTTGAATTGACCACTGATGCGTCCTCGGTTGCCATTGGTGTAGTGCTATCCCAGAATAAACGTCTTATAGCTTTGTTCAACTTAAAGATGTCCCCTCGCATGAGCTCAGGTTCTGCCTACAATATTGTATGGGTTAACGAGGCCGTAAAGAAATGGAAGCATTATTTTTTGGGTTGTAAGTTTATTAATTACACAGATCAAGAAATTTTAAGCTATTTGCTAACTTAATCACTTAATACGCCAGAACTATAGAAATGGTTAATTAAGTTGTTTGCTTTCAATTTTGAGGTGCATTACAAACCTGATCGACAAAATGTGATGGCTGATGCATTGTCTCGTGTCGAACAATCTGAATATCTGGCGATTACATCTCCTTCTTCTACACTATTGTTCGAGCTCCAATCATGTGTCCAATCTTGTAAGGAATGCAAAACTTGATTCAACAATGCTAGGATAATACAACAAATGCACACTATCACACAAAGCATGGTCTGTTGTACTACAAAAACAGATTATATGTTCCAATTTCCAAATAATGAAGTATTAAAGACACAAATCTTCCAAGAATTTCATAATACACCAATGGGTGGGCATTCAGGTGTTAAGGCGATCCTTGCCAAAATTTCAGGCGTGTTTTATTGTCAGAAACTCAAAGAATCAATCAACAAGTTCATTCAAGCATGCAATATCTGTTAGCAACAAAAGTATTTAACTTCTAAGCCATACGGTTTACTCCATCGCCTTCCCATTCCTACGCAAGTTTGGACTGCTATTACAATAGATTTTATCACCCATCTTCCGATATCTCAAGGTAAGACAACCATTTGGGTTTTCGTGGATCGTCTTAGTAAATTTGCTCAATTCATCGCTTTACCAACTAAATACTCTGCAACTTACTTAGCAAATATTTTCATGATTGGCATTTATAGCTTATATGGATTTCCAAAGACTGTAGTTTCTGACAGAGATACTACGTTTCTAAGTTCATTTTGGAAAGAGTTGTTTAAGTGTTTGGGTACTTCATTACGCTATAGCACAACTTATCACCCACAATTCGATGGACAGATGGAGGTGGTGAATCACTGTTTGGAGTGCTACACTTGCGTCGTGTTACGATGGATCATCCAAAATAATGGGTTCATTTTCTACCATTAGCACAACAGTGGTACGATACGAGTAAACACAACTCCATCAATATGACACCCTATCAAGCCCTATTCGGCCGCCCTTCACTTTCCATGCCAACATACATTTCAGGTACATCAAATAATGCTTGCATAGACTCAACTTTAGCTAACCAAGAGCAAGTATTGACTGAAATAAAAGCTAACATGGCGCGTGCACAAACTCGAATGACAAATCAAGCAAAGCAACATTGACAAGATAAGACATTCAAAGTTGGAGAACGGGTTTTCGTAAAGCTTCGGGCTTACCTTCAAAACAACACACGCACCACTGCCATGAACAAGCTAAGCCACCAATATTTCGGACTGTTTCAAATCCTGAATCGGGTGGGTAATGTGGCTTTTGCTTTGGATCTGCCTACCGCCACTAGAATTCATAATATTTTTCATATTTCGTTGTTGAAAGCTCACTATGGGGATTTTACGGGGGTTTCTACGACATTACCGGAAGTTCCAGAAGAAGGAAGAGTGTTGATTCAACGGGAAAACATTATGGAGCGCCGTCGAATCTGGAAAGGCAAGGAGAAAGTACGACAGAGTTTAGTGAGGTACCTAGGGTTTGGTAGTGAAAAGAGTGAATGGGTAGATGATGAGGTCTTATTTGTTACTTACCCTACTCTGGACGACTCATATTTGCTCCCGGATTCAACGACCCAGATCATAGATCCTTCGCCCAACAACTCTTCTCATTTGGACCGCGCATACTCGGCCCTTTCTTCAGATGGGGGTAATGATATGACCCAATATCCCTCAAGGCCCAGGCGTGTGGTTGGTCAGCCCAAGAGGTTATCATATTATTATGTCTAGTTATTATTAATTGTGTATTTTAATTATTAATGTTATTTTAGTGGGAGTAATGGCTTATGACAGTTAAGTGTAATCAGTGTATTTAGTAGGACGTTTGTAATGCTTCTTTTATCTGAAATAATATATACTTTATTCTATTTTCTCCATACTTTTCTTAGTAGATTTGTCCAGTCTCGAATTTGGACTCGTTGATACACTTTCGTGTTAAGGTGCATCAAACCACCACAACTTTGGTCTTTGACGGTCAGCCCCCCAACATTTGTACTGTGCGAAGTGCCCCCTTATTCAGATTTCTGCCATAGGATTCACCGACGTGTCAACATTTTTTACAGTTAGATTGGGCAAATGGGGGAAGTTCACACCAAATTACAGAGGTTGAGGGGTTGACCGCCAAATACCAAAGTTATGGGGGTTTGCTGCAAATACGGTCAAACATTGCGAGTTTGATGCTTTTTTTTCCTAAAGAAAAAGTGGTTTGGAGTAGGGTTTTTGACAGCCAAAAGAGATTTTACCCCAAAAAACAATACATGACCCGAGAAAATCTAGTACAAATTTTTTGTTGCACTTAGGGGTTTTCATGCATGTTCCCTAGTTCATACCAAAGTTAAAGATTTATCAAAGGTAATGTTGCATCAATACCTAACCAAAGAGCGATTGATGTGCTAATAAAAATACGATTGACGCTACAGGACGTCTAAAGAGATTTTAGAATTTATTAACATTTCTTAAAAATGTATTGTTAATATCTATCAGGTATTAAACCATTAAAAACCCCAATAACTTATTAGGCATTGTACAAAATATTTGAAATACGTGAAAGAAATATCATTTATATATTTATTAACTTTTTACTTTATTTCAAATAGAAGAAAATTGGGATAGATATTAGCATTATCGAGTAGTAAATAGATCTATAAATGCTGTGAACAATAATTATTAGATGGATTAGTCAATATTCCTTATCTTTTGCCACAAGATTGAGGGGCATTGAATATACCTTGTCGTGTACCGAAAGAGTGATGTTTTTTGATCTTATCTTTATTTTGATGTTTCATATATATTAGAACTTTTTTGATTTAGTACCTACAATAAAGTAGCGGACAAATAAAAAATTGAAAAAGAGGCAATCTCTTACTGATTAATAGAACTTCTTCATAAAAAAATTTAAACAAGTTTCATTTTTCGAAGATGCTAAAACAAATAGAGTATGTATATAGTACATAAAGTATTTGTAGGATATCTGATTTACAGAAATATATAATTATATGTATATATATATATATATATATATAATCCAGAGGGGTGAGTTTGTCTTTTCTCTAGGAGCTATCAAGTTTAATGTAAGTATATTTTAAATCAGTCAGTGAATTTCATTCTTAAAAAATCATCAGAAAAAAGTGGTGTGTTAGGCTAAATAGTTTTTATTTTTAAAGAAATTTAACGCATTACATATATACGAAACATCGTTTCCCTACTCAGTCATGTCCTCTCTAATTAGCTCCCTCCCCAGAAATGTTTGCAATAACACAACGGCGAATAATCTGATTTGTGTACTAAATAGTAGTAAATTCGGGATTGATGTACATAAAATTATAGTGGAAACTTGACTCTATCTCGAGTTAAGATATATATGAGTGGTGAAGATCAGATTGGGTGATAAAATTGCAAAAATTACCTATGTATTATCTAATTGGCAAAACATCCCAATATTATCTTTATTGGCAAAAACGTCCTTGTGTGTTATATAGTCAATAACAAAAAAATAAAACCCATCCATGTGAAAAGTGTGTCATACGCGCTGAAGATGAAAGGGGTGTTGAATTGTTTTGTTTGAAATGATGTTTATATACAAACTAAAAAAAAGCATAGATAAAGAAAAAAAACAATCGAATCGTTGTCGACAACCTTCCCAACAGCAGGGAGACAACGTGCGTTTGTGCTTCGACTGAACAAGAGTTCTAATTCTAAGAGTGGTTTCTATATCTGGTGAATTGAAGAATCGTAAGTTGAATCGGATTTCACGACAAAGCCGTAATTGGATTTGTGCGTCTCAACTCTGCTAGTAGAAAGCTGCACTTGGGTTTAGGGAAAGTATAATAAAATTGGAGTATTTGGTATACCTGTCCATAATTACTCAAATGGTATCCTTACCCTTAGATTTAAGAAGTTGTTCAATAAAATCCATAGTTAGGTGTTACCAAGCTTGGATAAGAATAAGCAAGGACAGAGTAAGCATGGGTATTTGACATACGTTTACACCTTTAACACATAAAATGTGGCTACAATATTCTTGATGTCTTCTATCATCCCATGCCTTAGAAAAACTAACTTCATTCTTTGATAGGTAGTTATCACCTCAGAATTCCCTAGCACAAGTAAAATGTATCATATCCAACACCCTGTGTCTTAGGTCAGTGACATTACCCACAAACAACTTACCTTTGTACCTCAATAGTAAATCATAATAGGTGAACAATGATACATCATAGGGTTTTAGTAGGCAGCGATTAATGGCCTTAGTGGACCAATTTGTCCCCTTCATAACTAAGTTAGATCCCATCCATCCACTGAGGCTGGACCACGTTTATAGCATGACAACTTCCACCATCCAGCTCTCTCCTTAAGAGAGAATCAACGGCTCCAATCTCATTTTCTTTCATGTATTCAATAAACTTGGTCATACACTTTTGTTCATGTATTCAATCATATATTGTATCCCAATAACTTGGTCATATACTCTTTTTGGAGTGTGGTGGAGATCTTTTGCTCCATCAAGTACTCAAGGCTATGCTGGTCAACTTTGATGATGAACTGACCTTGCAACAAATATGGCCTCCACTTATGCATTACCAGGATAATGGCCAATAACACATTTTCATACACTAAGAGGCCTAAGTGCTTAGGGCCAAAACCCTGGATGTATGCAATGGGGTGTTTACCTTGGCTTAAGATAGCCCCCAGTCCTTGATAACATGCATCGATTTCCATAGTAAAACTTTTTGAAAATTAGGTATCTGTAGCACAAGTGCAGTTACCATAGCTTATTTCAGCCGACTAAGTGGACCAACTTTGGGTGATATGGCTTCAATTGATGATGCCGCAACATCGGAATCTGTAAGGCTTTCACGAATCAATAATGAATTTCGTTATATTCCTGCGACATTTGTGAGTCAATTAACAGTTTCATCAACTCTTGATTGCAGAGGAATAAATCCAGCACATTAAGTAGCCATTCAATCAACACGACCTTGGTACTACCTAGTCGAGGTACGTATTGAATGGAATGTGTGAATTGTGATCATGTCATTGGTGTAGTGTGATGTGGCTATTATATGCTAGGCAGAGTTGTATCATATGATGCTTTGTGTTTGGCTTGAATAGTGTTGTGGAATGTTTGACCTATGGCAACATATTATTTATATTGGTTTTATTAATGTTCATTCCATGTTTCTATATTATTTTGAGATGTTTACCCATTTTGATTATTGAATTTATTGATTGACTTATGAAATTCTTTAACTTTGTCTTGAAAATGATGGTGAGACATATCTGTCAGTTTTTAATGCCCATTGACTTCCCCATTTTACAATGGATGCATATCGATTCCACTTGAATGGAATGTCCAATGAAAAGATGTCCCCTAGCATTACACCTCGAATGAAATTAATGACATGGTAGAAACTTGGACATGAAAAGACACCTACTGTAGGAGAACCGTTGGACTCCTATGGGGAAGGTGAAATACATTTACTACACGACTATTCATATTGGCCTTATATATTTCCAGCACTACTCACTCACCTCTTATCGCTATATATACTTGTTCATTCTCCATATATTGATACAGTGCAAAATACTTCTCCACTTATTATTGATATAGTGCAAAATACATCCTACTCAACCAATGGCGGCAGGCGGTAACACTCTCAAAGAGGCTTACGACTCGACAAACGTTTGTTTTACTTTGTCTTATATTGTACTAGTATATTGCACGCTTCTTTTAGGGTCTGACCATACATCAATGTTGTTGGACCATATCCATCAGGTTTCTTGAATTTTGACGAGTGGCCGAAAACTGAAGGGACTTTTCTAATAAAGGAGTTGCGAGGGAGAATGAACCGGTCCAAATGGTTCAGCTATGGCATGATACAGGAAACTTTCGAGAACTCGCCCCTATATTGAGCAAGGTTATGTCGAGGGAGGTAACCCCTCTTATGATTAAGGAGCGTCTTAGGATAATGAAGACGCGTTTGAAGTTGTTCAACCAATTTTGCAGAACTCCGGGGGTAACCTTCATTCCAGAATTTGAGGATGTTATCGTAGACCATAATTTCTACGATGTGCATGACAGAACGACAAGTATCGACATGATGTTCACAAAGCTAAAGTTCGTCAATTACGACGACATGTATTATTGCTTTTACATAAAAGACTTCCCCATTGAGGAGGTTAGGATATGTCAATGCACTATGTTCTGTTTAGCACCCCATAAGCATGAGTGTTTAGTAGCGGGATTAAGTAATGTTGCACTCATTTTCTGTAACCCTTTAATATTTTCCAATATTTTAAAATATTTTGGTATTGGTATCTTATTTTATTTTGTTAATGTTTGTTCTTGATGTATGTTTTACGTATGATTTAGATCTTACCATATTGGCCATCTTGGCTTCCTAAGATTTGCCTCATGTTCAAGTCTTGTTTTGCATTACCATATCACAACTAAATTACCATTTAACCATTTTGCTTTGATAGATTTTCATTACTATATCAACAAAATTGGATCCAATAATGAGAACTGCAAATCACACTCAAACAAAATATGAAAACATAAACATCGACAAAAGGAAAATTCCCACAACACAAAAGCACCTTGTTCCAATCAAAAAACTACAAATGGTAGCATTTCCAACTGAGATAGTACACATATAAACTAAATCGAATATATGTTCAATACATCGAAATACTAAGCATCCACAAAATACACGGTCTCGACGGACCGCACTAAATCATCACATTAATATCGCTCATATCTGTCTCCATAGCATCCACAACGACCATATTGTCTTCCTGATTCCATAAACCCATAGCTCTACGTTCCCCAAACACCTCCCCCAATCCTCATAGAAAGGAAATGGCTTGGTGAAAAAACCCGCGCTATATGGGTGTTCCTACATGAACAACACTTAAAAGTATTAGTTTATAGAATACATAAAAATTAAATAATCTGACTTGAAAATATGTGGACTAGTACAAGAGTGTTGAAGAATACTTCGTGTAACCAGTCCAACATTCATACTCAGCTAACTCTATTATTTTTGTGATACCATTGAACCATATCCCACTGCAACTTAAGTCGAACATGTGGCAAAGTTGATAATAAGTCTTTCTCCACACTGTTAACTTGGACTTAATCTGTGGGATGACAATCAAAGTTCTATTCGATAGTGAAATTGTAAGATGTTCTGGATTAAATGTTGGATGGATGTTGAGCCAACATCCATAGGACAATATTGAAACCAGAAACTATACTGACAATCTGTCTTTAACTGCTTTATTTTAGTTTTGCATTTATTCACCTATTAATCAAGTTCCACGGTTTTATTTGTCTATGTTTCTGTCCAGGAACATCTCTTAATCATGAGGAAGAGCATTACAAGTTTCCTAAGTTGAAGTTTCAATAATTTACAAGGAGAAGAATTGTCAACGCACACGCTTTCAAAGATGAAAAGTTTTGGAGTTCAAGTGCAACTAGGAATCTTTCCAAGATCAACTATGAGTTGAAGAAGGAGTATTTCCTTATTAGAACTCAATCTAATAAAGGAAACTATTATTCAATAAGGAGATCAAGTTCAAAAAGGAAAGAAGAGTTCAGCTAGAAAACAACATAAGTTACCAAATCCGTGTACAACACACCCTGGAGATCAAGTTTGAAGAAACCTATATATAATGTGTGAAGTACATCATGATACACAAGAAATAATAGAGCTAATTAATCAGTAGAGATCATATCTTAAGCATTGTTGCGTGTTTCTTGCTTTGCAAAGTTTGTGAGTTGTCGAGTTAAGTCTAGGATTAGATTAAGAGAAAATTCTTGTCTGCTTTGCTGAGTCCGATCTACAAAAGAGCGAGAGTGATTTTATTGTGAAGAACGTCTTTGTTAAAACTTGTGTGGTTATTTTATCGTAAGGCTAGATGGTTGATTATTTATAATAAACAATTGGAAATTTATCTTCTTGTGTTCTTTAATTTCGCTGCACATTATACTTCATCAAGAAGATTGTTTGAGATCAAGTTAAGGCAACGCCAGCTTAACTTGAGCTTTGAAAGTTGTATCAATCCCGATCCAATATTTTCAGGCAGAATCAACCTGATCCTCTGTTCCAACATCCGAAGATATCTGGCTCTGAACTGGTTGTGGACATGACCTTCATCGTTAATTTGATGCTCATTTCCCAAATAAGAGTGTTCTCCTCCCATTGAGTCCATGAGTGACGTAGATCTCCCATCTAACAAAACGAATTTGGTGGAGACAACATCAAGAGAAAGACATCACCTCAAAACAACAATATATAAGAAACTAAAATAGAAGCACTATGAAACAGAAATGAAAATGTCCAACTAATGTACAAACCTGTCCAATTCATGGGATAACATCCCGGTGTATCATGTCACCGAACTCATTAAAAAACACCAACATTCATTAATCTTAAGGGAACATTTATTCAAACAAATATTTCCAAGTCTCCATCAAACAACCAATAATTACCAATATCACAAATTCATCCAACTATACAACATTTTGGGTGATTGATATAGGACGAATTATTATGTGTGCCCGGTATGTTTCAATTTTTGATGAAAATGCCTGATATCTTTTGAATTAATGAAAATGCCCTGGATCTATACCATTTTTGACGAAAATGCCCTTTGTGTGCCAATACATACTTAAAGGGCATTTTTAACTCAATCCAAAACATATAGGGCAAAAAAACATATTTTTTAAACATAGAGGGTATCTTTTGCATTTTAAACGTAGCAACCCAAGGGGTGCGCCATACGAAAGGTCTCTTCTGAATTTCAATATTAGGGTTTCAGAGTATATGCGAACCCATTACACAAACTCAAAGCATCATGTAATCATCACGTCAGTCTAAATTTGCAGAAAAAATGGTGGTGATCACGAAATCTCAACAACTCCAGATGCACTATATCGACCCCAACTTCTCTCCATATGCAGAGACCGTGTTTTTGACCAGTATGGAGGATATTTGACCAGTATAGTATAACACGGTCTCTGCAAATTTAGACTGACGTGATGATTACATGATGCTTTGAGTTTGTGTAATGGGTTCGCATATACTCTAGAACCCTAAGATTGAAACTCATACGCGACCTTTCGTATGGCGCGCCCCTTTGAATGCTACATTTAAAATGCAAAAGATACCCTCTATGTTTAAAAAATGTATTTTTTTGCCCTATATGTTTTGGATTGAGTTAAAAATGCCATTTAAGTATGTATTGGCACACAAAGGGCATTTTCGTCAAAAAATGGCATAGATCCAGGGCATTTTCATTAATTCAAAAGATATCGGGAATTTTCATCGAAAATTGAAACATCCCGGGCACAAATAATAATTTGTCCATTGATATACCATAACCAATCACCCAAAAAGTATAAAGAACCACGTACACCTTCAATTGAATTACCCAAATAGTGAAACACACATAAAACTACATACAACTAACCGAAACACAACACACGCTCATAGACACAATAACTAGTATGAATAAAAACCAAAAATTAACTAAAAAACCCCAAATTAGTAGCCTAGGCCATGAATTTGTTAGTTTGGATTCCAATTCACTGCATGCATAGCATAAACGAACCTAAATTGTTTAGACGAATCACGAACCCCAACTTCTTGGATAACTTGCCACAAAACAACGCGTTGTATTACTAAATTCTATAAAACGGAAAAATATAGTAGCAAATATACATAAAACTTATATATATTAACGCAAACACATGTAGGCAAGGTAAGGAATGCAATTCTTAGCCGATCATACGCAAAATTTCAAACATCCCTAAATCAAAACCATAAGCCCTAAAATCTCGAATTAGGGTTTCATTACAATCACGCTTTGCATCACCAAATCGTAGTTAAGATACACAAACCGTACCTTCGTTCAGAGCGGTATGTAGCAATTGTGTGCAAGAACTATAATCTCTTCGCATATCACCTTTGGCTTTGATTACCTGCGGCGAATCAACTATTAGAACAAAAGTATGACATATATGTTCATACGTTGCAGGGATTTAAGGAATTCTAAAAAAAGTATGCAAGGATTTGGTCGAATTAAGCAAAATTGCCTATCAAAATTGGGGTTCTTAGAGTTGTACCTCTCTCAAAATCGCGACCTAATTTTAGCTGTGTTTTAATTTCAGGAGAAATGAGGTTGTTGTGGAATTCAGACAACTTAAGTTAAGTGAAACACACTTTCATAAGAAAATAGTTAGTCGAAATTAATTATAGAAGTACATACGCGTTGAAGCAGAATGATTTTGTTTGCTGACTAATCATTCCACGTCAGACTAACTCAAGCTCCTTATTGGTCCTGAGCTAGCATTGAGTTCGGGAAACCTGCACTAAAACACACTACACGTGAACTAGGTTGGGGCTGACCCAGAGTAGGCGCTCTGATGCTGGGTTAGTTGATGCTCGTTGATGGCATCTAGGTCAGGCTAGAAGTCAATGATGCAGATTAGGGAGTTTGTTGATTTTGGACTGAACTTGGGGTTAAGCCGAGCTGCCTACGTATCACATGTAGGGAACCAAGCCAAACATAGTTCATTTTTTTTCGGCGGTGGTTGATCGTGGTCGAAGGTGAAGGTTGGGCCTTTTCATATCGGATATCGATGTCTATAATTGTATGTCGACGCGTAAGTTAGTTGATGCCCGTTGAGGGACAAACCTATAAGCACGTTATATGTCGTAAAATGTCGTAGAAATGTAGATCAAACTTGATAAATCAAAATATAGATCAAGTTGATGTAGGTCAATTTGGGAGATCATTAGGTCAATTTGAGAGATCATTGAGCTAGGTCAATTTGGGAGATTATTGAGTTATGTCAATTATCCTAAGTCAATCTCACCATAGGTCAATCTCTATAGGTTGTATTCACTATAGGTCAATCTCTATAGATCAAACTCACCTTAGATCAATCTCTATAGGTTGCATTCACAATAGGTCAATATCTATAGATCAAACTCACCTTAGATCAATCTTTATAGGTCGCATTCACTTTAAGTCAATATCTATAGGTCAATCTCACCATATATCAATCTCTATAGGTCGCATTCATTATAGGTCAATCTCTATAGGTCAATATGAGAAGTGATCTTCCTCGATTGTGAAGGGTTTGAGAGTATTTATAGGTGATTGCTGGGCTATTTTGATGGTCTTGGGCCCCTCTTGTTCAATTATGAGCGAGTTCACTCATTTGATGAAAACTGTTTCAATACTCATCCGAATTGAGTTCCACTTTTTGTGTTAGAAACTTGATGTTTGTGTCTTTCCAAAGGCAGATGTATTGTGGACTGATTTTATCAAAACTCGCTATCGTGAGCCTGCAAGGGCACATGGCATGATACGTGAGCAATACAAATAAGTCCCCCAGTTTGTAAGGTGGTCGTCGAATACGGGCGCCTTGTAAACTTATACAGTCAAAAACCCATAATTTGCATTTCTGAGTTGTCCTTTAATAGGTAAGAATCACAATAAGTCAAAACACTATTGTTAGTCTTGATTTTGAACATGGTCTCTATGTCGAAGAGGCAAAGCTTCTTGCATGAAGAGCTCTTGTGGAGCACAATGAGCTATTATTACAGGCTTTTGTACGATACCAGAAGAGGGTAGCAGTGGATGTTGCAAAAGCACGAGCATGGATCAATATTGTGAAGCACAATCAAGCGGACATGATCGAGATGTTGAGAGTTATGACACCACGTTTAACAAGTGGTGCAATAGCCATTAAGTGCTTAATGCTGAGATTTTCATCTTGAAAGTGAAATATGTTGGAAATGTGGTTGTAGCTGAGCAGGTAGGCTATGAGCGAGGTCAACGACCATGTTTATTTAGGCGTTTGTGCAGCCCTTTATCCTTTTTTTTTTTTTTTTTTTTTTTTTTTTTTTTTTCTGCTTTTGTACATTCACCTTATGTCTTGCCTTTAATGGCATTTTTGTCTTGTGTTGGTTGGTTGTTGTGTTTTGTACTCTATGGATTTGATTTATAATGTGCTTGCTTGTTTTGTTTGTGATACCACATCTCTTTATATCTTTGATCGAAGTTTATGTAGTGAAGAAATTTTTTTGTTGTACGACTTAGACAAGTAGCATGCTTTACGGAATATTCGTCAAATGTATTTGTCATCCAACTTTCACATGTAGGGTTTACTTTTTGGCCTAGTTTATGGGATATTCGCCCAATAGGCTTTTCACCTAGTTTATTCTAGTAGGGCTTACGTTGATTGCTTACTTTATGCGATGTTCGCCCAATAGGCTCTTCACCTAGTTTATTTCGGTAGGGCTTACGTTGATTTCCTACTTTATGGGATATTTGCCCAATAGGCGTTTCACAAAGTTTATTTCGGTAGGACTTATGTGGATTGTCTACTTTATGGGATATTCCCCCAATAGGCTCTTCATCTAGTTTATTTTGGTAAGACTTACGTTAATTGCCTACTTTATGAGAATTTCACCCAATAGGCTCTTCACTTAGTGTATTTCGGTCAGGGTTATGTTGATTGCCTACTTTATAGGATATTCGCCGAATAGCATCTTCATCTAGATTATTTTGGTAGGGCTTATGTGGATTGCCTACTTTATGGGATATTCGCCCAATAGGCACTTCACTTTAGTTTATTTCGGTAGGGCTTACATTGATTGCCTACTTAATGAGATATTAGCCCAATAGGATCTTCACCTAGTTTATTTCGGTAGGGCTTATGTTGATTGCCTACTTTATGCGATATTGGCCCAATAGGCTCTTCACCTAATTTATTTTTGGCAGGGTTTATGTTGATTGCCTACTTTATGGGGATTCACCCAACATGCTCTTCACTTAGTTTATTTCGGTAGGGCTTACGTTGATTGCCTACTTTATGGGATATTCGACCAATAGGCTCTTCACCTAGTTTCTTTTTGGTAGGGCTTATGTTGATTGCTTACTTTATGGGATTTTCACCCAATAGGCTCTTCACATAGTGTACTTTCATCAGCTTGTTTAATTTGTGTGTCTTCACTTGTTTGTGTCTTGCCTTAACTTCATTGTCGGTAGTTTATTTTGTTAAGGTAGCAATCATCAGTGTAGCTTTGTTTGTAGGAGAGTGTTAGCATTTGTGCATTTCTGCTTGTTTCTTGTTGTGTTTGTCAAGCACTTGTGGCTCCAATTTATAGGAATTTCACCCAATAGCTCGTTGTTTGTTATGTTTATCGACCATGTCCCCCTTGTAGGTGGATCATCGATTCAAATGTTTTAGAAAATGTTAGAATATATTTGTTCTTTGGTCATTGTTGAGTGTGGTGACTGGATATTTGAAATAGCTGTTGTGAGGCTTGACACCGTTTGTCGCATGTGTTATCATCGTCACTTGCATAGATACAACAATTTTTTTAGTTGTTTTAATCATATATGGAGTCCCCTAGGAGCTGACAATGATGGAAGTGTTAGGACATCAACATCTGTACAGTTTGTGGGAGATTTTTGTCTGCCATTCCTCTATAAGGGTTAGATGGTCCATGTTGTACCATGTGTAGTGTACGTGACTACGCTTTACTACACTGTGTAGATTGACAAGTTAGTGGGACACCTATTGATTATTGCGAGATCATATGTTCTGATCACGAGCTCATTTTCTTGAACAATTAATCATCAAGCATCACTTTGATAAGTCTAATTATTCTCTTGAGAGGTGTTCAGTGTCGTGAGAGGCGTTTAGTGTCTTGATAAGTGTTCATTGCCTTAAGAGGAGTTAGTCACATAATGAAGCGTCATTCTGTAAGTTACTTAATTTAGCATTGTTGATGTTAAGTCCCTTAATGAAGCATTATTCTTGGCGCGGGTTGCTTAATGGAGCATTGTTGATGCGTAACTTCATGAAGCGCTCTTATTAGTTTGATGCAAAGGTCCTAATGCAATTTGACTCTTTATGAAGCTCGTTTTGCAGTTTGATGAGAGATATTTGTTTGTATTTTGATGTAGTTGATCCAACCTTTTCATTCATGGAGGTAGTTGATCCATCGACATGCATCAATCACGCCGTACTAGCGTCGCTTGAGTTGGGACTCGCATCTATAATAGGAGCATTTGTGACATCCCACACTTCTTTGTTTCACAAACCTTCTTGGGCTGCATTTAATTTTTACTCTACGTGCCCTCTTTAAAGTTGAGTTCAATCTTCATTGTGCACATTCTTTTGTAGTCGCATCCAATCTTCAATGGTGCTTACCCTCTTTGAGGTCGCAATTAATCTTGAGCGGTGTGTACCTTATTATGGTCGCCTTGAATCTTAATATGCATACAATGTGGGGTTACATGCAAACTTCCTGAAGCTATTCTTGAGCATCGTAACTTTGATTTGACAGATTTTGAAGTAGTGTATATGGAACGCCTTCTAAAACATTCTCAATCGGAGCAATTGTATGGAAGAATTTGGGATTTATGTTGGATCATATGATGAAAAGATTTTACTCCACTAATTTCTCGAAGCCTTTTTCCATGATTTCTTCCAGCATCAATCGAGCTTTTGTCTCGTGTCTAAAACACGGTAATTTATCGTGCCAATTAGACTTGATATGGTCCTTTATGCGATACAGTAGGATTTAGAGGACTGCTATGCAAATAACCACTCCGTCTAACTTGTTCTTTGATCATTTTTATCGACCACTTAAGTCGCATACGACTTTTTGGTAGTTTCTAATGTCAATTAGGGTTGATTTGGTCTCTTCTACCATAACTTGGGACTTGAGAGGCTGTTGTTCAAATAACCACTGCACCTTCTTCTCATTTTTATAAAAAAGTAGTTGCGTTAGTCGCTCTACCTCATTTGAGAGACAAAGACCTTGCAAGAGAGAGGGAAGTTGACTAGTATGCACGGGATGAGTAGTTCGTTCACTTGCAGGGTTCTGTGGCACAATGTTATTGTTGCAAAGGTGTTCGTCTGTGAAGAGTTTGTGTACGTAGAGGAGATCAGTCGAGAGGTGCAGTTTGTGGTGTTGTGAGAACAACTTATTCGTGACGACGTGTGTGGTGGAGTTTGTGTGATGGACTTTATACGTTTAGATCCATCGGACATGTCGTGGCAGGAGTTCGCCGATGCTGGGATTTTGATGGTGGATTTCACGCAGCGGAAGTTTGTCGGAGTTGCTCAACATTCAGATGTTGAAAGCTCTATTTGTTAGCGCAAGGAGTTTGGACGCGGGAAGCTCTATTAGATCAAGAAATTCAAGCAACATGTGTTCAATTATG
Organism: Linaria vulgaris; assembly: GCA_948329865.1. Lineage (NCBI taxonomy): Eukaryota > Viridiplantae > Streptophyta > Magnoliopsida > Lamiales > Plantaginaceae > Linaria > Linaria vulgaris. Next base: position 49,963,826 of record OX415251.1, on the reverse strand, counting down.
AATGGGTCAGTCAACGTGAGGGAGATCATTGCAAAGTTGTTCGCCTGTGAAGAGGTCGTGCAAGAAGGCTATTGGGAATTGTGTTCCGTTCAGTTCGTGAGTGGCATTTAGTTAAGTTACGACAAGGAGTTCGTATCATGTAAGTCTGTTCGATAGTGAATATTGCACGTTGCAGGAGTTTGCTTGCATCGCTATTGGTTTTGAGTGAAGAGGTCGCGCACAGATCAGCTCGGGTGTAAACTCTATTCGCGTACCTTGATGATGAATCTCTTTTTTTGAGTTGATGAACACATAAATTGTGCCTCGAGTTGTGAATCGTTGTAGGCTTTATGACACAAAATGGGAGTTTATTCTTTGCTTACTTTAAGATTTTGCAACGGCTCGTGTAAAGCAAAGATTTTGCGTGAAAAGTTAGTTTGCACGAGACAAGCTCGCTCAAAGAGAGTTCGATCTCAGGACTGGTCCATATTTTGGCTTTGGCCCTTTGATTGTTCTGGTAGACCTTCCCATGGAGATAAACACGTGTGTTTCTTCTACAGTGCACTAAGAGGTTTCCCACAGACATTGCCACTGAAGCGAGGTGATTTCGTCTGCTGACTAATCACTCTACGTCAGACTAACCCAAGCTCTTATTAGTCGTGAGCTAGCTTTGAGTTCGGGAAACCTACACTGAAAAACACGGCACGTTGATTGCATCTATCACACAGAGTAGGCGCTCTGATGCTGAGTTAGTTGATGCTCGTTGATAGCATCTAGATTAGGCTAGAAGTCACTGATGCAGATTAGAGAGTTTATTGATTTTGGACTGAGTTTGAGGTTAAGCTAAGCTGCCTACGTATCCCGTGTAGGGAATCAAGCCGAACGTAGTAATTGTTTCTCGGTGGTGGTCGATCGTGGTCGAAGGTGAAGGTTGGACCTTTTCATATCGAGTATCGATGTCTATAATTGTATGTGGACTCGTAAGTCATCTGATGCCCTTTGAGGGACGAGCCTATAAACACCTTATAGGTCGTAAAGAGCCATATAAATTTAGATCAAATTGATGTAGGTCGATTTGGAAGATCATTGAGCTAGGTTAATTTGGGAGATCACTGAGCTAGGTCAATTCTCCTAGGTCAATCTCACCAGAGGTCCATCTCTATAGGTCGCATTCACTATAGGTCAATCACTATAGACCAAACTCACCTTAGATCAATCTCTATAGGTCTCATTCACCATAGAGCAAACTCATCGTATGTCAATTTGTGAGATCATTGAGCTAGGTCAATTTGGGAGATCCTTGAGCTAGGTCTATTCTCCTAAGTCAATCTCACCATAGGTCAATCTCTATAGGTCGTATTCACTATAGGTCGATCTATATAGATCAAACTCACATGAGATCAATCTCTATATGTAACATTCACTATAGGTCAATATCTATTGATCAAACTCACCTTAGATCAATCTTTATAGGTCGCATTTCTATATGTCAATCTCTATAGGTCAATCTCACCTTAGATCAATCTCTATAGGTCAATATGAGAAGTGATTTTCCTCAATTGTGAAGGGTTTTAGGGTATTTATAGGTGATTCTTGGGCTATTTTGATGGGCTTAGGCCCTCCTTGTTCAATTATGCGCGAGTTCACTAATTAGATGATACGTTTGTGTCTTTTCAAAGGCATATGGATTGTGGACTGATTTTATCAAATCTAGCCATCGTGAGCCAGCACGGGCATGCGTCATGATACGTGAGCAATGAAAATTATGGTACCGACACGAGTGATAACCGGCTTCTCTAATTTATCCTTAGAAGACTTGGGGCAATATGATCGTTACTTGCAGAAGAAAGAAAATTTTATAAAAAGGAAAAGTAGGGGGTACTGCATATAAGACCGAGTGATGTACCCAATCACATGGTCAATCAAAAGAAAACCAAGCATCTAAGGTGGGTTTATAGGAGCACCCCAAATATTTAACCGAATTGGCTAGGTAGGTGTCATCAAAACTAAGGGGCGCTTTTCCGAAAATATAATGACCACCCGTGAGAGTAAGGTATCTAGAAGTCACACCCAAAGACGAAGTGTGCAATCCAAGTACCCTCTCCCACATAGGGAGGCCAAGACATTTCAGAGATAAGCATGTATCCCCAAAATTGTGTACACCGCCCGTGAGAGTAAGGTACTTAGAAGTCACACCCAAGGAAGGACTATGTAATCCAAGCACCCTCTCCCACATAGAAAGGCATAGACAATTTCGAGCAAAACAAGAGATACTAACACTATTACAAAAGAGAGCATATCTCAAAAGTGGATACCCCGTAAAATAAAATAAGCTAGGAAAATAAATAATAACATACGACTTATTACAAGAAGTTTTCCATCTAATCCTATCAAGTAAGAATCTCCAATCAAGTCTTCAAACTTGTCCTTTGCTAGCTTCTCCAATCTTCATGAATTAGATTTAGGATTGCGAAGAGAAGTCCAACTAAGCTTGTCCTTTTCAAGTAGAACCCGAACCTTTTGACTTGCCAAATTGCTCGGATACCGGCCATTAATGCGGAGGATGCAAGCCTCATTAGCAAGTTGATCCGCTACTGGTTGTCTTCTCTATAAATGTGGTGCATGGAGCCATTAACCAAAACCAAGAGTGTACAAATCTCCTCTACTAATCTTCCACGGGCCTCCCTTCCTAGCGTTCACAATAGGAATGGTGATAAGAGCATTCGTTTCAATATCCACATCATGTAAGCCAATAGTATGACAATATTTGAGGCCTTGATGAATGGCAAAGAGCTCCGCTTCCACATTGGTCATTGGCTCCAAAGCAACATGATAAATCCAAACACAATTACCTAAATGGTCGCGAAGAACCCCTCCACCTCCGGTCAATCTGGGGTTACCCTTCGAGCTTCCATCCATATTAAGCTTCCACCGACCCTCTCTCGACTTCGTCCACATAACCACAATGGGGGGTTTGGGATGGGTCCTTGTAAGTTTAATACCCCACAACTCCACCACATACTTGGAGCCTTGCCATAGCTTCTCACAACACGGTTTGATGGTGAATAAATCAAAAACATGCCGAACAACCTTATGAATAATAACCTTAGCATCCATAGGGACACCATCATGACGAGTCGCATTCCGTGTCGTCCAAATGTACCACAAAACAAAGATAGGAACAAGAATGCAAATGTGACCAGGTGGGGTGTGATGTCTCGCATATTTATCCAATAAGCAATTAAATTTTTCCAAGAGATAAAACGGGTTCCTTGATATGGAAAGTGCGAAAAAAATTAGACCATACCTCTTGAGCAAGATGGCTTGACCAAAAGACGTGATCCGTAGTTTCAACACTCCAACAGGAATTGCATTGTGAGACTATCTCCATGCGTTTTGCAATCCTGTGATCTGTATGGAGGAGGTCTGCACATAACGCCAAGCGAAGAAAGATATATTTGGGAGTAGGAGATTGTGCCAAAGGATTCTATATATGCCAAATGGAACATAAGGTTCACAAATGGAATGGCAGGCGGATTTAGTGGAGAAACAACCATTAGCATCGAGCTTCCAAAACGGTTCATCTCTACCCTCTTGCCAAGTGGGATGGCCCATAACCCTCATGATTTCCTCATCATCCAACACCTCCTCAAGCTTCAAAATATCCCATTCACCGTCCAACCAAAAATCTCAAATCCGAGAACGGAAGTAACATGTGCACCATCACGGGGTTGGAGTAAACTGCCTTTCAACCAATGATCCACCCAAAAATGGGAAGTACCGTTCTTGATATTCCAAAAAATATGCGGTTGAGCTTTCGGGGCCGACTTAATCAATCTCTTCCATCCTCTAGACTCGTAAAGTTTGCTACTAAAGATCGGCTCACGTATAGTATACCTCGTCATCATGTATTGCACCCACAACGAGTCTTGCAACCTAAACCTCCACCAAAGCTTGAGACTGACTGCTTAAACTAAGCAAGAAAATGATGAGATATTAAGACCTCTCATTGCAAATGGTTTGCAAATTCTTTCCCAACTTCTCCAATGTAGTCTTCTTCTTTCCTCGGTGGAGCCTCAAAGAAACTGAGCAAATAACCTCTCCAAATCATCAAGAACGCTCGCCGGAGGTTCGAGAACTTGACAAAGATAGACCGAACTAGAGCATAGATCTTTTTGATAAGGGTAAGACGCCAGCCAAAATTAAGGAACTTCAACTCCCAACCGCTTATAAGGCCACAGATTTGGTCAAACCACCTAGTAAAGTAAGAGTATTTCATTCGACCACTAATGATAGGAGCACCAAGATAGGTCATGGGGAACTCACCTTTCTCAAAGCCGGTGAGATCGTGAATAGCATGAGCATGCGAACCATTAACGTGAGGTGATGGGATGAAGAAACTCTTGGTCACATTGATAATTTGACCCGAGACCATTTCCTAAAGATGTAAAAAATCCATATTCTTAGCCATGTCGTCCACCGTCCCCTTCACAAATATAATGCAATCGTCCACATAGGCCAAATGTGACACATTAATATCGCTCCCAAAATTGAGATAGAGATCTTGATTCCGTTCATAAAGTTGGTTCAACCCTCTGGATAAGAACTCGGGGGTAATAATAAAAAGAGCGGGAGAAATGGGGTCAACTCCATGTTTGAAATCGAAGAAACCATGGCTTTCTCCATTGACAAGAAAAGTGAAGTAACAATTCTCGACGCAATTCTTGATGAGCCAAATCCATCTTCAAGAGAAGCCGAACTTTATGAGGCATTGATACAAGAACCCCCAATCCAATCAGTCATAAGCCTTCTACATGTCAAGCTTCACCACTAAATTATACTTGCTCCTATTACTATTGAGATTCGTAGCTAACTCTTGAGCAAGGAGGATGTTATCTCCAATTAACCGGCCTTTGACAAATCTGTTTTGATTGAGAGAGACAATGTTGGGTACGAAAGAAGCTAACCGGTCGTTGAGGAGTTTAGAGATGATCTTGTAGCTCATGTTACAAAGACTAATAGGTCTATACTCCTTCCATTTCGTCATGTTTTTCTTCTTCGAAATAAGCACAATATTAGTAGCCTTGAAAATGCGAGGAAAGGCGGTACCATGAAAGAAATCCGACACCGCCTCAAGAATATCCTTCTTAATAATATCCCAACACGATTGGTAGAAATGAGCATTGAAACCATCCAGACCCACCACACTATCCGGGTTTTAAACCAAACACAACTTCTTTAACTCCTTCAAGATCCGGAGGCCGACATAGCCAAATATTGTCATCGTCGAAAATGAGGGTGGGGATAAAATTAAGATTATGGCATGCCAGAATATCAATATGAGAAGCAAGAAGGTGCTCGTAGTACCTTACGGCCGAGTTGCCAATCTCCTTCGGATCTTCCACTAACACTCCATCTTTATAAGTACGGAATATTTTAGCCCTAGCTTGTTTCTTCTTCGCCATAGCTTGAAAAAGCCTTGTTGCGTTCCCCTTCAATGGCCCATTTTCATCTAGCTCGTTGTTTCCAATATTCCGATTTCATAATGCGAGTAGATACAAATTCGGCATAGCATTTATTCACCAAGGATCGAGATGTAGGAGTTGGATTTTGATCATGACGGATTTCGGCTTGCTTGAGACATTCTTCCTTATCCTTAATGTTGCGAAAATATTGTCAAAAGAGTTCCTATTCCAACTCTTAAGCTCCTTCCTTAGTCGTATAAGTTTAGCTCCAAGCTTGAATAGCCCCACACAAGGAGTACGTTGCCCCAACAATCCGCAACCTTCGTGTTGAAGTCCTTGTGCTTGATCCACATATTTTGGAAGCTAAAAGGTCTCGGCTTACGAGAGAGATCCCGATCGAAATGGATAAAAAAGGGGGTATAGTCCGAATGTAACCGTGACTCGTGGACAATACGAGTGCTAGCAAAGGACAAGCTTCAATCATAGTTGATGAGAGCACGATCAATACGGGTGCGTATGCCATTGTTAGCCCAAGTGAAGGGGTTTCCTTCATAGTCGACATCTTGCAAACCACAATCATCAATACATTCGTGGAAGTCGTCCATCTCACCAACATTAGGAGGGACCTTGCCCCATTTTTTCCTCCTCCTTAAGAACAACATTGAAGTCACCAACCACCAACCACCAACCACCAACCACGACTTTTGTTCATCACTTCTTCTCAACCCATCCCAAAGCGACCGACGAAGGACCCGAGATTGAGCGGCATAGACAAAGGTGGATAATAGCGAATGAGGGAGGATATTAGAAGAAATGACACAATGTAAAAATAGTTCATGATCCTCTAGAACCTCAATATGCTTATCACCATCCCCAAAAACCCAAATCTTGTTGTTGGAGTTAGATAAAGCCGATTCGTAATGGAACCTTTTCGGAATTTATGCGCATCAAATCTAGCTTTCGGTTCTAGTAGGGCAATGACCTTAGGCTTATGGCGAAGGACCATATTCTCGACATTATCTCCATTATTACGTTTACCAACTCAACGCACGTTCCAACAAACAAATAGTAGGGTGACGTACCATCACATAATTGCAAATTGCATTCGACTTTTTCCTTCTTTTTTTTCTTCTGTCTTTGGTTTTTGTTTTTTGATGTAGATGCACCATGATCATTTATTTTGTTGTTGGAGTCCTCAAGATACTTTTGGCTAAGATCCGACTCCTTAACAATCGTACCATCGTTCACAGCTTCTTCATTTGTATGCCAAAGTAGGGAGATTGGTGAGATAGGAGGGGTCGTATCCTCTTGAAGGCACGCCCTTGGGGAGATGACTCTAGATTTAGGTTGATAGTTAGAATCCGAAAACCTAGCTCTATAATCATTAGCATTCCTCAAAATTATATCTTCAATCTCTTTTTCTTGAGCCTTTCTCAACGCTTCAACAAGTTCATCATCCCTTAAGAGTTGTTCCTTTCCATCATTTGTCACGACGTCAATTTTTTCCAACTTGAGGTGTATTTCTTTATCTACCTCTTCGACCGCCTTAATCATTTCCTTGTGAAATTGAGCTTCCTCTTCAACCATGGTAATAGCCTTAAGAGTTCCTTCACTCAACTCTTGACTTAACATATTTCCTCCTCCATTGCTAGTTATCTCCATTGTTCGGCCCTCTTCCTCAATATTGGATTCTTGCTCAATAATATCGAAACGATTTGGATCCCCTCTCTTTAAGAGTTTCGTCGGAGATGAATTCGGGGCGACGTTCCTCCTTGCCTTAGCCTTCCAAACATAAGTACTAGATACACTATGTTTCGGATCTTACGTATCCTCAACCTTCTCATTAGTCCCTTCAGATTTCTCCACACCACATTCTTCAAGTTTATGGCCCACTCTTTGACATTTTCGACAATAGTTTGGAAGATTTTCATATATGACCTTTTGCTTGACGATATTCACTTGCCCATGCATATCTTCTATCTCCCATTCTATTTCTTCTTTCAACGGATCAAGGAGGTTGACCTCAAAGCTTATTCGAGGATAAACCGGACGTGACATAGTGGCCGCTCCTTCATCGAGCCTCAAAGGTCTTCCAAAGTAGAAACCAATGTTCATAGGGCATTTCTTTCACAAAAGAGCATATTTAGATTTGGTAAACCAATCCACGCGGGAGCTAATATTAAGCTAATTGAAAATATCCAAAAAGTCGCACGTAATTTCTAGGGGTTAGGAAGGCGAATAATAAAATTTAATCCAATATGTCAATTAGCTTGTAACTACTTAATTTTATACTGCTGGCTTATTATTCTGTCAAACATATGTACGCGTACAACAATGACCGAAACGAAAATAACTAAATTCCAATGATCCGAGAAGATATTTTATTGAGTTGATTGGACCTCCATATTGTTAAACATTTAATTCTAATTAACAAATCTCTTACACTTGTATGAAGTGGGAACTCTTATCTATATATTATTATTCTCAGTGGCACGAGTAATTAAATTGATTAATTACATCTTTAGCCGACATAGAAAGGAAAATCACGACTATATAATTACAAATGGTAATAAAATTATATTTCTTCTGATAAAGAATGGGGAAAATGCATAAAAACCCCTTATAGTTTTGAAAACCTGCACGAAACCCCCTCGTAGTTTAAAATCTGCACAAAATTCCCTTGTGTTTAAAAAATCCGGCACGAAATTCTCATTTCGTCCAACTCCGTTAGAAAGTGATGTACACTCGCTCTATGCGAGAGTGGGCTTAACTTTTGAGTTTTTTTTTTAACTATTAAAATGTTTATTTTACCCCTTAGGATGTTTAGCATGAAACCCTCATGTGGTTTGAAAACTTGCACGGAACCCCTTTGTGGTTTCAAAACTTGCATGGAACTCCCTTGTGGTTTGAAAAACTTTCACGAAATCCTCCCCCCCCCCCCCCCTTCTTTTTTATAAGATGTTGTAAATATTTTTTTTACAAAAAATACATAATAAAATATTTCTTATCTTTTCGATATTCTCTTACAAACAAAATATAAATTTATTTATAAAATATATAACATACAATATATCATTTAATAATAGATAAAGTAAGGGTAATTTAGTGATTTCATCAAAAGTTAATGGAATTAGTTAAAACTTAATGGATGGCAATTTTGTGTAGAGTTTTTGAAACCATGAGGGGGTTTTGTGCAGTTTTTAAACCACGAGGGGATTTTGGTGCAAATTTTTGAAACCACATGGAGATTTTATGCATTTATCCCGATAAAGTGTTGACTTCCAACAAATATAAACGTAATGTTGATTTACTACTTATTATAATTATATGAATAGAGCTAGAGTTTTCATAAGCAAAACCATACATTCACAGTTGATTGAAGGAGCTAGAAAGAAATTAACATGGCTTTAGGAGGTGAGGTCCCCAACCCTAAGGCCACCGCCGACTTCCTCGAGTCCGGTGGTGGTTATCACCACCACGAGTCGAGCCACGACCACCGCAACCGTGGCTGCATATTTAAAGGCGCAGTTAAGATCATATTGTTATTTGTGATGGCTACCCTCATCTGCCTTGTTCTCAATCAATCCACAATATATCCTTCTCAATTATTTCAGGGATCATACTTATTTCCAACCCCCAAAAATGACTCGATATTCCCATCATCTAATTATGATGATCATACAATAATTCAAGAGAATGATACTTCTTCGGATCCCTTTCACCTATTCACATCAGAGAACTCACGTTCTCCGGTAAGTTACTCTTACTTTTACTTTATCACGACATAAATCAAATTGGTATTTCTCTTGTGTATTATATATATATATATATCGAATTCGTATTAATGTACAATAAACTTACAACATATAATATAATGCCACCAGTCAGCAATAATTTCTTTCTAGCTCCTTCAATCAAATGTACAATAAACTAACATCGTAATTATTTCTAAATATATGGTTTACAATAAGCTAACATATAATGCTAGAAAACCATACATTCACATACATTTCATATATATATATATATATATATATATATATACACGCACATTATATACATACATATAAAAGTTAACTTTCCTGTAAACCATGAGACTTTAACAATTACGATGTTCTCCTTAGATGTGTCCGAGGTCTTGCAGTGATTATAATTTATTTCATATGACCAAATCAGCAATAATTTTGAATATGCACTTTCCATCGAGCTAGATGGAAATTAAGAATTTAACGCCATTTACGCTGTTTACGAAACTATATAACATTTTTTTATTGATCTTCTACACTAAAAGGTGTGTGTGTGTGTACTGCATGAATTTATCTTTGCTTTTAGGTTTGAGGCTTCAGTTAACAAATCTTTCTCATATCCATCTCTTCATACTGCGTAAATCGTAATGTTCTATATTCATCAAAGAAATTTAATTGCTTCGTAAAAGTTGGTTTCTGTGACTGTTATTATTACTATATATAATCGACACCCACCAAGCTGACAATAATATCATTGAGGATTTAATTGCTCTATTTACTTGCGTTAATTAGAATTAAGTTTGGACGAAATCAGATATGTTTTGAACGTCCTGATCCAAAAATAGTTAATTTGATACCTTTTGCTTCCACCAAATAAGGATTTGTTTTTTTATTTTCTTTGTTCTTATGGCCCGCGGTATACGCGAAAAGTCTCGACATTTGTCCGTATCAGATAAAGATAGAATAAAATAACTTCATGACCTATATATTCATAAAAAAAAAAAAGAAAGAAGAAGTCTTCATGACTATAACTATTGGATAAAAGTAATTAAGCGTTAATCTCATCGACGAACAATATGGTCACCAATTTAGCTTCTTTCACAAAATTTGCTAAGAGGGCCTTAAAGCTCGACCTCTACGTGGAAGAAACTTTTCTTCAATCTTCAAAACAAACAAATTAAACATTTGCTTCAACAAATTAAACATTCTCTTCAAGTATACTGATGCTTCTTTTGCTTTCTAGGTGTTCTGTTGGTTTTAGAGATGACAACTATTTATAGTTGTAGCTATAAAGTATTATGATATCATTACTATGCTTTAATTATTGATTAGTCTTTTCTAGTGGTGACAAATGGATGAGTTGGATTGTTAATGGCTGGTAATTTACATCCCAATAAATCCATTAAGTCGTTAACAATCTTTCTAAATTAGCCTATATAAAATTACAAAGTGTGACCAAAAATCACAGAGAAAATGAAAAATCACACACTACACCTAAAACACATATTATGCCTGCAAATCACAAACACACACATTACGCTCAAAAATCACAAAATAAAACACCTTAAGCTCAAAAATCACAAAATAATACACACTACACTACAAAGAAAACACAGTACGCCTAAAAAAAACACACTCCATTGTCTGAAACACGCTACATCATTTTTCTCGCATGTTTTAAGTTAATTGGCTACACTTGAATACTTGATTAAGTCTCTTGAACACCTCAATTTCAGTCTGTCTTTTAACTGATTGATAAAAGTACAATAAAAATATTATGTCACTTGAAATTAAGGTTATTTAAGATCCACATACAAAACAAAATTAATTTTTAATACATTAATCAACACATTTCACTGTTTAGACGGGGGTATAGTTGTTAATGTTTTTGGTGTGTCTTAAGCAAAATCTTTCTTGTTTCAACCATGCTACTTCTAAATTATTACTTCCTTTTGACTAGGCCAATGATGAGAATAACTTGGAGAACGTACTGAAAATGGCAAGCATGAAGGACAAAAAGACAGTGATCATCACTACTTTAAATGCAGCATGGGCAGAGCCAAATTCCATTTTTGATATTTTTCTCGAAAGTTTCCGAATTGGAAACCAAACAAAGAGTCTTCTGAACAATGTGGTGGTTGCTGCATTCGATCAAAAAGCTTTTTCTCGCTGTATCGTGGAGCACCTCCACTGCTACGCCGTTACCACCAAAGGCGTCGACTTCTCAAGCGAGGCGCATTTCATGAGTAAAGATTATTTGAAGATGATGTGGAGAAGGATTGATTTTCTACGTAGTGTTCTTGAACTGGGATATAACTTTGTTTTTACGGTACGTACATCACTTTTTAATACACATTTCATTTTGCTCTAAGTTTGAATTTTAAATACTTAATTTTTCGTCCTAACATATCCTCGGTAAAATTTTAGCCACTTCAAACGAAAATGGCCTAATCTTAATCCTATATATATTGTGAAATTTTCTAATTTTTATTTTGTATCAAGGTTTTTCCTTGGATTTAGTTCAAATTTTAGGATTTTCACAATTTCTCTTCCAAAATCTTAAATTTAAATTCTCAATCTAGAACATTCAGTGTTAAAAAATTGGGCGATTTATTATTTTTGCCCTTTTTTTTATATAAACTTCAAGTTTTGCCCTTTTTTTAACGGACTTTATTTTTTGCCCTCTAATTTTATTTTTTTGATTTAATTTTGCCCGGTGGGCTTCGCTGAGGGCTGAATCGAAGCCCAGACGACGTGGCGACCCACGTCAATAAATTTTTTTTTTAAATTCTTGAGAAATAGGGGTAATTACCAAATTACCCCTGTCAGCATTTTTTAAACTAAAAAGAAAAAACAAAAAAAAAGAAAAAGTAGAACCCGTACCCCACCACCACCCCTCTTCTCCGCCCCTCCGCCGCCGCCACCACCACTACCACCCTCCAACCGCCTCCCTCTTCCTCTCGCAACCCTCCCCCGACCTCACCCCACTCTCCACCACCACCACCACCCTCCAATCGGAGGAGGCCATTTTTGTTCACCGCCGCAACACCAAAATAATCGTCTGTGAAATTGTCAAATTCGAATATGAAGTGATTTTGGAATTTGGTTATTGATTAATCGAGGTATATTAATTACTTGAGTTCGAGAGATATAAGGCGGCGACGAGTAGGGCGGATGAGGGTAGTGTTAGGTGGTGAGAATGGTGGCGGGGGTGGAGGAGTGCGATGCATTTGGTGGATGAGGGTGGTGTTGTTCGGTATTGGATCTAATGAAGATAGTGGTGGTGGTGGCGGCGGCAGCGGCTGCTGGGGGGTGGGGGGGAGTGGTGGTGGTGATGAAGATGATGATTAGTTTATTTGTTTATTTATTTTTTTATTAGTAAATATAAATTTTTATTAGTAAATACAAATTTTTATTAGTAAATATAAATTTTTATTAGTAAATAAAAATATTTACTATTAAATATAAATTTATTAAACACTTTTTGATAAACTTTTATTAGTAAATATAGTTTTTTATTAGTAAATACAATTTTTTATTAGTAAATATAAATTTATTAAACATTTTTTGATAAACTTTTATTAGTAATATAAATTTTTATTAGTAAATACAAATATTTACTAGTAAATATAAATTTATTAAATTATTTTTGATAAACTTTTATTAGTAAATAAAATTTTTATTAATAAATACAATTTTTTATTAGTAAATATAAATTTATTAAACATTTTTTGATAAACTTTTATTAGTAAATATACTTTTTTATTAGTAAATACAAATATTTACTAGTAAATATAAATATTGTTTTAGTTTTTATTAGTTGAGTAAATAAAAAAAAAAATTTGACGTGGCGCCACGTGTATGCCACGTGGGACGCCACATAATCTGGGCTTCGAATCAGCCCTCAGCTAAGCCCACCGGGCAAAATTAAATCAAAAAATAAAGTTAACGGGCAAAAAAAAAAGTCCGGTAAGAAAAAAGGGCAAAACATGAAGTTTATGTAAAATAAAGGGAAAAATTATAAATCGCCCTAAAAAATTTGATAATATTTTGCAATTATTAAAAGTGGAGATTTTAGGTTAATTTTTATAATTTACAGAATTTGTAAAAACATTAGTTACACAAGTAAATAAATTTCTTTAGTGTTATTTTAATATGTATTATAAGTTTTATTGATAGCTTTAAAATTACATTGTGCGAATTATGAGGTCATCCATCTTGTTTAACATTACTCAAGCATTTATAAGTTAATTAGGCGAGAATTTGAAAGGTCATTTTTGTAGTGGTTGTAATTACATCAAAGTTGAGGGGGTGTAGTTGTTATTGTCCCTAACATTTATAACGGCTCATTTTATAAACAGTTGGTATCTTACAATATATAGCTTATTGTTAAAAAAATATCGCTTATTCACTTCTCTTTTTGGATTTCTTTGTTATAAATAAATCATATCTTATATAACACATATCTCATTTGTAGAGATCTATATAATTTTTTTAATATTGTAATATTGACCTTGGCTTCTCATTCAACATAATGTGCAATATAGTGCAATATATACAATAGGTGAATCTTAGTACTAAGGAAACTCTATATACAACAAGGAAACTACCTATCAAGATAAGTACCAAAGATATACAAAAGATATATACAATATTCCATTCTAATCTAATACACCCCCGGAGTTGAAACGGGAGCAGAACAAATGTTGAGACTGTCTCGAAAATTGTCAAAAGTACACGAGGGAGACATGTGAGGAAGATATCGACAATTTGATAGTGATAAGGCACATGAATAACACAAACATCCCCGCGAGACACTTATTCACGGACAAAGTGGATATTCATCTCAATGTGTTTAGTGCGTTGATGTTGGACTGGGTTACCATAAAGATAAATAGCACTTACATTATCACAATAGACAAGTGTGGCCCATGGAAGAGGAAAATGAAGTTCCAAAAGCAAATTGCGAAACCAACAAGACTCTGAAACTACGTTGGCAACACCACGATATTCGGCTTCAGCACTAGAACGAGAAAGAGTAGGTTGCCTTTTAGCCGACCAAGAGATAAATTATCCCCAAGATATACACAATAACACAAGGTGGAGCGACGCGTGTCGGGACAGCCTCCCAAATAAGCGTTGGAGAACGCCTTAAGGGTCGAAAGTGACGGCCGAATGTATAAGCCTAGAGCAAGAGTCCATTGAATATAACGCAAGACACATCTCGGTGCTTGTATATAAGTTTCGCAAGGATTGTGCATACAGAGACAAATTTGTTGGACTGCATAAGAAATATTCGGTCGGGTAAAGGTTAAATTCTGAAGAGCCCCCACAAAAGAACGGAAGAGGGATGGATTGGGACATGGAGCGCTATCTAAAGCCGCTCCGAGCATGGATTTTATGCCAACGGGAGTAAGGCTTGGTTTGCAAGAAGACATGCCGGACCGTTCAATAATATCCATAGAATACTTCCTTTGAGAGAGAAATAACCCGTTAGAGTTGCGAGTTACAGAAATCCCCAACAAATAACTTAAAGGACCTAAATCCTTCATAGCAAATTCCGAGTTGAGAGAGGCCATAATAATATGGCTCAAGGCATTGGCTGAGGTGATCAAGAGAATTTCATCCACATAGAAAAGAGGATAGGAAATTTTGTCCTGCGCCTATAAATAAAGAGAGAGTGGTTGGACGTGCTGTGAAATAACTCGAGAGTGCGAACATAATCGGTAAAACCCTGGTACCATGCACGGGGGCCTTGCTTCAAGCCATAAAGAGATTTCTTCAAGAGGCATACATGACCAGGCCTTGAAGAATCCCGAAACCCAAGGGGCTGGTGCATATACACGGTCTCGTGGAGATCACCATGAAGAAAGACGTATTTCATGTCCAACTGATGAATAGACCAAGACTTGAAAACTGCAATACTAAGGACTGTCTGGATAGTCGTGGGTTTTACAACGGGGCTAAAAGTCTCAGCACAATCCACTCCAACCTGTTGAGACCTGTCATCACCAACAAGATGGGCCTTATGTCGCTCAAAAGAACCATCATAATTAAATTTATGACGAAAAATCCACAAAAACCTTATTACATTAAACATTCCGAAGACGAGGAACTCAATCCCACGTCTTAATTTAAATAAGAGCATCAAACTCGTCGCCATAGCCAACTTTTGATTCGGGTCAGATAAGACGGTTGCAGAGTTTCAGGGAGGAGGAGAAAGTGAGTGTATGGTAGATAAATTAAGTAACCGTAAGTTTAAAGATAACACGTTGGCTACGTGTGGTCATGGGGTGAAAAGGAGTTGGTTGAGGTGGAGGTGGGACTGTAGGGACGATGGGAGATATATGATGTGGAGAAGGAGGGGATGGTGGAGGAGTCGGGGCTGTGAGGGACGGGGGAGGCCGCGAGAAGGTGCGAGTGTGGTGAATAAGATGGATGTTTGTAATATAAGAGTTATAGAGGAAGTGTGTTTTAAGAGACAAAACTCGAGTTGATTGGTTGACATCTAAGATTGTAAAACAGATTAAGTAAAATATATATAAGAGATAGATTTCATTAATCTCGGATGCGTGTATTTTATAGAAAAATTACCAATGATTCCTATGCAAGTCTCTTTCTATTGATGATTATTTTGTTTACGCGTTGACGTGATAAAGTACCCACCTTTCGTATGTACTAAATAACCCCTTAATCTCGAATGATGTCAGGCTGTTAAACACTTTGCCATTACTAGAAGTTCACCATGTCATGGGATCCATACAATGTTTTATAAGTGAATTAGAGTTATCAACTACGATCTAGATTCCACGAAACACATTAATGTCGGAGGTCTATAGATTTATCTGTTTGATCTACTATGATAGTGTTGCGTTAACAATCTCATATGCATAATTCAACGTAATACAAGGTTGTTCAACATCACTACTCTTATTCATAGAAACGCGTGTGCTAAACATACCAAGTATAATAAGCAACAAATAATATCCAATAAAATAAATTCATCAATAGACTTAATCAAAACATAGGTTCAATGTGCATCCATATAATATTAACTACATCCACCCTCAAATACTGAGAGGGTTATATTAGATACTCATAGCCATATTTAAATCACAACAATTCATCCTAAAGCATTCAATAAGGAAAAGAAAAGATTAAACTCTCGATCTCCTTACTTCTTTCCTCTACTCTGACTCTTCTTGTTCACCCACGAACGGTAGAATTCTTGCTCCTTTAACCCTAGAATGCTTTGGTAAGTGTTTGTAGGCTTTTGTAAGCCGTGTCTTTGTGTTTTAGTAGTCCTCTTATATTTATAGGAGAGTTATGATGTCCTAATTTTGTGAGCAGCCGTAACCTTATTAGACAGAATGATTGTTCTATCCTCGTCAGGTGCAATCATGCCACATCGTGCGTGCCATGTCCATCGCGTCTGATGGTCGTGCCACCTTATGTTTCTCCAGCTTTCTCTTGCAATGCTTCTCTTGCTCGCGTTGTAGTATGTTTCCTCGTGATAAGGTCGTAGCGCTACTGCCTAGTTATCACTAAATAATGCTGAAATCCACCAAATAAGCATAGTTTTGCTTCGACTCGACTCAAGCTACAAAAACAATGAAACAATACTAAAACAAGTAAAATTGCTACAAATTTATGCAAAAGTATAAAAAATCAGGTACTCAACTTTTGTATAATTGCACCGATCCCCTCAAACTAAGACGATACGACTCTAACACCTAATATTAGTTTGAAGTTTACTTGTGTTCTTAAATTGCATTCCAAATTGGAGGACCAATGGTGTGACATAACATGGTAGCATCACGTGTCATGTGACAAAGAAGTCACAATGATGGTGAATTGACCAATTTGTGTTAATAAGGATGAAAGGTAGAACTAATTGAGCCATACTTGGTTCACTAATATTTATATGTAACAAATTAGACATTTAGTGATATGTCATTGGAAATCCACATGTGTCTATGTTACAACGCAACAAGCGAAATGCAATTCGGATGTTTGGAGAGAAAGTTATGCTCAAAATGGTAGAGCCGCAAAGATTTGACGCAACATCAGGAGTATCGAATTTTTGGTGCCTATATCGAATTATAAATTCCATACTAAGCCCAAATATTACAATTAAGCCCCTCTACTGATGTCTATATATACTCTTCACTCCTCAAAAGCTCCTGAGGATGATTGAAGAGCTCTTAGGTTGATTCCAAGTCAGTCTCAAATTTCCAATTTGAGAGAAGAAAACCTCGATAGTTCGATGTATTGTTGAATCGAACTAAATAATAGGTATAAGACATATATGGACTGAAATATACGTGAGTCTGGGTTCTATATCAAGAAGAAAATTGAGGTTTTGACTAACCAATAGGGAGATATGAACGAAAGCGTGAAGCTGCGTATGCCAGTCTCGAATTCGATACTAAGAAAAGTTTCAGTACTAAATAAGATATTAGCCACATATTCCCTGAAAGCTACTTAAGTCAGGGTTCCATATAAAGAAGTAGATCGAGGTTTCAAACAACCAATAGGGAGATATAGTCAAAACAAGAAGTCGCGCAATGCATAAGCAAATGAATCAAACAGCCCGATCGGTGCCCAACCATTTAAAGGCTATTCAAAAGAGATAAATGAACTACGTTTGACTTAATTTCCTTAATAAGGTATGTAGGCTGCTTGACACGTTTCCAGTTTCAGTCCAAAATCATTAAATATCCAGCCCCCTCTCGTCACGTTGCTTGGAGTGCAAGTGTGTAAATGACAAAGTTTATTCTAATACAACTACGAACCGGTCTCGTATGGAGTGTCTTATCAGTCTGTCAAGTCTGTAGATGAAAATACCCCAAGTCACACTATATTAGTGTTAATTAAAAACAATTTTCTTCTTCCTCACCAAATCCTAGAGACATAATTAAGGTATTTTTGTCCTCACCAATCATATGCAATTTGATTTGATTATTTCTCCACCCTCTCAACATTCTCTCTCATTTCAATTCTCCGACCTTATTAATAACACTCAAGTAGCAATTGGGGTCATGAAGATATCTCATTGTTTTTGTGAGATTCATGGCATCATTTTTTTTTCCCGTAGTTGTGTGCTGAATTGTTCTGGTATAGTCCGAATGACAAATAGGCTATGTGTGTGGTGGGGTGAGGGGATGGAAGGGGTAGGGAGGAGGGTGTTTGTTGTGGAAGATGAGTGTGTCATTATATTTAGTTCAGTTTTAATACTTTCTTGTAAGCAAATAGTGATAATTAAAGTATTTAATGTTTTTCAACAAAAAAATTGTAATTTTGGTTAATATAATTTTATATACTTGCTTAAGGATAAAAGGCTAGAAAAATAACAATTTACAGAAAAGTGATACAATGAAAATTATTTTATGAAGAACGTTATGGTGGAAATTATTCTTTCTAGGAGTGCTAGTTTACTGACTTACTTAAGAAAGTTAGGATGGTAATATATGTTGAGGATGATATTTTAGGGTTATTAGTTTGAATCATGTTAAAATGGCATTACTATCAAAAAATAACTACTTAATGTTTTAACACAAGTATCTGTGACAACATAACATTAAGTGATGGAAGATTAATCTTTTGCTTTTGTTATTAATCTAGGATGCTGATGTGATGTGGTTGAGGGATCCATTTGAAAGATTTTTTCCAGATGGTGACTTCCAAATTGCTTGCGATCACTATTGGTATAATTACACAGACTTGGAGAACTCGCCAAATGGGGGCTTCACTTATGTTAAGGCAAACAAGAAAACAATCCAATTTTACAAATTTTGGTACAAGAGAAAAGATCTTTTCCCAGGAAAACATGATCAAGATGTGTTGAACATGATCAAATTTGACCCATATATCAAAGAAATCGAGTTGGAAATGAGATTCTTGGACACTGCATATTTTGGTGGATTTTGTGAACCTAGCAAAGACCTTGATTTGGTAGTTACAATGCATGCAAATTGTTGCATCGGGATGAAAAACAAGATTCATGATATGAAAATGGTGATTGATGATTGGAAGAACTATAAGGGGTTAAACTTTAGTCAAAGAAACTTGAGTAGCATGACTTGGACTGTTCCAAGGATATGTGGATAGAAAATTTATTAATTGCATGATTTTTGGGATGGTAGGAAAATTAGTGTGTGAATCTGTTTGAGTTCTTGTTAGCTATGCATTTTTTTATTTCTTTTCTTGTCTTCTCAATTGATGAGTTTTTCATTGACATGTATAATAGAAATAAATATTGAGTGAAATGTTGATTATTTTCATATCTTATGCATCCATAGGGATTAACATTACACTCTAAGAATTCTAAGATATTTCACATACGTAGTAGGTAGGTTTCATATAAAGTATCCTAAGAACATGTGTATTTTATAACTCAAATAAGATGTGTATTTACATACACATATTAATACGAGTTTTGAATTAGAATTTGAGTTACTGTCTAGAAAAATCACAATCAACATCAAACATTCAACTAATTCTAATGTTAGGATATATAATGCAATTTCAGGTGATTCTTTTATGTAACACTCATTGTAATATGTGTTCGAAGTTGTTTTCAAGATACAACTGTGAATTTAAATGGTTGAGAGAGGAAGATGTACACTTTGTTTCTTTCACCATTGCATCAATAAGATTAGAAGCTCTAACGAGGTTTTTGGCCTAACTTCGACAATTGTTGTAATGGAAAAGTTCACGATATTAAATCAGAGTTTGAAAACAACTTGTCAGAGTCATTCAGTAATCATTAATGAAAGAGACCAATCATCTCCCGTCTCTAATTTAAATAATCGAACGACAAATAGAATGCAACCCTCATGATCCTTTTACAAAGAATATATCAAATCAGCAGTCTCAAGGTGTGGAGGCTCTAAAAGCATGAGTCTAGATGGGTGTAAATTCAACTTTATTAAAGTTTCTAGGATCTTCACCAACGCATATCTTTATATTCAAGTTGGAGTTTCATGCCCACGACAAGTTATCGTGGCTCAAATGCCATCTTTATCTCTCTTGTTCCTATGTTCGACCTTTGTCTCTCACTGGGTGCATTTACAAAATACCCACTACGTTTTTCGCATTGATTTCATCGTTTGAGATTGAAAGAGAAGCTTTTATATTGGCTCTGTTGGATGATAAAAAATCTAAGAATTTTAAAGAAGTTCTTAATTCCCATGTTAAAAATAAGGAAAAACTACAAATCATAGCCAAACTTTGAATGCATGGCTAAACTTTGAATTTTTGCACTTGGGTATCCTAACTTTCTTTCGGGCAGCACCGTCATATCCCAACTATTAAAAATTAAAATTCGGACATAATAACATCACTCTTCGACCAAGTGACATAATGTAGGGAAAGTTAAGATTCCCAAGTGCAGCCTCATTTGCAAAAATCGCCAAAGTTTGGCTATGATTCTGTAATAGAATTTCAGTTTAAGTTAGATACAGCGTCTTCTCAATGGAATTTTTGTCAAATTTTGTTTTTTTTTTTCATTCATTAACTAAATCAAAAGTTAATTTAATCAAGTTAAAAAAGAGAATTTTCAAATACAGAAATCTTAAGGCAATATAGAACACGCCATAGTTGCTATACTATGCGCTAGTTGATCAACAAAAAGTTACAAGTGTACGCCTAATTTGGTAGAATCGACTTAGTTAATGACTCAAGTAAAATTGATAGTCGTTGGAAATGATTATGTCAAGATGTTAAAGCTCCGAATTCATATTTTCAACATCCCATGGTTTCTAACCGCATGAACGTCCTTTTATATAGTGAGTGACGAGATATGTATTAATTATTAATTTCTCATTTTATTACACATCATTTGTCCATATCGTGAATTTCATATAGAGTAGTAAATTTTATTTGGTATAGTATTTAGTAGAGGAATACGATTCAATTATTTTTTATTTATTTATGGGATAAGTTATATGAAGAAACAAAAGTTTATTTAAAGTAAATAAAAATATTATGAAGTCGTTTAACATTGTTGAATATCGCTCAGAAACAAAGTCAATTAGCCTAAACAACATAAAACTAATGAGTTGGGTCATATCAAATTTTAGAGCAACCTTAGATTAAGGTTGTGTATAAATTTCTATCTAACTCAAAACGTGGGCCATTCTCACCTAAATTGAGAGTTAACTTACAAGGCAAATCAATGATACTAGATTGACAAGAATTAATGAAAGAAGCAGATATTTGTAATATTTGTGACATGAGCTATAATCACGAAATGAAAACAAAATTACGGCTAAAAAAGCAAGTGGTTGGAAGCTAACGTGCACAAAATTCTGACTACATAATATCGTACTTATAAATGTATTCAGGTGCCCATGTTTGTTAGGATCGAATATGCGGGATAATGATTCGTTAATTAAATTAGTTTAATTAATTGATTATTGATTATGTTTTGAGAATAATATTTATGGAGAATTACACAATTATAGCCAACTTTGGTAGTTTTTGCACATTTATGGCTGAACTTTTATTTTTGCACTTGGGTATTCCAACTTTCCCTCCATTACTCCACTTAGTTGAAGAGTGACATTTTTTTTCCCGAATTTCAGTTTTTAATACTTAGGATACGATGGTGCTACCCGAAAGAAAGTCGGAATACCCAAGGGCAAAAATCCAAAGTTCAGCCACGCATGTGCAAAAGCAGCCAAAGTTTGGCTATAATTCTGTAATTTTTCCTAAAAAGAATGGATAGAAGCAATGAAAGATTAGATGGCTATAAGAACAACTCAAGTATGGGACTTAGTAGATTAGTTGGAGTCTATGAGAACAAACCAAGTATAGAGAAAGTAGGTTTGCAAGCTTAAGTGCGAGATGGATCATAGAAAATAAGTAAAAAATGGAATATTCTGATTACTTTGTTCCATATAGTTATACCATTCGGTACGAATGTTATCTCTTCGGTCAGTGGAAAAAGTTTTAATAAACCATTTTCTGTTGGTTTTATTATTTTTACTAAGAAAATCAGTTTTTAAATAATCCTTATTAATGTTGAAATCTTTAGTTAAAACACAAATTTGAGAGGGGTCAGGAGAAGGTGGTTTTTTCGAATCATCATTGTCAAATTGTTCATAAATTGGTTGGGCATAATTGTTCTCAACCCTAACTCCTTGAAAGCTTTGTCTCGATCTTTCAGGGATACTACAAGATTTTCTCCTCGGGCTAGTGCGAGAAGAAGATTCAAAAGATTCGTAATCATGAAATCTTGCAGATTGTTGCCTATTGAATTTAATATCAACAGCACCGTCAGTGTGTTGAATAATTTGTTCAATATCAGTGTTTTCTATAGGCTGGGTTCTAGGAATAGATCCCGATGGTAAAAGCCAAGATTCAGGAAGATTAATATTTTTCCATTCTATAGTCTTAGGGACTATCAGATTGGATTTTGATTTATTTATTTCCGAGAAGATAGTTTGACCAGAAGGTTTTTCATTGTAAATAGCTCTTACGTTTAATCCTGTATTCATAACTTTGTAATGTATTCTATAAAATATTTCATAAATATGAGACCCGTGCTTCATTTTGTAATTATGAGTCTTAACATTGAGTGTTAAGATATCCATGATGTGAGGGACTTGTAGATACAAAGAAAGTACAGAGAACTTACTTGATAAAATTTGTAAGGATTTATTGATATCATTTGATTATTGTACAACGTTGATTACTCCATGAACAAACATTGTAATATGAACTCTCACTTATTTTTTCTAACTCTAAAAACTCTCCTTGAAATTCTCACTAAAAGTTCTCACTTGAAAGCTGAAATATCAAAAGTAGTTTTTGGCTCTGAAGATTGATGCCCTCTCCTCTTCCTCAATGCCTCTATATATAGGCAGAAATTTGTTACTATTCCGGATTTGAAATTAGAAATTTCAATTCCGAGTTGCCTTTTTCCAATACAGCATGATGGAGGTGGGACCCACTTTGTCTTCTTCTTCTGGCTTTGCTTTTCAGAGTGATGCTTTTCAGTGGAGACTGACTTCGAAGCTTTTCAGAATATTTGTCTTTTTGCTTTTTTCTTTTTCTCTTTTTTTTTTTTTTCTCAATCAGCCTATTTTTTCTTTTGTGTCGGCTGACTATTTTTGTTGTTTTTTGAATACTTTGTTTTTTGAATTTTTTCATATTTTTGTACTTTTTTTTAGTGCATTTTGTAAACTGGAAATTACATGAGTGAAAATTAAAAATTACATAGTAAATTATTTACGTGAAATTGGGGAAAATATATTGTAGCAATCGTCTTCATTGTCGTCATCTAAATGAACCGATGTTGACGATCCTTCATCATCACTTGCATTTTGTAGTAGTCTTTTGACCTCTTCCAAAGAGGTGGCAGCAGCTATTTGTGTTTGTAAACTTTGTTTCATAACTAGGAATTCTTCATGTTTTTGGACTGCTGCGGGAGATACCTGGCCTGCAGTTTTGTCGAAACGTTTGTTTTCTAGAAACCACTTCTTTATCTCGAGTATTTGGAACTTTTCTGTGTTCATCTTGTTCCACCATTTGACTTGAGCAACTTTAACTAATCGGCACAATCCAGATGTAGAAACTTGTAATTTTTGTTCTATTTTTAGAATCCAAGTTAAATGGAATTCTAAATAGAACCTGAGTAAAACGGAACATTTGTAATCTGGACTAGTATTGTTGAAATTTTTCTGGAAATATTCAAATGATTCAGTAACTTCAGGAGGGAAGATTTTTGTCATTGGGCCAAAGTTTTCCCACCAATGTAGGAACCAGTTTGGGAATTTTGTAGTTTCGGCTAAATTCTTTCCTAAAAGGAAGAATGTTGAAATGGCATGAACTTCGTTTTGGAAAAATAGGAATTTTGTCCAGGCTTCAATATAATCAAAGTATGTAAAAGAAACTCCTGATCCTTTGTAGGTATTTGTGTTGTAAGGGTTACCCCATTCAGCTGGACCAATTATTTTGTTAATGAAAATTTTTCTGTATCCAATGGCAGTTGAAGTAGGAGGGTGACCTTTTGGCAATTTGTTTTCTATATGAATGGATTTTGTGACAACAAGAATATGTTCGTAAAATTTTTGGGTTTTTGTAGGATCTTCATAGATCCTGAAATACTCATTGTCGAAGAGTAGAGCAGATAGCAATTCTGCCCTTTCACTTTGTGTCTGTGGAAGATTTTGGGGTTTCCATTCATCTTCGATGATGCAATCAAAATGGACCCAATTTGTTTGTTCGTAAGGGCAGTCTTCGGAGGACAATTGGGTTTGTGTTTGTAAGACTGTTTGTTTGTAAGTTTGTAAAGGGACCTTTGTTTGTGAGGGAAAAGGGGTTACTGCAATTTTTGGTGACAAAGGTGTAAATCTGTTGCATATATCAAAAGCTGTTTGTGGCTTGGAAAGTGTGGTCGTAGGTTTTTTTTGTGGAATTGTTTGTAAGGGTTTTGCGGAAATTGGTTTAGTATGAGTAGTTTGGGAGAGAAATTGTTGTGGGCTTGTAATTTGTTTTATTCCAGAAATGCTTCCTGGTGAATTGGATTTTGAGGATGAACTAGATTTTGAAAATGGAACTACTTGCTTTCTTTCGGACATCCTTGCAAAAATTCCCTGGTAAGAAAATCTGGGATACAATTGTCAGTTCCTTTAATATATTCAATATCAAAATAAAAAACAGAAAGTATTGCTTGCCATCTAGCAAAAATTTGTTTTGATGCTAGATTTTGAACATCTTTTGTCAAAACTTCTTTTGCTGCTTTGCAATCTACTTTTGGAAAAAAAATTTGATTTAGTAAATCATCTTGAAATTTTGAAATACAAAGCACTATAGAAAGGATTTCCTTATTTTATAGTAGAATAATTTTGTTGTACACCTGTCCAGGCGCCAGAATGATATCTAATAATTTTTTCTTGGTTATCAATTACTTGTTTAAGAATACCACCATATCCTGATTCAGACGCATATGTCTGTACTATTTTAGGGGTATTTGGGTGGCAAATAGATAAACACGGTAGTATTTTTACCTTGGATTTAATTTCTCTAACAATTTGAGTATGTTTGTTACTCCAAAATGGTGGATCTTTTTTCAATCTATCGAATAAGGGTTTACACATTTGTCTTAAATTAGGGTAAAAATCTCCAATATAGTTCAAAGCTCCTAAGAACCGTTGTAATTGGGTTTTATCTCTAATTTCGTCTGGAAATTTGTCCCCAAATTCAAGAGATCTCTGGATAGGAACTATAGTTCCTTCGCTAATTTGGTGCCCTAAAAAGCGAATATTTGTTTGAAATAATTTAATCTTCTTTGCAGAAATAACTAAACCATTTTCCTTTATTATTTTTAGGAATATGTTTAGGTGTTTCCAATGTTGATCAATACTTTGACTAAAGAGAAGGACATCGTCAATATAGACTATTGAAAAGCTTGTATAAGGAGTAAATATATCATTCATAATCTTTTGGAATTCGGACGGAGCGTTTTTTAATCCGAATGGCATTACATTCCATTCAAATTGTCCAAACGGGACCGTGAAGGCTGTTTTGTATTTGTCTTTTTCAGCAATTTGTATTTGCCAAAATCCTGATTTCATATCAAATTTGGAAAAGACTTTAGCATCGTAAAGCCTTTTTAGTAGGTCGGATTTATTGGGAATAGGATACCTTATCCACTGTAAAACCTTGTTTAGAGGTTTGTAATTTATGACAAGTCTGGGAGTACCACGTTCCAATTCTGCATTTTTTTGTACATAGAAAGCAGAACATGACCATGGAGATTTACTAGGTCGAACAATTTTTTTATCTAATAAATCTTTGATTTCTTTTTTGCAATGCTCTAGGGTCTCCTGATTCATTTGAATAGGTCTTGCCTTAGTGGGAATAGTTTTTTCATCAAAATCCTTTTCATAAGGAAGTGTTACAGTATGTCTTCTCCTTTCCCAAAAGGCATTAGGCAATTCTGAACATATTTGTTTTTCCATGTTATTCTGGAAATCAGTAACTTTCTGTTGGAAAGCTCTATCATGTATTTGTTCTTGTATTCTTTTATAACTGGTTTCTTCTTTGAGGAAAAGTATTTGTTTTTGTTTGTTTGCTAGGTTACTTCTATAAATCCCTGCAGTTTGCATGTTATCAACCTCTTTTTTGAGGAAAAGTATTTGTTTTTGTTTGTTTGCTGG